>CM019063.1:415397739-416597739 GCA_009667805.1 Leptobrachium leishanense | reverse complement strand
CCGGCTAAAAAGGGGGGAGACCTCAGCTCTGCGCCAAGAGGAGCTGTTGGCGGTCAAGTACAGAGACAAGAAGGATGTATACCTTCTATCCACCATCCACACTGAGAGGTCTGTGGAGGTCTCTGTACGTGGCAGAGCTGAGCGCATCAGGAAGCCAGTGTGCATCAAAGACTATAACCGGCATATGGGTGGGGTTGATCTGGCAGATCAGCTGCTCCAGCCCTACCAGATTATGCGGAAGTCAAGGGCCTGGTACAAAAAGGTTGCAATTTACCTGATGCAAATTGCAACCCACAATGCCTTTTTGCTCTGCAAAAAGGCAAACCCCGGAGTGACGCTGTCCTTTTTACAGTTTCAGCTCCAGGTCATTTCGGGGTTTTTGTACCAGGATGCACATACTCCCCGGGCGGTGATGGGGGACAGAGTTGGGGCTACACATTTTATTTATAAAATCCCCCTACTGAGGGCAAACAGAAACCCCAAAAAAGATGCAGGGTGTGTTTCAAGAGGGGGCAGAGGAGAGACACAATCTTTTACTGCCCAGAATGCCCTGGACAACCCGGTCTGTGTCTTGGGGACTGTTTCAAGCTATATCACACTGTGCGTGATCTGTGATTTTTTTTTCCTTTCTATTTTTTCTCACACTCCAGTTAGTTAGTTCAGTTTAGTTTTTTTTTTTCTTTTACTGCACCAGACTTTTACATTTTATTCGTACATTTTTATGTTCTACAATTGGTGCTGTATTTTTCCAAAATCTTGCACACCTATGCATGGGGGGCATGGGTGTACTCAGGAGACCTTGCAGAAAACAACCTGGAGAGTTTTCATGCAGTAACAAACAACAGTGTCTCCTAAATCACAGTCCAAATCTAATGTGGGCGTAAAAATCTGAAAATTGAAAAATTACCGCCACACACCTTCTCAAATGTTTTGGGCTAAAACCGTTGCATCCATGGCATCAAAGCACTCCATATGCAATACCTTGGGGTGTCAACATAACAAATATAAACAATTTTCTGGCAATAATTCAAACTGGGGTATGCGGTAGACCCAAAACCAAAGCTAGGCCTAGCTGAAGAAATAATCTCAATTTCAACTCCAATGACAAAGTCATAAAAATTGTATTTGAACCTTCCAAAATCCTGGCAAACCTATGCATGGGGGGCATGGGTGTACTCAGGAGACCTTGCAGAAAACAACCTGGAGAGTTTTCATGCAGTAACAAACAACAGTGTCTCCTAAATCACAGTCCAAATCTAATGTGGGCGTAAAAATCGGAAAATTGAAAAATTACCGCCACACACCTTCTCAAATGTTTTGGGCTAAAACCGTTGCATCCATGGCATCAAAGAACTCCATATGCAATACCTTGGGGTGTCAACATAACAAATATAAACAATTTTCTGGCAATAATTCAAACTGGGGTATGCGGTAGACCCAAAACCAAGGATAGACCTAGCTGAAGAAATAATCTCAATTTCAACTCCAATGACAAAGTCATAAAAATTGTATTTGAACCTTCCCAAAATCCTGGCAAACCTATGCATGGGGGGCATGGGTGTACTCAGGAGACCTTGCAGAAAACAACCTGGAGAGTTTTCATGCAGTAACAAACAACAGTGTCTCCTAAATCACAGTCCAAATCTAATGTGGGCGTAAAAATCTGAAAATTGAAAAATTACCGCCACACACCTTCTCAAATGTTTTGGGCTAAAACCGTTGCATCCATGGCATCAAAGCACTCCATATGCAATACCTTGGGGTGTCAACATAACAATTAAAAAACAATTTTCTGGCAATAATTCAAACTGGGGTATGCGGTAGACCCAAAACCAAAGATAGGCCTAGCTGAAGAAATAATCTCAATTTCAACTCCAATGACAAAGTCATAAAAATTGTATTTGAACCTTCCCAAAATCCTGGAAACCTATGCATGGAGGGCATGGGTGTACTCAGGAGACCTTGCAGAAAACAACCTGGAGAGTTTTCATGCAGTAACAAACAACAGTGTCTCCTAAATCACAGTCCAAATCTAATGTGGGCGTAAAAATCGGAAAATTGAAAAATTACCGCCACACACCTTCTCAAATGTTTTGGGCTAAAACCGTTGCCATCCATGGCATCAAAGAACTCCATATGCAATACCTTGGGGTGTCACATAACAAATATAAACAATTTTCTGGCAATAATTCAAACTGGGGTATGCGGTAGACCCAAAAAGATAGACCTAGCTGAAGAAATAATCTCAATTTCAACTCCAATGACAAAGTCATAAAAATTGTATTTGAACCTTCCCAAAAACCTATGCATGGGGGGCATGGGTGTACTCAGGAGACCTTGCAGAAAACAACCTGGAGTTTTCATGCAGTAACAAACAACAGTGTCTCCTAAACACAGTCCAAATCTAATGTGGGCGTAAAAATCTGAAAATTGAAAAATTACCGCCATACACCTCTCAAATGTTTTGGGCTAAAACCGTTGCTCCATGGCATCAAAGCATCCATATGCAATACCTTGTGTCAACATAACAAATAAAACAATTTTCTGGCAATAATTCAAACTGGGGTATGCGGTAAGACCCAAAACCAAAGATAGGCCTAGCTGAAGAAAATAATTCAATTTCAACTCCAATGACAAAGTCATAAAAATTGTATTTGAACCTTCCCAAAATCCTGGCAAACTATGCATGGAGGGCATGGGTGTACTCAGGAGACCTTGCAGAAAACAACCTGGAGAGTTTTCAATGCAGTAACAAACAACAGTGTCTCCTAAATCACAGTCCAAATCTAATGTGGGTAAAAATCTGAAAATTGAAAAATTACCGCGCCACACACCTTCTCAAATTTTTGGGCTAAAACCGTTGCATCCATTGGCATCAAAGAACTCCATATGCAATACCTTGGGGTGTCAACATAACAAATATACAATTTTTCTGGCAATAATTCAAACTGGGGTATGCGGTAGACCAAAACCAAAGCTAGGCCTAGCTGAAGAAATAATCTCAATTTCAACTCCAATGACAAAGTCATAAAAATTGTATTTGAACCTTCCCAAAATCCTGGCAACCTATGCATGGGGGGCATGGGTGTACTCAGGAGACCTTGCAGAAAACAACCTGGAGAGTTTTCATGCAGTAACAAACAACAGTGTCTCCTAAATCACAGTCCAAAACTGATGTGGTGTGAAAATGAAAAATGACCACCAAACAGTATCCAATTTGTTTGGAGCAAACGGTTGCATCCATGGCATAAAAAACACCCATTTACAATACTTTGGGGTGTTAACTTACCCCAATTTTATTAACGTGCATTATATTTGGTATGTAAAAAGGCCCTAAAAAGAAGATAAGCAAAGAAGATACTGTATGTCAAATTAGAAAATTGACAAGCACATGTCAAAAGATTGGCGTAGCACCCCAAAAACAACAGAACAAATTATATATGGGTGGTATCAATTTACTCAGAAGATGTTGCTGAACATATTTTGGGGTGTTTTTTGGCAGTAACCCATAACTGGATTTGACAATTCACACCTAAAGTACAATGTGTGTGAAAAAATAACACAAAAAGTGACTACCTGAAAGTTTGACATAGAGCTAGTGCATGGAAAGTGTTAAAATACAACTCTTTGAAGCACCTTAGGGTGTGCCCTTTCTAAAAATATATGGTTTGATGGGGGTAAATTACTTTGGCCGGCTTCAAAAATGTCCCAAATAGGACATGGGTGCATGATGACGAAATGTGAAAATTCCAAGTTGGAAAACTGAAATGCGCACCCCCCAAATAAGGCCTATTAGCCCCCAAATGACCCGACATACCTATATATGGGTGGTATCAATTTACTCAGAAGATGTTGCTGAACATATTTTGGGGTGTTTTTTGGCAGTAACCCATAACTGGATTTGACAATTCACGCCTAAAGTACAATGTGTGTGAAAAAATAACACAAAAAGTGACTACCTGAAAGTTTGACATAGAGCTAGTGCATGGAAAGTGTTAAAATACAACTCTTTGAAGCACCCTAGGGTGTGCCCTTTCTAAAAATATATGGTTTGATGGGGGTAAATTAGTTTGGCCGGCTTCAAAAATGTCCCAAATAGGACATGGGTGCATGATGACGAAATGTGAAAATTCCAAGTTGGAAAACTGATATGCGCACCCCCCAAATAAGGCCTATTAGCCCCCAAATGACCCGACATACCTATACATGGGTGGTATCAATTTACTCAGAAGATGTTGCTGAACATATTTTGGGGTGTTTGTTGGCAGTAACCCATAACTGGATTTGACAATTCACGCCTAAAGTACAATGTGTGTGAAAAAATAACACAAAAAGTGACTACCTGAAAGTTTGACATAGAGCTAGTGCATGGAAAGTGTTAAAATACAACTCTTTGAAGCACCCTAGGGTGTGCCCTTTCTAAAAATATATGGTTTGATGGGGGTAAATTACTTTGGCCGGCTTCAAAAATGTCCCAAATAGGACATGGGTGCATGATGACGAAATGTGAAAATTCCAAGTTGGAAAACTGAAATGCGCACCCCCAAATAAGGCCTATTAGCCCCCAAATGACCTGACATACCTATACCTATACATGGGTGGTATCAATTTACTCAGAAGATGTTGCTGAACATATTTTGGGGTGTTTTTTGGCAGTAACCCATAACTGGATTTGACAATTCACGCCTAAAGTACAATGTGTGTGAAAAAATAACACAAAAAGTGACTACCTGAAAGTTTGACATAGAGCTAGTGCATGGAAAGTGTTAAAATACAACTCTTTGAAGCACCCTAGGGTGTGCCCTTTCTAAAAATATATGGTTTGATGGGGGTAAATTACTTTGGCCGGCTTCAAAAATGTCCCAAATAGGACATGGGTGCATGATGACGAAATGTGAAAATTCCAAGTTGGAAAACTGAAATGCGCACCCCCCAAATAAGGCCTATTAGCCCCCAAATGACCCGACATACCTATACATGGGTGGTATCAATTTACTCAGAAGATGTTGCTGAACATATTTTGGGGTGCTTTTTGGCAGTAAACCTTAAAGTTCACAGTACATGTATTCTTAACTTGCGTTTAAAAAAAAAATCAAACTTTGGCATAGATTTGTGGTAAAATGGTTTGCATGAAAAGAGTCAAAATACCCCAAGTTTAATACCTTGATTTGTGTACTTTAAAAAAATATGTATATGTGGAGGGTTATTCAGCAATTAGTGACAGATATCAGTGTTACAATGTCACTAGCACTAGTTTTGAAAATAAACTCTTTGGAAATGGCAAAGTGCTACTTGCACTTATTGTTGCATAAAATAAGGAAAAAAAGCGAGGAATATGTAAACATTGGGTATTGCTAAACTCAGAACTAAATTTAGAAACTACTAAGGAATTAAATTTTTTTGACGGTTGTTGATACATAAGAAATTTTGGGGGTCAAAGTTCGAAAAAGTGGTGTTTTTTCAATTTTTTTGTCATATTTCACAATGTTTTTTATAGTAAATTATATGAAATGATGAAAAAAATGGTATCTTTATAAAGTCCATTTAATGACGAGAAAAACAGTGTAAAATATGTGTAGGTTGCATAAACGAGTAAGAGGAAAATTTGTCCTAAACACTAACAGCGCAGAAACGTAAAAACAGCAGCGGTCACTAAAGGACGGATTAGTGTAAAACCGCCCGGTCACTAAGGGGTTAAAAGGGAGACATGAAAAACTGGATGGATTCTAAACGAGGGAGGGAGTTGGAGTCAGACAGCGACAGGGGAGATGATGGAGATAATGGGATAGGGGCCTATGTATTTGGGACCTAATTTTTTCGTTGGACACGACAGCTTGAGATTTTTGGTGGACAACCATACTTTCTGAGAAGGTTGATAGGCAGGGGCTGCTTTGCGGTGCAGGTCGGCATATTTCTTGTAAGTGTTTTGGGATTCTAATAGGGTGTTCTTCGTGAGGATGAACCCTTGCTGCAGATTCTGAATATGGTCATTGACCATAGTTAAGGGACTTTTAGGCGGAGCGTCGGGAAGGACTGAGGGATGAAATCCATAGTTAATGAAGAAAGGGGATTGTTTGATAGAGGCGTGTGTCTGGGAGTTGTATGCAAATTCTGCCGAGGTGAGCAGGTCGGACCAATCGTCTTGTAGATATGAGGTATAACAACGTAAATATTGCTCCAGGGTTTGGTTTGTTCTTTCGGTTTGACCATTGGAGTGGGGGTGGAAGGCAGTGGACAGACAGACGGATATTTGTAATAGCGTACAGAAAGCTTTCCAGAACCTTGAGGTGAATTGGGGGCCTCGATCTGAGATGATGGTTTCTGGGGTACCGTGGAGTCTGAAGACATGATGGAAGAAAAGGTCTGCGGTGCTCTTGGCGGAGGGCAATCCCTGAGTGGGGATGAAATGGGCCATCTTAGAAAGTCGATCTACTACCACCATGATAGTGGTATGTTTTCGGGATGGGGGTAGGTCTACGATGAAGTCAACAGAGATACTAGACCATGGGCGAAGCGGGACGGGTAAAGGCTGGAGGAGTCCCGTCACTTTTGATCTAGGGACTTTACAACGATTGCAGGTATCACATGTTTTAACGTACTTTAGAACATCCAAGGAGATGGAGGGCCACCAAAAGTGTTGAAGGGTAAGGTCTAGTGTTTTCCTGATGCCTCCATGTCCTGCTGTGGGGGCCTCATGATTGAGGCGTAGGATTTCTAATCGTTTAGAAGGTGGTACAAACAAGCGTCCGGATTTGTGGGGTGAGATGGCATTATGGGTTTGGAGATCTTAAAGAAGGTGGGTCTGAGTGGCGAGGAAATGTCCCTAATGCAAAACGGTGTCTTCTTTGTCTGTGGATGTTGGGGTTTCTTCTGAAAGGCGGGAAAGGGCATCGGCCTTTCCATTTTTGCTTCCTGGACGATAGGTTATGTGGAATAAAAATTGAGAAAAAAATAGAGCATAGCGGGCAAGTCTAGGACATAGTCGACGCGCCAATCTCAGGTACTCTAGATTTTTATGATCTGTGAAGATGGTTGTGGGGTGAAGGGTGCCTTCCAGGAGGTGTCTCCATTCTTCAAGGGCATTTTTTATGGCCAAGAGTTCTCTGTCGCCCATGTTGTAGTTGATTTCGGCGGGTGATAGTTTGCGGGAAAAAAAGGCCACGGGGTGTAGACGATCATTGTTTTCATCTCGCTGAGAGAGGACAGCTCCGGTGGCGATTCCTGAGGCATCCACCTCCAGAGAATAGGGTTTGGAGGGGTCCGGTTGTAACAGGATGGGTGCAGTGGTGAATTGGGTGCGCAAGTTATCGAATGCTTTTTGGGCTTCTTCTGTCCATAAGAAGGGGATGCTTTTCCTAGTCAATTGGGTGAGGGGATGAGCTAACCTGGAAAAGTTGCGAATAAATTTGCGGTAAAAATTAGCAAACCCAATAAAGCTTTGCTCTTCCTTTTTGGTACGAGGACGAGGCCACTTGGTAATGGCTTCGATTTTCTGAGGGTCCATTTCTATATGACCCGGGGTAATTATGAATCCTAGAAATTCGATTCGGGGAGCGTTGAATGTACATTTTTCTAGTTTAACGTACAGATTGTGAGAACGTACTAACATGTTGTTGATGATGTGTCAGGGAGTCGGAATAGATGAGAATATCGTCCAGGTAGACGACTACGTATACATCCAGTAGATCGCGTAGGATATCGTTTATGAAATGTTGGAAAGCAGCTGGGGCATTACATAGCCCATATGGCATAACAAGATACTCAAAGTGGCCATATCTAGTACGGAAGGCCGTCTTCCACTCATCTCCTTTGCGTATGCGTAATAGATTGTACGCTCCCCTAAGGTCAAGCTTCGTAAAAACGGTGGCCGTCTTTAATTGGTCTAGAAGTTCGGGTATAAGTGGTAATGGGTACTTGTTTTTTATGGTGATCTTATTTAGCTCTCGATAGTCACACAAGGACGAAGGCCCCCGTCCTTTTTTCAACGAAGAATATACCTGCTTCAGCAGGGGAAGAAGAAGGTCGAATAAAGTTCTTTCCTAGATTTTCTTGAATGTACCCTTTTAGCACCCGTAGTTCAGGTCCCGACAATGGGTAAATACAGCCGTAGGGAATGGCAGCTCCAGGGAGGAGGTCAATGGGGCAGTCGTATACACGAGGAGGGGGAAGTTTTTCTACCCCTTTTTTGCAGAAGACGTCTGCGTAGCCAGCGTACATCTGTGGTAAGGTCACCTGGGAGGTTTTCAAGTTTTGGTCTAGGATAGATAAGATGGTACAAGTGGTGTGTACGAGACAATGATCCCTGCAGTGGTGAGAGGAGAAGGTAAAGTTACCATTGGTCCAGGATATTGTAGGGTCGTGTTTTACCAACCAGGGTAACCCCAGGATGACGGGGGAACAGGGGTGATTTGACTAGGTCGAACCGTAAGGTTTCTTTGTGCCGGTCACCTATGTATATCGTAAGGGATATGGTTTCGGTAGTAACTGGGCCGGATATCAAGGGAGACCCATCAACACTTTGGATGCTCAAAGGATTAACTTTATCTTGTTGAGGTATACATAGAAGAGTCGCCAGGGTAGTATCCATAAAGCAGCCACTTGCGCGCCGGAGTCTATCATAGCGGGAAGGGTGATCGAGTGTTCATCCCACTGTAATAGAATAAATATAGACAAATGTTGAGGCTCGACAGGGTACAAATTTCCTAGACGTGGATTGTCGGGTATTCTATGATCGTTACCTTGATGGAACTTGGTCTTGTCGGGGCATTCATGGGCCATGTGATTGGGTTTACCACAATATAGGCACAGGTGATGGTTCTGTCGTCTTGTGAGTTCTTCAGGTGGTAGATGCCCCTTCACTAGTCCAATTTGCATGGCTTCTTCGACGGGTGCAGAGGTAACAGGAGGTGATGTGAAGGTTGTGTGTGTGGAAAGGAAAGGTCGCCTTGTGGATGGGGTGGAGGTTGTGGTGACTCGTTCCCTTCTCCGTTCTCGTAGGCGTCGGTCTATGTTAGTGACCAGCTGTATAAGAGGTTCGAGGGAGAGAGGGGCTCGGACATGGGACAGGTCATCTTTTATCTCGCTGGACAATCCGACCTTGAACTGACTGACCAGGGCGGTTTCGTTACAGCCCGTCTCTATAGATAGAGTCTTAAATTCAGCAACATAGTCCTCCACCGGACGTTTCCCTTGTCTAAGATCTCGTATGGAGGTCTGGGCTGACTCAAAACGATATGGTTCATCATATAAGTCGTCCAGTGCTGTGACAAAGGTTTCCCAGCATGTAAGAACAGGGTTGTTGCTAGTTATGAGATGATGAGCCCATAGGCGTGGTTCACCTTGCAAAAGTGATATCACTGTTTTGATTCGGACGTCCTCAGAATGGTAGGTGCGAGGTTTTAGGGAAAACAGAAGTTGACAATCGGTGAGAAAGACACGATACTTATTCCGGTCACCGGAAAAGCGGTCTGGCAATGGTACGAGAGTTTCAGGAATCATAGACTCACCCAGGGGTAGATGTGTCGGTAGGCTTGGGATAGAGAGTGGTGAGGCGGTGGCCATAAGGTCCGAGACCTGGTTCTGGAGTTGAGCCTGTCCTGTTTGTAAATCCTGGACGGTTTGGTTCAAATTCCCAATCTGACGGGACATCGTGTTGAGGGCTTCGGCTATATCCGCGAGCTCCATATCAAGGCTTGGTTGTATCTGTCAGGTTCGTGTTTGTGGAACTCAGGATGCGGGACAAGCCGTTTGGGGAAGGCCTGGATGTGACGAGGCGTACTGTAAACAACGTAAAGGTTCGGTACCTGGCAAGGTTTAGAAGAGGATAGTCGGTGGTACAAGCAGCGGTTCGGTGCTTGGCAAGACTGGCGGAGAGTAGTCGTTGGTACAGGCAGGGGTTCGGTACACGGCAAGGCTGGTAGGGAGTAGTCGGTGGTACAAGCAGGGGTTCGGTACACGGCAAGGCTGGTAGAGAATAGTCGGTGGTACAAGCAGGGGTTCCGTACACGGCAAGGCTGGTAGAGAGTAGTCGGTGGTACAAGCAGGGGTTCGGTACACGGCAAGGCTGGTAGAGAATGGTCGGTGGTACAAGCAGGGGTTCGGTACACGGCAAGGCTGGTAGAGAGGTCATAGACAGGTATACTCAGGTAAGGGTGTTTAGGGGGAAGGAACAGGACAACCAAGCAATGAGTTTGGGAGAGACTGGGGTTTAAATAGTGCGCCTGTGGGAATTGGACCAATCAGGAGAGAATGCTATCTGGTTACCTGGGGATACTGGATTCTGATTGGTTGGAATTCCTGGAGTCTCACTTGGTGACGCCATCTTGGAGGAACCACGTGGGACGCCGAGGTACCCGGTCGCTGATGCTGGGGGTGTGCTGCTGCGAGGGAGATCTCTGGCATCGCGGGGGTATGTGAGTGTTTGGAGGGGTCTGCCGCTGGAAGTAACTGTGCCGCGGGAGCAGCCCCCAGCGCCGCAAGGGAGGCTGCGGGGGGTCCGGAACATCGGCATGTGGTCGCGGTTCGGGACTCGGGGGCAGGTAAGCCCACAGGTCCGGCATGACCTGACAAAAATAGCCAAACCAGAAAAAATTCTCCCATTCATCTCACTTTCCAAATTGGCTTTGGAAATTTTGACCTAGAATTTTCCATTCTCCAGTCATTCTCCTGCTTTTCACCGCTCTCTGAATAACCTGATAAAATACTCAAAAATACAGTATATTCTTATGGCCATTATTTCTTTTAAAGGAGACCTCAAAAATGTTTTCAAAATTTCCACCCAAAAAAGTGGCAGGCCTGGTGTCCATCAGAACACATTTTATAAATGTTATCATCATTTGGACATCATCTCACCATTCTGTCCAAATTAGTTAATGAAGTCTTTGCAAAACAGCCCATGTCAAAATTCATGCTGTGACTGTGAGCAGCAATAGTTAATATATGGAAAACAGGATAATATCCCTACGGGATGTTAAATTACACATCACTTTATAACTAAATTCAGATTTAAAACTATATACTAAAGTGCAGGCAGATAGATATAATTATTTTCTTCCCTCTCTGATAAATACTGACCGAATAGTTTTGTTAGAGAATGTCAAGTGTCTGAGAAAACTAGAATACTATTGAACATCATTTCATATGTGGCGGTAACTATAGCACTTGAGAAAAGTTCTAGTTTAGAACCAAACCTTTGTTGCATCTGTCCAATATAAATTCCCAATATATTACATTAGAGTGCCCTATTGTTGTTTTATTTGGAAAGTAAACGAATGACTGGTTTATTGCTTTCTCCCAAACAGTGAGAAAGCATTTAATCAGTTACATTGAACCTTTCTTAGTGTCATGTCAGATAATTATAGCTTTGCTCCTAAATTTGTCCATGCTGTGATGGCTATTTCTACTAAAGTCACAGTGCAAGTGTTTAGAAATTTTAACCTCTAACTATACAAAACAGTGGTATCCCTTACCCATGTTATTATACAAACTGGGCTGTATTCCATTCTTGACGTTCATTTAACTGCTAGAGCTGTTATGCTAGAGCCACTATTCTCAAAGAAATACCAACTACTAGAACCTGATGTTAAGTGGTTGTGCTTTTGTAAAATCCCTTAATACAGTAAAATAATCTAAAAAAAAATTGCAAATTGCCTCTAATCCCACTGTGGAGAGGGTGGCATCATCAACCACTTCCTCTCACTGTGAGCAGCAAAATATCCCTTCTCTGTTCCTGATCCAATCACACAAGTGCAAACTCGCATGCAGGTTCCATCAGTGTTGGGCTCCCATGGATTCCAGGAGTTGATACCAGTGGCAGTGCTGCTGCCGGTATCAGTCAATGCCTCCCTATTATTCAGATGCCGGTCACTGACACAGTGGATAAAATAGAATAGGAATAGTAATTGAGAGCCAGTAAAGAAAATCTGATTTTTTTTCCCCTTATCAGCTCCCTTTCCAACTATGGGATAGAGCCCACACTGACTCCTGAACATTTAGTGCAAACCACTAGAGAATTTCCTGATACATATTGGCATACAAGTTTGGCCTATAACTTCACTTATTTGCAGATGATATTCTGTTTGTGCTCTTTAATCCTAGTATTGCCTCCTGACTTTACACCCAAAATGCAATTTAGGTAAAAAAACCAAGGGCATTATTACAAAAAAAGGAAAAGAAAATTTCGCAAAAAATCCTGAAAGATGCCTAAAAGATCCTAAAAAATCTAAAAATAAAGAGACTTTTTACTGCAGAATAAAATAATAAACAGTTTATTAGATATCGGATTAAAACAGGAATATTTTTAACTTTGAAGCCTATAGGATTCGCCTGAATAAATCTGTTGAATGAAACCACCGAACAGCAGGGCATTTCGGCAACTTTTCACTGCTGGTTTTTGTTCTCTGAATATGCTTCACTATGCTTCACTATGGGGATTTCACTGCCCTCGAACAGCCACCGAACAGGCATCGTATGTGCAGGCAATTTGCCAACATTTGGTGAACTGCCTGCTCTCTGGATAGCCGAATGGCCAGGAAAGGTAACCAAATGCTGCATTTCAGCATTCGGTTACCTTTCGCCAGCAATTCGGAGCTCTTTGAATAACCCTGTATGTATTTATGCCAATTCTTTCCAAGAATTCAATCTTTATACAATTTACCTTATTCCTTGACAATTCCTTTCTTCAAAATCCAATATTATTTCATTAACCCTTTCGCTACTGAGGCTTTTCACACCTCTGTGCTGAGGTCATTTTTACCAGTTTTGCTCATCATGTTTAAACGTGTTTTGAAGGCTTATTTTAGTATATTACCCAGACATATTAGATATCGTTCTTTCCGTCAGACTCGGTAAATTCATAATATGTCATTATTATATGTATACGTTATGTCATGTCTGTATATTATAACAAAAAATGCAATAAAATATGTATTTTCAATAATTTACAATGTGTAAAGTGTTTTTTTTCACATTTTAACATGCGAGCAATTGCGGTTATATTTTGTATGGGGTGCGCTTGTTAAAAAAACTTAGAGATGGGGTCTCGTTACATTTTTTTTTGGGGAAAATTACGCGATTTTTAACAAACGCACCGCATACAAAAATCGTTAGTGCAGCATCATTGTTCACATTATAATTGAAATGGGAACAATATTGCTGCATCAACGAACCAAAAAAAAGAAAAAAAAATGTTTATTTTTTTTTTTATAATTTTGTTTTAAATATATTTTTATTTTTAATTTTAATTTTTTTTTTTAAAAAAAACTTTTTTCACATTCGAGTTTGGTATCGTTGGAACGGCCATGCTCTGGCCGATCCAACCATACCAAACTTTAACCCCTAGCTAGCTTTAACCCCTTGCTATGCACGATGACGCCAGTCCTCAGGGGGAGTTCCCGGCGGCTTGGCCGACATCCAAGATGTCGGCCAGCTCCGGGAAAGGATCACGAACCGGCATTTTTCAGCGCCGATTCGCGATCCAGCTCCCCAGGGGTTAATGCCAGGCACCATTTGGAAGGGCAGGCTGTGCCCTTCCAAATAGTGCCTGGGTTAACCCCCGCAACGCCGCCGATCGGGAGGGAGAGAGGTCCGAAGGACCTCCCCCCCTCCCTTTCAGGCGCCTCCTCCGCACATGCGGGGGGGGCGCCTGAATTAGGTGTCATCGCGCTGCCGCGATGACACCTAATTTCAGCGGCTGCGGTTCCGGATGCTGGGCTGACATCGAGGATGTCAGCCCGCACCGGGGGGGCCAGCGATCGGCCGGAACCCGGCCGAACGCTGACCCCAACGGGAGGACGCACGCCAGCACGCCAGCAGCCATGCGGAAGACGCGCTCAGCGCGTCCTCCGCATTGAAGTGGTTAAAAATGGGATTTTGAAAAGCATAAATTCTGATACTCTACTTCTTTCAAGATTTGAGCAACATTTATGTGTTACAAATAGAAATTGTATCAGTTTAAGGCTAGTTTGTTATTCTTATTTAAGAGTTTTTTTATACAATGATTTCAATCACACCCTTCACCTTTCCAACCTGGTGTTTAAGAGCTTTTCTGGGAAGCTGCCACCCTACCTGAATAGACTGCTTCCTCCAGCAGTTCCCTCATCCTATTGTAAGGGACTCAAGTCAGGAGATGGCCGCCATCTTGAGCCAGGCGGCCATCTTGTTCAGAACATTGGTTCACTTGTATCTAAATAAGTAGATATTAGCCGAAATTAGGATCTAGCGTGCATAGAATCTTTGGAATGTGTTAAACTAACAGTAAGGCAATTAAACTAACAAGGATCCAGGCCGATGCTGGCACGAAGTGACAGGATGGGAGAATAGTTACTTCAAGGTCATAGAGCCAGAGTCCGAACAAAGGGAAATGTGAAGACCAGATGAGGCCTTATCTAGGATATACAATAAACAAGTCCTAGGGAGGTGGGCATGAGCAGGATTCAGAGAAAGTGGTAAATCCTCCATTGTCAAAATATCATGAAGTCTGCCAATTTATGACCAATGTGTAGAATGTCTTTGTATTCAATTAAGGGAGGTGCGGACCCACGTGGGGTGGGATAGTGTCACCGTGGGGTGGGCTGATTGGGATGTACCTAATTATGTATTCGGGGTATAAAACCCCATGTTTGAATGTAATCTGGGCTCAGTCCTAGCGATTCAATCCAGACTGTGCAGGTGACATCACAATGACATTTGCCTTTCCTGAAGAGACTCGTGTCCAGTCAATCCTTGTCCGTGCCGGCCCGGCCTATTCCCGAGTGAATTAGGTGGATTCCGGTAACATTTTTGGGGGCTCATCCGGGATCCCGGCCTTTACCGATACGGCAACGGCTGCTGGACACCGTAGCGGTTGACTGCAGGTGCGAGTGATCCTGCTGGTTGGGCGTCTGTTGAAGGTGAGCTGACATCTGCAGGCACCAAGCAGGATTTCTTGTTCAGTGGACCTCGTCTCATCCCAAAAGGACCCCCAGCCCGGGAAGCTGTGACACCACCGAGTCCGAGGAAACAGCGAGCAGCGCAGCGATAGGTAATGTGTTTTGTTTGTGTGCACTGGAAACAGAAACTGTTATTGGGCAGCGTCCGACCATAGTTGGGCTAGGAGACCCGCGGCCACGGTCTCATCGGTATATGGAACCCACCGCCGAAAGCACGAGAGCCAGAGAGTGGCTAGCGCGTGTCTGGACCCGGGGGATCGGATATTGACTTGGTGTTCTGAACCTGAGGGAGAGGGTGGCCACGTGGAGCAGTGTTGTTGTAGTTAGTATTGTAAATAGAACTGCTGCACGTGGACAAGGAAAGGAGGAGGGATTCTGTGACTGAGCTGAGAGCCCTGAGTCAGTGCTATTGTGTATCTTAGCTGAAAAGGGGGCCTGTAAGAGAAGCTTTAAGCTTCAGGGCCAGCAGTAGCTTCAGCTGAGTGGTGCAGCTTCAGGGCCAGCGGTAGCTTCAGCTGAGTGGTGCCTGGTGGGCTCTATGCCCCTGGCAAATTGGAATAGCAGGAGTGTTGCCACGGAACGGGGTACACATAGCTGAAAAGCAGACAAGAGTAGATATCAATAATTAAATGGGTATAAGGAGCCTGCTGGGACGGCGTGCCCGAGGCAAGGGAAAGAGTAGAATTGTTTATGTATTGTTCTGTGCTGAAATTATCTGGTACAGTATGTGCTGTGATTGCTGAGAGTGTTGTGAGTGAATGTGCGCCTACTTGCTTAGCAAGGAAGCAAATCTGAGAGTGGACTCCGGAGGTACATTTCCAGCTCAGGCGACTGCAGTTGGCTACCAAAGGGGGAAGCGAATACGACACGAGAGAACTGTTGATTGAAGTACCAGACAGTTGATTTAAAGTAATCTTGCTGAAAGTAATATCTGTATTGTGAAGAAGTTACTGCTAAAGAGAGTAACCATGGGTAACGGGTCATCTAAACCCAAGAAAGCAAGAGATGGGGAGACACCCCTGGAATATATGGTGCACAATTTTGAAGCATTGTATGAAACATCACATCACACCATCACTATGGTGTGGAATTGAGTAAGGAGAAATGAAAACTGTTGTGCACAGTAGTTTGGCCAATGTTGGTCTCCGAATGGCCAGAATAGGGATCTATGGATCCAGAATTAATACAGAAGATGCACTCCCAAATTACTGGGAGATACGGTCACCCTGATCAGTGCCCATATATAGATATCTGGAGGTATTGTGTGAGAGACAAGAGTCATTTTATTATGATGGCAGGGCAGAATAAGAAACAGGGACCCTCTACCAATGAGACGAAGGGTAAACCGGTGTTGGTAGGACACCCGGAGGAGATCGATTCCCTTCTGCCCCCCTACCCATCTTGCTACGGGGCAGCCAGGGAGGCGTTGGGTGCCGCGGTTGCGTGGGTGGAGAGGAGGGGGCAGGCTGCTGCTATTATCCCGCCTGCTCCCTTGGCTCCGGCTCGTGATATCATGGAGGAGGGGGCGGCGGGTGGAGGGGACGAAGAGCTTCCCGTAGATAAAATTGAGATGCCTGGTGGGGCAATATACAAGCTAGTGACCCCTCAGGGTAGTGGGGATGGCGATGTAGATCCTAGAGCTACAACACGCGCTGCCAATAATATACATAAACCCCGGGATGTATATCAACACAACCCTGGAAAGAGTAAATTGCAGCTCCCCTTAAGAGAGGTGCAAGGGCCCCCCCTAGGGAATGGAGAGCCAGGGCCAGTACAATTCACATATGTCCCGTTCACGACAACAGACTTATTTAATTGGAAAACACATACACCACTCTACTCCGCGAATCCCGCAGCAGTGGCTAGTATGATAGAGTCAGTTATGCTCACACATAATCCCACTTGGGCAGATTGTCAGCAACTATTGCTGACCATGTTCACGACGGAAGAAAGAGCCCGTATAAACAGTAGTGCTCGGAAAATTATTTTAGCCCAGGCAGTTGAAGATAGCAAACCCAATCCAGAAGCGTGGGCAGAGCAGCATTACCCCAAAACAGATCCCAAATGGCCATACAATACTGATGTAGGCATAGCTCACCTTCAAACATACCGAACAGCAGTGATAATGGGGGTTAAAGCGGGAGGGAAGAAGCCTACGAATATGGACAAAATAGCGGATATAGTGCAAGATCTTAAAGAAACCCCAAGTGCATTTCTAGAAAGATTGCTAGATGCATATAGGATGTATAGTCCAATTGACCCGGAGGCTGCAGAGAATCAGCGGCTAGTTAACTCCTCCTTTGTGAGTCAGTCACAGAGGGATATACGCAATAAAATACAGAGGTTGGATGGATTTTTAGTTAAAGGGATTAGCGAATTAGTAGAAATTTCGAATAAAGTATATCATAACTGGGATTTAGAAGAAAAGCGGGAGGAGATACGAAGACAGAGAGGGCAGACTGGTGTAGTTGCCTATATGGGAAATGGGAGAGGTGCACCTGATAGAGGGAGTGCAAGGGGTCGGGGGGAGAGGTAGGGGAGCCCCTAGGGTCCCCTGGGGCCCAATCAGTGCGCTTTCTGTCGGGGTGAAGGTCACTGGAAAAACGAGTGTCCCAAAAGATTGGGTAATAATGGGGTACAGGTAGAGGCTGGTGCCTTGGGAGGTCACGCCTCAAATGGACCCAGCAAATTGCACCACCTATGGGGAATAAGGTCGATATTGTGGGAGCAATGGGGGTATCTGCTAAGTATCCTTTTCTTGCTTCACGAAAATGTAGCGTGTGTGGGCACAATGTAGAACATGAATTTCTGTATATGCCTGAATGTCCCATACAACTCCTGGGGCGGGATATCCTTTGCAAATTGCAAGCCCAAATTACGTTTCTTCCCGGGGGTCACGCTAGACTAGACCTGCCTGAAAGTGGCAGCTCTGTTCGGCAGCATAACCCGGCCAGCCAGGAGACCCAACCTGTAAAGATTGCAGTAATTATGCCCAGAGAAGAAGAATGGCGGACGGCACCAACCCTGCCGGTCGCCCCAGACCCATATACACTATTCCTGGGAATCCCTGGTGTGTGGGCTGAAGAGAACCCGCCCGGATTAGCTGTAAATATTCCTCCAGTGTATGTTGATCTGAAACCTAGTGCAACGCCTGTGGCCCTAAGACAATATCATATCCCACAGAAAGCTAAACAGAATATTCAGACACATTTACAGAGACTTAAAGATCATGGGATACTGAAATTCTGCATGTCACCGTGGAATACACCACTATTGCCAGTTCAGAAAGAAGGCACACAAGAATACCGCCCAGTCCAAGATTTAAGGGCTGTTAACGAAGCCACAGTAACCCTACACCCTGTGGTTCCTAATCCGTACAATTTATTAGCATTAATTCCTGGTGATACAAAATATTACACAGTGCTCGATCTGAAAGACGCTTTCTTTTGCATCCGCCTTGCGCCTGCAAGCCAACCCCTCTTTGCGTTCCAGTGGGAGGAATCTACCACGGGAGCGCGCCATCAGATGACGTTGACACGCTCCCCTCAAGGTTTCAAAAACTCGCCCACAATTTTTGGTTGCGCGCTCAACCAGGACCTCCTGTCCTTCAACGCTCAGCCAGACAAAGTTGTCTTACTACAATATGTAGATGATTTATTACTTGCTTCCCCCACGGAAAAAGACTGTCTCTCTGCCACAAAAGCCCTGCTACATCTGCTGTGTCAAGCAGGATACAAGGTTTCCAGAAAGAAAGCACAAATCTGTAAACAAAGTGTAAAGTATCTAGGTTTTCAATTAACAGGTACTAAATGCGCTCTGGGAGCTGAGAGAAAGGAAGCAGTCTGCTGTATACCCCAACCAAAGACAAGGAGACAAGTCCGTGAATTCCTAGGAGCTGCAGGCTTCTGCCGCCTGTGGATCCCCAACTTCGCAGACATTGCCAAACCCCTCCACCAAGCTACCAAGGGGGAGAGCATGACCCTTTCCTCTGGGAAGAAGAACAGGCAGCTGCATTCCTGAAATTAAAAACCCTCCTGATGGAAGCCCCTGCACTGGAATTGCCAGATCACAGCAAAGCCTTCCAGCTGTACGTGCACGAACATAACCAAACAGCAACAGGAGTGCTAATCCAGAACTTTGGCTCATGGCCAAAGCCTGTGGCCTACCTCTCTAAACAACTTGACCCTGTTGCCTGTGGCCTACCCCTGTGCCTGAAGGCAGTGGCAGCCACCGCAATGCTCATCGCTGAGGCTGACAAGCTGACCCTTGGACAAGTGATTCATGTCAAAGTACCACATGCAGTAAAAGCCCTACTTGACGTAAAAGGCAGTTACTGGTTCAGCAATAGCCAGATGACGAAATACCAGGCAATGATGTGTGAGAATCCACGGGTTCATCTGGACCTCATTGCTACCTTAAATCCAGCTACGCTACCGCCTGACGGTGAAGATGATCCAAATCATGAATGCCTCCAAGTCATGGAAGAAGTATTCAGTAGCAGACCAGATCTAAAAGACATACCCCTAGACAAATACAACCTCCAGTTATTCACTGATGGTAGCAGCTACATGGATGATGGAAGGAAAGTCTCCGGCTATGCAGTTGTCTCAGCAGAAGAAGTCCTTGAAGCTAACCCCCTACCAGGCCATCAATCAGCGCAACTGGCTGAAATAGTAGCCCTGACAAGGGCTCTTGAGAACTCTAAAGGAAGAAGAGTGAACATTTATAATGACTCCAAGTATGCCTTTATGACTGTCCATGCACATGGTGCACTATACAAAGAGAGAGGCCTACTCACTTCCTCAGGACAACAAATCAAGTATGCGGCTGAGATCGTAGCTCTTCTGGAAGCTTTGTGGAAACCAACTGCTGTCAGTATTATGCACTGTCGTAGTCACCAAAAGGGTCATGACGAAATCCCGAAGGGTAATAGACGAGCTGACCAAGCTGCAAAAGCTGCTGCAAAACCGCTGTTACCTTCTGCTCAAGCCCCCAAGGTCCTCCTCTGCAAACAAGATGATCGACTTCCAATGCCAAACTATGAATTCTATATGAATTGGAGAAAGTTTGAGCCTAAAGGAGAATTCATCGAGACTATCCTACAAAAATGGAGTGCCAATTATGAATTGCTCGAAGACAACCATGATTATATCCAATTGCTCTTTCCAACTCGAGGACAAGGCCGAAATTTCTACTCTACACCTCTAAACCCCCAAGAAACACGTCTCATGAGTAACACCTCAGAAATTCAGCAGAGACTCTGTCGAGCATACAAGATGATGCTGAAGTTCTTCGGCGTAAAATTAGTGGGGGAGGATGGAGAAGATACAGCAGTAACTGAAGTTGAACGGGCAGAAAATTTCGCCAAACGCTTCGACAATCTAACAGTCAACCCTCATAACAATTTGAGGATTATACGTGTGCTGCTAAGCTTGGGAGAATTAGGAGCAGAAGAATATCAAGCCCCTCTGGTGAAGTTCTTTCTCAAAGAAACCCTTATCGAACACAACCTGCCACGAATGAATAAAAGCGTGATGAACTTCTTTGTGCCAGAGGTGAGAGATGTGCAGAAGAGGCAGGACCTGCTGTACTTCGCCTGGCGACACTACCAACCAAAAGAAGAATTCATCTGGGGAAAACAGGAGGAATTGGAGAGATACAAGGCCACACCAACAGTGGTAGCCCCACTATTACTGGCTCCATTGAGTGAATGGACACCTGTGTACTCGGAGAAGGAGAAGAAGTGGCTATCCGAAGATCCAGGAGAATATGGAGAAGATGGATGGTTCCAGTTAGCCAGCAGACAAATAGTTCTACCTGCAAACTTGGCACCTGAGATCGTGAGAGCACTCCATGCCAGCACTCATGGAGGAAGAGAAATGATGGAACAACAGTTGGAGCCACATTTCTACGTGCCACGATTGTCAGTAGTCTGTAAAGCAATAGCCCAGCAGTGTGTGACATGTGCCAAGAATAATCCAAGAACGGGCCCATCTCAACCTATAGGGAAGCAGCCAAAAGGACTGTCCCCAATGGCATCGTTGCAAATAGACTTCACAGTGCTACCACCCTGCAAAGGATACAAATATCTACTAGTAATGGTGTGCACTCTAACAGGATGGGTGGAGGCTTTCCCCACAAGGACGGAGAAGACAACAGAAGTGGTACAAAGTCTAATGAAAGAAATAATACCACGTTATGGACTTCCTCTCGAAATAGGGTCAGATAATGGCCCAGCTTTTATACAGAACTGTTTGTAGCAGCTTACCCGCCTGTTGGGCATAACCTGGAAGCTACATACAGCCTACAGGCCCCAGAGCTCGGGAAAAGACGAGCGTATGAACAGAACACTAAAGACCTTGATGTCAAAACTGTGCCAAGAAACGTCATTAGGCTGGTTGGAGGTGCTACCGATAGCTTTATTGCACATTAGGTGCAGGCCAACCCCCCAATTGAAGCTAAGTCCGTACAAACTCATTTTTGGATGGCCTACCCCTCTAATTAATGGATTAAGGGGGGACCTTCGGGCATTGGGTGAAACTAAACTGAATGAACAGGTTGTATTGTTGGGTAACTCAATGGAAAAGTTGAATACTTGGGTGGGAGATAATCTACCTCACTTTTTATATCCCCCACTGCATAAGTATTGTCCAGGTGACTCGGTTTGGATGAAGGAGTGGAAAAATGACCCACTAGGCCCAAAATGGAGAGGTTCTTACCTTGTCCTGTTATCAACCCCTACAGCAGTGAAGGTTGCCGAGGTGGTCCCGTGGATACATCACTCCAGACTGAAAGCGGCTGCAGCCAATCCTGAACCAGGGTGGAAAGTCATCTCCAACGAGACCAATCCACTGAGGCTAAAGTTGACAAAAACCACAGTCCCGAGCACCTAAGAAACTCAACAAGTGGGTGTTTTAAAGGCCACAATAATGCCGGACCACCCACCAGCGAGGGAGCAAGGGAATCCCCAGAGGGATGCCCCAATGGTTATTTTTAGGGGACCCGCCCCGACCCTTGTCCAGCCAGAGATGACTTTTACTTTTGAAATTCCAGTGGGGAGGGATAGGGTTTATGTGACCGTGAAGAGAATTGCCCAGGGGATTTTGACATTTGGGGCATTGTTGGTACTAATCCTGTACCTCGCTAATCTGATCTATGGACTATCGCATGGGGCATGTCCCAGGTGTCCAAGCACAACCGAGAAAGTGGACATCTCCCATATCTGGAATGGTACGCATCCGGTGATGGAGAACCGTACCACGTGGAGACAAAAGCGGGATGCGGAGTCTGAAATTGCGCCAAGAGGACCCCTACTTGTAAAATTTAAGTACGCATACGCAAAGAAGTCTGGACAGACTGCGTGTTGGGTGTGCAGCAGATTGCACCCAGACACAATTTATATTCCCTTTGCTGCAATTCCTATGAACTTAAGTAGATTTGCAACTGGAAATATTACGATACACACCATTGCGATCCTCAGGTTAAACCAGATGCATTCACCCCTGATTACCCAATATCAGGACCGGTGTACCCACCAGAATGATGTTTTCAGATAGGGGTAAATGGTTCAGAGAAAGGAGAGAACCCATGTCAGTCAAGTAAATTTAATTGGACTTAACACGTGGTTAGGATGGGAGCAGGGCCAAGGTTATTCATGCTCAGGCCAATACGGCTTACCCGAGATCAACAACAGACGATTGCTGATGTGACTGTGGATAGACAAAATGCGCTTGATCTTGTGATACGTTTGGGGCGAATGATGATTCAGATGCGAAAGGGATCACTCCACCTATCACCATTCATACTGACTGGGGGTTATCAGGTGAGTTGTGGAAGAGTGTGCTACACATGGGTACCACCTACAGTAACAGGGATGTGTTATTTTGCCAGGCTGATTCCAATTCAGAGGGTGCGGGTTGACGACATTAATACAGATACTGCACTACATCCCAGATACGCACTTGTGTTTGAGAAACAGAAGAGAGAATTGTTCACTAAGAAAGATCGAGTATGGGCGTGGTTTCCAGCATGGACTGGATGGGGAAGAGAATTGATGGTGAGAATGAATAGTTATGCAATTATAATGGACGATATTTTGAATAAGACAAGCACAGATATTCAGTTACTGAATCTTGAGTTGCGAGAGATCCGAAAGTTGCAGATGATACATGACATGGCATTAGAACAAATCAGTGCGGCATTGAATGGACTGTGCGAAATGACTATGCATTATGAATGTTGCACATACATCAGAAATACATCACATGAGGTTCCTGACTACTACCAAGTAATCCAGGATCACCAGGAGAAAGTAGTCCAGTTGCAGAACACAGCTAGGCAGATTGCCGCTGAAGGCTGGAATCCTCTTCGTGGTTTCGGAGCTTTCGGGGATTGGTTCGGATCACTACTGGGATTTATTTCGCAGATTGGATCCATGATAATAATGGTGGTAGTGGTCCTAGTGGTAGGGATACTCCTGTACTGCATAGGGCTATGTCTATGGCCACTATGCAAGCGAGCTCTAACACCCACACAAACACAAAAGATACCACTGATGATCCCACAAGACATGTTCCCAGCAAGAATGGGTCCCCTTAAGTATGAGGTGTTTGAGAATAGCAACAGTGGAGTGTAGTGGCTAGAGTCTCAGAGGGAGGATCTGAAACTTCAGCCAAGGGGGGAATGTAAGGGACTCAGGTCAGGAGATGGCCGCCATCTTGAGCCAGGCGGCCATCTTGTTCAGAACATTGGTTCACTTGAATCTAAATAAGTAGATATTAGCCGAAATTAGGCTGTAGCTTGCATAGAATCTTTGGAATGTGTTAAATTAACAGTAAGGCAATTAAACTAACAAGGATCCGGGCCAATGCTGGCACGAAGTGACAGGATGGGAGAATAGTTACTTCAAGGTCATAGAGCCAGAGTCCGAACAAAGGGAAATGTGAAGACCAGACGAGGCCTTATCTAGGATATACTGTACAATAAACAAGTCCTAGGGAGGTGGGCATGATCAAGATCCAGAGAAAGTGGTAAATCCTCCATTGTCAAAATATCATGAAGTCTGCCAATTTATGACCAATGTGTGGAATGTCTTTGTATTCAATTAAGGGAGGTGCGGACCCACGTAGGGTGGGATAGTGTCACCGTGGGGTGGGCTGATTGGGATGTACCTAATTATGTATTCGGGGTATAAAACCCGATGTTTGAATGTAATCTGGGCTCAGTCCTAGCGATTCAATCCGGACCGGACTGTGCAGGTGACGTCACAATAAAATTCTAGCTCAAAATAGCCTAACCAGAATTACTCTCCCATTTATCTCACTTTCCAAATCAGCTATTTTGACCTAAAATTTTCACTTCTCCAGACGTTCTACAGAGTTTCACCTTTTTATGAATAACCCTGTACATCATGCGCTAATATCAAATGATTTACTTTTTGCTCTAGTACCTTAGTTCCTATTCTTGATGGAATCAAATGGATGATTCTAACCGAGCATTAGGTAACTGGCCTCTTTGGGTCTTTCCAAAACTAGGACTTACTAATCGAGTGAGTACTCCTTCAAATTTGTAAATAGTGGACACTCCCTCTGAGTCTATATAGACAGCCAATTAAATTATATATATGCAATATCCTTGATATTTTTGTATATACTACATTAGCAGTCAAAAGTTGCTGATCTCATCCAGATTATACTTCAGTATATCATGTTTAGGAAAAAAACAGTTCCAGATTTACCAACAAGGATAAAAAGTTTTACAGCAACAGTACAAGCTTGTTATTAACTCCATTGATTCTAAATTGGTACCTGTCTTAAAGAATGTATTATATAGGCTGATGAATTTGCTATGAAGAAAAAATATCATGAAATCTTATTGGAGGCTTGTCATAATGAAGACATATGCAACAATGCTCTGAAACAAGAAGAGGAAACTGCAGAGTAATCATATTTCTTATTATTAGTATGAGGAGTGATCACTCAATGTATCACAGCTAGTTTATATGCTTAGAACAGGCACCGTATGCATAATAATTGGTAACCTGCTTTACTTCTTGTTTGAACAAAATTAAATGTATCTATCATTTTAACAAATCTCTGCTGGCACATCGTGAACTCAGAAAACAGGAAAATTAAATTAATGGCAACATATTTCATATTTGTGTTCCTTTGTGTACAGACTCAATTATTTTTTGTAAAGAATTTATAGCTACTCTCCAAAAATTGTTGTTGTCATCCTTTACACATGGATATCTCAGGTTATTTTGCAGTTACTCCACAAAATGACCCTATAATATAATAAAATAAAATTGAAAATAAATAAATATAATATATATATATATATATATATATATATATATATATATATATACACAAAACTGCGGGAGGCTGCACTCAAATCTTAACATGAATTTTGTATAAAGGTTCTATTGAGACCAATGAATACAAAACAGAAGAGTGAAATGTATCTTGTATGATATTTAATATGAATATATATATATACAGTCAGGTCCAGAAATATTGGGACATCAATACAATTCTAACATCTTTGGCTCTATACACCACCAAAGAGCCAAAGATGTTAGTGCACTATGCGAGAAACTGGAATTACAGGTAAATCAAGAGAAGACTTCACCAGAGTGAATACAGAGGGTTCACCACAAGATGTAAACCATTGGTGAGCCTCAAAAACAGGAAGGCCAGATTAGAGTTTGCCAAACAACACCTAACAAAGCCTTCACAGTTCTTGAAGAAGATCATATGGACAGATGAGACCAAGATCAACTTGTACCAGAGTGATGAGAAGAGTATGGCGAAGGAACGGAACTGCTCATAATCCTAAGCATACCACCTCATCAGTGAAGCATGGTGGTGGTAGTGTCATGGCGTGGACATGTATGGCTGCCAATGGAACTGGTTCTCTTGTATTTATTGATGATGTGACTGCTGACAAAAGCAGCAGGATGAATTCTGAAGTGTTTTGGCCGATATTATCTGCTCACATTCAGCCAAATGCTGCAGAACTCATTGGACGGCGCTTCACAGTGCAGATGGACAATGACCCAAAGCATACTGCAAAAGCAACCAAAGAGTTTTTGAAGGGACAGAAGTGGAATCTTATGCAATGGCCAAGTCAATCACCTGACCTGAATCCCATTGAGCATGCATTTCCCTTGCTGAAGACAAAACTGAAGGGAAAATGCCCCAAGAACAAGCAGGAACTGAAGACAGTTGCAGTAGAGGCCTGGCAGAGCTTTACCAGGGATGAAACCCAGCGTCTGGTGATGTCTATGCGTTCCAGAATTCAGGCTGTGATTGACTGCAAAGGATTCACAAACAAGTATTAAGAAGGGAAAGTCTGATTTATGATTATTATTCTGTCCCATTACTTTTGGTCCCTTAACAAGTGGGAGGCACATCTGCAAACTGCTGTAAGTCCTACACCGTTCACCTGAGTTGGATGTACATACCCTCAAATTAAAGCTGACAGTCTGCAGTTGAAGCACATTGTGTTTGTTTCATTCCAACTCCATTGTGGTGGTGTATGGAGCCAAAGATGTTAGAATTGTGTCGCCGTCCCAATATTTCTGGACCTGACTGTATATATATATATTGTATATATATAATACCACAATCTCTGCACTCCAACCAAATGGGATAAATCCGTCTGGTGCACGGACTTGGCCAAAAAAATGTAAACAAATATGGTGACCTGTAAAAAGGCCAGCCATCAGAAATTTTGGGGCCCCTTACTGACCCTCAGAATGCCCCCCCATGATCCCCTCTTCCCATAGGAAATCAATATTTACTGTGAATTGTGATCACAGTACAGAGTGTTAGTCCCAATATCTTAAAATCACACATATTGCTCGCACAGAACATTTAACATAAAAAATCTATCTGGTTCAAATAATTTAATACAGTATGAAATTGTGATTAAAAAATATTATGAATCAAGTTCGTATTACAGAGTGTTGCTCCCAATACCTTAAAATCACATAAAATGTGTATTAGTGCAAACAATGTAGCATAAAGTATAATTAGATTATTCCACTGGTTAAGCGTACCACCGCAATATAACTCAAAGTAATGTGCACTGTGATGAGCATGTCAGAGCACCACAGCAATAGAACTCTCACGGTAAAGGCAGTGAGTATGACCGTACACAGAAATTCTGAATCCACAGCAATAGACCTCTAATAGTAAAGGCAGTGAGTATGGATGTACACCCGCTTAGTTTTGAGGTTAAGTACAACCTTCTGCTGTTTTGTATTTTATATATAGGGAGCTGACAACTCTCATTCGGTATGCACTCCTCCCTGTTCACAGGTGCTCCACCATGGCAGCCTATAAAGGCCTAGAACATGCCGGGGAGCTCCAGGGTGAGTCGATCCTGTAAGTGCAGATTCGGTCAAGTTAGATAGGACCTGTCAAAGATGGGGTATATTGGCGACTGTGATAGGCTTAAGCAAATTATGATACAAAGAAAACACCTATTCGGTGTTGAAGTGTTTGGCGCTGTGATTATTTATATGCAATATCTGATAATGAGTGATTATTCCCCAGTCATGCAGCTCACCACAATGTGTGTCCCTCACCCATATTAAACACAAAAAATACAACGAATTTGTTGGGAGTGCAAATGGGAAATTGGCGTTTCTTCCAAGAATTTGTCTGATGACCAGCAGTATCCAGCAATAAATACTCAATCATTCTGTTGTTCATCTGTGGTTTACTTTGTCAGTCATGCTGTCGGAATCTTGCACAGTGCATCCAGTCCACATCTCTTTGTATATGAATGTTTCTCTGCGGAACGGAATATTATTTGCTGCTCACATGCCGTGCCCTATCCATTGTTCTTGTTAAGCGTTATTTACCTTCTGCTTGGAAGCAGATTTATTTTCATTAAGGAGATGTAGATGGTTCCAAAGACAGCACCAGAGCCAGTCAGAAGGTTCACCCCTTGGTAGTTCCGTCCCTCAAGATGTCACAAGATCATCAGGGTTGGTCTCCGAAATGCGCTTTATCCTCCTTAGGATGTCCGCAGGGAACATCAAATAAATAGACCAGACACGAGAGTCTTAGATCTGGAGTCCTCTCTCACGGGGCACGCAGTACTTCCAAGATGTGCTCCTTACGTCTGCCTCCTTTGAGCTCCATCGCAGATGGGGGAATAAATACTTGAATGGGATAGCTTGAAAAACAAATTTATTGAAATTCAATAAAATAACACCTTACATCAATATGATGCTCCAGATAATATAAAACAAAAAATGAACAAGCCAAACGCGTTTCACGCCTCGCTGGCGCTTCCTCAGTG
Organism: Leptobrachium leishanense; assembly: GCA_009667805.1. Lineage (NCBI taxonomy): Eukaryota > Metazoa > Chordata > Amphibia > Anura > Megophryidae > Leptobrachium > Leptobrachium leishanense. Next base: position 416,569,495 of record CM019063.1, on the reverse strand, counting down.
GCAAGTGGCAATATCTTTTCTATTGATTCCGACAGCATGACTGACAAAGTAAACCACAGATGAACAACAGAATGATTGAGTATTTATTGCTGGATACAGCTGATCATCAGACAAATTCTTGGAAGAAACGCCAACTTCCCATTTGCGCTCCCAACAAATTAGTTTGTATTTTTTGTGTTTAAGCAATTTACGATCATACTTTGTGAACTGAATCCTCATCATTTTAACTCAGTCAGGTTTTTTGAACATTTTTAAAACTGTGTTTTTTTGTCACAGAAAATTATGGAAGAAGGTGGTCAATAATATGGATTGCTATTTCTTGGTGTTTTGTATTCGATGTCTTAGATGCACCCACTTAGTTTTGAGGTTGAGTGCAACCTTCGGCTGTTTTGTGTATATATATATATATAATATATATATCCTCTTAGATCCCCGCACGCCCTGTACAGCAATTCCTCGCTCCGGTGCTGGAACCTGGTACACTTCACAAATAAAATCTCGATGTTCCGTCACACAGAGGCTTACTATAGACTTTGAAAAATTGACGCTTAATAAAGACGCTTAATAAAGAATTTTTCAAAGTCTATTTTACGCCTCCGTGTGGCGGAACATCGATATTATATATATATATTTATATATATATATATATATAGCATGCGAAAAATCCTGCACTCATGGACAGAAAAAAATGCCCGGTGCCCATCCGGCTTAGATAGACACAGTATACGCATGGTATGGAAGGCACTCATGGTCTTCCACAATATCTGAATTTATTGGTAAAAAAGATCAAAGTTTCGGTCCACTAACCGTGGACTTTCATCAGGATATACACAAACAACATGCAACAAACATTTATATAGACAAAACCTTACTCACCACTTTACAGTGACACTCTCTCCCCATGCCGAGCGAACGCCGTCTCCTCAGAGTGACGTCAGAGCGTCGGCTCAAACCCGTGACCCAGCCAACACCATGGCAACCTGATGCTAACTTGTTGCACTGGCTCCGTGAAAACGGAGGAAAAGGCAACAAACACGTATATGCACAAAGTAGATTACAGCATTCTGGGATGTATACACCGCTAATGCATACCACCACCCTATACTCAAAGGCAAAGCACAGACAAGTAGCATATAACTGGTTGCTAAAAAAGAAGAAGAAAATTTACTCATAAAAACAAAAGCAAGCGTGCATGACCTATGCTGAATAGACAAAACAGAATTTCCCATCTACCTAACAATAAATTGAAGACTTACAGATGCCAAATACAAACCCAAGAGCTAGAGCGAGCGCACCTCACAAATCCGGAGTTCAACTGCTGAACAGAGAAGGGATATATCCCATACAGTACTCAAAGATATGACTGACGATATGACTCGAAGAGGTCCCAATGAAGGGTACCTGTCTCTAGACAACTATACACATTCTAATAATAGCTACCCTTCACTGTCACTTGAATATAATAACAATGATATTTCGACAATGCTATTTCCAGGGCAGACAGTCCAAACTGTTGAAACTCGTCTCGAATCACACCTGTGAAAAAAAGGAATAGGTTATAGAATAGAATCATCCAAGAAATGATTGATAGGACAGTCTCTCATTGAGACCCAGAGGGAATATCGTGTTCAGTTCCCTGGTCCAATAGGTCTCCCTTCTCAATAACATGTTGCTCCAGTCACCCCCTCTCCTTGAGAACGGTACATGAGCAATAGCTATAAATTTCATCATGGGTACTTGGTGGCCTTTCTCCAAAAAATGTCAAGCTATAGGTTTGTCGCTAGACTCATCACGATAAGCCAGGCGTATCGACGATCTATGACCTCCGATCCTTTCTCTCAGGGAGGTGTCAGTCTTACCCACATAAGACATGAGATCTTATATATTACATGATCCGTGGTACACGTAATGCGGTGTTTAATCAAATATTTACATCCAGTGTGTGGTGACAGAATGAAGCCCAAGAGATCATATGGCTGCACGTTACGCAGCCCAAGCAACGAAAGCAACCAGGATGTTGATTCATGTTGATAGTTGAGTAGGAGTGTACAGGATCCGTATTGACTAGAATGTCCCGTAAATTACGTGATCTCCGATGACTAAAGAGTGGCGGATTCTGAAACGTTCTCGGTAATGTACGATCATTGGCCAAGATCGGCCAGTTCTTTTTCAAGATGCGGCCGATGTCACTGGACCTTGGTGTAAAGGCCGTCGAAAAAACAAGGGAAGGTTGTACAATATTTCTATCCTCCTGTTCCTGATGACAACTATCCAATGCTGCCCTTAGCACATGTGTAGGATAGCCCCATGTATTAAATCGGGATCACATTTCATTAATTTGAATCTGTGCTCTCTCATCGTTGGAGTTATTGCGAAAAACCCTAAGAAACTGAGTATAGGGTAAAAAGTATTTCAAATGGGTAGGATGCGAGCTAGACATATGCAACATATGCAACCTATGTTTTCCAGTTAATTTCTGGAAAAGGGTGTAATCCAGGGAACCCCCATTCTGTTTTTCGCAATAACTATATATATTTTGAGTAACTGCACTCCCTGCATATATATTCACCTCCCAGACTCCCCTGAAGTCCTTAGCCCTTATCTGCCATCTCCTAGCAATGCAATTGGAAGGAGACTGAAGAAAAATAGTTCCTTGGTCCCCTTCTACCAGAACTTGTGCAATCGCAAGCTCTTTTTTAGGAGATCTCACGTGGCTCCCACAGTTAGACTCAGGGGAGTTCAATGGACTCTAGGGTGTGTTGCGCAACCAGTATCAGTCGCCACTTGTAGTAGTAGCACTTGGCATGAAATGTCTTGCACTACTATTGGATTGTTCGCTGTAACCCACTCACGGAGGCAGGTTACTGGTATTTCAGAGAGCTTGCGCTTGCAAATTAGCGCTCCTAAAATATAAAGCCCATTGTTTGTATTATTGTATTGGGTATGTTAAATTTAGATTCTTTTTGCGTTCTCATGTTTGATTGACAATTTAAAATCTGGAAAGGACCCAAGTCTCAAATCTTGTGAAAGAAAAAAAAAATAACATAAACTAACTTTAATTTTGCTATTTCAACTAATTAGAAGCACTGGCTAGTGTTAAAAATTAAATGGAAATGTCACTTCGTGAACAGTGAATGCCAAGTAGTAGTAAACAAAATGTCAACCACATAGGTTAATTCAAATAGCTAATATGCTCAATCTGTCAATTTAGAATTAGCTTTTTGCGTTCCAGAAGGAATTTTATCACCCTGGTTGTCATCACTCCCCCGCTGTCACTCCAAGGATTTATGGATTTTTTTTTCACTATTACTCAAGTCTTTTATTATTTTTTTAAGACTGTCATTTGTGATAAATTTGAAAGTAATGTCATTATAATTCATTCTTTTTATATTATTTTATTTCAATGAATTAAAAAATACATAATTTTACTCATCAGCAGCTGTTAATTAGCTTTTTAACATATTGTGATGGTAAATAATATGATGCAAGATATGAAGACATTCTAATTCCTATAGGCAAAACTGAATTCAAATAATAATCTTAAAATAAATATTACAATATTGGAACATGGAAACGTATATTCCCATATAATAGTGGACACCGAATTATAATTTTCTATAAACATACAAGACCAATTTGGTTTCTGAGAGAGATTGTACTGTCTATGTATAAATCATATAAAAATCCAGTACTCTTCTACATATACTCAGAAAAGAGTGTGTGCCTCATAGTGAGTTCTAGTGTAGGCAGACAGGGATGACAAAGTTCAAAATCTGGGTCTTTATGTAGAGGTTTTAATAAAAACTCATGTGCATGGAACTACATGCACTGCCCTATCTTGGTTTGATTCTTTTTTTAAATTCGACAATTTTTATAGTGCACCGTTTAATATATGAAAGTCAGTACAATGCAGTATTATCATTGGCAGGAAATCATGAAGAAAAGATAAGTGTACAATTTGTAACAGAAATCACGGTGTGCATCTTTTTTGTTTTTTTCAATTTACCCACGAAATGGAGTCGTTCGCAAAAAGTTCGAAAAAATAAATTTGAAAAAAGTATAAAAAATGCTTAAAAAATACAAAGAAATCTAGAAATAAAGAGACTCTTTACTGTAGAATATTATAAGCAACGGTTTATTAGATATTGAATTAAAACGGGAATATTTTTAACATTGAAGCCTATGGGATAAAACATTCTTGTTACTAAAACATCAGGCAGACACGGCCCTCTAATCAGGCACTGTAGAGGTCAGCCTGCCGGGGCCTCCCAAGGATCCTCTTGAGGAGCATGCGGCCGCCCGGGTGCATGTGGCAGAGACAGGTGGCGTAGGGAGGCAGCCACTGCACCTGCAGTCACAGCAGACCACCCCACCCCAACCAGGATCCAGGGAGCCCCCACCAGGCTAAGGTAAGATGACACATTTCTAAAAAAAAAAAAATCTGAGGACATTTTAAATGTCCCCGGGAACATAAAATAAAACTTTTTTTTTCTCTACCTGCTGAATATATTTAATTACAGTTGTGTTCAAAATTATTCAACCCCCAATGCAGTAAAGGGTTTTAGGGAATTTAGTGTACATTTGTAATTGTATTCAGAATGAAATCCTACAAGGGCTTTTTAAAGAACCATATGCAACTAAAATGACATCAATTGGTTTTGTAATACAGTAGTAAATGTTTCTTTTGTGAATTCTTCATTGACACAATTATTCAACCCCTTAAAGACTACCACTCTGAAGAACAGAGGTTCATTCAAGTGTTTTCAATCAGGTATTGAAAACACCTGTGGATGTCACGGAGCAGCAATAAAGCATAATAAGCACCAATTAGGCAGCTTTAAAATGACTGTGATACTCAGCTCCTTCTAGACATTTACTGGTGTGGTTATAAACATGGTGAAGTCAAGAGAATGGTCCAGGAAGACAAGAGAAGAGGTGATTACTCTTCACAGGAAGGGCAATGGCTATAAGAAGATTGCAAAGATGTTAAACATACCAAGAGAGACCATAGGAAGCATCATTCGCAAATTCAAGGCAAAGGGCACTGTTGAAACGCTACCTGGTCGTGGCAGAAAGAAGATGCTGACTTCGACTGCTGTGCGCTACCTGAAGCGTAGAGTGGAGAAAAGTCCCCGTGTGACTGCTGAGGAACTGAGAAAAGATTTGTCAGATGTGGGTGCTGAAGTTTCAGCTCAGACAATACGGTGCACACTGCGTAATGAAGGCCTCCATGCCAGAACTCCCAGGCGCACCCCCTTGCTGTCTCCAAAGAATAAGAAGAGTCGACTGCAGTATGCCAAAAGTCATGTGGACAAACCACAGAAGTTTTGGGATGGTGTTCTGTGGACTGTTGAAACAAAATTAGAACAGTTTGGGCCCATGGATCAATGCTATGTTTGGAGGAGGAAGAACAAGGCCTATGAAGAAAAGAACACCTTGCCTACTGTGAAGCATGGCGGGGGGTCAATCATGCTTTGGGGCTGTTTTGCTTCTGCAGGTACAGGGAAGCTTCAGTGTGTGCAAGGTACCATGAATTCTCTTCAGTACCAGGAGATATTGGATGACAATGTGATGCAGTCCGTCACAAACCTGAGGCTTGGGAGATGTTGGACCTTTCAACAGGACAATGATCCCAAGCATACCTCCAAGTCCACTAGAGCATGGTTGCAGATTAAAGGCTGGAACATTTTGGAGTGGCCATCGCAGTCACCTGACTTAAATCCGATTGAGAACCTCTGGTGGGACTTAAAGAAAGCAGTTGCAGTGCGCAAGCCTAAGAATGTGACTGAACTGGAGGCTTTTGCCCATGACGAATGGGCGAAGATATCCGTAGATCGCTGCAAGACACTTGTGTCAAGCTATGCTTCACGTTTAAAAGCTTTTATAACTGTAAAAGGATGTTGTACTAACTACTAAGATTGAATGTCACTTGGGGGTTGAATAAAACTGATAATGATGTGAGCACAGAAAAGACATTTGTGGTTATTTCATTATAAATGTTATGTTATATTTGTCTGACCTACACGTGCCTCTTTGATTTAATTGTAAGCAAGATGACTGAATGATCAAAATCAATGTTAAACTGGCCAAAACACTCAATTTCAGTGGGGGTTGAATAATTTTGAACACAACTGTATATATATTAGATACATTCAGCCAGGTAGAGGGGGGTGGCATGTGGGCTGCGCGGGGTCTCAGGCAGTGGTTTGTTTTTTGTGTGTGTATATTTTTAGCAAATTTATAGGGGAAGGTAACGGCAGGTATGATATTTTATTTATTTATTTATAAAGGATTTTACCAGGAAGGATACATTGAGATTTCTCTCATTTTCAAGTATGTCCTGGGTTCAAGAGCATTGAAATTTTACAGTCGTTACAGAAATACAAAGTAATAAATGCAAGATATTAAAAACAAAACACAAATATACAGATTAACACAGAAAATAAATATGTAAGTAATATAGTTACTATGTTACATGTTTACAGGTGCATTCTGTACCGAGGTATGCTCGTAAGGAACTCTTGAGTGACTTAAGACTGGGGGAAGATTTGATGGTGTCTGGAAGGTTATTCCATAAATGTGGTGCTCTGTAGGAAAATGAGGATCGAGCCAATTTTGTTTTGTGTTGTGGTATTGCAAGTAAGGTGCTGGTCCTGGATCGGAGGTTATAGGTTGAGGGAACTGCTAGGGGAAGCAGCCTATTCAGGTAGGGTGGCAGCTTCCCAGAGAAGCTCTTAAACACCAGGTTGGAAAGGTGAAGGGTGCGTCTAGATTCCAGTGACGGCCAGTTTAGCTCTCTTAACATGTCACAATGGTGGGTCATGTAGTTACATTGTAGCACAAAGCGGCAGAATGAGTTATACAATGTAGTAAGTTTCTGAAGGTGTGTTTGTGGGGCCGATAAATATATATATCCAGACTTGTATTACACACACATTTTGGCAACTAATCCCCCCCCCCCATTTGGCTGATCCCTCCAGAAGAAATGTTGAACCCGATAGAGCAGAGAATAATATATATATTCTCTGCTCTGTCGTGTTCAACATTTCTTCTGGAGGGATCAGCCAAATGGGGGGGGGCGCATTTAGTTGAGATTGTCCACATCCCCCCCCCATGTGCGTATGTGTATATATGGTCTGAGTTCTGTGGGTGGGTGTATTTTGGTGCCCCCTCCACCCAATCCGTGCCATGCCAATCGGGAGTGTTTGGTGTCCTCACGCATTGCCAAGCTATGCTGTGCCTGGTGCACCTCCTGTGCCACAGGGCCAATCTACAATGTGTGCGGTCCCCTCCTTTGGCAATGTGGCATAGAAGGGGCATCAGGCACTGCACAAATTTGCAATGTGGCCCGGTGGTGCCCCCTGGTCTTGCTGTGTCAATATACCCACATATTTCAAACTGCCTGCCACTCCCAGTGTTTCCCTGTGATCCTGCTACCTACTACTCTCACTCTGTTGCTGCGGTCCACTGTCCGACTCCAGGTCTCCAGAAGCAGACTGGCAGCAGGGTCCTCGTCCTCTAATTCAATTCACTCCCCCTTAATTCATTTTTCCTCTTTAATTACTTTCACTCCCTCCCCCCTTAAATTCATTTCATATAGCGTATGACAGAGCTCCATAGAAATAAAACTAACAGTAATGTGGGGGGTGTATGAGCATATGACAGAGCTCCTCAGCAATAAAACTCACAGTAATGTGCGCTGTGTATGAGCGTATAACAGAGCTCCACAGCAATAAAACTCACACTCATACACACTGCCCATTAGTGTATCACAGAGCTCCACAGCAATAAAACTCACAGTAATGTGCGGTGTGTATGTGCGTATCACAGAGCTCCACAGCAATAAAACTCCCACTCATACACACTGCCCATTACTGTATCACAGAGCTCCACAGCAATAAAATTCACAGCAATATGTGGTGTGTATAAGCATATCACAGAGCTCCACAACAATAAAACTCACAGTGATGTGCAGTGTGTATGAGCGTATCACAGAGCTCCACAGCAATAAACCTCACAGTAATGTACCGATATCAGTTTACTCAAACCCCCCAGCAGAACATTACACACACACACACACACACACACACACCCAGCAGAACATTACACACACACACCCCCAGCAGAACATTACACACACACCTCCCCAGCAGAACATTACACCCCCCCATCAGAACATTACACTCCCCCAGCAAAACATTACCCAGCCAGCAAAACATTACCCCCCCAGCAGAACATTACACACACCCCCAGCAGAACATTAGACCCTGCAGCAAAACATTACACCCTGCAGCAAAACATTACACCCCCAGCAAAACATTACACCCCCAGCATAACATCACACACACCCCCAGCAAAACATTACCCCCCAGCAGAACATCACACACACACACACACCCCCAGCAAAACATTACCCCCCCAGCAAAACATTACACCCCCACAAAACATTATACCCCCCAGCAAAACATTACACCCCCCCGAGCAGAACATTACCCCTCCCAGCAAAACATTACACCCCCCAGCAGAACATTACACCCCCCCGAGCAGAACATTACACACACACCCTCCCCTCCCTCATTTTATTCAAACCTTTTAAAAATCTTCTCTTGGCCTCTCTGCCCAGTCCTTCTTCACACTACAGTGGAAGCACGGAGGCTGACTCTGCTGCAGGGCCGCACCCTAAGCATTGGGGTTTGTCCTCCAGGCTTTTCTGCTGCTGCGTGCCCTGGCTATGCGTGTCACGTGAGGGGGGCGGTGTGCCTGCTCATGTTTAGAATGTGGGACTGAGGCAGGTACACTGCATCGCCACAGTGCGCGGCTCGGCCCCTGGTTGATGTCTGAAGATCATTCATAGCTCTGCTTCCGGTATTTTAAAAACAGAATTTTTCCGCCCCTCACACTGACAGCAAGCCAGGACAGTAAGGCGGCCACCTGTGCCGCCTTACACTAGCGCCGGCTCTGGCAGTATCAATGCATCCCTACTCCATACACAGCGCTCCGTGTCCCTATAATATATATGATCAGGGGTTACTTTTTTTTATATTTTTATACTATTCCTATTAAATCAACAGTAATTTTTGATGTATTTTATTCAGTAGAATCTTTTTTTTGCCTATATAACATGTGCTTTGTGAAAGTTAAACGATTTTTGTATACATTTTAATTTAGTTAGTGGATTCCTGTCCAGTGCGGTGAGAAGCAAACGTAATGCAGTGTAGACATGCTGCGAGGCGGAGCGGAGTGAAGTCAAGCCTGCAAAATGTTTGCTTCTCTTCGCTTCGCTATGCTGTGCATCGCTACATGCTCAGTGTGTCTCAGCCTTTATTCCCGCATCGCTAGTTTACCGAACCAGTTTGTATACTTGTTACTGACCCTGCTTGTTCTGAGGACCCGATCTGTTGCCGACTTTGCCTGCCATTTGACTATTCTCTCTGTGTATTCCCTGCCTGTTCTGTTTGCTTCCTGTTGCTACTGGTGTCCGCCGATTCTCACCATATACAGTAACGCAGTACAAGTGCCTAAACATTGCTGACCCGGTTTTGTTATAGCTGCTGATGTAACTGAATAGGTCGGGGATCTCTTCTGCATTACCAAAACCTCCACCACTGCACTCTTCCACAATACCTCAGAGGGGTTACGGTGTGAAGGCACTCGCTGCCACCAAAGAAAAAATATTTGGGTGCACTGATGCCTGTACCAGATTCATATCATTTTAATATTGGAACGCAGGGTCCAACCCTGCACTCTTCCACAATACCACAGAGGGGTTACGGTGTGACGGCACTGTTGCCGACACTAAAGGCCCAATTTTAAAGCACCTATTGTTACTTTCATCCAAAGCCTGCATAAGTTTCACCATAACTTAGCCCAAAAAAATCACTAAACTTGTTCTGTGTGTCCTAAAACATCTCTTTTCATACAGGCTGCCGCCCCAAGCATTTGTTTATGAATAGATTAAAGGAAAACCATGTACCGTCATTTGAAACGTCATTTTTAAAAAAATGTTTCTATACATCCTACAAATCCACCACTTCACGGGCAGGTTATGTGGACCTCCTAGGCACGATATTTGAAGGAATTTTTTGTTTTTATTCTTAACCTTTATTTCATGGAAAACTCACTGTTCCTTTAAAAATGTTTTTTTTTTTTACTCTTTGTCCTTGTTTCCTGTCCCCCAGGGCACTACCCGGACCCCCATACACCTTTTATGGCAAATATCTTGCATATATGCCCTCTTGGATTGCACTCTAAAAATCAAACTTTTGAGTCCCATTGTCTTGCATCGAGTTCGGTTCGTGTTCGCGTTCGATTTCAAACTTTTGAAATTTGTTCGTCGAATGCGAACCGAACACGGGGGTGTTCGGCTCATCACTACCTGTCGCACCCCTCTTACCAATAAGAAGTATGGGGATTCTTGATCATTTGTAACAATACAGGAAGCCGGGTGTCGCGTTATGTTGCGTATAAAATCTGTAAACATTTGGCCAAAGCAGCGATGTGTTCAGATTCGGAGTAAATGTGGCCAGGTGACAGAATCAAAAGTCTGTTCAAGGTCTAAACTAAGCAATGCTGGGTGGCCCGCCTGGGGAATCGAACGGGCCCCCAGCACCGCCGCAATGGCACGCCGAATGCCAACCATCGAGTGACGTCCATGTACAAAGCCTAGTTGGTGGTTTGGTTCTTGCCTCACTAATCACTCTTATAGTGTCTTTTTCTCTGGTTCTTCTCTGCCAATGATTGTCAGGGCCCAAGTATCAGAACCTACTTTTCTCAATTTACATATCCTTTCTTAGAATCCTCAGGCGTTCTTTGAGGTGTCAGTACCATCTTTATGCTAATGACATCCAAATATACCTGTCCTCAGCAACCTTATCTCTCCTGGATAATTTTGCATCACCACAAACTCAATATGTCAAAGTTTGAATGTCTGATGATTCCGCTTTGCATGCCTCTCTGACAGACGTGGATGGTAGAGCCAGTTGATGGCTCTACCATACAATTTGACACCCAGGTCCGATGTCTTAGAGTGATAATTGACTTTTCTCTCCCCTCCAAGCTCTCATTCAAGCTATTACCAATTCCTGAAGATTCTACCTATATAACATATCTAAAATCAAGTCACAACAAAATCCTGGTCCATTCACTAATTAAATCCCAACTGGATTACTGTATTTCGCTCCTTATCAGCCGTCTCCTCAACCAACTGCGCCCCTACAATCCATACTAAATGCCACAGTACAACTCATCCTTCTTAGCCACCACTCTACCTCTGACTCCCCTCTATGCCAAACTGTGCAATGGATTCCACTACTTTACAGAATCAAATGTGAAATACTATAATATACTTGCAAAGGTCTCTCCATCTCTGCATCCTTCTATATCTCCTCTCCAAATATTCCCTCATCTGCCCATTGTATGGTACCTCTGACTTTTGACTTTCTGTTCCTGCCACATCCTTCCATTCACAGGATTTCTCCTGAATTGCACCCATGCCATGGAACTCTTTTACCAAAATCGAGTTATTCACCTACCTTTTTATAAGATGTAAAACCTGCCTTAAAAGCTACCTATTTAACAAAGCTTACCAATTGTCTCCACAATGCTAAGCCCTATGTCTACCCATTTCCAAGTTACTAACCCCCTCTGCTGCTGATGCATTTCACGTGTTTCGCATAAAAAGCTTCATCATTTGGCGCTACTGTCAGTAGTGCCAACTGATGAAGCTTTTTATGCGAAACGCGTTTTGGTATACTGTATATTTTATTAGTAATAAAACTTGCCTTATTTTATGCCTATCCTGGGTCCTGGATGCTTATATTCGCCAAGGAGGTGGCTGAGGTTGATAGGTGATCCGGTGCACCTTCTGAAGTCACCGGCTGCCTACAAATCTGGTGTCTGATCGATAAGACACCAGCAAATGTGAGTACGACATTCTTCTCCTTAATTTGAACTCCATTTTATACAATATTGCTGTATGTGAGTCATTTTATATTTTGAGGGACACAGAGGATGGTAACCCTGTAAGGAAACCACACTTCTGAGACACGGAGTGCAGCAGAAGGAACCACTAACAGGATAAGAAGCGCCAGCTCCAGCACATCTTTCTTTTATACTGTGTTGTCAGAGAGTGCGGTATTTCAACAGTTAACAATTGTTTTTTTGGGGGGTCACAATTAGCTGATCTTGCCTAGGGCGCAAAACAGTCTAGCACCGGCCTTGCCTAGTATGCCTGTATATCCCCAAAGGAGAATAAAGCCATGGATACACAGAGAAACCCAAAATGTGCATAATAATGAGAATAGAATATGTAACAGGAAGTGACTGCTAAATACAATACTGCATCACACTTGACGCATTATGTCACAAAACACTGCTTTCTCAACAGTAAGGTCTACTCTTCAGGGATAGACAGTTGGGTAGAGTAGGCAGCTGTTATGCCTATTTTGTATTCAAAGATTTCTTTGGGTTATCCTCACTTTATGTGCTGGAAGTCACAATACATGTGAACATTTACTAGTAGGTTGGCAAAAGGAAATCAATATATAATATGAAGAGTTTCCTTCATCCTTCAATATTATCTTTCTTTTCCCAATAGTGAGTAGTAGACTGAGACCTATTGCTGTATTAAATGAGACAATGTCATAAATTGCTTATATAAATTAGCTGCCTGATTACCACAATAGACAACTTTATACTACAGAGAAATTTAGCTTACTGTAGATTGATTTTATTCGGAATTTCAATGTTTTTCTTTTTTTATGAATAGATTTAATAAAGTTGTTATACACAGTGTAGATATTATGTTTCATATTCTTTATTCTATATTAATGCTATATGATTGATTTCATTTGATTGATAGCCATTACTTTAATCTTATGTTGCATACCATGTCCACGGGCAGGAAAGAGGGGCAAGAGAATTATTGTCCAGTGTGTGCTTTATGTTCTGAATTGTTGTTTTGTATTATTTACTTTGTTGACCAGCAACTTTCATGCATCTGCCCCTGTCTTAATGTCTTTATCCAGGCCTGTTTTTTGTGTTGTTCCCAACCTTGCAGAATTCCATACATAAGGGTACGGTCACATTTTACTAGTTCTTTTAATAGTAATCATCTGTGTCTCCAATATCCTGAATACTGTGTCTTGCGTTACCTGTGTAACCTGTCAAATTAAATCCTGCACTGCAACTATGTTCCAGCTTGCCTTTGCCTCTTTACCAATGCCTAGATTCTCCCCTGGCAAACCCATGCAAAAACCATGACTTCTTATGTTGTTTGTATGAGTTATATTCATTCCATCCACATTCTGCGGATTTTATACTTTAGAGCTATGTGCATAATGCAATCATACTAACTGCATAATACTGTTGATCTAATAGTTCTGTTATATACTTATTAAACATTCATAAGTATGGATTATAGTATAGAGTCCATTGCTGTGGAACTCTACAGGCTCAACAGAAGCTGATGAATGACTGGCGTGTGGTGCAGAATCAAGTTCTTAATGGTGAAATGAGTAGACAACTACTCCAACCTGCTTGAAATCTATTCTTCTTTATAAGCCAATATCAGAGAACCACGTGATCAACTTCAGTTGTTATAAGCAACTCAACGCAAATCTGAATTACATCTCATTTAACAGGAAAATATAGAGGCAATAAATTGATTCAATAATCACCATGTGACAGTCAGACATTAACATTTGACCGTGTAAAGATAATTGGAAGCCATTCATCCAGTTTGTGTCATTAGTTAATATTTAGCAAAGGTTTGACATATATTATGTTAAATGATACACAAACGATAACAAGTTTGCATTTCATTCTGTAAAGGGCACACTTGACAAAATATCTTCAAGACAAAATACTTAGACATCCAGGTCTACCACCTCCACCCAGAGGGTCTCACAGGTCCTCCCCATAATGAGGGTTGTAATGACACCTGAGGTACTGAGTAGCAGAAGGCATCAAAGCTGGTTTTACCATGAAAGTATTAAGGATCCCTAAAGATAATTGCATGGTGGTCTCTGATCTATAAACCGAGGGGCTGCTTTCTTTGTTTCACTATGTCTTTGAAAAATGTAGAAAAAGAGGTAAAATAAATACAGTTAGTTGTAGCATTAAGTACAGTGAAGCTGCAGCTATCTTGGTCTCGAGTTCTACCAACAAATTCCAATAAATGCTGCTGAGTATTATTATTATTATTATTGTCATCATTTATATAGCGCCAACAGTTTCCACAGCGCTTTACAATAATCAAAGGGAATGAGATAAGCGGACATATGATGGAAACAACAGGTGTAGAGGGCCCTGCTCATGGGAGCTTACAGTCTAGAGGGATTGGGGTTGAGGAAGACGAAAGAAATTTTGCAAGATAGCAGGATCATTAGTACCATTGGTATGGGAATAGTGGGGTCATAGAAGCAACTTCAATCATGTGTGAGTCGATCTTATGCAGGGGGGTGAGTTGCGTCAATGATGTGGTGTGCTAATCTGAAGAGATGGGTTTTGAGGAATTTCTTGAAGGCTTGAAGATTAGGGGACAGTTTGATAGAGCGAGGCAAGTCATTCCACAGGACTGGTGCTGCCCGTGAAAAGTCTTGGAGGCGAGAGTTGGCCGTGCGCGTGTTGACAGATAACAGGAGGAGATTGCCTGCCGACTGGAGTTGTCTGAATGGGACGTGCTTGAGGAGTAATGAAGAAATGTACGGAGGAGATGAGTTATTGAGCGATTTGAATGTGAGCATCAGTATTTTAAACTGTATCCTGGAACGTACAGGAAGCCAATGGAGGGATCGGCAGAGGGTGGAGGTACGCGAGGTGCGTCTGGTGAGAAAAATAAGCCTGGCACCTGCATTCATTACAGATTGCAAAGGGGCAATACAGGAGTTGGGGAGTATAATCTTAGAACATTCCTTGACTTGCCTCTGTATTCTTTATAGTTATCGCCTGGAGGTAAAATGTATGAAGGCAACTGAAAAGAATGTTTCCAAATTGATCTATTAAGGTTCTGAAAAAAGTTCACTCTTTGTGCAATAATATCCCTAATAGTATCCCTAACCCTAATGCAAGCAGAAACAGTAACTGTAACCCTAGTCTAAACCCTAACAGTAACCCTAGAACTATCAGAAACAGTAACCCTAACCTTAAAAGTAACCCTAACAATAACCCTATTCCTAATACAGAGAAATTATCAGGTATAAAGGATTTGTAAAAGGCCTAGACATGTGCCCAGGGTGTGCCTTGTGTGTCTAATGTTGGGTGAAGGGTTCATCTTTGACCCCCTTCATAGATATATGTACCTTAAAAAGATCATTCTAAATTACATGAACATTGACTGTATCACTCTATATGCATTGGTTATTCCTAACTAGAAATAACTGTTCTGTACAAAATTATCCAAACATAGGCCCCTATTACAATCCTCGCGCAGCGCATTTGCGTGCGCGCAAATGCGCTTTTGCGCGAGGACAAAACTATTTGCGCGGAACGTCATAGTACGACGTTTGCGCAAACGATGCTTGTTAGCGTCTACCGCGATTGACCCTGCGTGAACCCAGCGCGAGCGCAAGTACGTGCGCGCATCCCATACTTACCATTGTCAGCGCGAATGCGTTCGAGTGGATGGTATTACGATCTTCGCGCAACGGCGTATGAACGACGTTTGCGCGAAGTATCGTAACATTTTTGAAAACCTGGCGTTAACTTGCAGTCTGAACGTTCTGGCCGAAACTAAATGAACCTGCACAAAAAAAAATACAGCACAGTACAGTTACACATTCTACACATACCCAAACAATAAAATTAAAAAAAAATTCTTTTTTTTTTGTTGCAGCACATATACGCAGATTAACTTTGATAGGTGCAACAACCGAAACCTAGAAAATGGTGGTTCTTAATTCTGATTGGCTGAACGTTCATTTGCGCCCGGCTTTGCGCGTCGGCTTTGAGCACGACAAAACTTGAAGGCTGAAAAAATGGATAGTAATACCGCGTTAATTTTCTCGCGATAACGCATTTTGTAGAGCACAATTGCAATTGCATTGCGCGAGCGCATTTGAGCGAAGAATGTAATAGGGGCCAAAGATATGTAATTAATAAATATTCCATCAGTGTACACTCTAATGAAAAGGGCTGTGCATGCCATTGGTAAAAGGCATGGCTGACAGATATATTCCCTCCTCTCCCTCTCTCTCTCTCTCTGGGGTGATGGGAAGCCTGAAATATTTATTCTCCAGACCTCCCAAGTTATTTATATTATGTAATTAAAGCTTCCTATACAATAGACAGCCTTTAAAGATGAACTCTAAGATAAGTTTGGTCCTAAACTGGATTAGCAACTCCATTAATGAGTGAGTCATTATGTTAATGAGTGGAGTTGTCATATTTAATGGCTAGGACGGAATAGGGCTCATAGAAATTTGTCATTTAATTGCATTCTCACTGTACTCATGCCTTGTAAGCACCCTTAAACCCCTTCACTACCAAGTGATTTTCCAAAAAACATTGTCAGAAACCAGTGGTTTTTTGTAAAATGAATTTTAATAAGTTTTAAAGTAAAAATATTTGAGTTGTTACCCATTGTATTTCTTACTGTAAATAACCTATTTTTGTCCAGTAGATGACGCCATCCACTGCCAAATTGAGTTAGAGGTTTGAGCGGTTGGTCTATTTTTTTCTATTTCTCCCTGCATCGTCTCCTGAAAGCCCGATATTTCAGAGCTTTGAGCAGCTGATTTTACAGTGTTAGCTCTTTCTGCATTATGCCCACAGGGTTAAAACTTTGGGGGCACCTTCTGCAGCCCAAAAGCAAACAAAATTTGCTTGCAACAAACGAATTTCATTTGCTTTTGGGCTGCAGATCAGCATACCGTGATACCTCGATATCGGGGCACCAGATGATGCCTTTGATGCCCGAGATATCTCGATATCAGTAGTGAAGGGATTAAAACTAATCAATACTGCAAAATGATGTATATAGAAAACAATGGGTATTGATAAAAATGTTGTGAAATTATTTTTTATCCCTGTGGATTTATTAATTTATTTATAAAGTATTTTACCAGGAAGTATACATTGAGATTTAGCTTGTTTTCAAGTATGCCCTGGGTTTGTCTGGGGCATTGCACAAAAGGTAAATAGCGATGCTGTATTCGCCAGTGTTCCCACTTTGCATGACCTGTAGATATATGACATATTATTAATGACTGCAGTGTTGATTGTTCATTCAATTGTATAATCAACACAGATTAACAAACTGAAAAGTTTCAGTTTTATTATTAACAACATTTGCTACCAACAATAGCTACAATTAGTTACTCTTGAGCTGAATGCAAAATTCAGTCTAAGAGGAAAGTATGTTACAGCCTTTTATTCAAAATCCTATTGCACAGTTTGTCAATAACAGAACCGTGCTATTGCAAATCAAACTAATATTGCATGCCATTAATAAGTCTTTAAAGTACTCATTTTGCATAAAAAAGATACTACAGTATACCAATGTTTACACAGTACTCACAGGGTTATTCAGAGAAAGGTGAAAACCAGGAGAACTGACAGGAGAATAGAACAATCTAGACCAAACAGCCGATTTGGAAAGTGAGATAAATGGGAGAATTTGTCTTGTTTGGCTATTTGGCCTAGAATTTTCACTTCTCCAGTCATTCTCCTGAGTTTCACCTTTCTCTGAATAGACCTGTTAGACTTTTTTAGACTGTGTTGCAGAATTAAACACTATCCTTATTACCAAACCAATAAAGTTATAGTTCATTTAATTAATTTGTTGTCAAATACATCACATATGAATCTATTCATGAAACCGGAAACGTATACAGAGTGATGTACAGCATAATGTTAATCTGTGTATACACCAGACAAATAGAGTTCCCTGAGGTGGAAATCACAGACTAGCGTTATTACCTTTCATGTTAAGAATGGATATAGCAAACTATAGAGCCTTGTTCTTTAATCAGCACTCTGAAAAGCAATATAATGTTTATTTCCCACGGCACTGCAAATATGAATTTTATTTGTACTGATCTTTTTTAAAATCACCCTCAATGAGAAGTGTTTGACAGAGCTGTATATTAGTATCTCTGTGCATACAGTTTCACAATAATATTAAAGATAAACACCGCTCATAATGAGACACAATGCTTGTCAAGCATACATGTAAACATTAGAAGTGCTAGTATCAATTCTACAATCATGTACCTCCCTGGTTGTAGCAAATATTTACAATTATTAAAAAGACTGTCATTTTTTTTACAGTACTACAATGTAATACATAATATCAGCCAATGATATGTTGCCATCATTTATACAGGACAGTAAATTAAATATATTCATTGTTTAATTGACTTTCCTCCTGATTCTCGTGATCTTTCTGTCACCAAATATATATAATTTATTATAGCACAAATGTCTACATTATAGATTAAAGCAAGTAGTACCCTATGCTATTAAGTTTCTCTTTTTAATGGTTTATTTTTTGAGTTTAAGCTGCATAATGGATAGTGAATGGAAGTAAAATAGCTCCATTTCTGATAGCAATGGCAGCAAAGTGGATAGATGTGAGGATATGATGCAGATAGGAAAGAGAACAGATGTAAATGTGATAAAAACAATAGCACATGTGTTTATTTATCTCACAACCATTGAAAAGACGTTCTAGCTGAATAAGTAAACACAAATGTAAGCGTACTGGCGCAAAATGAGGGATTAGATATACAAATGATGAAAATGGCATTACCATAGAGATTGGGTAATGATTAGTAAACTGTAAAGATGACCCCCACACCAGAAAATACAAAATCGTGGATGACAAACTACGGTATGTGGGTGTTTAGGTCTGCGTTTCAAGAGGAGCCATAATTAAACAATATCTGAGTTGCCGACAAACATAACATTTTAATGGTAATCAAATAGGGTAACTGCAAAATATAGAAACCAGTTTTAGGATGTACAGGCTTAGGGCATCATATTATCATTAATTGGATTCAATGGGCTCCATCTAGTACTTTGTTTATTCGTTTCCTTGTATGAATCCAAGCACATTTGGTATTTGCTTAATTTAACAATGCTTCTTTTATATACTAAAAATTCATTCTTGGTGTTCTAAACATCTTTATAAAGTGTTCAGTAGACAAAAGAGTTGAAAAATACACACGTATCCCACCAATAAATTTCATTTTACAATCTTAGAGTTATATGTTATTTCCTTGAGGGCAAAACAAATAAATTGCATTTCTTTTATTGCTCGGAGGATTCAAATAGTGTATTTTGATTATTGTTCCTTCTGCTTTCTGGTTATAGAAATTCTAATTCAACTGTTGGGAGAATTACCCCTTTGCAATATTTTGTTGCATTCAAGCAAACAAAGAAATTTGTATGTTTATTCTGTTTAGCAACAAATTTTCAAATTAATAATGATACATTACTGGCCATGCGCTTCCCTTCCTCATTTCTCCACATCCCTAATCGCCATATAGATTATAAATTCCATTGGGAATAGGTCCTCAAACTCTACTATATCTTTGTCAAGTTATGTACTGTTCAAATGTAATATTGTATTTTTGAATTATCCCCCTTGTGTCTTGTACAGAGCTGCAGAATCTGCTCGAGTTCTATAAATAAAATATAATAATACTAATAGATAAAATACGTTGTGCCAGAGGGCACGTTCCCATTTAGTGGATCTTAAAGATAATGTATTCATGAAATAAGAAAAGAAAGTATTGAATCATCAGTGTTTGCTGCAAATTTCATAATTAAGTCTCGATCAATGCTGGAACATTTTAGCTTGCAACTGGAGCCTTGCACAATGAAACAGGAGATCTTTAGGGTTGAACTACAGCTGAGCTGACCCTGCTTCAGGGAATGTAATTCAAAAGATGCATGGAGTAAAAAATATGAGACACTTGTTGTGTTGCCTAATAATGTGAAGGGATACTCTTGGGTTGAAAAGGAGGGGGTAGAGGGATTAACAAATAACCCTTTCATTTACTTTTAAACTTACCTTAAATCGAGGGTTCCTGCAGCACTGCTCTGTACAGAAGATGCTGGCTCTACCTGTAAATGGTATCATTACATGTAACTAGAGAGGGAACCAGTCCAATGCTCTGAATGCTGAGTTCATTGAGCCATTGGTGCTAGCTAAGTCCCAGCGATTCAGAACTCCTGGAACCCCTGCTCAGTGCTTAGCTCTGGGCGGGACTAAACCTGTGCACTCGGAGGGCTGAACCAACCTCCAACATCCCCATCTCCTCTGGATGGGGAGAAGAACAAAGGTACTCAGTGAACTGTGACCACTCAAATAAAATTGAGTGGCTACAGTACGGAGAGTGTCCCTTTTAAGAGAGTAAATTTCTAAAAATATTAAAAAAAATGTTTAAGATACTTAATTGAAACTTTTTAATTGGGCAGATCCATGATGGCCATGAAAGCAGTCACATTCTGTTGGTGCTCCAACTCTTTCTGCACTTGTTATAATCAGCACCGACATCTTTGAATGTGGATCCCATAAAAGCATATCACTCCTAGAAAGAAATCTCTGCAGTAGCATTTAAGACACATAAGAGTTCACAGACCGGGGCAGCAGAAATACAAGTCCTGGGAGGACACACCATGGTGGCCCTGGAGGAGAAGCTGGGAGTAGAAGCAGTGCATTGTAGCAAAACAGACCACACCAATGCACGTTAACACTGCAAGAAGAGTTGAGAGGCAGTGAAGGATCTGTTAGATCACTCGCCCAGAAACCACCTCAGAATGAAAGCTTAATTGAGAAGATGAGGAAGTAACTCAAGATCAGCTAGAAGGAATAGAGAGAGAGATGCATATTTAAGAGATTTTATTCTGAAACTAAGACACGGGGCTCTCTAAGACTTCTTAACTAAAAGGCCATAAGTCTATAAATGTCATAAATGACTTCTTGTTAACAGATAGTTCAGTTAAATCATCACTGCCAGTGGATTCTCCAACAAAAAAGTAAAAAATTATTAAAACTAACCCTAATTAATGAATAATGTAATCATATTTAATCAAACTCATTTTGCCTCAAGCAACTTCCTTAAGTATATCTTCATGATATTTCTGCACTGTGACTGGAGTTTAGGTCTGACGAATTCAATTGAATAGACATACAGGGTTATTCTAAGAGAATCAAAAAGTCACCGCACGTTCAGTGACTTTTCGTTCTCTTCAATTCGGATTGATTTGGCGATCCCATTTTGACAACCCTGCGGTGTATTCAGCAAGCCCCACAGGATCCCCAAATTGCAGGGAAAGGTCACCGCAAACCCGCCGACAACTCACCGCAAAACCCGGCGAAGGCACACCGAAAACCCGCAAAAACATCTGGATTAACCCCGCCGAAAACGCCAGTAAAACCCAAGCAGGAGTCCATCACACGTAGGGCAGCCGCCGGAAAAACCCGACGAATGGAGTGAATAAATTAAGAAAACAGTTTGCTTGAATGTTTGAAAAGTGAAACGCTGTTTGCAAACAAACTACTGAGCGAAAATGTCTGAAATTTACATATGAGGTCCAATGAATGATAATAAAAAGGGCTGTTACAGAAAAAATAAGTAAAGTTAAAAAAAATTTAAAAAATAGGATTTTTTTAAAAAAAATCCTGAAAAATCCTTAAAATATCCTAAAAAATCTATAAATAAAGAAACTCTTTACTTCAGAATATTATAATCAACAGTTTATTACATATTGAATTAAAACAGGAATATTTTTAACATTGAAGCTTATGGGATTCGCCTGAATAAATCTGCCATATGAAACCACCGAATGGAAGGGCAATTTGACAACTTTTCACTGCTGGCTTTTGCTCTCTGAATAGCCAAAGCAGTGCTTCTCTATGGGGATTCACTGTCCTCGAACAGGCACCGAACAGCCACCGTATGTACAGGCAATTTGCCAGGATTTGACGAATTGCCTACTCTCTGGATAGCTGAATGGCCAAGAAAGGTAACCGAACGCTGATTTTCAGCGTTCGGTTCCCTTTCGGCAGCCAATCGGATCTCTTTGAAGAACCCTCATAGTCTGAAAAGGCAAACAACTGTCTATACTAGGTCCCACAGCTGTAAAAGCATACCAGACCAAAAAACAAGCCAAGAGCTCAAATGCAGTGCATGAAGGTCTCAGAGACAGAATTGTGCTGAGGTACAGGTCTGGGAAGACTAGAATCTTTTGGCTGCATTCAAGGTTTCTAAGATCATTTTGTTTCCCTACATTTCCGTTCAGAGATGTATAGCAGAACCAAAACTCTTCCTATAGCTGACTGTCAGGTGAGACAGAGGACACAGGGTACAAGGTCAAGGTAAGAGTGGTGACCAGGAAGCAGATGGTCACTCTGGGTGAGCTCCAGTGATAGCGATAGGAGAAATAGGAGAAACATGTAGAAGGATAACCATTTCTGTTACACTCCACAAATTGGCCAGACAGAAGCCTCTCCGCACAGCAAGACAAATGAAAGCATTCTTGGGAAAAGATCACTTAAAGGACACTCAGACTGTGGGAATCAAGATTCTTTGTTCTGATGAAACAAAGATTGAGATGTTTTTCCTAAATTCAAAGCATCAGTACTGGAGGAAAGCAGGCACTTGTGCAATACCATCCCAATGGTCAAGCATAGGGGTGGTGGTGGTGGTAGTAGTATTATGCTTTGGGGGTGTATGTCAGCAGCAGCAAGGGCTAGGAGAAGGATCAGGGTTAAGGAAAAGCTAAATGCAGCAAAATACAAAGATAGTCTTAAAGAAAATCTGGTCCACAGAACTCATGACCTCAGACTGAGGCAAAAGTTTACCTCTAAAAAGACAACAACCCAGGAAAATCCCAGTGAGACACATCGGGTTATTCAGAGAGCACTGAAATTTCACTGAAGTGTCGGTGCTCTCTCGTTCAGCACCCCTCGAAGAGCTTAAATCGCCAACCACCGCTGAACGCATCCTATAAACCAGCGATCGCAGCTGCAAACCACCGAATGCAGCCGACGATCCACTTAACAGACCACTGAATGCCTACGATCCGCCACGAAATGCTGCGGAAAAAAAGCCGCCTAGCTGCCGTATGCTGCCGATAAAAGCCAATCAGCTGCCGAACGTGGGTGCTTGAAGTTCTCTGAATAGATTAACCATTACTTCTGGGGAGTTTCCCTGCTGCCAAATTCCACTGTATTCTGATCGCAATTCGCCAATATTCGGCGAATTGCCAGTGTTTTAAAAAGCTGACTTGCCATGAAATTGCAATGTATGGTGAAATTCACTGCTCAGTGCAATTCAGTGGCAAATTCGTCAGTCTTATAATAACCCTATAGTATTTCCATTTCTTCTTTATGTACCATTCATCCTTTACCATACATAAGAGTGGCATGATGGATACAACTCTGTAACCTGGTTTATATATTAACTGTATAGTTATGCTTGAATTAAGTAGGCAGCTCAAACTGCCGAGTTATAGGTAGAAACAGATACCACTCTTTATCCATTTACTTTTACAATCATGCGCCTGGTTAAAAAGGCAGTTTGACAACTATTGTATTCTTATATATGATGGTATTTTAAATATTGGTGCAACCTATGGTTAAGTGGTAAAAGTAGGCAATTTTATTGCTGAAACTTAACTATATAAAATAAAACCTTTATAATAGTGCAACTATTGGCTGTACAGTAAAGTCCGCATTTTAACTGCCTGAGGTACAACTATAAAACACAATGTCCTAAATCTTGGCTTTATACTCCTGACTAGTTGGATTGCCACTATTAGCACAGTAAAGTAGGCAATATTATAAGAATACAAGGGGTTATTCAAAGAGAGCCAAACTGGTTCATAAAATTGCACCGAACTGTGAATTTCCCCATACAGTGCAATTCTGAAGCCATTTGGCTATTCAAAAAGCAGACAGTCCACCAAATATTGGTGAATTGCCAGCAAAATACAGTCATAATCGACGGCAGTGAACTCCCCATAGAGAAGCAATGGTTAATCTATTCAGAGAACACCGAACAGCACCGGAATGTCAGTGAAATGCAGGTTTAATCAGACGAATCACATAAGTTTCAATGTAAAAAAATTCCCGTTTTTGTTAAAAATGTATTCAACCATTTATTCTATTCACTTGCAGCAAAAAGTATCTTTATTATTTTTTCGGCATCTTCCGTGATTTGTTTGTCAAATTTTTTTTTTAGATAGCATTTTCTTTTTCTGTAACAGACCTTTTTATTATTATTCATAGAACCTGATAAATTATTTCCAGGCATTTTCGTCCAGTAGTTTTTTTGCAAATGCGTTTTAAAACGTAGTGGTTTTGTTTATCGGCTTTTTCTGGCAGCTGGTCGGCACCCTTTTCGGTGGATCTCTGACTTTTTTCGGATGCGTTAGGGGGGTTTTCAGCAGATCGTCGGGTGCGTCCACCTTTTTTTCAGCGGTTTATTGGATCGATCCAATGTTTTTTTGGCAGTTTTGCAATAGTTTTTCTGTTCGATTCAGTGGTTTTACGGCAGATTGTCTGGTGCATCCGGTGTTTTTTTCCTGCACTTTGGGGACCCTGCGGCGAATGCTAAATTCAGTGCAGGGTTAGCGAACTTGACTCCCCAAAGTGTCACGAATAAAAAAGAGCACCAAAATCCCGGTTGAATTTCAGTGCTCCTCGAAGAACCCTGATAGTTGCACATTACACTAGCTGCAACATCAGCTTTGCAGTTACTTTTTTTTATTATCTTCTCTTCCCTTGTCTACTTCATAAATACTTGTACCTATAGAGTCATAAAAGACTAGAGGAAGATATTATAGTAAGGCAGAAAAAACTAACTTTGTTTCTCAAGTTGTTTTTTTACTTTAGTCTAAGTAGTGGTATCTATTAAAATTGTATCTGTTATGTTAACCCCTTAGTGACCGGGCGGTTTTACACAAATCCGTCCTTTAGTGACCGCTGCTGTTTTTACGTTTCTGCGCTGTTAGTGTTTAGGTCAAATTTTCCTCTTACTCGTTTATTCAACCCACACATATTATACACCCTTTTTCCCGCCATTAAATGGACTTTCTAGAAATACCATTATTTCCATCATATCGAATAATTTACTATAAAAAAAATATGAACTATGATGAAAAAATGGTAAAAACACACTTTTTCGTAATTTAATCCCCAAAATCTACAACCACCAAAAAAGACCCTGGCTAAATAGTTTCAAAATTTTGTCCCGAGACTAGAAATACCCAATTTTTACATGTCTTTGCTTTTTAACCCCTTCACTGCTGAGCCAGTTCACCTATGTTTGCTGCGCTCATTCTGACCATTTTGTGATAATTATTTTGAGATGACAGCCTAGGTCCTATTTAATTAAACCCCCCCCCCAGAGAAAAAAAAACTTAAAAAAAAACCAAATTTTTTTATTTTATAATTTTTTTTAAAAAAAACCAAACCTGGTCATGTTTGGTATCATTGGAAAGGCCATGATCAGGCCTTTCAAATGATGTCAAATATGACCATCTAGCTGCTATGCATCGGGAGATATGTGGATCCTTAGGATCCCCTTATCTTTACATGGCAGCTAGATGGTTAACTGGCCCACTGACATCCTCACACATATGGTGAGATTGTCAATGGGTGGGGGGGACCTGGAGGCTTGGCTGACATCTAAGATGTCAGCCCCCCTCCAGGTTCGAATCGCATTTTGGCGCCAATTAGCTCCGAAACGCGATTCGGTGGCGAAATGGTTAATGCTAAACACCGCTGAAAAGGGGAGACTCTCCCCTTCCCAGCTGTGCAAAAAGCATCTCCCTAGCTTCAATGGTTGGGGAGATAGAGGGCTCAGAAGGAGCCCCACCTCCCCTCCATTGATTTGAATGGGGGTGCCTGCTGATGACGTCACCACGCAGCGTGGCGACGTCATCAACCTCGCCGGCCCATGTAAATCACATGGGCAGGCTTCCTCCCTGCCAGATCACCGAGGGATCCAGCGAGGGAGGTAAGTATCGGGCGGGAGGGGGGGTTAGGCGCCGCTGACGTACCCTGTACGTCCGCGGGTCTAAGGGAGACCCGTGGACAGGACGTACAGGGTACATCAGCGGTCCTTAAGGGGTTAAACCCTTTAGTATACACCCTATAATCTAAATGGTGCCAATTAGAGTTGTGCATTTCATCTTGTACCGAATCAAAATTCTGACAAAATTGACCCGATTTGTATTTCAAAAGCACTTCCGAAATATGAATCGGTTCCTTCCGAATTTACGAAACGGTCAGAAAATATGAATCACGGCAACAACGAACAAACCGAAACAAAAATATCTGAAACAAAATAAAGAAAAATAAATCAATGCACTACAAAGCAATAGGTTAATGGCATCTCACAGGACACAGTATATCCCAGTCAGGGGTTAATTGGCAACTCACAGGGCACAGTATAACCCAGTCAGGGGTTAATGGGCGACTCACAGTGCACAGTATAACCCAGTCAGTGGTTAATGGGCAACTCACAGGGCACAGTATAACCCAGTCAGGGATTATTGGGGAACTCAGAGGGCACAGTAAAATGTAAAAATAATACGGGGGACCCTTTCCTTACAGCTGAAACCTGTTCAGAATCATGGTGAGCAGCTGCTCGGGGCTCCAGTGCCTTAAGGAAAAATTTAAAAGAAAAAGAAGACCGAAAAGATCCGAAAAGAAAACAAAAAATTTGGCGTTGCACATGTCTAGTACTAACATGCGGTGTGTATGAGCGTATCACAGAGCTCCACAGCAACAAAACACCTTACAATAATGTGCTTTGTGTGTATGAGTGTATCACGGAGCTCCACAGCACTAAAACTCACAGTATGAAAGAGACTGCTGTATATGATAAATGAGAAAGAGTGCTGTACACTGTATGAAAACATTTTATTGCTGTGAAGCTCAATGATACAGTAATGTGTAGTGTGTATGAGCGTATCGCAGAGCCCCACAGCAACAAAACTCACAGTAATGTGCAGTATGTATGAGTGTGAGTTTTATTGCTGTGGCGCTCTTTGATACACTCATACACACCCACATTACTGTATCATGGAGCTCCACAGCAATAAAATGTTTTCATACAGTATACTCTCTCATTTATCATATATAGCAGTCTCTTTCATATTGCACAGCACACATCCATGCCTCAAAACAAACATACATCAAAACATTCATTTAGCACTCATAGCCTACTTTTAAATGATTGGGCCCCAGGCTGCAGCAGAGATGCCTCCTCCTGCTGCTTCATGCTTTTCTCACCTTTTTCTCCCAGCACGAGGGACAGGAAGTGCAGGAGGAAGTGAAGGAGTGAGTGAGTGAGTAGGAGCTGATCTGAGCAGCAAAAACTCTCTCCCCAGGCATCTCTGTGGTCACTGAGGTGCAGCCCTGATGATTCTTTGTGGTCTATGCTCTATGTGAACACAGACCGCATTGCTTTCACCTCCGGGAGGGGAATCAATCAGGACAACCGCTGCACCTGACAGGGCAGCAAAATGCTGCCCCAAGCCAGTGTGCCGCTTGGAGCCAACGCTCCATGTGGCTCCATGGATGGGCCAGCCCTGCAGAAAGGCAGGTCTAGGAGGGGAGACAGAGGCATAGGAAACTAGAGACAGGGCACTGGGAAACAAGACAGAGACACAAGGGCAAACAAACTGGGGAGATTACAGGAGGACCAGGGACAGAAGATAAGCAGGACAGGAAAAGGGCTGGCTGGATATAGACAGAAACACAAGCTGCAATGGAGAATAAGCAGGTACAAGGGTGGATGACTGGCAGGAACACAGATGAAGGTGATGGGAGGCAGAGGGCACAGCAGAAGGCTTGGTAGGCATGGCAGGAGGCTTGAAGCTTGGAGGGCACAGCAGGAGGCTTTGAGCTTAAGGGACATGGCATGTAGCTTGAGGGAACACAGCAGCAGGCTTGGATGGTGCCAGAAGACACAGGAGCTTGGGGAAATGCAATAAGCTTGGGGGAACAGGAAGCAGGCATCTCTGGGAAAAACACATTACCAAGTGTAGGCAATGTTGAAGCACAACATCTTGGGAGCTTTACACTTATGTAAGGGTTGACAGGCTTATTAGGTAGAGTATCTGTGGTTGCCTTCAAGAGATAGCAGCAAGACCTTGCCTGGAGGACATACCAGGAAAGGGGCTCCCAGGGCCTTCAGGGAAGAACAGCTTTGGCCTTCCTACAGAGTCAGTGTGTGCAATGACATCAGCACTCCTGGGTGGAATCACATTGGACAGATGAGTTTGATGGCTATGTGGAAACATATCAGTATCTCCGGGGGAGGAGGACTCTTCTGCTTTTCACTACCCACTTTAGTTTCTGGTGCTTCAGCATGCAGTCATCTTCATTTTGATGCTGATGCTCCAATTTGCATATCCTCCAGGCATCATTACGGCATTGTCAGCACTATTTATGGAGTTTGGTGATGCTCCATTGCAGGAAGGGGCTGTCCATGTGATCAGGAAGTTCCTGAATGAGCCTAGCCTTGTCCAGTGCTTGCTCATTCTGAAGCCTGGACTGTTGATATCTAGTGCTCTTACAGATTTTATATAGAAAGACTTTGAGAAATATTTGAAACTTATATGATTATTGTTACAATGTACAGCATAATACATCTAGATATTTTTTATGCAAAGCCTTAAGACTGAGTTTCTGCTCAACTTATATACGTTAAAGCCTTTTATGCATGCTCATTCAGTTTCAAAACTTTGAAATTTCTACATGAAGATAGTGACTCCAGAAATAAAAATATAAGAGTCAGAAGTGAAATCTTTTAAGAGGAATTTACATCAGCCACTAAAGTGCTGACTATGTTATGTGTGACAGCCTTGATTCATTAAAGTTGCATTCTTGTCGTAGACAGGGGAAGTGAGTTATTTGCTTTGCATACCGACTACAGCATGTGAAAAGACATGATTGTTACATCAGATGAAGTAAAAAGAAACATTGTTTTGCATTATTTTCTAGACTTACCTAGGTACAATATGATGATGTTTCATAAGTCATATTTTGGTATTTGTAGGTAGTGGCACTGTGCAGATATATAAAATACTAAAGAAAAAGCTGCCATTGTTGACTAATTACTAACTGTATTCTGAATAATGACGTATGTAAGGAGGAGAAACATTGTGATCTGTCCTAAATGACTAGATACAGAATTTCCTTAGCCTGTGGGCTTTGTCCATTAATAGAGTGACTTCAGCTTCCTATCATTATGCCTACTCAATCGCTTCCCTTTGCCAACATGTATTGATTTGTAAAATGCTCCATCCAAAGGCAACAGCATCATTAATCGCTAAGTGATCTGCAAAACAATTAGAGACCTCCTGGCTGCCGTAAAAATAGATGAATAGAGCTGTCTTCATAATTGGATACTACTGTATTTTTCATTAGACACAGCTGTGTTATTTAGCACCTGCTATATTCGCCACATACACAATAGACACTTGTCATGACATTCTTCTCTCTCTCGCCAGGAGAAATATGGAAATCTTTGAGGAATGCTATGATGTGCAGAGCATACATTCTATCTGCTATGTGACAATCCTGGAATTTGTAAAGGTTTAAATTTATATTTGTGTTTGATACTCTTGAAGTTGAAAATAAATACTTCAAAATGAATATTGTGTTTCTTCTTTATTGACAATAACCATGAATGGTAACATAAATTCCACAGAATCAATACTTTTTTTAAACGCAGAATGCCGATTCTGACAGGACTAGGACTTCACTATAACACACTGTGTGTCAGTATACACGATATTCAACGTAAAGAGCCACAGAGTACCAAATCATATTGGATTAGTCCAGTAACAAAAGGTGTGGGTAACCCAAAATAAGTTAAATGTAGAAACAAAAACGTTACTGGGCTAAATTTAAAAAAGAATTAAAACTTAACTTTTATTGAACACAGCTAGCTAAAAACCATTACCAAAGGATACTCGCTTGAGAGCCATAAAAAAAGAAACCAAAAAATGACCAACCAAAAAGATAAAACTCAAAAAAAAGGAAAAGAAAAACCAGAACAAAAAATGTAATACTATCGTGCATATACTGTACGATGCAATAAGACTAGCATATCAAGTCCAACGAGTTTAAAGAAAGTCTTGTTATTAAAAAGCAGAAATGCGAGCCTTCATGGGCCCGTGGTAAAAGTGTAGAGACAGGAAAAGAAGATTTAATTAGTCCAAAAGGTCATCAAATTTGCGATAAATAGAGGACCCCAGCAATAGACCATTGAGCTCAAGATGGATAAGAAAGACTCACATGAGTAAAGCTTTTGAGTGTTCTCAAAATTCTTGTTACCCTCTAGAACATAAATGACCATAATGTGACTACATTAAAAAGAAAGAAAAAACATCACTCCATTACTCTATGGTTTTCGCCAAAACTAAAGGTCTCCTCAGGAGTATCAAAGTGATTCCCTAATCCTGACAGAGAGATATGTAGCAAATTGACCCTCAAACACGATCAGTATTTATAGTGAAGGAGCAGTGGTGCATTAGACCAGATGCAAGGCAGGAGGGGTACCACAAAAAATGCAGATAAGGTTCGTGGTGCTAATATCACAGAAACAAGGTTTGCTATATATCCTAAAAAGGTGGTACTCTCCTGTACCTTAAATCTATATACACATAAACCAAATACCAACGGATAGCGGTCCCGGTCAACACAAATGTGGAGTATTCACAAAAAATTGCTTACATGATACATTCCAGTGTTCTAGAAAAAAGGTGATGCTGGTTATCCTAGAGCAAGGTTCAGCTCAACACAGGGTGAGTAGGTCTAAATTACTCCTATGTCTTCAAATATTGTATGTGCTGACCTACTACACTATATGGTTTTCCTCAACTATCTTTTTGGAGAACCCCAGAAGTGGAATTCGGGAGAAATGTGGCAGAGGGTTTTGACACAACAACCCCTAAAACACTTAAAATATAGCTATAGCTCTGTAAAGAGTGAGTGTATATCACCTAAATAACTATTTTGGATATAATTTATAGTATTATACTATGTGATATTTTTGTATGCATTTCCTTTTTTTTTTCTTGTAAATGTAATTTTATTGGAAAGTATGAATAATGCAAATATCATGAACAAAAACATCAAACACCCTCCGTCATTTTAATGGAAATAAGGAAGGGACTGGGTAGAGGGAGGGGTGTGCACAAGCCCTTTAAGGACAGGAAAGAAGAGAGGGAGAGAGAGGTAAAAAAAAAAAGGAAATTGAGAATGGATGAGCAGACGCCAAAAAATTCCAACAGTAAAATAGTTGGTGGGCCAAACATGCCCGAGGTCAAGGCCCCTCCAACACAAACACAATATTCCCCCTTAAATCTCAGAAGCCCACACGGGCTAGCCATGGAGCCCAAGTTTTGTAATAAGAAGGCATTGTGTCATTAGATAATGCAGTGTCAGCCAGGTACCGGGTTCCGGTGACACCGGTGAGATGGATAAGAACCCAGGATGCAGTAAATAAAGGCAACAACAAAAGGGTTGGTGTGAAAATGCAGAAAATAAATATATTGAATAAACTGGATGTAAAACAAAAAGGCAGGAATCTGTATAAATAATAAGTCCTTAGGAAACAATAGAAGATATTAGAAAACACAGTCTTTGGTGCAAATGGAAGCTGGAAACCAGGATGAATTGTGGATCCGTGAAGAGCATCTCAGTGAATACCAGGAAGAATAGTCCAGAAAACAAGCAAGGGAGTCATAGGCTGGTGGCTTTCGTGGATGGTCAAAATACAGGCCAGGGTTCGGTACACAGGTAAGATAAGACAGGAAAGCCACAAGGCTCTGGAGCAATTACAGCACATCCTTATAACAGAAGGTTCAGAAGTTAATGTCAGAGCCTTGGCTGGATGTGGGTGTGGTTCTTTTAAAGGAAACCAGCCAATACTAATGAGATACATATGATGCTGCTGCAGGAGGTCTGAAGGAATGTGTATTAACAAATACATTAGCAAGCTACCAGTGTTGGAATCAGGATTTGGTTCTTTTTCTGCGGCGGCGCCGTGGGACCTGACATGCAGTGAGTTCATCATTATTAGCACATCCCCAGCTTGGAGTAAATGCGTAAGAAAGGAGGAGTCATAGGGCAATTTCAATCTTCAGCCATTACCCGACATGCTGCCAGGCTAATCTTGGCAATTAGCTTATTCTCATGCCGCGTAAATTCTGAACTTAGTCTGGAAAGAATAAAGGGCCAGGGGTCCTCAAGATATCCTTGGATAAAGTAGAGGTGAGAAGGGAGTATACACTATACCAGAATGCTGCACCTGCGGGCAGGTCACCACATAAGAAGGGTAGTGCCACATGCACCGCACTACCTCAAGCAGGTATCAGGAGTGCAAGGGGACATACGTGAGAGTTGTACTGGGGTGATAGCAACTGAAGATTGTCTTAATCAGTTGCTCCTGGTGTGGAGTGCAAACAGAGACACTACTCATAGAGTCCCAAATATCAGACCAGTCTTCCGCCTCCAGCGGAGCACCAATTTCCCTTTCCCATGCTGAGATCTATGGGAGTTCTTTCCAATCAGTGTCGTGATTTTATTGTAAAGAGTAGAGATGAGACCCTTTGGCTACAAGCCAGAAAGACAGAGAAGCTCAAAGTAGGAAGGTAAAGTAGAAGCTGCCAGACGTATGCTACAATGGGATGCATATGCTTTGAAGCTGAAGAAGGTGGAGTGGTTGTGGGGATCACCCTGTCTCCTCCAGAGGAAAGTCCGCTGTATGCATTTCTTTTGAGGTACATCTAGAGCCTTTTATAAGTGGTGGTACCACATCTGTGGGGACGACCTACAGTAGGCAGGGTCAGGATAGATAATCAGTAGTGATTGACTGTTACTTGGTATCCTGTTGAAAAAAGAAAATATTGCAGTAACCAGCCTATGGGGTAACTGACCAAAGTATACAATTATTCCACCCATATAGGACCAGTAGTTTGTATAGTTTATGCTGGGACAGGGTCCAAGGAGAAGACACGCCTCCTTATTCTGCATGTGGCAGGAATCCTGCCCCTGCATGTTCTAGATGGCCAGAGTTAATACCTCCCCCTCTGTTTTTTTTCTCATGAGTGGGAGGCACATTCTTCCCGGGTTCCGTCACATCACACACACAGAGCCCCGCAAGCACAGTGGCAAATCGCCACCACCAACAAGTGCACATGCCTATATCCCTCGAACGCGGGGTTCTCACGAGTCCGGCTTACAGCTTTGGCGCATGTGCTTGTGGACCAAGACGGAACTTCGCCGGGGGATACAAACTTTGCATGCATTGTCCTCAAAGCAGCCTTAACCAGGTGGCTGTCCCATAATAATGAGTAAAAGCGGTCCTAATCCCTAAGGAGTGTGGCAAAAAACGTCAGAGGAAGGAATAGAAAACTGCACTGGCTCATAAAGTGAATACAGAGATATAGGGGGCTAAAAAGAGTGCTCCATAGTAAATTAATCAGTGAAGGAGACATATGAAATGCAAATAGAACACGAATGTCTTATGTGAACCAAAAATCATGCCCGTTTGAGCATGCTGTTGTCACAGTCAGCCACAATGGCGGTACCCGGCATGTGCCAAGTAGGGCCCTGGTATGAGTAAAAGCCCCTATATGCAGAGATGCATGACACACAATAACCTTGGATACGTGAATATACCATAGGAGACACTGGGGACCTCTGCACAGCTATACCAAAGGAGCCCTATACTGATAGATCGGTCCTTAGAGTGGCCGAATCTGCTCTAATAGAAAAGAGTTACCTAGTGGCCATGCAGAGTCCTAGGGTAAACACAGATACCTGAAGGAGTATATACTCCACAACCTGCAGGGAAGCACTTCAATGACAAAAAGCCGTGGTCAGCAGGGACACACAACAAAACAATATATCAATAGACAGTACAGCTAGAGATGTCCAGAAGAGTCATCAGTGAATAAGCCAGAAGTCGAAACCAAAACGTTTACCTTAAGTCAAAGCGGGGATACAGCACCAGAGATAATCCGTCAGCCAGGCCAGAGGGTCAATACCAGGAAGTCAATCAGAACATGAAACACAGACAATGGAGAAACACTGAAACTGATAAACGTGAAAACACAAGACATTAACTGGAACCTGGGGATACTAAAGAAACAACAGACGGATAAACAGAAGAAATAAGGTAAACCTTAAACTTGAAATAGAACTTGAACTTGGACAGAATAACAGGGAGCTCTCAGGAACAAATCTGTAGCTGAAGTGAACCAGATGCAAGAGCATAGTGATATGGGCCCATGGCTTAATATAGGGGAGTAATAGCCCATATCACCAGCAGATGCTCAACGAGCAATTGAACTTGACAGACAACTTAACCCCTGAGCTGCATCTCAGGGAAAGCAGCACAGGGAAACACATGGGAACTAAAACATGAGGAAAACAGAGGGCAGGGAGACAGGGTTTGAACGTGGGAACGTTACAGCTGTGCATACATCCCTGTTGACAAAAGTGATTTCTTAAATCAGCTGATGGTTTAATAGATTCCTCTAGACTAGAACAATTTCTTCATAGCGTCAAATACTGCCCAATTGGTATTCCTGCTTTCAAGGGTTTAAGATGATAGCTACTTCAATACAGCAAATTATTGATGGTCGTTGATTTCCTGAATACAGTGGTGGTGATCTGATCATCTGCCTTTTTAATGGTGAGGTCCAGAAAATTCAAGGATGAGCTCTAAATCTCAGATGTTAATTTCAGGTTTCGAGCATTTACATTCAGTAGTCCCCAAAATGGTGCAAATTCCTGTGGGCTCCCACCACAAACAATTAGAATGTCATTGATATACCTGTACCAAAGTCTGATCTTTGACGCAAACATTGACAGAGATTCATGAAAAAACAGATCCCTGTTCCCAGTAGCCACGTAAAAAATTGGTATACGATGTGTCTCTGGCCTTGCCCACTGGAGTTCCATGTATTTGAAGGTAGTACTTCCCATTAAAAGGAATAAACATTCTTAGTGAGGAAAAACTCTAACTGGCCTAGCAGGAAGGTGTTCCATTCTGATGACAACTAGACACATGTTTCAAGAAAATGCTCGATGTGTTTAATTCCTTTCTCATGTAGAATCGAACTATATAGATTTTCAAAATCAAGACTGCATAAAAGCAAATCGGATGGAATTGTGATATCAGACAGGACCCACTTTGGTCTTTGGTATCCCCAAAGCATGATGATAGACCCCGAACTAATGGTTTCAGAATTTTTAAAAAGTGTTTATTAAAAAAAAAGTACCTGCTGATGTTTTCTGTAAGTTTATTGTTAACAGATACAATTGGCTTTCCTGGGGCATGAGTAATATCCTTATGGATCTTCGGTAAGCAGTAGAATGTTGCACACATGTTGTGAAAAATTATATTTAAAAAGGTAAACCAGCAGATAGCGTGAGACGTCAAGAACCAAGTGACGTCACAAACACACAGTGATGGGGATAAATTAATTTATTTTAAAAGATACGTAAACAGAAATAAAAGATTAAACAGAAGGATAAAACATTGTTAAACTAAACACTTGACACTGTAATAATACAAAGAGTGAGCATAGGTAAGTGATGTACAAAGGATATCAACAAGAGCAACAGTTATTTACCTATCCAGATATGCACAGCACATGGCACAGCCATACTCTCAGGTCCAAGCCAAAGCACCAAAAGAGCTGATCCCTTCCTGAAACTCCTGGTTGAATGAAAGCAGGTTGAACTAGAGTCTGTCATGGCCACCTGGGCGCTGTCACGGCCTGGACCCCCTGATCCTCGGACACCTCCTTTTTGTTGCCTTTTTTCAGTGTCCTGCATTCTGTATGCAGGTTCCAGGACTTTGTTTTGTTTTTGTGTTTTTTTTCCTTTTTCCCCATGCACGGTTCTGGACTTTGATTTATTTTGTATTCTGAACCTGATCCATCACCTGCACCTCATCCAGCCTGATCTGGTCCTGCTCATAAGGAAGCTACGCCCCTGGTCCCACGCTTCTGATTGAAGTCTCCAGTGAAGTCTCCAGCCTTGCCTTGAGCAGACCTGAATTCCTGTCCTCCTGATACCTTTTTGCCTGGATCCCCTCTGAACATTTGTCATTCCTGATCATTCCCTGCTTTGCTCATCATTCATAACGGTATCCTCTTTGTCCCCCTGTACCCCTCTGTTTTTCTGCTGGACTTACTCGTGTACCAGACCCTTGCTGACTTTGACTATTCTATTCTGTATTCCTCTGTACTTTCGCTTGGAGATCGTGTGCCAGACCCTTGCTAGACTTAGACCATTCTATTTTCTGGATCCATTTGTACCTTCGCTTTGTTATTGTGTTATCAGTGTTCCCCTCCTGTTATTTATTTGTTTATACTACCTTTTGGTACTGCCTATCTTGGTATATATT
Organism: Leptobrachium leishanense; assembly: GCA_009667805.1. Taxonomy (NCBI): domain Eukaryota; kingdom Metazoa; phylum Chordata; class Amphibia; order Anura; family Megophryidae; genus Leptobrachium; species Leptobrachium leishanense. Next base: position 416,533,100 of record CM019063.1, on the reverse strand, counting down.
TCTGTTCTTAATAAACCCCTTTTTGCCCTGTAACCTGTCTGCTGCAATATTCACTGCACATTGGGCTCACACCCATACTCCTACGCACCCATGCCAGACCTCACCCTTGACAGAGTCTTGTCTCCACCCGCCAGAGTATATTGCCTCCCGCCAACAATATGTATACCACTTTTTTCTCAGTTGGAGTCACCATGTGCATGGCGTTGGGTCTTTTTTCGTTACATTTTTTCCCCCTGTTTTTTTTTCCGTTTCGGATCATTTTAGATCATTTCAGCCTGTTTTTTTTTTTCAATTTGGGTCGTTTCGTTTGTTGTCACGATTCACATTTTTGGACCGATCTGAAATTTTGGAAAGCTGGTTTTTGTTTTTCGGGTCACTTTGTTTTTAGTTTTTATGGGTTGCTTCATTTTTGGGTTCATTCGTATTTCCTTTTTATGAGTTTTTTTGTATTTCCGGGCGAATCATATTCTGTTTTTTGGATCACTGTTTTTTGTTTTTAGGAGTTATTTCGCATTTTGGGTTGAATCATATTTTGTTTGTATGAGTTATTTTGTTTTTATAGTTATTTTGAAATGTGAAATTGATTACTACTACAATTGAATGAAAATCAAAATACCAGCCATACAAAGTAATCTCATAGGATTCAATGTAAAAAAATATTCCCCGTTTTTATAAAATATTTATTCAACCATTTATTTTTTCACTTGCAGCAAAAAGTATTTTTATTTATTTATTTATTTAGTATTGTTTAGACTTTTTTGGGTTAAATTTTACGTTTTATAATTTATTTTAAAGCAATTAAAGCAACGAGACTTTATTTCCCTTAGGTTTCAATGTAAAAATATTCTCAGTTTTTATTAAATATTTATTCAACCATTTATCTTTTTCACTTGCAGCAAAAAGACTCTTTATTTATTTATTTTTTAGTCATTTTTGGGATTTTTTGGTGAAATTTTATTTCAGTGAAATGCCCTGATTTTTCGGTGGTTCAGTTCATCATGGTGCTGTTCAGTGCAGTTCGGCTGCAGAGAAATTCCCCATGGAAAAGTAATGGTTAAACTATCCAGAGAATGCTGAGCGAACACCACCAAAATGTCAGTGAAATGTCCTGATTTTCGGTGGTTCAGTTCGACAGGTTTAAAAAGGATAATCCCATAGGTTTTAATGTAAAAAATATTCCCCATTTTTACAAAACATTTATTAAACTGTGTAATTTTTTTACTTGCAGCAAAAAGTCTCTTTATTTATCTTTTAGGCATTTTTTGGATTTTTTTGGTGAAATTTTATGTCAGTGAAATGCCTTGATTTTCAGTTGTTCAGTTTGGCAGCTTTAAACAGGAGAATCCCATAGGTTTCAATGTAAAAAATATGAAACTCTTTCAATTCATTCGTTACTTTAGAATCTATATTAGACAACTGTTGTTTATTGTACCTAATATTAATGTCCATGAAGCGCATGGAACATTCATTTGCCACCTCTTCCCATTCTTTTCATTACTTAATTCGTATTGTTAGAACCAGTTTGAATACGTAGTCCATAAGGTATCATGTCTTTCTGGATATAGTTATCAAGGGAAGAAATTTCCCAATTTAACTTGAGCTGTTGCTGGAAAGTTTTATTAAGCTGTTTAAAACCTTTAGCACATCTTGAGGCACCTAAGGCAAAAGTATATGGTTCTGAAAAACTCTGTCCCCTCATACCACTTAGGCTGACAATCGTCTGAAATAGTCCGATGGTGGTCAGATGCAATGGAAGAGGGCTGATTCACCTGCATGTTGTAGGATCAGTCAGATGACTTCAGACGATATTGGATGATCGCACCATGGCACAAATATGGTGCCAATGGACAGCAAGCTTTAATCTTTTATGGGATTGAGATAGAAAATTGACCATAATACAGAATATTTACCTAGCTATTATTTTTATTTACATTCTATGTCAATATCTATCATAGACAGTTGACAACTGTGTAATGATCACACAGCAATCCTGGCGGTAAGAAAAATCCCCAATTCACTATTACACAGTGAATTAAGTATACACAATATTCAACTAAAAGAGCCACGAAGACCCAAATCATATTGGCTTAGTCCAGTAACAGAAGGTGGAGGTAAATAAAATAAATTGAAAGTAGGAACAACAAATTGAAAAAAGCATTAAAACGCAACTTTTATTGAACACAGCTAGCTAAAAACTGGTACCAAAGGATGGGAGCCATAAAAAGAGCATTCAACAAATGACAAAACAGTCAAGAAAATACCATAAAAGAGGAACATAAAATCCAGGACAAAAAATGTAACAATGCAATGGGACCAGCGAACCATATCCAACTAGATCAAAGAAAGTCTTGTTATTAAAAAGCAAGAATGCGAGTCTTTGTGCGTCCGTGGTAATAAAAAAGTGCAAAGACATAGGAAAAGAATATCCATTATTAACGCCGGCCATCCTGAGCGTGCAGGAGCGGGATTCCCGCCACATAATGGATAAGGGGGCTCTGCTTGAGTCTTGAATGTTGTGGCAACTTAATACACATTAATGTGTCCTATGTTTTAGATGGAACATGTTAAAGTGCACCTAGCACATTAATAACAACCTATTCCAATGACCTAGTTTTTGATCTGCGCCCAACTTTATTCAGGTTTGAATAATGCCTCTGAAAGGCTGGTATTACGTGATTGTGCTTCAGCACAATCACTTAACAAACTACTGCAACCACACTAAAAAATCCCGTACTCACCTTAAATACCTCATCAGAGATAGTGTTGCAGTCTGCCACTTCCTCTAGCCATGAGTTGCTGAACACTGGGAGCAAATAGTTCCCAGTGTTCTTCCTTAAATACTTCTGTGTGCCATCCAGACCATACTCTCGTAAGCTCCTGTAGAGCTCACATCTGTCTCCATGGACTCCTGGAGCTTCCTTTTTATGGAACTCCTTCCCCCGCAACATCAGACTCTCCCCGTCTCTCCAGTCCTTCAAGAAGTCTCTGAAAACACATTACTTTAGAGAAGCCTGTCGGCTCACTCCATGATCCTCCACCGTCATTTCCTGCTCCTCTACCCATTCAGCCCTCCAGCAACCCACCACTCCACCTACCCTCTTCACCATCACGTAAGGGGTCACCCCTCTCCTCTTAGATTGTAAGCTCTTGAGCAGGGTCCTCCCTTCTTCTGTTCAGTGTGTGTAACGTGTATGTATATTTGTTATTCTGTCTCTCCCATTGTACAGCACCAAGGAATTTATTGGTACTTTATAAATACTTGTATCTGTAACAAGCAATGGCACTAGTGGCCTGTTCTACAGTGGGCCTGCTCAGGTCTCAAAAGGCTTTAGCTCGTTTGTGCCATTACAGGGACAACAGCTCCATATGCAAATCAGACGCTACACCCAGAAAGGGTGGCTAGTACAGAATGCCAAGGACGCCATCCCTGCACGAGAGGTGCAGCAACCACCGAAGACCGTTTCGACTTGTGAGACCTTTTGAGATCTGTAGAGCAGGCCACTAGTGCCATTGTTCGTTCTCAGGACCCTCACAAACCCCTTTTTTTTTGCTCACTATGGGCCCTATTACAATCTTCGTGCAAACGTTTGCGCTGGCGCAAAAACACATTAACGCGAGGGGTAAAACCCTTTGAGCTGAACATCGTATTACAATGTCAGCGCAACAAACACGCGTATTTTTCTACCGCGGGTGAACCTGCACAAACGCTGCGCGAGCGTACTTTACTGCGCGCATCCTACACTTAACATTGTGAGCACAAACGCAAATGAACGCTGGTATGCGGATGGTATTACAATCTATACGCAGGATTTAACGCATAGCTGTTGCGCGCATAATTTTAGCAACTCCTAAAAGCTGGTGTTAATGGCAAATCTGACCGACCTGGCTGAACCCAAATACACCAGCCAAAAAAAAATGCTGCAAAAATATTGTTACACATTCTACTCATACCAAACCAATAAAATGGAGAAGTTGTGTGTGCATTTATTATTGCTGCAGCATATATACTCTTGAATGACTTTGGCAGGCGCAAAAACATAACGTGAGATAATTGTGGTTCTTAATTGTGATTGGCTGAATCGCGAGAAAAAACAGTGCGCACACTGATTTCTGCACGCAACGTTGCTGCGCGTATTTGCGCGCTTCCGTTTCACGTGCGTTATTGTTCGACGGATGAAAAAATGCGCGAGGATTGTAATTCCAGCGTTGATTTACGAGCATTAACGTTTAATTCACGAGTTGCGCGAGCGTTTTAATGCGAAGATTGTAATAGGCCCTATAAGTTTACAGGGTAATCCAGACATGAACCCCTTGCTCGAGGTGCCTAGAGGGTGTCTGCTATACCCTCCTGATGAGGCCTAACAAGGCCAAAATGATTGTCGGGGGTTGCTGCACCTCTTGTGCAGGGGTAACGTCCTTGGATATCAGTATTGGCCACCCTTTTTGGGTGCTTGCAGTGTGATTTGCATATGGAGCAGTTGTCTCTGACTCTCTGTAATGGCACAATCAAGCTAAAGCCTTGTGCTCAGTGCAAGGTGATTAGGGAGGTGTCATCTTTTGTTGAACGCCTTGGACTGAGTTGAAAGTGATAACGGTAATCTGTTGAGGGAGGATGGTGTTCATTTATCTGACATAGGTTCGGATATCTTCTTGACGGGGTTGATGGATGGCATTGAGAGGGCACTGGCTACGGTGGGGCGCAGGGGCAGCCTTATTGGAATATAGGCAGCCCCTGGCGTGGCAGCATGCCTTGCCAGCAGCAGTATTATAAGGGTATAAGCCGCCAAAAGGTTGGCCTTGGGGAAGATGAGCTCTGCCTGATTCGGGTCAGGCAGGATGACAAGCTCTTGGAATTATATGATTAAACTGCTCTCTGCAGGTCTTGGGCAGAGGGGGGCAGAATTTTATAATATGTTGTGTTAATGTATAATGTACAATGTATAATGTATTGAGTTCTTTAACCCCTTTCTGACACCTGTGCGCATCACCAACGATGGCGTTAAGCCACCCCCGAAGGGTGACACCCACCCATTGTTAGGGGTTAATAAAGCTATGGCCTATGCCTTTTTCCAATATTTATGTCTCTGTGTGTTTATCGGGGTAAAGGGTCTTAGGTGTTGGGGGTAGGATCCAGACCTAAGCATTCTTGTTGTCTATCTAGTAATTTGTTCTTGTGCGCTCATAACCCCTTTCCGACCGCTGACGTACCATGTTCGTCCAATCGGGAAGTCTCCGTTAGACAAGCGGACGTACATGGTACGTCAGGGTCCCCTAACCTCCCTCCTGCCCGATACTCACCTTCCTCGTTGGACTCCCATGGCAGTCTGGCTGCCCTGCCTTTTCAGGGGACCCAGCCAGCGCAATGACGTCATCACGGTGCGTGATGATGTTGTCAGCAGGTACCACCCAGCGCCTGCTGTAAAAATCAGGAAGGGAAGAGGGGCTCTGGAAAGGGGAGAGTCTAGCCTTTGAAGCGGTGCATAGAGTTAACCCCTACATTGCCGAATCACGATTCGGCTTCAATCAGCACCAGGTATACTACCAGGTATACACCCTCTTTATTACAGGCAGACATTTTGCATCAGTTCCAGACACCTAACTAACCGACTTTCCTACCATTAAACCCCAATCAGAAATATACAGTATATTACTGAGGTTAACTCATTAATTTTTCAGGTTTACTGGATGAAGTGTGGATATTCTTTTGCACATAGAATTTTGCTCTGATATTTAAATAATAATTGTACTTCATACATGTTATTTTAATATGATTTTTGGCATATTGCCACTATGCACAAAATCAGCTTTACAATATTAGATAAGTTTTCATTTCTATCTTTTTTAAATTTATGGATGTTATTTTGTATAATACAAATTGATACATTTATGTAGCTTCACATCATTATTATTGCCTTTTTTATACTAGTTATATTTATATAAATTTTTATATATGAGGTTTATTTTTTTTGCCAACGATAAACCTCAGGGTACTAATACATTTTATGAATGATGGCTGTATGCTCACTGCTGATGTATTGTTTTAATTGTAGTTTGTATTATTTTTTTATAGTAATACGGTTTTTCATATTTATTGCAATCTACAGTTGAACATTTAAATGTCAATATTAGGATTCATACCTGTCTCTCATATACTTTTTTTACTTAATTTTTTCTCTTTGTTTCTCTTTATTATTTTTTGTGTGTTTTTCCACACGTTTATAGTATTGGAGATCGAAATGTAGGCACTTATATTTTATTTTTAGGCTTTATTTTAGGCCTTAATTTCACTGTTTTATTTACATTGCTTTCCACTTGTTGGCAGTTAATGTAATAATGACCTGACTTCAGTATTTTTTCCCCTGCCCCACCTTTGTAGGAGAAATTGTTGTCATTACATTTTTCTTTTTTTGCCTTCTTGGTCCATTTGAGCTTCCATAATTCTACTGTTTCTCCTTGCTTTTACTGTCACATATGTAGTTTTTTCTGCCTTTCATTTTCACTGTTTTGCAGCGATGGTGCTGCATTGATTCCTTTTAGAACAGCACATATTCGCAATTGATATATTTTGGCTGCTTTGCGTAACTTTGGAAATTTCATTTTGTAGCATCTTTGTTTAACCACTTGGTTGCTAAGGACGCGCTCAGCGCTCAGTGCTGCTCCTGTGCTACGGACGTGCTATGGACGCGCTCAGCGCGTCCTAGCACAGGAGGCAGCAATCGGCCGGGATTCCGGCCGATTACTGCACCCCCGGTGCGGGCTGACATCCAAGATGTCACTCCGGGATCTCGGCGGGGACAATAGATGTCATCGCGCTGGCGCGATGACATCTATTTCAGGCGCCCCCCCGTGAGTGCGGAGGAGATGCCTGAAAGAAGGGAGGAGGTCCTTTGGACCTCTCTCGCTCCTGGTCGCCTGGGGCCAGCGGTGAAAGTCAGGCACCATTTGGAAGGGTACAGACTGCCCTTCCAAACGGTGGCTGGCTTTAACCCCTTGGGGCCAGATCACAATTCGGCGCTGAAAAGTGCTGGATCGTGATCCTCTCCCGGAGCTGGCCGACATCTTGGATGTTGGCCAAGCTTCCGGGAACTCCCCCTGATGACTGGCATCATAGCGTGATGACGTCAGTTCTGGAGTTAACCCCTAGCTGCCACCAATGGTGGAGATAGGGGTTCCAATGAACCCCCTATCTCCCGATCCGTGGCATCTAGGGGTTAATGTTTGGTATCGTTAGATTGGCCAGAGCAAAAAAAATAAAAAATACAAATAAAAAAATATTTAAAAAAATAATAATAAAAAAATATATAAAAAAGTTTTTTTTTGTTTTGTTTTTTTAATGCAGCAATATTGTTCCCATTTCAACTGTAATGTGAACAATGATGCTGCACTAACGATGTTTGTATGGGGTGCATTTGTTAAAATATTTCCCCAAAACAAAATGTAACAAGACCCCATTTCTAATTTTTTTTAACAAGCGCAACCCATAGAAAATATAACCGCAAATGCTTGCATGTTAAAATGTGAAAAAAACACTTTACACATTGTAAATTATTGAAAATTCGAATTTTATTGAATTTTTGTTATAATGTACAAACAGGACATGACATATCCATATAATAATGATATATTATGAATCTGCCGAGTCTGCCGGAAAGAACGATATATAATATGTCTGGGTCATATAATAAAATAAGGCGTCAAAACGCGGTTAAACATGATGAGCGAAACCGGTTAAAAATTAGCTCAGCATACAGGCGTGAAATGCCTCAGCAGCGAAAGGGTTAATGTATGACCACCATACCTGTAGTTCTCCTCTCTGCAGATGTGCAGTAGTTTTTTTTTTCTCGTGTTGATAATAATTTTCATTTAGTACATTGTTTTTTTTTAAATTGGATTTCATCTCTTGATATGACTTATAAACAACACTATCTGGCCCGTATTCTGGCTGAGCTGATGATGTGGAGGCACAAAATGATACACAAGGGGCACTATTACATTTCTTATGCTAGCATTAGCGCTCACCTGTGTGAGTGTTAACGTTAGCTGTGGTTGCCCTAGCGCGGGCACACCATATTACAATCCGACCGCTAACGGGTTACAAAACCCATTAGCGATTCGGATCTTGCGCTTTTCAGCGCGAGCTTACTGTACTTTGCGCTCCCTATGATTAACATGAGGAGCGCAAAGAATTAATTAACGTTATAATTACAATATACTAACGGTAATTACCATCCTGCTGCGGTTAACTGAAGAGATAACCACAGCTAGGACCTGGTGCTAACTGATTCCGCTTCTGCAGAAACAGAAACATAGGAAATGTCGGCAGATAAGAACCTTTTGGCCCATCTAGTTGCCCAATTACATGGATACTTTACCTGGATTTATCTTTTGTTTAGGATAGCCTTATGCCTATCCCATGCCTGCTTAAATTCAATCACTGTTTTGGCCTCTACCACTTCTACTGGAAGACTGTTCCATGTATCCACCACCCTCTCAGTAAAATAATGCTTCCTGATGTTACTTTTAAACCTTTGCCCCTCTAATCTAAGACTATGTCCTCTTGTTTTGCTACTTTGTTTCCTTTTAAATATACTCCCTTCCTCTACCTCATGGATTCCCTTTACGTATTTAAATGTTTCTATCATATCCCCTCTGTCTCGTCTTTTTTCCAAGCTGTACATGTTAAGATCATTAAGCCTTTCCTGGTAACTTTTCTCCTTCAAGCCGTACACCATTTTAGTAGCCCTTCTCTGAACTCTCTCTAAGGTGTCTATGTCCTTCTGGAGATACGGTCTCCAGTACTGCACACAGTACTCCAAGTGAGGTCTCACCAGTGCTCTGTACAGTGGCATGAGCACTTCCCTTTTCCTACTGCTAATACCTCTCCCTACACAACCAAGCATTCTGCCAGCATTTCCTGCTGCTCTATTACATTGACTACTTACCCTTAGATCCTCTGAAATAATAACCCCTAAATCCCTTTCCTCAGATGTTGAGGTTAGGACTGTATCAAATATTCTATATTCAGCCCTTGGGTTTTTACGTCCCAGGTGCATTATCTTGCACCCACATTAAAACTCAATTGCCACAACTCCGACCATTTTTTTAGTTTACCTAAATCATTTGTCATTTGGCTGATCCCTCCAGGAATGTCAACCCTGTTGCAAATCTTTGTGTCATCATTAAAAAAGACATACTTTACCATTAATACCTTCTGCAATATCACTAATCAGAAATAGTCAGCATCAGCTGAAACCCCAACCCAAAAATCACATACTCACCTCCCATCCCGCAGCGAGAATGGTGGCTCCATCCACCTCTTCTTGCCACCAGGAGCAGAGAGAGCCTGGGGGGGAAAAAAGTCCCCCAGTCTCCCTCTGCGATTCACTACGCTGACCAGTCAGATCTCGCGAGGCAAGATCCTGCAGGTCATGCGACTAGCAGCGTAAGCCTCAATGGAGTCCTTCAGAATCCATTGAGTGAATGCTCTCGGTGGCGCTTAGTGCTGCCGCGAGCATCCTGAGGCTTGGCTCTGTGTTACGGTGCAGGCTGCTGGATTAGCATAGGTTTTTCTCCTTAGCGTCCCCATTTTAGCGTAATCATCGTAATAGTGCCCAAAGTATATGTAGCGTCAACTGACAGCCATACGTTGGATTGGAAGTGCAGGGGAGCCATTGTAATTTACTAGTGTGATCAGTATAGTATACAGCTCACTTTTTAATCGCAATGGCTTGGTCAGAATAGAATCTGTTGGTTTTTAACCCCTTCATTGCAAAGATTGATCTTCAAAAGAACCTGCTGGTGCCTACATATCGAGTATACTCAATGTGGTCTAATTCTTGAGCAGCACAAAAATAAATAAACACGTCCCTGAAATTTCAACACATTTGACATGCCGGAAGGATGTTGAAATAATTTGAAAAGCTTTGAGATTAATTTTCCAGGATAGAGCCACAAAGCTCAAACTAATATGTAAATGTAGAAGACCTTTTTGGCCAGCAGAGCCATCTGCCATTCAAAAAGGGCTTCCTTGCAGTGGAGATATACAGAAGGACAGAGTAAATATACCGTGGTAGTAATGAAAAGTAATTTCCATAAAACCCCTGGTTCCAGCCAGTTTAAAAATGTCAGATCAATTCAGAATCATTCAGTTTACTGAAATAAATTGCATTCTTTGGGCAATAACCTACTCCTTAAACAAACAGAATTAATAACCTTATTAGTGACCTTGGCTCTAATACAAGCAGAAACAGTACCAATAACCCTATCGTTAACAGTAACCCTAACACTATTCCTAAAACAGAACCAATTATTTTTATTATTATCATCATTTATACAGCGCAAACAATTTCCGCAGCGGGTTACAATAAATGTTGGGAGAGAGACAGATTAAAAACAAAGTTAGGAACAGAAGCAAGAAGTGTAGACTGCCCTGCTCAGAAGATTTTACAATCTAGAGGAGTCAGAGTGTAGGAAGACAAGAAGAATTTTATTTGTCATCAAGATAGTTAGCACACATTTTTCAAAAATGATGAGGAAATGGAAGTGTTTCACATTCGTTAGGTGGGGTGGTTGAGGGGAGGGATAGGTCGACATCGGTAATGTGGTATGCTAATATGAATAAATGGGTTTTCTAATTGCATCGTAAAAAGGTACATGAAGCCAATGAATGGACCAGCAGAGGGGAGGTAGTCAAGGAGTGTTGGATGAGAAATATAAGCCTGGCAGCTGCATTCATTACAGATTGCAAAGGGAGCATGGGGAAAAAATGTAAGGTCGAAAGTGTGAAAATGTAATAGTTAAAAGTGATACCAAGGAAATTAGCTTGAGACTACAGGCTGATGAGCATTCCATTTAATAATAAAAAGATAGCTGAGATGGGGTTCTTTGTAAAAGGAGGAATGGCAAAAGTTTCAGTTTTGGCAAGATTGTGTTTAAGGAAGCAGGAAGATATCCAGTTAGATATGGTAGTGAGACATTCAGTGAAATGATCCAGGAGAGTAGGAGTGAGGTCAGGGGAGAAAAGGTATATTTGGAGAATGGGCGCAGAGCAATTGAACCTGTATCCTCATGGAGTGTTGATGGCAGCAGGATACAGAACGAGGAGAAGCAGCAGCAATGAGATACCACTGACAAATGGAACAAGGAGATCACTCTTAATGCTTCTGGAAAAGGAGACAGTCCCCTGGAGCTCCCACTGGAATGTTCTGTAGAGGGATATTCCCAGGAGGAGAGGCAGCTGCGCCATATAGCGACAGTTGCAGTGGAACCATCTGCAGGGAGCACAAAATGACTTTGTTTACGTCAGTCATGGGAGGTTTTTGAAAATACTGCAGCCAGTGGAAAAATCTGGAAAATCCCAGCTGGAGTTCGAGGTCTAGGTAGACAAGGCTGTTGCCTGCTTTCCACAGTATGAAAGGAAAGTGTCTGGGCATGGTTTGGCTGGGTCATTCACCCCGCAGCAGAGGAAGGTACAGCCAGCTTGTGCTATTACAGAGCGTTCCCAACAGCAGGAGAAGGTTCACCAAGCGGGTGGAATCCCTGAGCCTTCCCAACAATAGGAGATGGTCCAGCAAGTGGGCCCTATTCCTGAGCCTTCCCAACAGCTGATCCCAGAGTCACAATTGGAAGCCCTGGGAGAGAGGTACAGGAAACTTGCACTATGAAAGAGACCATTGCTTTGAAGGTCCCAATCCATGGTGAGGATTTGGCTACTGTGACTTCCCAGAAGCAGTGTGAAATGCCAGAAGACTGTGTGGTTGACATGTCTTCCCCATTGTGCCTGGAGATGCAGGGGCAGAGGGACATACTGATGGACAGTTCAATCTCCAAATCTCCAAAGCTGCAGGTGGAGGTCTGAGAATTTGTTTCTGCCAGCAGATCAACCCAGCGGCATCTCACAGTCCAGGCAAAGGGCACAGTCTCCATCCGGAAAAGAAGTCCCAGCACCGAACTCTTTTTTTATTTTTTTTAATTAAACTGTTTATTTTCATTTACATCAAAAAGTCTAATTTATTATTTGGATGCATTTTAATGCATTTTCATTGGTTTAAATGCCTATTACAAGAAAAGTGGAGCTCCGTTCTTTTTCTTCAGTCCAGTCACTTCTCAGAAAATAGGTCCCGACATTTTGGACTGAGCAGCCCACTTTTTTAAAAAAAATTAAAAAATGTATACTACACACCCACATTGCTGCGAGTTTCATTGCTGTGGAGCTCTGTGACAAACTCATACACATTGCACATTACTGTGAATGTTATTGCTGTGAAGCTCTATTATTTAATTGAGGGTAACTAGAGGGCAGGTGTCAGGACCCGTACCCCTGACCCCCTGGCGCCCCCTTTCTATGCCACATCCTGCATGCCCTCTGCAGGTTCCAGGACTTTATATCAGACTTTACACATTCCTGGACTCTGACATTCTAACCCTGGAACCTCACCTGCCCTTCATCCTCCCTAATCAATCTTGTATTTAAGGAAGTCACACCCTCTACCCTGGACTTCCTCATTGAAGTCCCAGACTGAATTGCAGTGCAGTGCAGTGCAGTGCAGAGCTGAGCTGATCCCAGAAACGCCTGATCCAAAGCCTTTCCTGAGGACCCTCTATTTCCTGGACATTTACCCTTCAAGCGGTAACACCCCTGTGCATCCTGATTCCCCCCATCTTGAACCCCTGGCTACCAGACCCCCTTGATCTTGGACTTTGACCACCCTGATTGCCGCCTTGCCTAGACCCCCTGCTTTGCCCACAACCATTCTATTGCCTGCCCCCTGCCTGATACCGTTGCTTCTATAATCCTGTTTATGTATTATTGTTTATTCATTGCTTGCCCCATGTGCTGTTAAGTTCCCTTTGTGTCTCCTTCTGCTCACTTCTCCAGTATCTTTTAGTCTCTTGCTATCCCTCATTTCTTCTGCTTTCTAACTGCTCTCATCTTTAGTTTTCCCTAAACCTCCCTTCCCACTACTCTCAGCCATCCCTTTTGGCCTCCACCTCCTTTTCCTGCATCTCCTCTCCTCCTCCTATAGCTATTCCCCATTGTATCCAGTCTCCTCTAGTGTCCTGTTCAGATCTCTTGTATCTTTATGTCCTGGTGTTTATTAGTTAATAAACTCTGTTTATCTTGCAAACCTGCCTCACTGCATCTTGGACTCACTACCACACCTGCTGCATCAATCAGTCTGAACCCTGACAGCAGGCAAATAACTTAAGTCGGGGGGGACATACCACTTTTTTCTGGGAGAGAGGGGAGGGTAGCTGAACCATGGGTCATCTTACCTGACCGTTGGACCCCTGGTCAGTCTCCCTTTGAGTGCCACTGCCAAGTGGGAGGCCAAGCAAGCCCTGGGGACTTAAAGATGGCTGCTGGCTATCTGGTGTAAACTTTGACATAATCAGCTGGAGCCGGCCGGCCCCCACTGATTATGGCACAGGGCGCGCGTGTGACGTCTGCCACCAGCGACTATTGCGGCAGACGTCATGCGGCGTGCCCTGTGACATAATCAGCAATGGTTATGTCAAAGGGTGTGACAGATGGCTGGCCACCTCCTTTTAGTCCCCAGGGCTTGCTTGGCCTCCCACTTGGCAGTGGCACTCATAGGGCACGTTGGATGGCAAACCACCATCTTTAAGTCCCTGCCTCGCCTGGGCTGCAGCCTAGGGAACATGGGATATGTTTACCAGGCAGCCTCGCTGGGTGGGCACACACAAGGCCTGCTCGTCTCAAGCAGCCGCCTGCAAATGGCCGGTACTTTGAGACCCCTTGTTTGACAAAACTCGCTGCGTAACCTGACCTTTACTAAAAATCCATCTAGTATGGCATTGCACTCAGGGGCGTCACTAGGGGGGGCAGGGGGTGTGGCCCACACCAGATGACACCACCCTCTAGGGTGACACCCTAAATTATTTTTTTTTCACACAATAATATTTTACCAGCAAGGATACATTGAGAATTTTCTCATTTTCAAGTATGTCCTGGGTAGGCAAGGCCTAGGCTGACACTTTCCAGGGGGTGGCAAAAAAAAACACCAGAAAGAGGATATTCACAGAGCACCGAAATGACGCAGACATTTCAATGTTCTGTTTCCTGCACTTCGGGGAATCAAATTTCCCCGGTGAATTCACCACAGGGTCCCTGAAGTGCAGGGAATCAGCCACCGAATGCTGCCGCGAACCCTTTACCTGCTATTTTGAAAAGAACTACTGAACGAAAATATCTGGAATTAATATATAAGTTCCTATGAATGACAATAAAACGGTCTGTTACAGAAAAAAAGAAATTGCTATTAGAAAAAAAATGGATTTGTTTTTGAAAAATGTCTAGAAGATACTAAAAAAATAAAATCAATAAAGAAAGATTTTTTACTATGGATTAAAGGAATAAATGGTTAATTAGATATTGGATAAAAACATATTTTTAACATTGAAACCTATGGTGTTCGTTCACCCTGAATACACCTGCCAAATGAAAACTCCAGACGTCATGACATTTCTTTGCTGTTCGGTGTCTCTGAACAGATTAACCATTACTTCTCTATGGGGACTTTCACTGCCTTCGAACAGGCACCGTACTTGCTGTCAGTTTGCCAAAATTTGTGTATGAGCATATCACAGAGCTCCACAGCAATAAACCTCACAGTAATGTGCACGGTATATTATGAGTGTGACAGATTAGATCTGTATATCTATTGTGATATGTATATAAGTATCTATCTGTGTAATTGTATATATATATATATATATATCTATATAGCCGAAGTGTCCATTTTCCACAGCTGCCTGGAGAAGACCTCCGCTCTGAGTAGGTGCTAGAAAGTAATAAAAATGGTCATCTTCTTGGGAGGGATATAACACATGGCTGGAAAATGGGATTTCTTTTGATACAGGGCCAGGGTGGAAATAACCCATTTGGGGCACTGGAAGGTCCTGTATCCTCTACCTTGGAGTCCTTGCTACAGACGGCGTGGCACCAAGCTGCAAGGGGCCATGCCTTTCAAAGAAGTAATCACATCCTTTGATCACTAGAGGGGGTCTTGGGAGATGATTGGTGTCTTTGGGCAATTAGAATTAATGAAGAAGTGCACTGAGCGTGCCCAGGAAAGGGGATCCCTGGGACATGTAGTGCAGGGGGCTGTCCCATGTATAGGTTTTTTTGAATGACCAGGAAACCCTATATATTCTGGAGCACGCCATGTTGTTTTGTCTGATCAACGGGGGTTCACGCTACGTGATGGTCTGTCCATGCTGTCCATGCTGCTTCAATCTCCAGCCCCCAGGAGTCACCGATGCTAGCTTGCTGACATGTGACTAGGGTCTGTGTTTTGCTCTTTTTATTTTCTTGCTGTTGTGTGTAATGTGTAATCCTTGATTTATCATATCCATCTTTTTGTAAAAAATGCACTGTGGTTTTTATCATAATAAATATCCCTTATTAAGTTCTGCTTCTGACTGATATTCGCTCCACGCTAACTGAAGGGACTGGATTTTTTTTTAAGCTCGAGTATCTACTAAATTGTGAGTTGCGGTGTCTGGGGACGGTTGGGTAAGCGTGCAGGGATTGTTGTCCACGTTGTCATTATTTGGGTCTAGGATAGACAGATAGTGGATTGCCTAACCCTGCGTCTTTTGCTGCAGCGTGCTTAGTATTAGTGAGAACTGGTGGCAGCATAAGAAAGTGGGTGTAGGGATTGTGGGAAACGTAGTCGCTACCCCAGGTCAAGAGAAGACGGGTACGGCATTGCAATCCTGGGACCACTTCATCACGCTCTGCGTGTCTGTTTCGGGAGGAGGTGTTGCCGGAACGGTTGGGTCAGCGCGTGCAGGGGATTGTTGTTAAGTTACCGCACCGGGCGACACCAACCCTAGTGATGCCACTGATTGCACTAGCAAATTCTGTGTTTAACCTCCCTGGCAATATTCCCAAGTGTGACTCAGGGTTAAATTTCGCTACCGCGAACGGTAACCCCGAGCCACACTCGGGCTGGATGTTTACTCACCTCCTCCTGGCTCCCTCGCTGTCCCCTGCAGTGTGATCGCAGCGAGCTGCTTCCTGGAAGGCTCCCTGCGAGTCACACGATGCAGAGGGGGCGGGATGAGCATAAAAGGAATCTTTTTTTAGAGTTTGCAGTTTGGATTATACAGTGTAATGTTTCTGAACGGCCACTAGGTGGCAGTACAGGATAAGAAATAGACCATACATCGTCTCACCCTTGTTTGCAGACAAATTTCAGTGTTTTTTGTTGTATTTTATTGAATATCATTTATTTGCATTATGTTGGATAATTATTTTTGGGATAATAAATTATTATGTCGTGTTTCAAACTTTATCGGACTCTATTTACTATTTTATTTTTTATTTATTTATTTATAAAGGATTTTACCAGCAAGGACTCTTGATTGCATGGATTTCAGTGGGTGATTCCTAATTAGTACAGGCTAACTATGTACAAAAACACGTTTCCTTTAAAAAAAAATTGAGACGTTTTAGACACGAAATTTTGAAAAAATTAGACCGCCAGGGAGGTTAAACAGACCCAGGATGCAAAAATGTGAGAAATTGTGGACTTCATTTGCATGTCCTACCAATAGTACCTTGCTGCCTATGGGGAATGTAGCACATGAGCTCTGCGAAGCAGTGACGCAGTATTCCAAATTGCTGGGATGTGTAGATGTCGTCTGTAATTATAAACATATATATGTCCAGACAACCCCGCACTCCACATACCAGAAAAATGTCCTTGCTCCGGTGCAGAGATCCGATAGCCATCACAATAAACAAAACTCGGATGCACACGGAGACTTGTAAAAAAGTAACAAATTATTGATTAAACATAATATGTCAAGCTTTTTTATGTTTAATCATTAAATTAGTTCCTTTTTTACAAGTCTCCGTGTGCATCCGAGTTTTGTGGAGTATATATACATATAGCTAGAAAACGTGGGGTAAGCCTCGATGATAGAAATGGTTCCAGCGGCGCAAAGAGGTTCTAGATAATTGGGATAACTATTTTGTATTGACAGTATAGAGAGTGCTCACACAGGTTAGATGCCGATTGATACAGAAAAATGGTTCTGTGCAGAGAATGAGTTATAAGTCCTAAAGAACGGTATTTCCCAATGTGGGATATAGGCACAGTCAAGAAAAGACTAGTGATAAAGTGCTACCGTGGATTAAAAACTAGTAGGTGTGCAAAAGTGCAAAAAAAGTGCATAGATTGCAATGATACCTATAAAGTGGTGTTGGCACCAAAATGTGCCTATTAAGTTAAACCAATATAAAATCAGTTTAAACAGCACACGTTAGATAGTAGTTCGTATAAACACTGCTGGATAAGAGGCTGGTGAAAGTGCAAATGTGCAAACAAAGTGTTAATATAGCACCAATGATATGCCTAATAAATTGGATCAATATAAAATAGATTCAAAGAGCACACATCATAAAAAACAATTCATATAAATATACTTCTTGTGCAAAATGCAAAATGAAGTGCGTTGACAGTGGTAAGTCAATAAAGTGCAACAGTGTCTATGAAAAAACGGAGATGAAAAAAGATAGTCTTGCAGAAAAAAATGGGCAGCCAGCTACAAAAAAGTGCACATCGAGAAGAGGAGCTATTCGTGAGTGGAGAATAGAACTGGTTAAAGTCGATATTTGTCTCACACTCTCAATTTCCAGATATCTGTGAGAGTCCGGCTGGGTGTCTTCTCCTTGGAGTCCTGATATGTTTCTGATCCTCAGAAATAAAAAATAAGAAATAATGGTACAGTATTGTCTGGACTCGCTGATTATGGGATATACCAAAATACAGGGGTGCACTTACACTTTCCAGAGCCTATATTGTCCAGGCTCTGGTTCGAAGTACACTGGGCCAAGTAAAGAGTGGCCTCTTCCCTTCTTTGGTTCTCTTGTTTACCTCAATATACAAGAAATTTGAGGAGACAGAGCGATCATAGCGTAACTTAAGGCAACAGCCGAATAAATATAAGGTAAAAGTGGTCTAACTCACCGATGGTGGAGCCTTATTTGTTCAGGCTCAGTTTAGTGGCATGTAGTGCTCCTTGATCGGTGGGCACCGTCACCTCTTTTGTCAGCTTGCACAGGTCTCGAGTGGATACGTAGAGTGGTGTTCGTGTCACACAGGAAAAACAAGCTAGACATCTAGTGTACAGTGTAAGCCTCGATGATGGCTGATGGGAGCCGAAACGTTGGGTTTTTAATGCATATCTATTAAAATTTAGTTTTTTATAAGCCCCCGGTGTGCTCCCACTTTTTCAAGCTGTATCCACCTTAGGAGAAGCATCCGGACATCAAGTTCTCTTTTACACATGGACTGAGTGCTACCTATCCTGATTACACGTATGCATGTATGTATGTATATATACAGTGGCAAGAAAAAGTATGTGAACCCTTTGGGATTACATGGAGTTTTGCATGAATTGGTCATAAAATGTGCTCTGATCTTCATCTAAGTCACAACAATTTGAAAAACACAGTCTGCTTAAAATAATACATCACAAACATTATATGTTTTCATGTGTTTATTGAACATAACATGTAAACATTGACAGTGCAGGGTGGAAAAAGTATGTGAACCCCTAGTCTAATGACTTCTCCAAGAGCTAATTGGAGCCAGGAGTGAGCCAACCTTGAGTCCAATCAGTGTGATATTATTTGATGTGTTGCTGAAAGCTGTACTGCCCTTTAAAAACACACACCAGTTTTGGGTTTACTGGTTTCAAGAAGCACTGCCTGAGGTGAACCATGCCTCGAAGAAAAGAGCTCTCAGAAGACCTACAATCAAGAATTGTTGACTTGCATGAAGCTGGAAAGGGTTACAAAAGTATCTCCAAAAATCTTGATGTTCATGTGTCCATGGTAAGACAGACTGTCTACAAATGGAGAAAGTTCAGCACTGTTGCTACTCTCCCTAGGCGTGGTCGTCCTGTAAAGATTAATGCAAGAGCACAGCGCAGAATGCATAATGAAGTAAAGAAGAATCCTAGAGTGTCAGCTAAAGACTTACAGAAATCTCTGGAACATGCTAACATTTTTGTTGACACATCTACGATAAGGAAAACATTAAACAAGAATGGAGTACATGGGAGGACACCACGGAGGAAGCCATTGCTGTCCAAAAAGAATATTGCAGCACGTTTGAAGTTTGCAAAAGAGCACCTGGATGTTCCACAGCACTACTGGCAAAATATTCTGTGGACAGATGAAACCAAAATTGAGTTGTTTGGAAAAAACACACAACACTATGTGTGGAGAAAAAAAGGCACAGCACACCAACATCAAAACCTCATCCCCACTGTAAAACATGGTGGAGGGAGCATCATGGTTTGGGGCTGCTTTGCTGCCTCAGGGCCTGGACGGATTGTTGTCATTGATGGAAAAATGAATTCCAGAGTTTATCAAGACATTTTGCAGGAAAACGTAAAACCATCTGTCCGCCAACTGAAGCTCCGCAGAGGATGTGTGATGCAACAGGACAATGACCCAAAGCATACAAGTAATTCAACAAAAGAATGGCTTCAACAAAACAAAATATGCCTTCTGGAGTGGCCCAGTCAGAGTCCTGACCTCAATCCGATTGAAATGCTGTGGAATAATCTTAAGAGAGCGATTCACACCAGACATCCCAAGAATACTGCTACAAGGAAACAGTTTTGTGAAGAGGAGTGGTCCAAAATTACTCCAGATCGTTGTGCAGGTCTGATCTGCAACTACAGGAAACGTTTGGTTGAGGTTATTGCTGCCAAAGGAGGGTCAACCAGTTATTAAGTCCAAAGGTTCACATACTTTTTCCACCCTGCACTGTGAATGTTTACATGTTCTGTTCAGTAAAAACAAGAAAACATATAAGTCATAACAATTTGAAAAACACAGTCTGCTTAAAATAATACAACACAAACATTATATGAAGATCAGAGCACATTTTATGACCAATTCATGCAAAACTCCACGTAATCCCAAAGGGTTCACATACTTTTTCTTGCCACTGTATATACACATATATAAACTCCTCAATATTCCGCCACACAGAGACTTTTGATGAATAAATGAAAATCTTAATTAAATGTCGATGTTTCAGTCCCAGTTGGACTTTTCTAAGAGACAATCTGTTGTCTTGTCTTGAGAAAAGTCCATCTGGGACTGAAACGTCGACATTTTAATAAAGATTTTCATTTATTCATCAAAAGTCTCCGTGTGGTGGAATATCGAGGAGTTTATAGAAGCTGTGTGCCAATTTTCCAGCAACGGAGCAAGTAAGAGACGAACGGGGATGCGGGGATCGAGATGGTTATATATACACTGCGCAAAAAAATAAAAGGAACACTTAAACAACACGATGTAACTCCAAGTCAATCACGTGTCTGTGAAATCAAACTGTCCACTTAGCAACACTGATTGACAATCAAGTCCACATTCTGTTGTGCAAATGGAATAGACAACAGGTGGGAAGCATAGGCAGGTAGCAAGACATCCCCAATAAAGGAGTGGTTCTGCAGGTGGTGACCACAGAACACTTCTCAGTTCCTATGCTTTCTGGCTGATGGTTTGGTCACTTTTGAATGCTGGCGGTGCTGTCACTCTAGTGGTAGCATGAGACGGAATCTACAACCCACACAAGTGGCTCAGGTAGTGCAGCTCATCCAGGATGGCACATCAATGTGAGCTGTGGCAAGAAGGTTTGCTATGTCTGTCAGTGTAGTGTCCAGAGCATGGAGGCGCTACCAGAAGACAGGCCAGTACATCAGGAGACGTGGAGGAGGCCGTAGGAGGGCAGCAACCCAGCAGCAGAACTGCTACCTCCGCCTTTGTGCAAGGAGGGACAGGAGGAGCACTGCCAGAGCCCTGCAAAATGACCTCCAGCGGGCCACAAATGTGCATGTGGCTGCTCAAATGGTCAGAAACAGACTCCATGAGGGTGGTATGAGGGCCCGACGTCCACAGGTGGGGGTTGTGCTTACAGCCCAACACCATGCAGGACGTTTGGCATTTGCCAGAGAACACCAAGATTGGCAGCTTCGCCACTGGCGCCCTGTGCTCTTCACAGATGAAAGCAGGTACACACTGAGCACATGTAACAGACGTGACAGGGTCTGGAGGAGCTGTGGAGAACGTTCTGCTGCCTGCAACATCCTCCAGCATGACCGGTTTGGCAGTGGGTCAGTAATGGTGTGGGGTGGCATTTCTTTAGGGGGCAACACAGCCCTCCATGTGCTCGCCAGAGGTGAGACCATATGCTGGTGCAGTTGGCCCTAGGTTCCTCCTAATGCAAGACAATGCTAGACCTCATGTGGCTGGAGTGTGTCAGCAGTTCCTGCAAGACGAAGGCATTGATGCTATGGACTGGCCCGCCCGTTCCCCAGACCTGAATCCAATTGAGCACATCTGGGACATCATGTCTCGCTCCATCCACCAACGCCACGTTGCACCACAGACTGTCCAGGAGTTGGGGGATGCTTTAGTCCAGGTGTGGGAGGAGATCCCTCAGGAGACCATCCGCCACCTCATCAGGAGCATGCCCAGGCGTTGTAGGGAGTTCATACAGGCACGTGGAGGCCACACACACTACTGAGCCTTGATTTGTTTGAAGGACATTACATCAAAGTTGGATCAGCCAGTAATGTTGTTTTCCACTTTAATTTTGAGTGTAACTCCAAATCCAGACCTCCATGAGTTGCTCAACTTGATTTCCATTGATAATGTTTGTGTGATTTTGTTGTCAGCACTAGGGATGAGCTGTTCGGTTCGATCAGTTCGGAGTTCGATTCGAACTTTGGCCGTTCGCAAGTTCGCAAACTTCTTGGAGTGTTCGGTTCGAGTTTGCAAAAAAAATTAGAAAAAAAGTATAAAAAATGCTTAAAAAATACGAAAAAATCTAGAAATAAAGAGACTCTTTACTGCAGAATATTATAAGCAACGGTTTATTAGATATTGAATTAACAAATAATGTCTACGTGCAAAGATTCTCACCTCTAAATGACCTGTGTTCTCAAACGGCGTAAACAACAGGTGCTTTTAGTCTGGTCTAATGAATTTGATACATTGTATGTAGAATCAGGGTGTGGTGTCTCCAGATGTATCAAATAACACCTGTGCTTCTGAGAAGTGTTCATTTCTCTACTAAATCTTCCTCTGATATGCTGCTTAACCCCTTAACTAACCCTGCATTTCACTGCTGTGTGCTCAGCTCATTTTTACCGCTTTCACTCATCATGTTTAAATGCGATTTGAAGCCACATTTTATTAAATGACCCAGACATATTAGATATAGTTCTTTCCGTCAGACTCTGCAGATTCATAATCTATCATTTTTATATGTATACGTCATGTCCTGCCTGTATATTATCACAAAAAATGCAATAAAAAAGAATTTTTAATCATCTGCAGTGTGTAAAGTGTTTTTTTTTCACATTTTAGCACATGAGCGTTTGCAGTTATGTTTTCTATGGGCTGCGCTTGTACAAAAATTAGAAATGGGGACTTGTTACATTTTGTGGGGGGAATTACCTGCTCAGGCCTTTCGATTGACACCCTCCATGACCCCCTAGCTGCCACGGTTCTGGAGATATCGGGGTTCAAATGAACCCCCTATCTCCAACAGGGGATTCCGGGCAGCTAGGGGTTCTCCGGCTATCTGACATCATCACGCTATGCGTGAGGATGTCAGGCAGTGAGGGGAGACCCGGGGGTGGAGCCGCCATCCAAGATGGCGGCCCCCACCGGAGCTAGGCCGCACTTCGGCGCCGCAAGGCATCTCAATAGACAGCCCCACCAGCATCTCTATACACAGCCTCACAGCATCTCTATACACAGCCTCAAAGCATCTCTATACACAGCCTCACAGCATCTATATACACAACCTCACAGCATCTCTATACACAGCCTCACAGCATCTCTATACACAACCCCATCAGCATCTCTATACGCAACCTCACGGTATCTCTATACACAACCCCATCAGCATCTCTAAACACAGCCTCACAGCATCTCTATACACAACCTCACAGCATCTCTATACACAGCCTCACAGCATCTCTATACACAACCTCACAGCATCTCTATACACAACCCCATCAGCATCTCTATACACAAACAGCATCTCTATACACAATCCCATCAGCATCTCTAAACACAGCCTCACAGCATCTCTATACACAACCTCACAGCATCTCTATACACAACCCCATCAGCATCTCTATACACAGCATCTCTATACACAACCCCATCAGCATCTCTATACACAGCATCTCTATACACAACCTCACAGCATCTCTGTGAACCCTCAAATGAACCCCCTATCTCCACCAGGGGATTCCGGGCAGCTAGGGGTTCCCCGGCTATCTGATGTCATCATGCTATGTGTGAGGACGTCAGGCAGTGAGGGGGGACCCAGGGGTGGACCCACCATCCAAGATGGCGGCCTCCACCAGAGCTAGGCCGCACTTCGGCGCCGCGAGGCGCCGAAGTGCGACCCGGTGCCTAAGGGGTTAAAGCCAGGCACCGCTTAAAAGGGGAGACTCTCTCCTTTTAAGCGGTGCCTGGCTTTTTTTTGTGGGACCTCCCGATCGGGAGGGATCCGAACGGATCCCCCCCTCCCAGGCGATCTCCCGGCATTGCCGGGGGGTCGCCTGGAAATGATGTCATCGCGCATGGCGCGATGACGTCATTTACGTCGGGAGGAGCTTGACTTCAGCGTCTGAGGACGCTGAAGTCAGAACGCCGCGGGACCCCGGACAGAGAGGTGAGTATCTCTGCCGGGGGTCCCGCAAAGCTGATGACGTGACACGTCCTCCTCAGCATACAGCGGGAGTAACTGAGGACGTGTCCCACACGTCGTCAGCAGTGAAGAGGTTAAAAACTTATTTTTTTAAACTTTTTGTCCTTGTTTCCTGTCCCCCAGGGCACTACCCGGATCCGGACATTGTTTTTAAATGTTTCTGTACATCCTACAAATCCGCCACTTCACGGGCAGGTTATGGGGACCTCCTAGGCACGATATTTGAAGGAATTTTTCATTTTTATTCTTAACCCTTATTTCATGGAAAACTCACTGTCCCTTTAAAACGTTTTGATTTTTAAACCTTTTGTCCTTGTTTCCTGTCCCCAGGGCACTACACGGACCCCCATACACCTTTTATGGCAAATATCTAGCATATATGCTCTCTTGGAGGGCACTCTAAAAATCGAATTTTGAGTCCCATTGACTTGTATTGAGTTTGTGTTCGAGTTCGAATTCGAACTTTTGAAAAGTTCGAATGCGAACCGAACTCGGGGGTGTTCGGCTCAACCCTAGTCAGCACATTCAACTATGTAATGACCACTGTATTTAATAAGAATATTTCATTCATTCAGATCTAGGATGTCTTATTTTTGTGTTCCCTTTATTTTTTTGAGCAGTGTATATATATATGTATACATATATATATAATGTGGATTCTTTCTTTTTAACCTGTTATCATAACGTCACGTAACATTCAGAATTCTGGCTGGGGTTTAGTTTTCCTTCTTTTTTTTTTCCTCTTCTGTGTCTTTTTCAGACTGATTTATTTTATTTTGTTTTTTCATTTCAAGTGGTCGTGATCTTATCACTGTTGTTTTATCAGCCTAAAATCCCTAAAAAAAAAATTCTGTTTTCTTTCCCCGTTTTGACCATACCATTTGGCTATTTACAGCATCTAACACCCCCACCCGTGTGCCCAATAATGTCTTAGGGCCACATTACATTCTTAACGCTAAAAACCTTGTGCAAAGTGAAAATTTTTGCGCTAAGCGATAAAGTTTTGCGCCACAAATCATCGTTGGAATTACAATCCTCACCCGTGTTTTCATCCGCCGATCAATAGCGCGCGCAAACAGGATGCGCTCAAATGCACGCGCGGTACTGTCTCGCGTAAAAATCGGTGTGCGCGCAGTTGTTTTTTGTGTGATTCAGCCAATCAGAATTAAGAACCACAACTATCTCACGTTAAGAAATTGCGTCTGCCACAGTCAATCTGAGCATATATGCTGCAGCAATAATACATGCACACACAACTTCATCCATTGTATTGGTTTGGTATCAGTTGAATGGACAACTATAACTTTGTTGCATTATTTTTTATGGGCTGGTGTATTTGGGTTTGGCCAGGTTGTTCAGATATGCCATTAACACCAGCTTTTGAAAATCGCAAAGATTTTCCTTTTAACTCCCATGCGGTAATTTGCGCTAATAGATTGTTATACCACGTTAATCGTAGGGTACATTTGCGTTTGCGCTCATAATGTTAAGTATAGGATGCGTGAAGTACAGTAAGCTCGCGCATGGTTCGTGCAGGTTTCCAGGTGGTATACAATTCCGCGCGGTTTTAGCGTTGATAATGTAATACGGAATTGAGTGCAATTATTTTTAACGCGCGTGTTAACACTTAACCATGCCGGCGCTATGGTTAACAACAAGATTGTAATATGGCTCTTAATGTTTAATTCTATGATTTTGGTCAGTAAGCTTCCAGACCTGAAGAAGAGAAGAACACTCTTGAAAGCTTGTCTTTTAAATGTAACGTTAGTCCAATAAAAAGGTATCACTACAAACCGCTATGCTCGTGATTTATCTATCTATCTATATATATATATATATATATATTACAATTTTTTTTGGAGGGGGGGGTCAGTTGAATTTATTTTCCAGAGTTTCCAAAAGTGTTAAAAATTGTGCAAAAACTAAATGTTCCAAAATGTGCAAAAACTACAGATAAGAATCAGGTAGAAGCATAGAAGCTGGCAGGTGGAAATTACATAAATAGCTTCATTTTTTTGCACTGATTGCACTGGTAGTGTAATTGTAAGGTTATCTCAATTTCCCCATATTGTTTTATAATCTTTTTAACTATCATTGTCAAGCATCCTAGACAATAATGTTTCATGAATCATATTCTGAGTCATTTCAGTGTTTCCTTTGAACCAAATGTGCTTCAGTGAAAGCTCAGATGACAGTCATTTCAGAGCTAAACAATGCAGGCATTCTGAGAAACCATAAATGAGTTTTTTTTACATTTTCTAAAAAGTGGCTAATTATTCACTATGATTAAGCATATTATATTTACAGATTATGTAGTTTAATCAGTTTCTGTGATGAGAATCCCATGCACATACAATATAATATACACAAATAGATATTAGATATGGAAAATGTAATGAATTGTTAAAGTCTGCATTGAGGTCAAACCTTGGAACACAAATGGTTAGTTATATGTTGCAAGATGAATAACATTGATTAACTAACAAGCTTGGCTAGACAAATGGGATTTATTACTAACTCAAATCTTAATGTTTTGCCTTTTCGACATATTGTGGTAAAGGGAGTAGTTACAGATCTCCGTTCCCCAACTGGGTCACATCTGTTAATTCTGCTCCCTTGCCGGACCCCTTTTTGCCCACCAGCATCTTTCCTACCATTCTCCTGCCCTTAGCCACAGCTTAAGGATGCGTACGCTGAAAGGGCGGTGATGCATTCCCCAGAAATGAGGCACCACTCAGATCTTGAGGTTCGAACAGTCAGTCAATGTAAAAGATAAGCATAGACAATAACGATAATAATAATAACAGTATTCATGCATAGCACAGGCGACACAAACACCTTGCATCTAGAATTGTAGGTACAGAGTGATTTCATCATTGGAGAGGGTAGGGAAACAATTTAGAACATCAGGCCTGCACCTCCCAAGTGCATTTCTAGGTCCATGTACGCCAAGTTCAAAATGACTTTTCGTGACAGGAGTTAACATTGAAGATGCTGAACAGAGTTGGTAAATAAAAGGTGGCCATGCACAGTGGCCTCTGTAATAAATTATGTCATGGGCATCATAAATCCCCTTATCTATTAAAGTGGTAAGCTAACACTAACTCTACACCCCCCATTTTGTAAGATGAAGGAGGAGTATTATGGAGAATAGTTTAGAGTCTGTCTACCATATTGTCCCAAATTGTATTTAAATTTTCATTTATTTAAAGGTAGCAATAAGTCTTGAAAGGACTATTACATATGTTTTCCCACTTGTATCTTATGATAGTATAGTCACAGCATACAATGACAGGGAGTCAACACGTTTGCTGTTTTGATTCTGGGTTTGGTTGGTGCCAGCATTTTGTAGGTGCTGTGACACTGGCAATTTTCACCGATGCTGTGGCTGCGATTTCATATGATATAAGTGGGAAAACATATGTGTTAACCCTTTCATGACTTATTGGTACCTTAGTTAAGTATATGACTGATTATATATGCACAATTGTTTTTAATTCACAATATCAGCATGGTTTATATTTTATGTTATTACTGTTCAAGGTTAAGTGTTACACAGTTAATATTTGCAGTAAAATCTGCCTTAACAACAGTTGCAGATAGCCAGAAAATATTTTCCTTAGTTTACAAGGCGGGAGACATGATGTGACAATCTAATAGGAACATCCACTTAGGGTTCTTTCTCATAAACCGGCACCATGATTTATCGGATCCCACAAAGTCACGCACTGTATCAGTGGCGTAACTAGAAACTTCAGGGTCCAGGTGCGGGAATCCATGATGGGCCCCCCACCAACCTACGCAAAAACATATTCCCCCCCCCCATTCACCACACACTGGACCCCTCCAGGTCCACAATGTCGACTCCACAGCAATAAACCTCACAGCAATGTGCGGTGTGCATGAGCGTATCACAGAATCCACAGCAATAAACATCACAGTAATGTGCAGTGTGTATCCGTGTAAATCAGAGGATTTAGAGCAACAAAACACACTCATACACACCACATATTACTGTAAATCACAGAGTTCCAAAGTATAACTCACAAATAACTATATAATAAATTAAAAGAAGAATTATATATTCTAGGTAAGCCCCAGGCCCAGGCAGGCGAGTTTGGGCCCCCCCAGACTCAAGGGCCTGGGTGCGGTCGCACCCTCTGCACCTCTGGTAGTTACGCCCCTGCACTGTATTAATCCAGTCACCTACAAGCTTTATCTTCCAGATAGCTCAAAATCCCTAATGCATTCCACACATTTCCTCCAAAACCCTTGACCTTTAATGGGCTTACAAATTCCCAAACCTTAAAGAAAGTGGGGTAATCCTGAATGGGCGCTGCACTCAGGAATTTCTCTGACTGGAGAAATGCGGATAAATGTTCCTGGTCGAACAAGCTATTAAGCACAGATGTGTGATACAGAATATTCTATTCGTACATAAATGTCCGTAAGTCTGGTAGAAGTATATGCCGTGTGTGTATAAGACTGTATAAATAGCGAGCTCTTGGTAAGGAACTGTGATACAGGTTTATACAGTTATAGCACGGAGTTCATACAAAAACATTTGTTTGTGGACACAGATGTATGATACAGTTGGTATAGTACAATTAGTATAATACAATTTTGGAATTAACCATCAAACAATTTGAGGGTATGCTTCTATTATTACAGACAAAACGGTGCTGAAGGAATGGGGACGTAAGCACATATCTCGGGTCAGACGTCCCCATATTTTCATGCTACCCTAGTACGCATCTCTGGTCAGACGTCCCCATTCCTTCAGCACCGTTTTGTCTGTAATAATAGAAGCATACCCTCAAATTGTTTGATGGTTAATTCCAAAATTGTATTATACTAATTGTACTATACCAACTGTATCATACATCTGTGTCCACAAACAAATGTTTCTGTATGAACTCCGTGCTATAACTGTATAAACCTGTATCACAGTTCCTTACCAAGAGCTCGCTATTTATACAAAACTAAATCGGAGGGTGCAAGCAACATGCGAGGTAAAAAATGACAAGCTCAGAGTCGTGTCTACAAATGCTCGCAGTTTAGTCAATACAATCAATGAACTAGAGGCAATGATGGCAGCTGAAAAAGTAGATTTAGTGGCGGTTACTGAGACATGGTTCAGTGAGAAAAATAACTGGGACATAACAATACCGGGGTACTCTTTATATAGAAAAGACAGAGAAGGTAGGAAAGGAGGAGGAGTGGCCCTGTATGTGAAAAACAACATAAAAACGAACCAAATAAAAGTGAGCGAGGTGAACATAGAGTCAGTTTGGGTTACGCTAACATTTGGCAATCATACAGTAGCTCGTGTAGGTGTGATCTATAGACCCCCTGGACAAGCAGAAGAACTAGATAATCTGCTGGTTGAGGAAATAGCCAAAATGGCAATGAAGGGGGAAGTTATTATCATGGGGGACTTTAATCTTCCTGATGTGAACTGGAAAACCAAAACAGCTGGGTGCACCAGGAGTACAAATATTCTAAACTCCCTACTGGGATTATCTCTAACACAAGTAGTTGAGGAGCCGACCCGTAAAGAGGCCATATTGGATTTAATACTCACAAATGGAGGTTTGGTATCAGACGTTGTTGTAGGTGAAAATTTGGGATCTAGTGATCACCAGTCAGTATGGTTTAATATAACAACAGGGATGGAGTCGCACCACACAAGAACGAAAGTTTTAGACTTTAAAAAAACAGATTTTTCTAAAATGAGATTTTGTGTGAAGGAGTCATTATCAGACTGGAGGAGTTTAAAGGGAGTCCAGGAGAAATGGGATTATTTAAAGGAAGCATTATTGAAGGCCACAGGAAATTGCATTCGGCTTGTTAGCAAAAACAAAAAAGGGAAGAAACCACTGTGGTACTCTGCAGAAGTGGCCAAAATAGTGAAGAACAAAAAGATAGCATTCAATAATTATAAAACAACTCAGAGTGAAGAAGATAGGCAAACCTATAAGATTAGGCAGAAAGAGGCAAAGCAATTTATAAGAGCTTCCAAAGCACACGCAGAAGAGAAAATAGCTCAGTCAGTAAAAAAGGGGGACAAAACATTTTTTAGATACATAAACGAGAAAAGAAAAGTAAAACAAGGATTAGTTAGATTAAAAACAAAGGAAGGAAGGTATGTAGAAGAGGATAAAGGTCTCGCTGACTGCCTCAATGAATATTTTTGTTCAGTCTTTGCAGAAGAAAAGGAAGGAAAGGGACCTCAGTTAGGAGAGAACACTAAAGAGACATTTACATATCAGTTTACAGAGGAGGAGGTTCTACAGCAGCTGTCTAAAGTAAAGACAAATAAGTCAATGGGGCCTGATGGGATCCACCCTAAATTATTAAAAGAGCTCAGTGATGTAATAGCAAAACCATTAACAGATTTATTTAACCAATCCTTGTTAACGGGAGTCGTCCCAGAAGACTGGAAATTAGCAAATGTTGTGCCCATTTACAAGAAGGGTAGTAGGGAGGAATCGGGGAACTATAGGCCAGTTAGTCTTACGTCAGTAGTGGGGAAATTAATGGAAACCATGTTAAAGGAAAGGATTGTTGAACATCTAAAAACACATAGATTACAGGATCAGAAACAACATGGGTTTACCTCAGGGAGATCATGCCAAACTAATCTTATTGATTTTTTTGATTGGGTAACAAAAATAATAGACACAGGTGGTGCAGTAGACATTGCTTATTTAGATTTCAGTAAGGCTTTTGATACTGTTCGGCATAGAAGGCTTATCAATAAATTGCAATCTTTGAGTTTAGATTCCAATATTGTTGACTGGATTAGGCAGTGGCTGAGTGACAGACAACAGAGGGTTGTGGTAAATGGAGTTTATTCGGCACAAGGTCTTGTTACCAGTGGGGTACCTCAGGGGTCAGTACTTGGACCCATTCTCTTTAATATTTTTATTAGTGATATTGCAGAAGGTATTAATGGAAAAGTATGTCTTTTTGCTGATGACACAAAGATTTGCAACAGGGTTGACGTTCCTGGAGGGATCAGCCAAATGACAAATGATTTAGGTAAACTAAAAAAATGGTCGGAGTTGTGGCAATTGAGTTTTAATGTGGATAAGTGCAAGATAATGCACCTGGGACGTAAAAACCCAAGGGCTGAATATAGAATATTTGATACAGTCCTAACCTCAACATCTGAGGAAAGGGATTTAGGGGTCATTATTTCAGAGGATCTAAGGGTAAGTAGTCAATGTAATAGAGCAGCAGGAAATGCTAGCAGAATGCTTGGTTGTGTAGGGAGAGGTATTAGCAGTAGGAAAAGGGAAGTGCTCATGCCACTGTACAGAGCACTGGTGAGACCTCACTTGGAGTACTGTGTGCAGTACTGGAGACCGTATCTCCAGAAGGATATAGACATCTTAGAGAGAGTTCAGAGAAGGGCTACTAAAATGGTGTACGGCTTGAAGGAGAAAAGTTACCAGGAAAGGCTTAATGATCTTAACATGTACAGCTTGGAAAAAAGACGAGACAGAGGAGATATGATAGAAACATTTAAATACGTAAAGGGAATCCACAAGGTAGAGGAAGGGAGTATATTTAAAAGGAAACAAAATAGCAAAACAAGAGGACATAGTCTTAGATTAGAGGGGCAAAGGTTTAAAAGTAACATCAGGAAGCATTATTTTACTGAGAGGGTGGTGGATACATGGAACAGTCTTCCAGTAGAAGTGGTAGAGGCCAAAACAGTAATTGAATTTAAGCAAGCATGGGATAGGCATAAGGCTATCCTAAACAAAAGATAAATCCAGGTTAAGTATCCATGTAATTGGGCAGACTAGATGGGCCGCAAGGTTCTTATCTGCCGACATTTTTTCTATGTTTCTATGTTTCTATGTTCTTATCTGCCGACATTTTCTATGTTTCTATGTTTCTCTGATAGTGGACAGACTGGCAGATTGAAACCATCAAGGATTCCAGAATTTTCAGTATGACGCCCCAGTACCTAGTACATTGGGTCAGGCTATGTGTATATTATATTGTAGGTGCATGGCATTCTCATCACAGAAACTGATTAAGCTACATATTATATAATCTATAAATATAATATGACCCCATGAGTGGTCTAGGTGCCTACTAGTGATGGCCACACTTCTGTTTTTATGAGAATTTCATTTCTTTTTTCCACAAAAGCCAAGTAGTTTGTGTCTAGAGGTATATCTTTGGGGTTAGGGTACTGTTAGATCCAGAGCCTGGGTTCAAGAACATTGAATTTTTACAGTCCGGTACAGAAATACAAGGTAATAAAATGCAAGATATTAAAAATAAAACAGAAATATACAGAATAACACAGAAAATAAATATGTAAGTAATATAGTCACTATGTTACATGTTTCCAGGTGCATTCTGTATCGAGGTATATTAATAGAGATCTCATAAGTGACTTTAGACTGGGGGAAGATTTGATGGCGTCTGGGAGGTTATTCCAGAATTGCGGTGCTCTGTAGGAAAATGAGGATCGAGACACTTTCTTTTTGTATTGTGGTATTGTTAGTAAGGTGCAGGTCCTGGATCGGAGGTTATAGGATGAGGGAACTGCTATGGGAAGCAGCCTATTCAGGTAGGGTGGTAGCTTCCCAGAAAAGCTCTTAAACACCAGGTTGGAAAGGTGAAGGTTGCATCTGGATTCCAGCGACGACCAGTTTACCTCTTTTAACATGTCACAATGGTGGGTCATGTAGTTACATTGTACACAAAGCGGCAGATTGAGTTATACAAAGTAGTAAGTCTATGTCCTTACTCTGTGCCAATTTTTGTGTTTTGCACGCTCTAATTGATTCACAGTAATGCTGACTGAAGGGGTCATGATTCAAATGAAAACATTTGGATGGAATTACAGTGGCAAGAAAAAGTATGTGAACCCTTTGGGATTACGTGGAGTTTTGCATGAATTGGTCATAAAATGTGCTCTGATCTTCATCTAAGTCACAACAATTTGATAAACACAGTCTGCTTAAAATAATACAACACAAACATTATATGTTCTCATGTTTTTATTGAACAGAACATGTAAACATTCACAGTGCAGGGTGGAAAAAGTATGTGAAGCTTTGGAATTAATAACTGGTTTACCCTCCTTTGGCAGCAATAACCTCAACCGAACGTTTCCTGTAGTTGCAGATCAGACCTGCACAACGATCTGGAGTAATTTTGGACCACTCCTCTTCACAAAACTGTTTCAGTGTAGCAATATTCTTGGGATGTCTGGTGGGAATCGCTCTCTTAAGGTCATGCCACAGCATTTCAATCGGGTTGAGGTCAAGACTCTGACTGGCCCACTCCAGAAGGCGTATTTTGTTTTGTTGAAGCCATTCTTTTGTTGAATTACTTGTATGCTTTGGGTCATTGTCCTGTTGCATCACCCATCCTCTGCGGAGCTTCAGTTGGCGGACAGATGGTTTTACGTTTTCCTGCAAAATGTCTTGATAAACTCTGGAATTCATTTTTCCATCAATGACAACAATCCGTCCAGGCCCTGAGGCAGCAAAGCAGCCCCAAACCATGATGCTCCCTCCACCATGTTTTACAGTGGGGATAAGGTTTTGATGTTGGTGTGCTGTGCCTTTTTTTCTCCACACATAGTGTTGTGTGTTTTTTCCAAACAACTCAATTTTGGTTTCATCTGTCCACAGAATATTTTGCCAGTAGTGCCGTGGAACATCCAGGTGCTCTTTTGCAAACTTCAAACGTGCTGCAATATTCTTTTTGGACAGCAATGGCTTCCTCCGTGGTGTCCTCCCATGTACTCCATTCTTGTTTAATGTTTTCCTTATTGTAGATGTGTCAACAAAAATGTTAGAATGTGCCAGAGATTTCTGTAAGTCTTTAGCTGACACTCTAGGATTCTTCTTTTCCTCATTAAGCATTCTGCGCTGTGCTCCTGCAGTCATCTTTACAGGACGACCACGCGTAGGGAGAAAGTAGCAACAGTGCTGAACTTTCTCCATTTGTAGACAGTCTGTCTTACCGTGGTCACATGAACATCAAGGCTTTTGGAGATACTTTTGTAACCCTTTCCAGCTTCATGCAAGTCAACAATTCTTGATCGTAGGTCTTCTGAGAGCTCTTTTCTGCGAGGCATGGATCACATCAGGCAGTGCTTCTTGAAACCAGTAAACCCAAAACTGGTGTGTGTTTTTAAAGGGCAGGACAGCTTTCAGCAACACATCCAATAATATCACACTGATTGCACTCAAAGTTGGCTCACTCCTGGCTCCAATTAGCTCTTGGAGAAGTCATTAGGCTAGGGGTTCACATACTTTTTCCACCCTGCACTGTGAATGTTTGCATGTTATGTTCAATAAACACATGAAAACATATAATGTTTGTGTTGTATTATTTTAAGTAGACAAACAGGGTTATCCAAAGAGTTCCGAATTGCTTGAGAAAGGTAACCGAACGCTGAAAATCAGCGTTCGGTTACCTTTCCTGGCCATTCAGCTATCCAGAGAGCAGGCAATTCGCCAAATCCTGGCAAATTGCCTGCACATACGGTGCCTGTTCGGTGCCTATTCGAGGGCAGTGAAATCCCCATGAAAAAGCACTGCTTCGGCTATTCAGAGAACACAAACCAGCAGTGAAAGGTTCCCCTAATGCCCTGCCATTCGGTGGTTTAATTCGGCAAGTTTATTCAGGAGAATCCCAAAGGCTTCAATGTTAAAAATATTCCCGTTTTAATTCAATATCTAATAAACCGTTCATTATAAAATTCTGCAGCAAAAAGCCTCTTTATTTATAGATTTTTTAGGATACTTTAAGCATTTGTCCGTTTTTTTTTAAAAGTCCGATTTTTTTTTTTTTTTTTTTAAGTTTACTTCTTTTTTCTGTAACAGCCCTTTTTATTATCATTCCCTGGACCTCCTGTGTAAATTTCAGACATTTACGCTCAGTAGTTTCTTTGCAAACAGCGTTTCATTTTCACAGATTCATACAAACGGTTTTGCTAATTTATTCACCTCCCTCGTCTGCGGTCTCAGCTGCTTCGGCTGCTTCGGCTGTGTGCGATCGGCTCCTGCTCGGGCTTTTTCCGTGGTTTTCGGCAGGTTAATCCAGATGTTTTTGGGGGTTTTCGGCGTGCATTCTCTGGATTTTGCGGTTAGTTTTCGTCAGGTTTGCGGCAGCTTTTCCCTGCAATTCGGGGACCCTGTGGTTCTTGCTGAATACACCGCAGGGTCACCGAAATGGGATCGGCAAAAGGAACCGAATTGAAGAGAACGAAAAGTCACCGAACGTGCGGTGACTTTTCGAATCTCTTTGGATAACCCTGTGTGTTTTTCAAATTGTTGTGACTTACGTAGATGAAGATCAGAGCACATTTTATGACCAATTCATGCAAAACTCCACGTAATCCCAAAGGGTTCACATACTTTTTCTTGCCACTGTACATATATTTTTATACAGTTCTTATTATAAATATCCTTATTGTGTCTTTTATTTTTAATTTTGAGTCTGTCACATAGATCAGTATACAGAGAAGGAAGTTTGGAAAAAAAGCAGTATTGATTTATGTAGAAATTTGCATGTTATTCTTAGTTATTTCTTCGAATGGTTTTCGTTGAAACAGCAGATCACTTTGTTCTGTCTGATAAAACAACAAGCATTTAAATAATGAAATTTATTTGCTATTATTGAAAAGTGCAAATAAAGTAAATAAGTGAGTTACTCTTGAAAATTATGGGAAGTACCAAAACTAATTTTCAGAAGTATCCCACTCAGTTGAAATTCACAGGAAGCCATTTCAATGTGCCTCTATCTGCATTAATGAATATTGTACGCTGTCTCTGTAGAAAACTGCTGTGTTGCCATGACAACATGTATATTTTGTAGCAACATTATATCAAATTAATCTATTTACAATTAAAAAGAGGCTCTTCAAGAATAAGTACACTCCAATAACTATGGATGTTTCTTACAGCTATCTTTGTAATATCTGCAAAATCGTTCCTGATATGTGAGAAATATACATGTTCCTCAAGGTCAGACTAGAACAATAAAATATGCCTGGGCATTTAAAAGTACAGCAAATAATAAGAATTTATCTTGTTAGAGAAATACACACACGCTTATCAATACATTTAGGCTAGGGTCAGATGAAAGCATTTTCCCCCGCGAACGTGAAAAAGTGCGTCCGAACGCATTGACATATTTTTTCACGGAATGCGCAAAAACAGTCAGACGACGCGCATTTTCGGGCGTGATTTTGTACGGATCGTCAATAAAACTCTTTTTGTGTCTGGACATTATGTAGGCTGGACATTAGCAGTGTCTGACATCTCCTAATCACGCAAACACGCCGCTATGCCGCAGCTGCGCACTCAGTACGTCAGTACTAGCAGTTCAGCGTTCTCCGAAAAATGCGTTCAAATTCCACTTGCGTTGCACGGCCGGACTTTTGTGCGGCCGTACATCGTATATTGGCCGTCATTGCCCGTCATCTGCTGCTAGTGCGGCCGTAATTATGTGCGCCAGAACGCACGTTAAAAGTGCGCTGGTCTGACCCCAGCCTTATACACACATACACACCCATATATGTCGCCTGCCCTACATTCCATCTCCATATTGCCCATCAGTGCCCTCGCTGAACCTCCATTCTGCATTTTGTGCCCCTCGCTTCAGCTTTTTTTATGCTCCTTGTGTCCCCCCATTTTACCTGCATTCCATCCCTTGTGCCCCACATCCCCTCCATTCTACCTAATGTCCTCCACTTCATCTCCTCTCTGCCTTGTGTCACACACTGTCATGTCCCATAGCTGCAGCCATCCTGATACCCCCTGGTGTTACTCCTCATGTACTGCACTTCTGCAACTAGTACTGGTTTAGGCACTCAAACAGTTAAATCACACCACGTCACACCTTTATTGAATAAAGGGCTACACCCCTAGATCTCCAGTGCCTGTTCATTATACTTCTATCCTGACACAGTAAAGACATAACTCCTGTTGCTCTGAATTATCTTTCTTAACCCCACTTACTTGAGTCTAAGAAAAGTGTTATAGAAAGAGTCCAGTGACCAAATCTTGGGAGGAAATAATATAGTCCATCCTAGAGATCTGGTGGGAAGATGAGAAGAAATACACAGGGTTATTCAGAGAGCGTGAAAAGCAGGAGAATGACTGGAGAATGAAAAATTCTAGGTCAAAATAGCCAAACCAGAAAAATTCTCCCTTTCAGCTCACTTTCCAAATCGGCTATTTTGACCTAGAATTTTTCATTCTCCAGTCATTCTCCTGCTTTTCACGCTCTCTGAATAACCCTGATAGTCTATGTCCGTTGAGTGAAGTAATCACCAGGAGTCATAAAAGTTGAAGTCAATTACAGCCTGTATGAGAGCTCAGTATGTAGTCACAGAGACTGGGATCTCTCCATGTTCAAATACGGGGCAACATTTAACTCCCCACCAACCAAGAGGTGAAAAAGCGATACTATTTCAATACATGTATTCAATATGGTTCGGTTTGGATCCGTATGGTGGGAAATTGTATCGATTATAGTAGATGCTTCCTTGATTCTGATGACACTCTGGGTGCCACTAAGGGCAATTCCCATGAAAGACCTAAGTTGTACTTTTCAGCGTTATTTTAGCTAATCCGATAAGGAAATGTCAACAATATCAGAAATATTAGCTGACATTGCCTTATGAGATTAGCCAAGCAACCAATGACATGTACAACTCAGTCATTTCAGTTGAGATGCACTTGTTGATGACAGCTCTGCTACCTTATGCATAAGGCATCTCTGGCTCATTTCAAAATTATACAAATACTAATCTATAGTGCTAGAAGTTAAAGTACTCAGACATTCTTTAATGTCGCACAGATGTCAGAAATTGATTAGAGCAATCTATAGCACATATTAAGCTTTGGGTTCAACATCACCTGATCAGTGGACAGAGGAAAAGAAGAGTGATGGAGATGTCAAGGCTTTCTCTATTGAATCAAACTGCAACATTGCTCTTGATAATGAATCTATTTTAGCAAACCCTTAAACACTTTCTTTTGGTTATAGGCAAATAATTATATACTGCTTTAATCAAAGTGAGAGTTAAAGTCAATAAGTACCTAGCCATATGCATGCTTACTCATATTAATGAGCATGCCATCTGTTTTTTCATTTATATTTTTGCTTCACACTTAAGATATTGAGCAGTCATTCTCGCATATACAAGCTTGCTCACATTGCCAATTGTTTCTAAAGCTAAATTTTTGAAAGAATACATCCAAATATAACTAATTTCAAAATATATAGTAATGCGAAAAATGTATTTTTATTTTGCATTCTGTGCATAGAAAGCGTGTGTTTTTACACATGAAGTGATAGAGTATATTAAGATATACCGAGTATATATCTATATTTATGTAAATGCACTACACATATTGGGTCCTATCACCTGGTGTGAGCTAAAACGCCAACGCTACATAAAAAATCTAGAACAAGCCGGTAACCTGTAGTGCCAGTTGACCCACTAAGGCTAGGGTCAGACGAACGCATTTTTCGCGTCGACCGTGGAAAAGTGTGGTCGAACGAACGGACATATTTTTTCACGGAATACGCGATAGCGGTCATACGATGCGCCTTTTCGTCCGTGATTTTGTACGGATCAACAATAAAACACTTTTTGCGTCTGGACGTTATGTTGGCCGGACATTAGCAGCGTCTGAAGTCTCCCAATCACGCAAACACGCCGCTATGCGGCCGCAGCGCACTCTGTACGTCAGTAGTAGCGGTTTGACGTTCTCGAAAAAATGCGTTCGTTTGCCACTTGCGTTGCGCGGACGAACTTTCGTGCGGCCGTACTTCGTGTGTTCCCCGGCATTGGACGTCATTTGCTGCTAGCACGGCCGTGATTTTGTGCGGCTAAACGCACGTTAAAACTGCGTTCGTCTGACCCTAGCCTAACAGATCGCCTTGATCATGGTTGTTCATGTCCAAGATTCATTAGCTCGCTAGGGAAACGCTAAGACCTGGACTGAGACCCAGCGCTAATGCGGGTGTGTACAGGATGTAACTTTTTTTCCAGTGAAGAGTGCCGGGCCATACCTATCCTCTGCCCTCACAAGCCGGTACAAGTATGAACACATCCAGCCAAGAGCCCTCACACCCCTGCATTATTAAAATCCTCCAAGTTGGCCGTATTATCCATGTTTATATGCACACATATATTAATTAAGGCTGATGGCCATTGCATGATAAATTCTACCCAACGGCATGTAGAATCATTACAATGCATTCAATAGATCCAAAAGGAAGGCCAGTTGAGTGACAATAGTTTTCCTGCTGCAGCATATAAATAATACATGTTTCAGGGCAAGACTTATCCATGCATCCCTTCAAACATGGTCCTAATCCTAATACTTAACTGCTTACATGCTATGAATAACCCCCAGCATAAAATGTTTAGAATTAGCCGATATATTAGATTTAGGATATATGTTAATAAAGGATACATTTATAATATAGCCTACTGCAACAGCAGCGACATTGCTGACCAGATCCATTACTATGGTGTATGGGATCAAGAGAACACCTGTGCTGCATTCCTTTCAATTGCCTGTTAATTTGGTGCACGGACCTTATTTATTTTTTTTCCTTTCTTGCTCCTTTCCTTTGGTTAACACCAGGGTTGAGCAGTAGATAGATTTTTACGTTTAATGTACGTGTAGAAATTAGTGCCGATACCAAAACGATCTGTTGGTTAGAATAGCAAAAGTGCCGTGAAGTGCTGCCCATGTTACATATACGAAGCGGTAAGTACAGTAAGCTTGTGCTACGAATCATTAACTACCGCACGCTAGGCCTGTGACCAATTAAGGATCCAGAGTAGTGTAAGAATTTGTTTTTATTTGGTAATATGGATTTTAACTTATGACTTGTCTGTCAGAAAAGTGCCACCTTTCAACTGGAAAGCCTGCAGCATCCTTTGTGGCATATCGAACTGCTAAAATTACTTTTACATGACTATGGACCATAGATGGTTATCCTACTGCAATACTTTTAATGACTTCAGCTACTATCGTGTAGAGCGAAGCCCCTATTTGTAAGCCTGGAAGTCAGCGCTTACATAGTTTTAATCATCTTCTACTTGCTGCTACAATGGATATAACCTGATTTATACAGTACACAATCTCCTTCCCACATGTTAACTTGTTTATAAATCTATTATCATGAACCCTACTGTAAAAAGTATGATCATTATATAAATTTAAGAATTACTAGAATTTATAACATTTAACTTGTAAAAATAATGTTTTTTTCTTTTCCAAAAATCTTTATTTTATGTTTATATTACATAAAGGTATAGTTAATGCTGTTTAAATAAAAATACTGTATGAAGCCAACATACAGAGATTGGTTGGTTTCATTTTGATCTCCTCATTAGTACAGCAACTGCATTTAGCAATTGCAACTTAACGTATAGGGATTTTGTATTGATCCTTTGGTGGATTTTATTCATTTAGCATTGATCTGCAATACGTATATATTCGGCATACTAAACAGCGTGAATTGTTGAATCTTCAGACTTTTGATTATTTTACTGCTTTAGTAGCGGATGAAATAGATTTGTTACAAAAATAATCAATGCAATGTGTAGTGAAATGATTACATTTATAAAAAGCTGCATTGACAGATTTTTATGGGCTACTCATTTAACCATGACTTTCTTAGAAATGCTTTGCAAACAACTATACAAACCAGAGTATTGCTAAGTCAGTAAAAGGGATATTAATTTATTATTATGTGTATACAGCACTCAGGCACAACAAACTGTTTCAGTTTAGCGTTATACAAAAAAAATTATAACTGCTCGCAATGAACTATTCTTTTTTATAACTTTAAGCTATTATTATTGGTAAGGCAGATTTTAATGTTTTATTCTTTTTTACACTGAACAACACACTGCATACTCTTGATGACACTGTTATGGAGGCAGCGAAATGCGTAGAGTGATTGCAAATAATTCTTTGATGGCATAAGATTGGTTCTTCAATATATTTGGTAGCAATAGGAACTCCTGGTTCAAGGTGAGACTGGAATTGTGAGCGCAGTGTAGTCTCTCCATATACCTATTGAGGAAACTGCTTAATTATACTATATACTTCTCACTATCCTATACGCACCAGCCCGTGAAGGTTGGTTTCTTATCTGCATAAGAATCGATTTTCTTGAAAGAAGTATAGTATTGAGGGCCCCTGGAAAGAGCAAAATTGCATAGCCATTAATTGTACCTGCATGATGAATTTACGGATTAATTCAGTGTATATATACCACCATAAGGGTGGCTTTTATGTATTAGGATTTATACCATTTTATACTAAAATGGAATAAAAGTTATATTTTATGAAGGCATCAATGGAAACTACAATTATCACCAGTATTGTTTGTAGAAAACCAGGTTTACCCCATTAGCACGTGAATTTATGGCTTGATTATATTATTACATGCAAACTTGGTACTTCTTTCTTTTAACCTCCCTTTTGGTATTCCCGAGTGTGACTCGGGGTTAAATTTCACTACCGCGAACAGTAACCCCGAGCCACACTCGGGCTGGATGCATACTCACCTCCTCCTGGCTCCCTGGCTGTCCCCCGCAGTGTAATCGCGGCAAGCTGCTTCCTGGTAAGGCTCCCTGCGAGTCACACGATGCAGGGGGGCGTGACCCGCAGCAAACTTAGAAAAAAGTTATAAAACACTGTATAATCCAAAGTGCAATGTTAATGAACGGGATAAGAAACAGACCATACATTGTCTCACCCCCCTTGTTTTCAGACAGATTTCAGTGTTTTTTGTTGTATTTTATTGACTATCATTTATTTGCATTATTTTGGATATTTATTTTTGGGACAATAAATTATTATGTTGTGTTTCAAACTTTATCGGACTCAGTGTATTTACTAATTTTTATTTATTTATTTATAAAGGATTTTACCAGTAAGGATTCTTGATTGCACGGATTTCAGTGCGTGATTCCTAATTATTACAGGCTAACTATGTACAAAAACACGTTTCCTTTAAAAAAAAAATTGAGACGCTTTTAGACACAAAAGTTTGAAAAAATTAGACCGCCAGGGAGGTTAAGAATTACTGTATCTTATACCAGTGATTAATTGCTTAATTATGACTATGACTGTAGATTGCCATGTAGTGTATAAGTTGCTTGTGTGGTCTTTACTCCAAAGTGCATAACCTTCCTTTTTATCTACAATAAATTTCATCTGCCATTTAAGGGTCCAGTCCCCCAATCTATCTAAATCCCTCTGCAATGAAGACGATCTTGCTCACATCGTGTCATCTGCAAACACTGACAAATCATTTCTGATGCCAAATTTCAAGATCATTTATAAATAGTAGAGATGTGCACCGATTTTTTTTTTTTTCGTTTCGTTCGGATTTCTTAACTTTTCGTTTCAGATCATTTCACACGATTTTCTTTTCGGCTCGTTTCGGCTCGTTTTTCGTATTGACTTTTTTCCCGTGATTTCGGCCATTTTCATGTTATCGGATCGGGTCATTTTTCGTATCGACTTTTTTTCGTGATATCGGAAATTTTCGTGTTTTTCGGAACGTCTGTTCTCCTCGTTTCAAAGTGTCTATTCCTTTTGACTGAAACTAATAGTTTTTCGGATCCGATATTTCTGTCGATACGATAATACTGTCGATACGGTAATTCTGCCAATTATATCGTTTTTTTTATAAATTAAAGATCCTTTTTATCTTATGAATATGCATTGCACAACTTTATCTAATCATATTAAAATGGTATGAAAGGAACAAAAATGAACAAAACTATTTAAAAAGCCCAAAACTGACCCAAGTAGTCTAACTTTAAAAATAAAAAACAGATTAAAATGTTTTAAAACAGAAAAAAAGCTTACCAAAATGATCAGAAACAAAAAAAAAAAAAGAAAAAAGAAAATGATTTAAAACGAAAAAAAATTTTAAAAAAATTAATGCAGCATATGGATCCGGACACTGCTGGGAAGCGCCTCTCTGCGATATAATTAAGGCAGCATATGAATACGCACACTGCGGGGAACAAGCGCCTCTCTGCGCGGTATAATTATTGCAGCTTATGAATACGCACACTGCGGGGAACAAGCGCCTCTCTGCGTGGTATAATTAATGCAGCATATGAATACGCACACTGCATGAAACAAGCGCCTCTCTGCGCGGTATAATTAACCCTTTCGCTGCTGAGGCTTTTCCCGCCCCTATGCTGAGGTCATTTTTACCTGTTTTGCGCATCATGTTTAAACGTGGT
This sequence comes from Leptobrachium leishanense, assembly GCA_009667805.1. Lineage (NCBI taxonomy): Eukaryota > Metazoa > Chordata > Amphibia > Anura > Megophryidae > Leptobrachium > Leptobrachium leishanense. The sequence goes on along the minus strand of CM019063.1, from coordinate 416,490,023 downwards.
TTTAAGGCTTATTTTAGTATATGACCCAGACATATTATATATCGTTCTTTCCATCAGACTCGGTAGATTAATAATATGTCATTATTATATGTATACGTTATGTCATGTCTGTATATTATAACAAAAAATGCAATAAAATATGTATTTTCAATAATTTACAATGTGTAAAGTGTTTTTTTCCACATTTTAACATGCGAGCAATTGCGGTTATATTTTGTATGGGGTGCGCTTGTTAAAAAAATTAGAGATGGGGTCTCGTTACATTTTTTTTGGGGGAAAATGACACTATTTTTAACAAACGCACCGCATACAAAAATCGTTAGTGCAGCATCATTGTTCACATTATAATTGAAATGAGAACAATATTGCTGCATTAACAAACCAAAAAAAAAAAAAAAAAAGTGTTTAATTTTTTTTTTTAATTTTTTTTTTTTTTTAATTTTTTTTTAATTTTTCTTTTTCTTTTTTTTTTTACAACATTTTTCACTTTCATGTTTGGTATCGTTGGAACGGCCATGCTCTGGCCGATCCAACCATACCAAAATTTAACCCCTAGCTGCCACGGATCGGGAGATAGGGAGTTCATTGGAACTCCCTATCTCCACAGTTGGTGGCAGTTAGGGGTTAACTCTAGGACTGGCGTCATCGTGCTACGCACGATGACGCCAGTCCTCTGGGGGAGTTCCCGGAGGCTTGGCCGACATCCAAGATGTCGGCCAGCTCCGGGAAAGGATCGCGAACCGGCGCTTTTCAGCGCCGATTCGCGATCCAGCTCCCCAGGGGTTAATGCCAGGCATCATTTGGAAGGGCAGGCTGTGCCCTTCCAAATGATGCCTGGGTTAACCCCTGTGCGCCGCCGATCGGGAGGGAGAGAGGTCCGAAGGACCTCCCCCCTCCCTTTCAGGCGCCTCCTCCGCACATGCGGGGGGGCGCCTGAATTAGGTGTCATCGCGCCCCCGCGATGACACCTAATTCTGGCGGCTGCTGGTCCGGATGCCGGGCTGACATCCAGGATGTCAGCCCGCACCGGAGGGGCCAGCGATCGGCCGGAACCCGCTCAGCGCGTCCTCAGCACACCAGCGGGACTGCTGAGGACGCGCTGAGCGCGTCCTCAGCAGCGAAGTGGTTAATGCAGCATATGAATACGCACACTGCGGGGAACAAGCCCCTCTGCGCGGTATAATTAATGCAGCATATGAATACGCACACTGCGGGGAAGCGCCTCTCTGCGGTATAATTAATGTATACGTCTGTGTTATATGTACTGTATAAGTATCCTGTCTGTATATTATAACTTAAAATGCTATAAAATTTGAATTTTTAATAATTTACAAGGTGTAAAGTGTTTTTATTTCACATTTTAACATGCGAGCATTTACGGTTATATTTTGTATGAGTTGCGCTTGTTAAAAATATTAGAGATGGGGGACTTGTTACATACATTTTTTGAGGGGAAAATTACCAGATTTTAACAAACGCAACCCATACAAAAATCGTTAGTGCAGCATCATTGTTCACATTATAATTTAAATGGGAACAATATTGCTGCATTAGCAAAACAAAACCAAAAGAACCCCTTTTTTAAAAAAAATGTATTAATTTTTTATTATTTTTTTATTTCATTTTTTTTAACTTTTAACATGTTCATGTTTGGTATGGTTGGTAAGGCCATGCTCTGGCCGATCCAACAATGCCAAACATTAACCCCTAGCTGCCACGGATCGGAAGATAGGGGGTTCATTGGAACCCCCTATCTCCACCACTGGTGGCAACTAGGGGTTAACTCCAGAACTAACTCTATCCGACATCCCGATGTAAAACATCGGGACTTTGGATAGATTTCGACTATTTATTTATTTTCACTTTGGATAGTTGAAATCTATCCAAAGTCCCGATGTTTCACATCGGGACTTTGAATAGAGTAAGTCCGTCCATTAAAAACTTAAGCATACTGAGTTTTAAGGATCAACACGCTGGATAGCACCATCCTGGTGCTATCCAGCATGCTGATCCTTAAAACTCAGTATGCTTAGGTGTTTAAGGGACGGAAGACTTACTCTGGATAACCAGAGTAAGTCTTCCGTCTGTTAAAAACTTACGCATACTGAGTTTTAAGGATCAGCACGCTGGGTAGCACCATCCTGGTCTCAGTAAGTTTTTAATGGATGGACTTACTCTATTCAAAGTCCCGATGTGAAACATCGGGACTTTGGATAGATTTTGACTATTTATTTTTCACTTCGGATAGTCGAAATCTATCTCCATAACTGCACCACTGCCTACATCTCCTCCCTTATTAGCAGGTACATCCAGTCCCACCCACTTCACTCGGCAAATGATCTGATGCTATGAGTTCCTCGTATCCACACCCCCAACTCTCACCTTCAGGACTTCTCTTGAGCCGCCCCTTTTCTATGGAACTCCCTCCCCGTAACATCAGACTCTCTCCGTCTCTCCAGTCCTTCAAGAAGTCTCTGAAAACACATTACTTTAGAGAAGCATATCAGATCATAATCCCCCATTGTTCATTTCTTGCTCCATCCTCCCACACACCTAATGGGTCACCCCTCTCCTCTTAGATTGTAAACTCTCGATCAGGGTCCTTTCTCCTTCTGTTCTGTGTGTGTAACGTGTATGTATATTTGTTATTCTGTTTCTCCCATTGTACAGCTCCACGGAACCTGTTGGCCCTTTATAAATACTTGTACCTTTTACTATCTCAACTAAGGCAACAGATTCTGCCTCGTCTTTTGATCTGAGCACTGAGAAAATCTTTCTCAATTTTTTTGCCTCAAACCGAAAAATTAGTCACTTTGGCATGTTTCTTTTTTTGTTTGGGGGGATAGGGGCACTCCACAATTCTGTGCCTACAGGCTCCTGAGGTGCAAATACGGTCCTGGATGCAGTGCAACAGCCACAGAGAGAGCAGAATGCCGGGAGAGCTATGGGGTCACTCCCTGCTGTACAGCGATAAGTTATATCTCACTATGATCCCTACAAATCCCCATAACCAGGAGATCTGACTATTTTAATTATTTATCTTCATCACGGTATCCGACACAAATGCCCTTTCTGCCTGTATGCTAATAATGCAGACCACATATAAAAACATACCCATGCTCAAGTCTGCCTACAAAGGGGGGTAGTGCCAATAGGGCCTACTCGTCTCAACTTCGGTGAAAAATGGAGATGGCTGGTGAGACTCTAGGGGTACGGATAAGGCACAGCTCGTCTCCAAGGGGACACTTGAGAAATGTGCATTTTTAGGGGGGACTGTTATGGACAAGAATATGTATCTGCTTTAATAATAATAATAAATAGAAAAATGCTCATTGCTCATCCAGATATGTTCATTTAGATATGTTAGTACAGTTTTAAGACCTGGAATTAATAACTGCTTTTTACAGGGAAAATCAGATTGTATTTTGCTTAACTCGCAGTTTTAACAGATGGCTAAATTACAAGTCATGCGGTTCCTCTTTTTGGTATAAGAAGAATGGGTGCGGGACATCCTGAAACAATCTAAATTCGGACATGGCTAACACCCTTGATGACCTAGAAAAGGCTGACAGTGACAACGACGCAAATAATTTGACATTTGGAAAAAAGCTGATCTTTGACTTTCGTTTCTATGATTTAATCCGTAATAAATTGCTGATGTTAAATTAAAATATTAGATAACACCCCTGCTTCGGCTTATGCACCAACTGGCATAAAAGCATGTATCAATCCTCCGATTAAACAGAGAAGTCCCTCGGCTTTGACTGAGAAAGACTACATAGACTACTATCCAGTGTCTTTGTCGTTTCTTTCAATGCGCACTTGAATTTACTTCTCCAACACCATTTGAACAGAGACAGGCATCCGAGAGACTGATAAAGTCATAACACAGGTCTATTCACTAAGGGTGAAAATCAGGAGAATTGTCAGGAGAAGTGAACAATTTAGACCAAATAGCCGATTTGGAAAGTGTGATAAATGGGAGATTTTTTTCTGGTTTGGCTAATTTGACCTAGAATGTTCACTTCTCATGCCAGTTCTCCTGAGTTTCACCTTTAGGGAACAAACCCGATAGTTCTACCAAGAGGAACAACTACATAAAGAGATGTAGTTTAGTGATGGTCTGAACACCCCCGTGTTCGGTTCGCACTTGAACTCGAACATTGGAAAAAGTTTGACCGCGAACTTGAACACAATTAAAAAAAACGCAAGTCAATGGGGCTCTAACCTTCGAAAATTAAGGTCCCCTCCAAGAGGGCATATATGCAAGATATTGGCCATAAAAGGTGTATGGGGGTCCGGGTACTGCCCTGAGGGACAGGAAACAATGAAAAAAAAGGTTTTTAAGCCTTTCGCTGCTGCGTGCTGAGCCATTTCACCGCTGTGCGCTGAGCTAATTTTTACCTCTTTTGCTAATGTTAAAATGTGATTTGAAGCCATGGGAAATGTTTGAGCAACAATGAGTGGGAAATGTTTGACCAACAAGGAGTGGGAAATGTTTGACCAACAAGGAGTGGGAAATGTTTGACCAACAAGGAGTGGCAAATGTTTGACCAACAAAGAGTGGGAAATGTTTGAGCAACAAGGTGTGGGAAATGATTGACTAACAATGAGAGGGAAATTTTTCTGAATCCCATAGGCTAATTTTTACCACTTTTGCTCATGTTAAAATGTGATTTGAAGCCATGGGAAATGTTTGAGCAACAATGAGTGGGAAATGTTTGACCAACAAGGAGTGGGAAATGTTTGACCAACAAGGAGTGGGAAATGTTTGACCAACAAGGAGTGGCAAATGTTTGACCAACAAAGAGTGGGAAATGTTTGAGCAACAAGGAGTGGGAAATGATTGACTAACAATGAGAGGGAAATGTTTCTGAATCCCATAGGCTTCAAAGTTAAAAATATTCCTGTTTTAACTCAATATCTAATAAACCGTTTATTATTATATTCTGCAGTAAAGATTCTCTTTATTTTTAGATTTTTTTAGGCTCTTAAGCATTTTTTGGAAAAAAAATTGAATTTTCTTTCTTGAACTTTCAGCGAATGTTCAGAAAAGTTCGAAGTTCATGAATTTTAGAACAGCCGATGTTCGAATCGAACATCAAACCGATTCGAACTGGCAGCCCATCCCTAATGTAGATTAAATTCTTTATTTAGGCTATCGGCCACAACGTATTGAGCATATGTATCCAAAACGTTTCTTTTCGTTTTAGCATCTTTTTACATCTTTTTACACTCACCCTGGAGCCGGCGTCCTTATTTTTGGATTAATCTTGATTCCAATTTTAACATGCCAATAGCATTTTTAGGGTTGTGCAAGTCAAACTGTATGTATAGAGTTATATAAATCATTTTAAAATCATGCAATACTACAGGCTTATATAAGTCGGTCTGAAACACATCACTAAACAAAAATTAATAATATTCTTCTGACACTCTTTCACATCATTGTGTGACAATGGCATATTCCCCATAATTTGCTGAGCATTTTGTATGCCAAATTATATCTGCACATCTCTATTTTCCCATTCAGAATCACAAGGTCAGTACCAGATAAGCATTAAAAGACAAAAAAAATTATTTAACCAAGATTTGCTCCAAGAAATGCAATTACAACACATTTTAGGAAAAAACATACTGACAGCTTTTTTATTGCTTCTGACTCTCTTGTCATGTTTGGTTGCTCATGTGTTTTATCACAGGCAGAGTGCTTTGTATTATTTGCACTAACCATGCATGTTCAGAAATGCAGTTTGTTGTTTACCATTTATGCATGAAAATAGATAATTGCTCTGTATGTTCACAAATATTCTGGTTGTGATAATGAACTGGAAAAGTTACAATGTTAATAGTGTGTGCACAAAAATGTATAATTCCACAAACCTTCTTTAAGATATATATCAAATACACTAGTTTTAATTTCTTATTTCACATTTAAGCGCTTTTTTTGTTGGTGGTCTAACACTAAAACAAGGCACGACTACGTTTATGTTTTTTTATTCTCCATTGATCCACCACTGAAATGCTGCTTTGGGAAAATGTAAATTGTGTCTTAATATATACAGGGTTATTCAGAGAGGCCTGAAATATTGCCAAAATGTAACCGGACACAGAAATTCAGCGAACGGTGCCTTTTTCCGGCCATTCGACTATTCAGAGAGCAGGCAATTCACCAAATTTTGGCAAACTGCCAGATCCCAGTCAAGTGCGGAGTACCCCAAGGCTCGACACTCGGCCCCCTGCTATTCAGGATATTTGTAAATTATCTAACCGTAATCTATACCAGCAAACCAAATCTCCTGCAGCTGGGGGCAGTGCTGCAAGAACAATTCATTGAGGTTGAAAAAGTGGATCGCAGATAACAAACTTTTTCTAAGTACTGACAAAACTGTTATGATGGTATTTGGAACAGTACTTAAACTACATAAATTACAAACTTCCTATCTATGCGGCACATTAAAATCGAATGGCTTGCTGACCACAGTCAGTTCTCTCAAATATCTAGGTTTGTGGTTAGACCCAAATCTATCCTTTGGCCCCCACATCGAAAAACTCATCTAACCTTTACCCTAAACCAGGTGCTCTGTACGTAAACAATTCCTGCCTGAGCCCCGCGGTAAGAAAGCAGATTGTACAACAAATGCTTATGCCGGTTATTGAATACGGAGATATAATTGTATGCAGCTGCCCCGCAAACACACCTTCATAAACTTACTACGTTGTATAACTCATTCTGCCACTTTGTGCTGCAATGTGACTATCTGACCCACCATTGTGATATGTTAAAAGAGATACACTGGCCGTCACTGGAATCTAGACGCACCCTTCACCTTTCCAACCTGGTGTTTAAGAGGCTTTCTGGGAAGCTACCACCCTACCTGACTAGACTGCTTCCCCCAGCAGTTCCCTCACCCTATAACCTCCAATCCAAGACCTGCACCTTACTTTCAGTATCTAAAGTGGCTCGATCCTCATTTTCCTACAGAGCCTTCAATTATGGAATAACCTCCAAGACACCATCCAGGGCTTTTTTTTCAGGGGGTACTCGAGGGTACTTAGTACCGGCACCGCACCACTCAGTACCGGCACCTCACCACCAGCCAGAACTAACAGGAGAGAGCATGATGCTCTTCCCTTCTCCTGCAGTGGCAGGCAGAGAATCGTAAGCGCTCAGCAGCTCATGTTGCTCCTGAATGCTTCCGATTGTCAGGAGTGTATGTAGGGACTGATAACCCTCCTCCCCCAGTAAGTGACAAGGGAGGGCTGCTCCCCCTCTCTCTGCAGCCACTGAAACTTTGAACAGCATGGGGAGGGGGGTGCAGCATGTTTACACACATCTACCAGGGCTGCGGATTGTCAGGCAAGCGGTATGATCAGAGGAGCTGGCACTGTAAGGTGGTAGTGAGTTTTATTGCTGTGGAGCTTATACACACTGCGCATTACTGTGAGTGTCATTGCTGTGGAGCTCAAACACACTGCGCATTACTGTGAGTTTTATTGCTGTGGAGTTCATACATACTCAGCAAAACTGTGAGTTTCATTGCTGTGGTGCTCACAAATGCTAGGGGATTATCCACTCAGTGCCATCGTTGCAAAAAAAAAAACGCTAATACAGACTTTTCTTGCAACAGAGGCACTTAGTGGATAACCCCCATAGGGTTACAACAATAGTTCTAGTTCATTTAAAGGAACACAGTATTAAAAAATATGGTTCCCTTTTATAGTTTCTTACTTTAAGTGAACTACAACTATTGTTTATGAGGACATGAAAATAGTCATAATAATCAGTTTCTCCCTGGGCGTGAGAGTACCCCCACCTATTTTTCCAGAAAAAAAGCACTGCCATCAAATATTCCCCCAGTCTAAAGTCACTTAAGAGATCTCTATTAACACACCTCAATACAGAATGCACCTGTAAACATGTAACATAGTGAATATATTTCCTACATAATTATCTTCTGCTAATCTGTAAATTTGTGTTGTTTTTAATATATTTTATTACTTTGAATTGTTACAGTAGGTACAGAAATGCAATGTTGAATCCAGGACATACTTGCAAACGAAGGAAATCTCAATGTATCCTTCCTTGTAAAATACTTTATAAATAAATAAGTACAGTGCTTGTTCGAAGGCAGTGAAATCCCCTTAGAGGGGTAATGGTTAATCTATTCCGAGAACACCAAACAGAAGTGAAAAGTTGCCAAACTGCCCTGATGTTCGATGCTTTCATTCGGTAGATTTATTCAGGTGAACGCCATAGGATTCAATGTTAAAAATATTCCAGTTTTTATTCAATATCTAATAAACCATTTATTCTTTTAATCTGCAGTAAAAGTTTCTTTATTTACAGTTTTTTTGGATCTTTTAGGCACTTTTTGGGATTTTTTCAGCCAAATTTTTTTTTAATAGCATTTTTTTTTTCTGTAACAGACCTTTTTATTATTATGAATAAGACCTTATGTGCTGACATTTTCGTTCAGTAGTTTTTTGCATTTCAATTGTGACACTTTCAAACTTTTTTTTTTCTTTTTACCCTGTTTGTTGGCTTGTCGACTTTTTTCTGGAGGCTGGTCGGTGCTGTGTTCGGTTGCTCAGCGTCTTTTTTCCTACCTGTTTTTTGCGGCGGTTCCAGGGGGTTTTCAGTGGGTTTGTGGCAGGTTTTCGTGTCTGTTCCCTGCATTCCAGGGAACCCTACTGTGAATGCTGAATTCAATGCAAGGTGGGGAAATTTTATTCCCCGAAGTACGGGGAAGTGCGGGGAATGAGAATAACTCTCTGAATAACCCCCTATGTTTGCTGCTCATTTCCATATTGACATTGTATTTTATAGAATGAAAGAGAAACCATGAATAACTGTGTATCTATATCTATCTACTTAATATATACAAATTATATAGAGACAGAGAGAGAGAGTGAACGTCAACCAACAAAACAAGAATTACCAGTAGCATAAATATTGTAAGAGATTATAATCGTTGGGGATGTGTAAGGTTAGTGCAACATAAACACTGAAGTTTTCTACTCTAAACCTCTATCTATATCTGTAAATATAACTTATAAATTACATTTGCTTTTATTTTGCTTTCATATTTTGTATGCCTTATCGTAAACATGGATTGTACTGAAGGCTTGACATAATTTCCTGATGTGAAACTACAGGCTACCTTTTAGTTTCTGTTGGCCACACACACAAAATTTTGTAACCCTATTGAATAAAAAAATATATATATACTAGCCAAATGTGTGTCCTAATATGAATCCCCTAAACCAGTTTTTATCCTTTTAGGATATACTGAAAGTCATTTTCAAAATGCTCAATAATTCTACCCCTCTTTACATCTTTTCTATGTCGCACTGGTTTGCTGAGACCTCAACCTGTCCTGTATGGATTATGGGATCCAAAAAAGGGTGGGTCAGCAAGAAAAAAAGAGCAGAATGGGGAGAAATGGACCGTCTCTGTCACGTGTGGGGTCCGGTGCGCACCGGCAAAAAGGAAGAGAACCCACGTGCAGTAAATAAATGGCTGCAACACAGAAGATTGATGTAGAAATTGCAGAAAAAATATATTGAATAAACTGGATACAAAAACGAAGACAACAATATGTATAATTAATAATAATCCTTGGAAAACAATGGAAGATATTTGATAACACAGTCTTTGGGTAAATGGAAACTGGAAAGGAAACCTTGATGAAGATAATAGTCTCTGATGTTGTGGAGGGTCTTGTGATGGAACAAGGAGGAACTGTTGATCCTTGGAGATTGTAGATAAGGGTCTTGGTAAGTATCAGGTAGAATAATACGGAGACAAGCAATGAAGTCAGAGGCTGGAGGCAATCTTGGGTAGTTGTAAAACAGGCAGAAGGTTCGGTACACGGGTAATCAGAAGAAGTTCAAGCAGACTGTCCATACAAGGCTCTGGAGCAAGTACGGGTATGTCCTTACTACGTAAGGGGTAAGACTTTAATGACAGAGCACTGGCTGGATGTGGGAGTGATTCTTTTAAGGAAACCAGCGAATGCTAATTACACACATGATGCAGGAGGCCTGTGAGCGAACAAGACAGAGTATCATATACATACAGGGTTATTCAAAGAGATTCGAAAAGTCACCGCACGTTCGGTGACTTTTCGTTCTCTTCGATTCGGTTCCTTTTGCCGATCCCATTTCGGTGACCCTGCGGTGTATTCAGCAAACACCACAGGGTCCCCGAATTGCAGGGAAAAGCTGGCGCAAACCCCACGAAAAAAAACCGCAAAACCCAGCGAATGCACGCCGAAAACACTCAAAAACATCTGGATTAACCTGCCGAAAACCACGGAAAACCCCGAGCAGGAGCCGATCACATGCAGCGAAGCCGCCGGAAAAAGTCGAGAAAGCTGAGACGGCAGAGTGAAGTGAATAAATTAGGAAAACAGTTTGTATGAATGTTTGAAAAGTGAAACACTGTTTGCAAAGAGACTACTGAGCGAAAATGTCTGAAATTTACATATGAGGTCCAGGGAATGATAATAAAGAGGGCTGTTACAGAAAAAATAAGTAAACTTAAAAAAAAAAAAAATCAAAAAAAAAAATCGGACTTTTAAAAAAAAAAAGAAAAATGCTTAAAATATCCTAAAAAATATATAAATAAAGAGACTCTTTATTGCAGAATTTTATAATGAACGGTTTATTAGATATTTAATTAAAACCAGAATATTTTTAACATTGAAGCCTATGGGATTCTCCTGAATAAATTTGCCGAATTAAACCACCGAATGGCAGGGCATTTCGGGAACCTTTCACTGCTGGTTTGTGTTCTCTGAATAGCCGAAGCAGTGCTTTTTCATGGGGTTTTCACTGCCCTCGAACAGGCACCGTATGTACAGGCAATTCGCCAGGATTTGGTGAATTGCCTGCTCTCTGGATAGCCGAATGGCCAAGAAAGGTAACCGAACGCTGATTTTCAGTGTTCGGTTACCTTTCTCAAGCAATTCGGATCTCTTTGAATAACCCTGATAGTATATTACTAGGGCTGTATTCAGGCCGTGATGATACCAGACCTGGCCTTCTTTTTGCAGCGTCGCTGTGAAACCTTACAATCCCTCACTCAGAAAGGGGCATGTCCCACTGCCTCACAGGGAAAGTGGTGTTGATTGTTTTCTCAGCCGGAAAACAGAAAAGCCGGGACTATCCTACATAGATGGCTGACTTGGAATTTATGCAATTTGGAAACTACAGAGGACATCCAGAAGATAATTTTTTTTGAAAAAAAAATTAATTTATGGAATCCTAAATCATAAAACTGGTATTCATATTTCTTTTTTTTTAAATTACATCATTAAGACAATTAGTCATGAATTAAATCAATTTTATTACAGTGAAAAGCCTGAAGATATAAATATTTTCTTAAATAGTCCAGATCGCATGTAAACCTAAAATCACCCGGCAAATGATGCCAAGATAAAAGATCATCACATTTGGAAAGAGCAGTGATTCTCACAGTCTGTTGAAGCAGAAGCTAATGAAACTAATCCATAGAAATAGACAGGCCTGTGCAATGACCTTTCCTTTCCAGTCCACAGCAAGAATCTAGACAGAGGCTGAAATAAAGTCACTATCCAGCCCCAACTCAGAGATGGAGTTTGAACACTGATTTATATGAACCTCACCTGGCGTACACATCACTTTTACGGCTGCCCATTCACCTGGCATTTTGTTATTTGAATGGGGAATAATAACTTCTTGTTGATTTTATGGTAGGTTGTTTATTTTATCATTCAGAGCATTCAGCAATATAAAATTACTCTTAAATCAGATTTGAGAGACAGAATTATATAATAATATTGTAACATAATGCATCTCTTGCATGTAATTTTTTTTACATTTTTTATTATTCCTTTGTCCATACACTCCAGTATTCTGGGGAAAAGTACATTTAAATTTCCTTTAGCTTTTATTCTTTTATATAGCACAAAAAGCAAATGTAGGCCATAGTTTGTACATAGAACAAAAAAAATAAGCTTGCTGGCTCAACTCGCTGCATAGTACAGTTTTAGATGGAGGGCACCTTAAAAGAGGAGAAAAACTACTGAGGTATATCTCAGCCATTTAATAAACCTCAAAACCCTAAGGACATTCCGTGAGCCTAGTATAGCAACACAGGGAAACTGCAACCATGACAACCTTGGAATCCAATAAGAAGAGAGAAGAGTGGTGTGAAATGGAAGACAAAATGACTCTGAAGGGACTGAAAAATTGTTTTGTGACAATAGGTGAAGAGATTAAGGCTCTGCAGTATGTCTGAGCTGTCACAAACTTTCAAAGCCCGCACAAGAGATTCAAGCACCCTTGAAAATTCCATTGTCGTCACACAGGATGTTTTGGATAGCTGTGTCTGTGCAAAACGAAATAAGAGTTTAGCATAAAAAGAAACTGTCTTTCTTTTATTTGTCCGGCTGTCAGTATCAAAAAAAAACCAAAAAAATAATACTCAACTTTTGTTTGCCCGCCTCAGTTAGACATTTATGAAATTATTTTATGCTATCAGGATTCTTTATACTAAATATTCAACAGGTTGAAGCATTTTTTCTTTAGTATCTGAAGATTGTTAAAAGGTATGATTATTTATTGTTATTCAGATTTTTTACAACACAAATGTTAACTTCATAGTCAAAAATGCTTCATATTGTGGCACTATGCAACAGAGTAACAATCAAACTGATACATACGTGCACCTGTCATACGTACCTAAAGGACATTGCTTTTGTCTGTCTCCTACAGTCCAACTCTTCTGATCTCACTTTACAGGTAATCATCAGTAGCTCTGATTGAACCTCAAATTGCTGTGCAAATACCATCACCAGGATGATAGCACCCTCTAGCCAAGTATAATAGGTGTACAATGACCCTTTCACTACCAAGTGCTTTTTGTTGAAAAAAGTATACATTTATTTGAAACATAGGACGTGTATTTAGGTCTTAAATGTAGGGTAATTTAACGGTTTCAGATTAAAATTCATTCTAAAACAGTGAAAAGATTAAAATAATGTATGTTCTTCAGTCTTAATTTTTTATGTATTTATGCTTTACAGAAATCTAGTTAGTATAAGAGGGTGTAAACTCTAAACTAGTAATGTCAAACCCGACCTCCCAGTTGTTTCTAAATTACAACTCATATGAATCTCTGTTCATTTACTACATCAAACGAATTCTGGAAATTGTAGGCATCAACACCTGGAGGACCATGAGTTTGAAAGCCCTGCTCTAGATGCTATCCCTTAATTTAAGAAGACTTCAGATGGGGTCTTTATTATTTCCATACAGGCAAAAAAGGCTTTGGTGTCAAATACAGAAAATATGATGACATTTACTGAACAGAATGAGAGTTGAAAAAAAGCCAGAGGTTAGCAGCAATAATTTACAGATCAGATACAGAATATCAGGGTTATTCAAAGAGCACTGAAATTACCCTGAAATTTTATTGCACCGAACAGTGAATTTCCCCTACATTGCAATGTCGTGGCCATTCGGCTTTTCAAAAACCTGGAAATACAGCAAATATTGCCATATTGCTAGTATGGTGACCTTCGGCGTCAGTGAAACCCCCATAGAGAAGTAATTGTTAATATATTCAGAGAACACCGAACTGCACCGAAATATCAGTGAAATGTCCTGATTTTTAGTGGTTTCATTCGACAGGTTTAAACAGGCGAATCCCAAAAGATTCAATGTAAAAAAGAATCCCTGTTTTAAGTAAATAGTTATTCAACCTTTTATTCTTTTCATTTGCAGCAAAAAGTCTCTTTATTAATTTTTTAGGTTGTTTAAGGCATTTTTCGGGATTCTTTTGGCAAACTTATTTACCAATTTTTTTTTTAAAATTCTGGGGTGTTTTTCTGTTACAGAATTTTTTATTATTATTCATAGGACCTTATATATTATTTCCAGGCATTTTTGAGCAGTAGTTTTTTGGAAAACGCCTTTTAAAAGTTGCGGTTTTACTTTATTTATTTTTTACCCCATTCGACGGCTTGTCAGCTTTTTCTGACGGCTGGTCGGTGGTCTGTTCAGCGGGTCGTTGGCTTTTTTGGATCGATTCGGCAGTTTTGCGGCGGCTCGTCGAATGCATTCGGTGGTTTTGCAGCATTTTTTTTATTATTTTGGTGGTTTTTCAGATCGATGCAGCGGTTTTTCTATTTGTTCGGCAGGTCAATTTGCCTCATTTTGGGGATCCTGCGGTGAGTGGTGAATTTACAGCAGGGTCGGCAAATCGCTCTCGCCGATGTGCAGCGAACAGGAGAGCACAGAAATGTCGGTAGCATTTCAATCCTCTGTGAATAACCCATTGTTTGGTTTTTATACAAGTTACAGGGGATGTTTGCGACATGACTGGAATGGAATGGGAGCCGTCATGATTAAGGAGTGGGGCCATTATACTTTATTTAATTATTTATTATTATTCATCAATTATATATTTGTCCACAGTTTCCGTAGCACCTTAAGTATAAGGGATGGGGAAAAAAAACTAACAAGCTTACAGTCTTAGGAACCAGAGAAAAGAGGTGTATAGTGTCCTGAGCTTACAATCTAGAAGAGATGGGGTGAAGGAGAGCAAGAGGCGTTGTAATTCTAATACTAGAGAAAGGAATGCCAATACTAGAGTTTGTTTCAGAAATTGTGGTAAGTATTGTAGCAAAGCAAGCTATGAAATCTATAATGATGTGGGAAGAGAATGTGGGAGGAGAGAATTGGTCAGAAATGTGAACGGCTAAACTGAAAATAAAATAAAAGATTTTAGGGGATTTCTTGAAGGACCTAATATTGGGGAGAGTCTGATATGGTGGTTATTTCACAGGACCGGTGCTGTCCTTGAGATATCTCGGAGACACACGTTAACGGTGTGAGTGGACACAAAGGACAGGCAGAGGTAGACTGCAGACCATCGTGATCTTGAATGGGTTTACTGATGAAGAAAGGATGACATGTATGGATGGGTGGACTTACTGAGGGCTTTGAATTTGAGCTTTGTTATTTTAAATTTTATCCTGAAAAGGTACAGGAAGCCAATAGGTGGACTAGCAGAGGGGTGTGGTATATGAGGAGCATCATCTGAAATGTAATCCTGGTTGCAGCCTTTGTTAAGGATTGCAAGGTGGCAATGTGGGCGTTGGGGAGGCTAATAAGCCAATTACAGTAATGAAGCCATGATATAAGCACATGGACAAGCATCTTAGATATATCTTGTATCAGAACGGGGCAGATACAAACAGTGTTTAATTAACGGCTCCCTCATTAATCATAATGGCCCTGTTGGAATAGACTCTTAGGTATGTTATCCCTATGGAAATCAAAGCTGACTTGCTTGATACACTGTAAAAAGCCAAAGTTGTAAACATTGCATTGAACAGATTCTTCCTGTCAAAATATATTGAATTAATATCACCATGTAATACATAACCATCAAATCCTTAGAGTCCTTGAAAGTGAAATAATCTTCTCAAAAACAATCAGAGCATAATTGTTTAAGACAATAATATGCAAATGTAGGAGGAATTTTATAGAAGATTGGAAATTATCCGTTTATTTCTAATCTAGCTGATCTCTAATCACTCTCGAGACGATTAAATCCTCTTGATGTCATCAATGGATTTGGTGGGGGGTTTATCCAGCTTTAATGATGTGAAATATTCCATTAAATTATTCAATTTTTTTTTTAAAGGCGAATATTTACTTGGAAAGGCAATAGCTATGTAGTATGAAAAAGACACACATTTAATAACGTGTAACTAAAATTACTATAACACAGCTGGAACATAAATAATTATGTATGGATAACAGTTT
The DNA here is from genome assembly GCA_009667805.1 of Leptobrachium leishanense. Taxonomy (NCBI): domain Eukaryota; kingdom Metazoa; phylum Chordata; class Amphibia; order Anura; family Megophryidae; genus Leptobrachium; species Leptobrachium leishanense. The sequence continues at coordinate 416,474,201 of CM019063.1, read as the reverse complement.
GACGTGTTGAAAAGAAATAAGGAAGTGATGAAGACTCTTTGTTTTTAGATAAATACATACTTTAGGTTAAATTCAAGGTAAATCAATAACGTAAATGTTCACTGGTGAGGACGGCTCTTGAATTGGCAGCAGGTCTTATCCTGAAAATGAGAAGAGCAGGCTAAATTGAGTCTGGAAGGTGGTTAATTAGGGAGCTCTGGGTATTATAAAGTTGTATTTCTCTCAGTATATGGATTAATGTCTTTGCTCATAAATGTCTGCTATGAGGCTGGCAAACACATTTTCAGGAGTGGTTTCAGAGGTCCCAATGCATAATATCGCTTTAGAAACATAGAAACATAGAAACATAGAAAAATGTCGGCAGATAAGAACCTTTCGGCCCATCTAGTCTGCCCAATTACATGGATACTTTACCTGGATTTATCTTTTGTTTAGGATAGCCTTATGCCTATCCCATGCTTGCTTAAATTCAATTACTGTTTTGGCCTCTACCACTTCTACTGGAAGACTGTTCCATGTATCCACCACCCTCTCAGTAAAATAATGCTTCCTGATGTTACTTTTAAACCTTTGCCCCTCTAATCTAAGACTATGTCCTCTTGTTTTGCTATTTTGTTTCCTTTTAAATATACTCCCTTCCTCTACCTTGTGGATTCCCTTTACGTATTTAAATGTTTCTATCATATCTCCTCTGTCTCGTCTTTTTTCCAAGCTGTGCTTTAGTGCTAGAAGCAAAAATAAGTCAAAGCATGTTCCTCAAAAAAGGATCGGACTCCTGAACACCAGGAGATACAAGTAGAATAGGTTGTAATATGTATAAACCATAACCTTTATTGCAATAAATACTTAAAACATCCCACCACTGTGGATACTACATAGCGTAATGAGAATACACTTAACAAAACGTTGATATCACAAAAATAACAAAACACACACTGCCTAAAGGTATGCAAATATCTCTGTGCTAATTTTGGAAATTCATCATCAGATTTGCTATTTCAAGTAACTAATAAAGCACAGAAGAGGTGCATACCATAAGGAAAAACAGAGCAGTTTAGCAAAAGTAACAATATTATGTCACCTATATATGTAATAATTTTAGCTCTTTTAAACCGCTCTGTGGATTTCAAATTCAGGGTTAACCCCGTAGTCTCCTGTAATCAGAATTTATCATCGTCCCCTACTTATTTTGTTACTCGTCTGGTTATCCAGAAGTTGTGCATAAAAGAAGTTCCTTGTTCCCTTGGAAGGAGTGCTACAAATTATTTATCAATAAGCTAAAAATGGCTCAAGAGAGACTAAGAAGGACATGAAAGTCTAAACCTGAGCTTCCAAACATTTGTGCACGTTTCCAAAATTTCAATATTGGGGTAAAACCCCAAAACAATAGTCTAAATCAGCCCCTGTAACATTACAATCCTGATTATGAGCTGGGTAGAGTAGAGGTAGTGTCACTACTACACTACTACAATTGTGGTGATGCAGAGTAGGATTCCTTTCAGACCACTTTTTCAGCAGGTGTCTTTGCACAAGTCATCTAACAATACATACTTGCCTAACGCACAATATCGGCTGCATAGTGTAGTGGTAACATTTCTGCTCTAAAACTGTTGAGAAGCATGTTTGAATCCTGATCAGAACACCGCTAAATTACAATCTTCACGCAAACGTCAACGCTCACTTGCGTGAGCATTAACGTTTGCTGTGGTGTTTTCCACATATTACAATCCAAACGCAAATGGGTTAAGTAACCCGTTTGCGTTTGGTGCCTTGCGCTTTTCAGCGCGAGGTTACTGTACTTTGCGCTCACCATGTTAAGCATAGGGAGCGCAAAGTCTTAATCAGCGTTAGTATTACAATCTACTAGCGCTGATTAACGTCCGACTGTGGTTAGAAAAAAGTTAACCACAGCCAGGATTTGGCTATATTGTCAAAGGAATTACCAGTAGTTGTATTGTCAAAGGAATTAGTGAAAATTCCACAGTCAAGATCTCAGATAGATGAGATCTAAAAAAATAAGAGGAATGTGATGTAATTACGCGTGAAATGCAATATTTACCTTGTTGAAAACAAGGCAGAGAATGCTGGTGAATTATGCATTTTATGTTAAAGGGATATTATAGTATTAAAAGCATGAACATCTCCTGATGCACTCCACAGACCCCCTCACATTTTAATCATTTAGATTAAATGAAAAAGCTCCCTCTGAGCTCTGTCAGGTATAACATGCTGCCAGATACCAGCCCCCTGAGTTTAGTTCAATATTGAATTAAAGTCCCATATCCAATATCAATGGCAAATCAATATATTTCACAATTTTCCCAGTGCCAGCAAATTAGAAAGAAGAAATAAACATAGTTTTGTCAGTAAACTCAAAAGGACACTACCACCAAAAACATTAATGTTCTTATTTTATATTGCTGATATCTTCCATGTACTTTGTTCTCATGGTTGTTTAGTTAAGCAAATAGTTTACTCTCTATGTGTCACTATATGCCTCTGTTTTGTGATATTTTGTGTTGTAAACTGCTCCCCACAGTAACTTTACAGCACTTGCTCCTCATTTTATGGCATTGGGCATAGAATGGAGTCTATAAGTCTGATCTTCAAAAATCAGACTCCTAAGCATTGCATTGTGTAGTATGTACAGGGCAGGGCCGACCATGGGGCAGTGCGGAGCACGTGCTCCAGGTGGCAGAAATTTGACAGCGGCAAATTGCCGCCGACTCCAGGCCGCTGCACTATTTTTTGTCAGTGCCAGCACGCACCTAAATTTTGCAGCCGGCGGCGCATGGATACATTGAGTGTTGCCGCCGCTGACCGCGCCCACTCTACACCGGGGGGGGGGAGGAAAAAAAAACCTCGCTGCATCATCCATCGGCCTGTCACTCGTCCGCCGCGCGCTTCCCATTGGCCGCGCCTGCACCATCACCACTCATCGGCCGCGCTTTCCTGACAGGGGGAGTGACATCAAGACGCAAGGAGGTTGGTTAACATGAAATTGGGGGGGTCTGAGGGGGAAAGAGCTCCAATCCCTAAAGCGTCAACCTTTTTTTTTTTTTAGAACTGTCGCCTCAAAGATGCCTCATCGGTTTGAACAGCGGTTCCCAACCTGTGGTACGCAAAAAAAATCGTAATGGCGGACCTCTCCAGTCTGCCATTACAATTTTTTTTTAAACCACCCACCACGCTCTTGGCCAAGAGCAGATGAACAGTAGGAGCAGCCCAGTGTTCCGTCGAGAAAAGCCTCTCGTCGGATGTAACACCGGCCCCCTCTGACATCATCGCAGGGAGTCCATGGATGTGAGCGGAGCATCGCAGGGATTCCCTCCCCAGCACTGGCGACAGCTCTCCTCACATCCTGTCTCTGCTATGGGCATGCTCACGTCCCCCTTGTTGACCTCCGGCTCCTGTGACCGGCAGTGACAACACAGGGAGTAGGAGCTGTACACGGGAAGTGGGACATGTGCGCCAGGAGCTGAAGAGCTGCAGCAGGGGAGCATGCTGTTCTGGGAACAGGTCCACCGGTCAGCACCCCGGACCCCCCCTGCGGAGCCTGGACAACCCCCAGCAATGTGCTGCCTCCCTGGGCCCCCAACCAAGAGGAGGAAGGGGCACCGGGCAGCCAGCGCTACAGAACCCAGCACCGGGAGGACCTGTTGCAGGTATTGGGCAGAGACTCCCCGCAGCACAGCTCACCTGAGCTCAGACCAGGACGACTGAGTAGGTAACTTTGACACACACACAAGCTCTGGGATGCACACGCACTGTGGAGCTCTGGGATGCACACGCACACCGTTTAGCTCTGGGATGCACACGCACACTGTGGAGCTCTGGGATGCACGAGCACATTTACAGAGGAGGTTTTTTCTTGTAGACTTTGACCCGATTGGAACACTTTTTGCTCTAGTGAATAGAACTTGCACAGCCTATGCGTGGCGTATTACGTCACTGAGCGTTTTGCGTGGGCGGACAGGAGCATAAAGCAAAGCGGGGTATGTGAAACTGGGCACTGCTGGGTATGTGAAACTAGGCTTTGCTGGGTATGTGAAACTGGGCACTGCTGGGTATGTGAAACTAGGCTTTGCTGGGTATGTGAAACTAGGCTTTGCTGGGTATGTGAAGTTCTGGGCACTGCTGGGTATGTGACGTTCTGGGCAATGCTGGGTATTTGACGTTCTGGGCTCAGTTATACACACTTCACATTACTGTATCACAGTGCGCTACAGCAATAAAATTCTAATGTACGGTGTGTATGAGTGTTTGAATTTTATTGCTGTGGCGCACTGTGATACGCGCATATACACTGCGTGTTTTTTTTGGGGGGCAGCATTTCATCCTTCGCTCCAGGCAGCACCATGTCTTGGGCCGGCCCTGAGTATGTATGCACCAGGGGGGTTGATTAAAGTGTTGAAAATACACTATCAGAGCTCATGCAACTACAATCTCTTACCTTAGGTAGCTTGGACAACACAATAGATCACCTGCAGCATTGTCTAATTATTCCCTCCTCCACTCCATTGCTGCTCCACTTCTGTTTTATCCTGTAACACAACTTATGCCGTAAGATTTTGGTAAATGACAAATGTTGAATCATGGGACAAATCCACAAAATAGAAACAGGAGATAAAAACCTAACTTTATTTTTCCTTTTTATATGCAATTATTTCAGACAAAGAAAAAACAGTAGCATGTGTGTTTTTTTTTTTTTGTAATGCACAAATAATCTTGTTACAGCTTAAATTAGTGGTAGTGTTCCATTAATCATTAACCTCCCTGGCGTTACGATTCTGACATATTTTATATGTCAGAATCGGTACAATTTATTTAGCCCCCTAGCGGTATTAGAGCGTGGCTCAGGGTTAATTTCATGGTAACCCTGAGCCACACTCTGGGCTGGATACAACCTTTCCCTGCTCTCCCTCGCTGTCCCCCGCTGTCACCTCTGGACGATCGCGACGTCCTGCTTCCTGGTTCCCTTCTTGCAAGAAGGAAACCAGGAAGCAGGATGCTGCGATCACCAGAGGAGAATGCGATTGCGGGAGGACAGCGAGGGAGCACAGGTACAGGTATGTATGCAGCCCGAGTGTGGCTCGGGGTTACAGCTTTTGGCAATGAAATGTAACCCCGAGCCACACTCGGGAAAACCACCAGGGAGGTTAAAAAAAATATACCAAATCAGCTTAAGAAGTGGATGGATGATAATATGTTTTTGTGGTACATGCTTCTGTGAACTAATGTCACATGTGACATCTTTCTTCATTTTCTTTACAACAATGGGTTTCCTGATTTTTCTACCAAAAGTATAACCCATTCTACTTAACGTTCAGTTTTATCCTTTTCTCTTTTTTTTAAAATCTTGCTTCCATTTCTTTTCTCATTTTCTATAGTCCATATTTTGGCAGAGTTTTCAAATTGGCCGTGTCATTTTGAGAAAAGAATCGGGTATCTAAAACCTACTGCTCTCAGGTCCTATTCGTAAATGTCACTGTGTTATTCCGTTTCATTAACTCACAACACACTTTCCTATGTGTGACAGTTAAATCTATCCAGTAAGGTCTGGCTGTTCAACTAGATTGAAAATACAACTTTTTGATCACTGCTTAAACTTAAACTATATAAAAAAAAAAGCACGGGGCGTCTGTAAACAACTTCTTGAGCTACATATATTAGTCAAGCTGCATACCATTATCCGCAAGCAAATATAGTCTCTGCAATACAGTCCACAGGTGAAGCGCAGGTCTTAAAAAAAAAAATGATATATATATATATCTATCATACATTGAAACCTATAGGATTCACCTGTTTAAACTTGTCAAATTGAAACACTGAAAATTAATCAGAATTTCAGTGCAATTCACTGGTCTGTGAATAAAAGACACAATAGTCTTCTATGGGAAAATTTCAGTGGTGCCTAATGCAACCGAATTGTGGCAAATTGCACCATATTTTGCTGTCAGTTTTTCTGTATTTCGCAAATTGACAGCTTAGTGAATAGACAAACTGCCCCGAAATTGCACCGAATAGTGATTAGTGAATAACCCCTCAAGTAATCTTGCATTAACAATGTGTGCAAGTGTGGCTTTGTGTGCTAATTTAAATTTTTCATTCTTCTTCAATGCTAAACCCGGTACACAAGCTTTTGGTAGTGAAGAGGTTAAAAACAATTTGTGATCCATTAATATTTGCAGGTGAGCCATTGAGTAAATCAACTTCTAGTCCAAGTCAAGTGGTAACTTCAGTCTTAGAGTGACTAACAAAGATTCCCAGTCAGTAGATAATGAGGTGAGGGGCAAAACATGCAATTCATGCTTCTGTCTGGCCTTGGAGACTGCCGCCATTAATTAATTAGATCATGTGAGTAACCAATAGAGGTGGGCACAGCTGAAAAATGTGTTTTGTTTTGTTTGAAAATAATGTCGTCCAAAACAGAATACATTTGAATATGATTCACTTTTAATTTTTATTTGATTTGAATTTTCGAACCCAATAAATTAAATCCTGCTCGATTACTGTTAGATTAGGGTTACACATGAAGGTTAAAAGGCAAGCCAGTGTTAAATATTGAGCTGTCTATTGGCCTGTGGTGCTGAATACAACAGATTCAGCAGCGCAGCCAATTGACAGGGACGGGTGCTTTGTGAAACCATAAAACGAAACTGATTGTCAGAATTTCGTTTGTAATTTTAGGTTGATTCGAATTTTCAGATCACTAAAAAAATTTAAAAAATCCTGCTCAATTACTGTTAGATTAGGGTTAAACATGAGGGTTTACAGGCAAGCTAGGGTTAAATTACCGTTTCGCTATAGTGTGCATAGAGGAATCAATTAATGGTTCTCTTGTGAAACAGTATAAAAAAATCAATTTCTTATATATACGGTCTCGTTTCATTTTTGTTTCAATTCGAATGAAACTAATACGTTTTTCGGAAGTACTTCCGAAGTATGAATTAGCGAATTTTCGGACAAATTGAGATTTGTTGCGAAACTAATGCAGACCTCTAATAATCAGATGAGTGGATTGCTGCTCACAAATCACCACTCCATTTGGACTAGGAGGTCTGGTCTTCCTATAATAGATGTATTTATATTTCTCCATATCCATTTGTGTTTCCCCTATCCTTTTTTTAATCAATTTGTCCAAATCTTTTCTGATACTAGTGCCATGGCAGTTGTAGTTGAATTTTTTTTGTAGATATGTCCAGCAGTGGTGTGCTTGTATCACACAGCAAACGATGGGATGTGGCTCACATCTGGGTTGGCCATCTCAAGCAAAAGTGACCCTAGACTATTGTCTTCATAAATGAGGTTAGGTTAAAGACTCTTTAGGAGATATGACAAATCGTTGATGTTCATTGTTGGTGCAAGGATTGAAAAGAGTGGTGTAGAGTAGTCCCTTGGCGCTACACCTACAGGGGCACTGTGCTACACAAAAACCACTATTCATTATAGCATCCAAGAAATATATGCCCGAATTTACCAAAAGAAATACAAAATATCATACACATATTCTGGAATTATTATTATTACTAGTTGCTAAGCCTCCCGGAGGGCAGTCTAGTGTTGTTGCCAGCTCAGAATTCATGTCCACATATTTGTTTTTCAAATGTCCTATCCAAGAGTATCTCCATATATAAATGTGTTTGTAACGCATCTGGCGCCATCCCATCTGGTGCAACAGGAGGGCCAAGTGAGCAGCTGTGTTGGGTGCGCGCGCAGCTGACAGAGCAGGTTTCTCTTCCCTCTTAGAATGCAAGCTCACAGGAACAGGACCCCTCTTATATTGTAAGTTCACAGGAACAGGACCCGCTTAGATTGTAAGCTCATGTGACCCCTTAGATTGTAAGCTCATGGGATAGATTGTAAACCCATGGGACCTCTTAGATTGTAAACTCATGGGATAGTAACCCCTCTGTGGTATTGTGAAGAGTGCAGGGTTGGACCCTGCGGTCCAATATTAAAATGATATGAATCTGGTATAGGCGTCAGTGGCAGTGCACCCAAATATTGTGCCTTTGGTGGCAGCAAATGCCTTCACACCATAAGTAACCCTTTCTGTGGTATTGTGGAAGAGTGCAGAGTTGGACCCTGCGTTCAAATATTAAAATGATATGAATCTGGTATAGGCGTCAGTGGCAGTGCACCCAAATATTTTACAAGACATATTCTAATTTGCTGAACTGTGGTATAACTCACTGATACACACTGATAATGGGCTGTGCCAAGACAGATTCAAATTTGCTGAACTCTGGTAAAACTCACTGATACACACTGTCCCTGATAGCCTGGCAGTGCCAACACAGATTCAAATTCCCAGAAATCTCCTACAACTCACTGAAACACACTGTCCCTGATAGAATCTGTGTTGGCACTGCCAGGCTATCAGGGACAGTGTGTTTCAGTGAGTTGTAGGAGATTTCTGGGAATTAGAATCTGTGTTGGCACTGCCAGGCTAATTCCCAGAAATCTCCTACAACGTCACTGATACACCCTGACAGAACAATCTCCTCTCCTCTCTGGTTCACTCCTGCAAACACACACGCTGGGGCTGCAGGCAGGGATGCCTTGTATAGTTTGCTGCGCTACTTAGCTCTGTGAGCCCATGATTGGACAAAATTTGCCCAATCAGGACTCTGAGCCATGATTGGCATAGTCTTGCATCTGACCTGTGGTCAGGTGCAAGGCAGTAGCCAATTATAATGCTTCAGGCCCGTGGAAAAGTGCATTGTGGTCCATTGTGGTGCATTGTGGGCGAACATGCGGCGAACACGCGGAAATGTTCGGAGTTCGATGTACAGCCAAACGGGCGATGTTCGAATCGAATTCCGAACAGATCCGAACCGAATGCTCATCCCTACCCAGGTCTTCGCCGTGCTGGTTCTGGCATGCGGCGTCCAGAGCCTCCCCTGCACCAGCCGCCGGCGGAGACTCAGGGCAGGGGTGATCCGCGAGGGGAAAAAAATTAAATGATCTGTTGGAGAGGCACTTTGAGCGCGCCTCTCCAATGGATTTTTGTGGTCCCTCGTGCCAGGGGAAGATCCAGACACAGGTTTCGGGGGGGGGGCATTCTACCAGTTCTGGCTAAGAGCTGGTGTTGGGTTCACAGTGACCGGCAGAGATGCGCCTAATCGCAAGCTGTGCTCATTACACTCATTCTCCCTAGAACATTGCACAGGGTCTGTTCTCATGTGGCTCATGAGCCCTGCAAACCCTTTCCATATGAGGGGCCCAGGGTACACCCCTCCCAGCACATACCCCTTGAAGCTATGCAGTGTAGGGTTACCCAGGTGTGGGCTGCCCAGTGCACCCTTTCCATGCTACCAGAACGTGGCACCCCATCTGCGCAGCCCTGTGAACCCTTTCCATGCTATGGGCCCAGGGTACCCCCCCAGCTCACATATGGATATATTTGCCTCCAGCTCACTTGGATATATTGCCCCAGCTCACATGGATATATTTGCCCCCAGCTCACATATGGATATTTTGCACCAGCTCACATGAATATATTTGCCCCAGCTCATATGGATATATTCCCTCAGCTCACATGGATATATTGCCCCCAGCTCACATGGATATATTTGCCCCCAGCTCACATGGATATATTACCCCAGCTCACACATGAATATATTGCCCCTTGCTCACACATGGATATATTGCCCCAGCTCACACATGGATATATTGCCCCAGGCCAGCTCACATGAATATATTGCCCCAGGCCAGCTCACCTGGACATATTGCCCCCAGCTCACGCATGGATATATTGCCCAGCTCACGCATTGATATATTGCCCCAGCTCACATGGATATATTGCCCCAGCTCACAAGAATATATTGCCCCAGCTCACATGAATATATTGCCCCAGGCCAGCTCACATGAATATATTGCCCCAGGCCAGCTCACATGAATATATTGCCCCAAGCCAGCTCACATGGATTTATTGCCCCAGCTCACATGGATATATTGCCCCAGGCCAGCTCACATGAATATATTGCTCCAGCTCACCTGGATATATTGCCCCAGTTCACATGGAAATATTGCCTCCTCTCACCTGAATATATTGCCCCAGCTCACATGGATATATTGCCCCAGCTCACATGAATATATTGCCCCAGCTCACATGAATATATTGCCCCAGGCCAGCTCACATGAATATATTGCCCCAGCTCACCTGGATATATTGCCCCAGTTCACATGGAAATATTGCCTCCTCTCACCTGAATATATTGCCCCAGCTCACATGGATATATTGCCCCAGCTCACATGGAAATATTGCCTCCTCTCACCTGAATATATTGCCCCAGCTCACATGGATATATTGCCCCAGCTCACATGGAAACAGGGCTGCCATCAGGGCATTACACCCCATGCCGCCATAAGGGGCCCGGGCCGCCGGGGGGGATGGGTCCCCGTCAGCAGCGGCATCGCCCTTTTACAGCTCCAGTATCGGACTCGATGAGTCCGAATCCGGAGCTGTGTCTCTGCTGCAGGAGCCGGAGGAGACACTGTGTCTCCTCTGGCTCCTGGCAGCTTCACTGGCTGGCTGGGCGGGGCATGTTGCTTTGGCTCCATCCCGTCCACTCAGTGAAGCTGCGCGCCTGAGACGGAGAGCCCGGGCTGAAGAGCAGAAGACAGAAGAAAAGGAGAAGAAAAGAAGAGCTGAAGGAAGGAAGACAGCGGAGTGGTGAGCCAGGGCCCAGCCTAGACCCAAGACCCTGACCCAGGGCCCAGACCCCAAGACCCAGGGCCCAGTCCCCAAGGCCCAGACCCAAGGCCCAGGGCCCAGACCCAGAGCCCAGACCCCAAGGCCCAAACCCAGGGACCAGGCCCCAAGGCCCAGCCCCAGGGACCAGACCCCAAGGCCCAGACACAGGGACCAGAGCCCAGACCCAGGGACAAGACCCAGGGACCAGACCCCGGGCCCAGACCCCAGGCCAGACTCAGGGCCAAGACCCCAGGGACCAGACCCCAGGCCAGACTCAGGGCCCAGACCCCAGGGACCAGACCCCAAGGTCCAGTCCCAGGGACCAGAGCCCAGACCCAGGGCCCAGCCCAGACCCCAAGGCCCAGGGACCAGGCCCAGCCCAGACCCCAAGGCCCAGGGACCAGGCCCAGCCCGGACCCCAAGGCCCAGAGCACAGACCCCAGACCCCAAGGCCCAAACCAGACCCAGGGACCAGACCCAGACCCAAAGGCTATCATATACAGCCCGTTACTGTGAGATTTATTGCTGTGGTGCTATGTTATGTCCTTTTTTTTGAAGGGGGAGAAAAGCTGTTAGAGGTTGAGGGAGTGCCAGGGGGCCCCGGGGGGGCCCATTGTGAGGTTTAGTAAGGGGCCCCATCATTTCTGATGGCTGCCCTGCATGGAAATTTTGCCCCAGCTCACCTGGATATATTGCCCCCAGCTCACACATGGATATATTGCCCCCAGCTCACACATGGATATATTGCCCCCAGCTCACACATGGATATATTGCCCCCAGCTCACATGGACATATTGCCCCAGCTCACATGGATATATTGCCCCAGCTCACACATAGATATATTGCCCCAGCTCACCTGGATATATTGCCCCAGCTCACCTGGATATATTGCCCCAGCTCACATGGATATATTGCCCCAGTTCACATGGATATATTGCCCCAGCTCACACATAGATATAATGCCCCAGCTCACATGGATATATTGCCCCAGCTCACATGGATATATTGCCCCAGCTCACATGGATATATTGCCCCAGCTCACCTGGATATATTGCCCCAGCTCACATGGATATATTGCCCCAGCTCACATGGATATATTGCCCCAGCTTGCCTGGATATATTGCACTAGCTCACATGGATATATTGCACCAGCTCACATGGATATATTGCACCAGCTCACATGGATATTGCCGGCGGCTGCGTGCTTTACCTCCTTCGAGCGGCTGCCAGCATAAACTCTGCCACTCGCTCGCGTGGGTGGGATCTATCCACCAGCCAGCCGCGATCTCGCAAGATTGCAGCTGGCTGGTGGTTAGATCCCACCCAGGCGAGCGAGCGGTAGAGCTTATGCTGGCGGCTGCTCGAAGGAGAATTCGCGGCCGTCTGCAATATTTTCTCAGGGGGGGCTGCGGCAGTTGGATGCGCACGCACCCAGCAGTACGCTGGTTGCGCATGCATTTGAAGACACGCCGCCGCCTTACAGTTTTATTGTATAGATTATTTTGGTAGCACTTTGGAAAGCACAGAATTAAAAACACCTAGAGATGATGCTTCACAAACTCGTATTTTCATTTTCTAGTTGTATTTATAATTATATAATTATATTTCTCATTCTTGACTTTTTCAAACTATCAATTCTATTCAATAAAGGTGAAACTCTGGAGAATGACTGGAGAAGTGAAAAATCCAGGTCAAAATAGCCAAACCAGAAAAATTCTCCAATTTATCTCACTTTCCAAATTTGCTATTTGGTCTAGATTTTTCTCTTCTCCTGCCAAGTCTCCTGAGTTTCTCCTTTTAGCGAATAGGCCTGTATGTCTGTAAATATACTTTTATTCAATACCTGTGAACAGCATTGTTTAAATTAAATTTTTAATGTTTTTAAGGGATTATTCAGAGAGAGCCGTTCTGGCCCCAAAATAGCACCAAACTGGGAATTTCCCCGTACGGTGCCATTTCTGGGCCATTCAGCTATTCAGAGAGCAGGCAGTTCACCAAATTTTGTTGAACTACCAGCAAGTACGGTGTCTGTACGACGGCAGTGAAATCCCCCATAGGGAAGCAATGGTTTATCTATTCAGAGACACCGAACAGCAGTGAAAAGTTCCTGAAGAGCCCTGCTGTCCGGTGGTTTCATTCACAAGGTTTATTCAGGTGTACTCCATAGGCTTCAAAGTTAAAAATATTCCTGTTTTTACCCAATATCTAATAAACCGTTTATTATTTAGAATAATTTAGTTTTTTTTTTTTTACTTTTTCTGCAAAAAAAATCAAATTTTTTTATTGCGGTTTTTCTTTTTTCTGTAACAGATTTTTTTATTATTATTCATAGGATCTTATATGTTAATTCCAGACATTTTCGTTAAATAGTTTTTTGGAAACAGTGTTTCAATTTTGACACTTTCAAACCTTTTGGTTTTTTTCACCCCGTTCGTCTGCTTGTTGAACTTTTCCGGCAGATGGTCTGCCCTGTATTCGGGGGCTTGTTGACTTGATCCAATACTTTGGATCATGTCGGATGCGTTTTTCGGTGGATTGTCGGCAGTTTTACAGCGGATTTTCAGGTCCATTCCCTGCACTCCAGGGACCCTGCGGTGAATGCGGGTAGGGAAATTTGATTCCCCGAAGAGCAGGGATCCCCTTTAGTGTTAAAAATAAATGTTATTTTTTATAACTTACATGTAAATTGATGTTAATCAGGAAGACAAACAATGCATACTGCTATACCATGGACCACAACATTAAATATAGTTTATTCATATGCCATAGGTTTAGGCTCTGTGCAGTTAAGTATTATAGACGGATATATTCCATATATGCTAACGTTTTAGTAAAAATAAACAATTAAAATTGTAATAGAGGCCTATTATGAAAAAGGCATCGAATACTAAATAAATGTATACAATGAGGAACACTCAAATTCTTTGGCATTATTCCATAAGATATTACTACCTCATGATAAACATTGCCAGTAATAATACCTACTTTTGCAGATTTTATGTTTAAAATACCCACAGATTTTAAGAAAAGGTATTTTTAATAATTTACGAACGTTTTAAGGGATTTATGTGGTGATTTATAGGCTCAGGATTTTCAGTGACATTCCAAAACACAACAGCAAGATGTTTAGCGCATAAAAATATAGCCAGCTGTCAGGAAATTGATAGAGTGTGGCAAGAAGCTGGGTGCTCTGAGGAGTTGGAGACTAAATAGTATTTAGAGGTTGTAATTTATTGGTCTATAATACTGTATATACACCTAGAAAACCGAATAATGAAAATATAGCACACAAACAGTAATCCAGTCCATAATTTTCCAGATTATTTTTAACTCTTCTGGAGTAAGAAGGAAAAAGTAAACTTTAAGGGCTATATTACAAAGTTGGAGCTAACTTAACCAGAGCTGTTTTAAAATTACCAGAGCCATTGGGCCAAATTTCATACTTGGTGCTAACATTAGCGTTCACCTGCGTGAGCGTTAACGTTAGTCCAAGTTGTTACCGCAAATTACAATCCAAACGCTAACGGGATAAGTTATCCGTTTGCGTTTGGAATCTTGCGCTTCTCTGCGCGAGGTTACTGTACTTTGCGCTCCCTATACTTAACATGGAGAGCGCAAAGTGTTAATCAGCGTTAGGATTACAAAGTCCTAACGCTGATTAACGTCCTGCCGCGGTTAACAAAAAGTTAACCAGAGCCAGGACTTGGTGATAACGGATTCCTCTTCTGCAGAATTCGTTAACACCAGCCAAAAACAAAAAAAATTAATCATATACTCACCTCCTGTCCCGCAGCGAGGACTGCGGCTCTGTCCGCCTCCTCCGTCCGGCGGGAGCAGGGAAAGACTGGGGAAAAAGAATCTCCCTGCGTTTCACTACGCTGACCGGCCGGATCTCGCGAGGTGAGATCCAGCAGGTCATGTGACCGCCGACATCTGGCTCAATGGAGTCCTATGGACTCCATTGAGAGGATGCTCATGGCGGCACTCAGCGCTGCCGCGCACATCCCGGGGCTTTGCGCGTGGTAACAATGCAGGAAGCTTTTTTAGCACCTGCATTGTAATCTAGCGGTAAAGCGGACACGCTCGGGGGAAAACTGTGGGCACAGTTTTTTCTCCCTAGCGCCCCCGTTTTACCACTAGGAATGCAATTTGGCCCCCTATATTTTAAATCGGAGTTCTAGCATGCAAGAGTATGACATTTTATGGATAAAATAAGGTATATAATAAGAATGGTAATACATTTAGATGTAAAGTTTTGTAGAAAAGATTGGCAACAATAAAAACAACACTTGGATAAAATCACAAGTGTCTAAAAGTATAAATGTAGTTTTTGAACACAACTGTAGTGGTAGTATGGTCTGAAATTGACTCAGGCTTACCTCCCATCAAGAAATTAAGTATAGGGGAAAAAAATGAAGCCAATTTAAGAAAAATGACTGCGCTAAGTAGGATAAAAAAAAAGTCTAGATAATTTTTTTTCTATGGAAATATTAATTTTAATTTTAAAAGTACTCCTAACCCTAGCAGCTTGCTCCTAAAGGCCTTACTTCACTCTACAAAAACTCCAGTTCAAGATAAAAAAAAAACACCTTTTGATTTGGAAACTCTAACATCAACCATTGTGTGAGCAGTATTCAAATTCCTGAGCAGTTTAAGGCTCAACTGCTACAAAGACATCCCTTGCTACCTGCCTCATGTCAGATGGACAGGAAGAACAGTCAGCCATTTTATTCCTGTTGCACATTTTTCATAAAATAGACTTCAATAACATGCATGTACAATTTTTTCATACCCACATTAATTACATTATGCAGTTAGTCCCTTCTTGCAGTGTGGTTGGGTCTATATAGTTTCAGACGACTATAGTACAGCACTTATAGATCATGTCCTTCATGTTAACACATATTAACCCATTGCCAGTGCATTGCACGATAACATCATATAAATATTTGACAAATATTCTTTTTTATATATCTCAATAAACCACTTGGCAGCTCAAAAGAGAACCGGCAAATGGCACTGGAGGAGTGGCTACAGAAAAATTAATCTTTATTAGAACAAAATAGACACTCTCAGATGCAAGGAAAAATCAATTAAAAAACATAAATATGACAGCAGACAAAGCAGGGTGTTACTGGAATTGACGCCAGTGTATAATGGCTGTGCATAAAGGGGTGTGGAAAGAGGATTGCAATCAATGTATTAGGCACCATAATAGAATTCCATAATTGCACAAAGGGATTAGCATCAAAAAGCAAACCATAAATCACCTTCACAATCAGCACGCCAACACTGACCCTTAGCTAGTCGAGCTCATGCTCAAATTTCTGTCCTCACCCTGCAAATGCTACACACACAACAAATCACGGCTTAAAATGAAAGTTGATACATCAGCTCAGACATATGTTTCGCCAACTGAACATTGGCTTCATCTGGAGCAAAAAAATTGTTAGTAATGTTGTATGTACCTCCCTCTTTGTATTCCCTATCTGGTCTGGAATCAACCAATCCGTGGTATAAGAAAAATCACATGTGTCTCCAAGCAGTAAAGCTGGTTGATTAGGTCCATGTGACTAAGAAGGACCTATAGTATGAATGAAAGGTCACATGAACAGCCAGATCCTATCTGCTGGGGGAAGGTCACATGGTGCACCAGTGGAATATTCCCTATTTGGTCTGGAATCAATCAATCAATGGTGTAAAAAAGTCACATGTATCTCCAAGCAGTAAAGCTGGTTAATTGGGTCCATGTGACTAAGAAGGACCTATAGTATGAATGAAAGGTCACATGAACACCCAGATCCTATCTGCTGGGGAAAGGTCACATGGCACACCAGTAGAATATTCCCTATTTGGTCTGGAATCAATCAATCAATGGTGTAAAAAAGTCACATGTATCTCCAAGCAGTAAAGCTGGTTAATTGGGTCCATGTGACTAAAAAGAACCTATAGTATGAATGAAAGGTCACATGAACACCCAGATCCTATCTGCTGGGGGAAGGTCACATGGTACACCAGTAGAATATTCCCTATTTGGTCAGGAATCAATCAATCAATGGTGTAAAAAAGTCACATGTATCTCCAAGCAGTAAAGCTGGTTAATTGAGTCCATGTGACTGAAAAGGACCTATAGTGTGAATGAAAGGTCAACATGAACACCCAGATCCTATCTGCTGGGGGAAGGTCACATGGTACACCAGTAGAATATTCCCTATTTGGTCTGGAATCAATCAATCAATGGTGTAAAAAGTCACATGTATCTCCAAGCAGTAAAGCTGGTTAATTGAGTCCATGTGACTGAAAAGGACCTATAGTATGAATGGTCAACATGAACACCCAGATCCTATCTGCTGGGGGAAGGTCACATGGTACACCAGTAGAATATTCCCTATTTTGGTCTGGCCTGTTGTGGGTCCCCATCTCTCTTTTTTCTGGTAAGATAAAATATTCTTTTTTGCAGATCAGATGACCAATATGACCAATGTAATACAGACAGTTCCTGCTACTCTAAATCAGGTAAATAGCCAAAATCCTAATAGAACATTAAATGTGAAATATCAGCATAAAAGTTTACGTTGCAGAACATAACAGATTAATACATTGATATGCTTGGTCAAAGCTTTATGCAAAGGTTATAAAACATTTCAACAACACTTAGTTAAAGTTACAGGTACTTATAAAGCGCTACAGTACTGTACAATGGGAGAGACAGAATAACAAATGTCCATACAATGTTAAACACACACAACAGTAGGAGAGAGGACCCGGCCCGAGATTTTACAATCTAAGAGGAGAGGGTGATACACTAGGTATGGGTAAGTGGCAGAGTATGTTAAGTAGTGGGATGCAAGTAGGGGCAAGAATGTACAGGGGGGATTATGTAGGGAGCCAAAAGGCTTCTCTGAAATAATGTGTTTTCAGAGACTTCTTGAAGGACTGGAGAGACGGGGAGAGTCTAATGTTGCGGGGGAGTTCCACAAGAAGGGCGCAGTTTGGGTGAAGTCCTGAAGTTGAGAGTTGGGGGTACGGGTAAAGGGAGATGATAACCTTAGATCATTGGCAGAGCGAAGTGGACAGGATGTGATGTACCTGCTGATAAGGGAGATATAGGTAGGACACGGTTATGGAGAACTTTGTATGTGAGCACCAGTATTTTGATTTGGATTCTATAGGAGACAGTGAGATAGTGTAGATATTGACAGAGGGGCAAGGAGTGAGAGGTGCGTGAGGGGAGGTGGAGGAGCCTGGCACAGGCGTTCTTTACAGACTGCAGAGGAAGTGTCTGGGCTTTATTAAGCCCAGTGAGACGGAGGTTACAGTAATCAAGGCGGGAGATAATAAGAGCTTGGATGAGCATTTTAGCAGAGCCTTGATTAAGAAAGGGGCGGATACGTGCAATGTTTTTTAGTTGGAAGTAGCAAGATTTGGTTAGAGACTGTATGTGAGGACTTAAGGAAAGATCAGAAGGACCCCGAGGCAATGAGCCTGAGAGGTAACAAAAAGAAACAAAGTAGATTGTGGCAAATATCACAGCTGTAGCAGCTGATTGACACCACACATGCTGGTTTCAAGTTAGAGACATAACAATAAAAATAACAAAAATATTTATTGAGATAATTCTAAAATCATGTATAGACAGATTACAAGTGAAAAAGAAGGCACTGGATATACTGTTAGATAACCCCACCGTGGTGGAGAACAAATATGGGAGAACCTGGATTTAAATAAACCCTATTTGTTGCTCATAATACCTCCCAAGTATATTGGATACGGCAAACAAAGCATACAGGTCCCTCATAAGGTGATCAAAACAATTATTGGTAATAGGTAATACCAGCCAAGGGTACTATTAGTAGCTAACTTAAATGGAATATGCGTCAGTTGTAGTTTGGAAAAAAAACTGGTATTTTCTGAATTAAATCCATTCCGCTCTAAAATATTGTTTTGGAGAAGATTTATAGATGACATCTTTCTGGTATGGGGTGGAACTGAGGAAGAGTTCCTAGAACTAGCAGGTTATCTTAACCAGAATGAACTAAATCGAAGGTTTACTCACGAAATCCATAATAGTCAATTAAACTTCTTAGATGTAACCATTAACAACAGCCAAGGACAAGCTGATACCACCCTATATAGGAAAAAGACAGCAACTAACAACCTACTCAATTGGACAAGTTTTCATCCCATACCCCTGAAAAGAGGTATACCATATGGGCAATATCTCAGACTGAAACGAATTTGTTCGTCTGATGAGGAATATGAAAATAAAGCTAAGATATTAAGAGCCAATTTCAAGGAGAAAGGATATCCTAATAGGGTGATTAAGAAAGCGTATCAAAAAGCTGCATTGAGTACCAGGGGAGTATTATTACAAGATATACCTAGGGATAGTCCCCCAATGATACGGTGCATAGGAAATTTTGACGTTGGAAATCAAATGGTGAAAGAGATATTGGCCCCTCCTGACCCTTGATCCACATCTCAAGGAATCAGTAGGAGCCCATGCAGCGATAACATTCAGACGCTGCAGAAACCTAAAAGATACTTTGGTGTCAAGCCACTATAAACCCATCACTACAACAAAAGGTTGGCTTATGAATAACCTTAAGGGTACATATGCCTGTGGAAGATACAAGAGTTGTGCACATATTTTGAGAGAATCCAAAACCATTCAAGATACTAGAAATACAACTACATACACTATTCGTTCCTTCTTCAATTGTAACACAGCCGGTCTAGTGTATTTGCTTGTCTGCGGCTGTGGCAAAAAATATGTTGGCAAAACCTTTCGCCCCTTTAAGCTAAGAATCAGGGAGCATATTAGATCAATCAGCAGTACCTTGGATACGCCAGTTGCTAGGCATGTAAGACTCTGCCAGAAAGGTGAAACCAGACATATTAGGTTTTGTGGTGCTGAATTAGTGAAACATCATCAGAGGAAAGGTGACTATGACCTTTTGTTGAGACGTAGGGAATGTTTTTGGATTTATACTTTGCACACCTTGTCTCCAGACGGCCTTAATGAGGGCTTTACATATACTCCCTTTATCTGAAGTTTAATCCACCTTGTGCATATACCCCTATAGACATTCAATTAATAGGCATAATCTCTATGTTTATTTATACATACTCACTTCTATTTTATTCAATGTTTTTCTCTATCTACCTATTGAACCTAGATACTGCCCCCTGATCATATATAAACACATGTTTGCGGAGTCATTATAAAGAAACTGGATGATGTGTCATTATGTCAAGATTTATATCCATATTTTCCCCTTTCTAAATGTGCGGCATTCTTTATGGAGCTGAACAAATGCGATTCGCTTGTCAGCTACATTAATAAGAATCGGCTATGAAGGATTCTTTGTTTACCCATGTGACATGCAGTGCTGTAAATTAATTGGTCTGGAGAAGTCACGTGTTTTTTTGCCGGCTATGCCGGGTTTTTGCCGACTAAAGCTATGGAAGTGTTCGCATGCCAGAGGGCAATCAGTCCCGAGCTATCACAGGTGGGAAATTTAAATACTATGGGTATATATTTGGGAGCAGAAAGAGGTTCAAGTCACGCTCTAGACGAAGCCACCTCTTGTCAGTGGCGAAACGCGCGTCAGCGTTCTTTGTTATCGTAGATGGCATTTGCTTTTAACAGTCACTAGGCACTCGGTATACTGTCATTACTGGTGACCTTACCTTAAAATTGTTTCTAGCCATGGGTGCTAGTCTGTGAATCTATTGTTGTTTCCGTTTATACTATCTTATGGTGCGACTGGCAATGTATTGTGCTGGTATTTGTCGGTATCAATAATTAATGATTGCTATGTTTTGGGACATATTTACACTAAACCAAATTATTGTGTTATCTTATATCAATTTCGGTGACCCACTTCGCATTGCCAATTTGTGATACGGTGTTAACCAACAATCTTTCCAGTTATTGGGGCATATACTGCAGCAGCCGCCAGAGGATTTATTGTGTTGACTAGTCAACCAATCTATTATATATATTTATACCACTGGAACTGTGCAACTGATAACTATTGGCATACTCCCTTTATGTTGATCCTTGTGGAAACATAGTAGGTGTGAGCTAGATATTGTGTTCATCTGTATATAAGTGTAAATTGAAAAGTTATTTATCCAATATATTACTACAGATTGCTACTTAAGTCTAAGGCTAATACCTATTGCCACATGTTTAAGCTTATTCATGAGGGTGGTTCTAAGCTATACTAGCTCTACTTTAATCTAGTTAGCTATCATTTATACTCTTGGCTGGATCACTATTCATTGTTTTGATCACCTTATGAGGGACCTGTATAATTTGGTTGCCGTATTATTATCAGTCATTGGGATCCAAACTGCAGTAATCGTCAGAGGATTTATTGTGTTGATTAGTCAATTTATCATTTAATTCAATCCATACTGCTGGCGCCGTACAAATTATGACTATTGGTGTATTCCCTTTATAATGCAAATTTAGTAGGTATAAACTAAACATCAAGCTCCTTTATATAGGTGTATATTGCTTAATTATAATTCAACCTATTAACGCAGATTGCCATAATTTAAGGCTAACACCTATTGCTACACGATTAAGCCTTTTCATAAGGGTGTCTCTTAGACACACTAGCACCATTTTTTTTCCAAACTACAACTGACGCATATTCCATTTAAGTTAGCTACTAATAGTACCCTTGGCTGGTATTACCTATTACCAATAATTGTTTTGATCACCTTATGAGGGACCTGTATGCTTTGTTTGCCGTATCCAATATACTTGGGAGGTATTATGAGCAACAAATAGGGTTTATTTAAATCCAGGTTCTCCCATATTTGTTCTCCACCACGGTGGGGTTATCTAACAGTATATCCAGTGCCTTCTTTTTCACTTGTAATCTGTCTATACATGATTTTAGAATTATCTCAATAAATATTTTTGTTATTTTTATTGTTATGTCTCTAACTTGAAACCAGCATGTGTGGTGTCAATCAGCTGCTACAGCTGTGATATTTGCCACAATCTACTTTGTTTCTTTTTGTTACTATATTATAGGTTTAATCCTAAATGTGCTGGTTTTGACTCCATTGTCCTCGTGACAAGCTTTCTACTCATGAGCCTGAGAGGTAGAAGTAATAGGGGCGCCATTCATCTGAAGAAAAATGGTTTAAGGAATATTGGCTTTGCAGGGAGGGAAGATTAGAAGTTCAGTTTTAGAGAGGTTGAACTTTAGGAAGCGGAAAGTCATCCAGTCGGAGACAGCCGAAAGGCAGGCTGCAACACGGTCAAGCAAAGGAGGAGAGCGATCAGGAGAAGAAAGGTAGATTTGGGTGTCATCAGCCTAGAAATAATATTAGAGTCCAAAGGAAGAAATTAGGTTACCCAGAGAGGCATTTTAGATTGAGAAGAGTATGGGACCTAGAAGAGAGCCTTGAGGTTTCCCAACTGAGAGAGAGGTAGGTACAATATTATTAATAAATGTACCAATTCATAAAGTTTTGCCATGCAACACCACAAATTCATAGGCAATATTTGGAATCAGAATAAAATTACAGTACTCATGTTTTCTCTATTGCACTTTCATTTCGCCACCTTTGTTTTTATGATACTGACATTTTGGCATTGAAAGACTGAAAGTGCATGATACAAAAACTGAGATATCAAAACATATACTGTATATATTGTAGGGCAGGGCTCAAAAGTTCAGGTCCTGAGCTACTAGCCAGGCCTTAAGAGTTACTCGCCACCAGTTGCCCCACCCAACCCAACCCTTACCTCTAAATCTGCCCCTAAACACACTCTCTTAAATTATTTAATTGTCATTAACATAAAGCAGTTAAAACAAAGAAAAATAATTTGTGGCGTGTATGAGAGTATGGCAGAGCTCAACAGCGATAAAACTCACGCTCCCACACAGTGCACATTACTGTGAGTTTTATTGCTGTGGAGCTCTGTGATACACTCATACACATCACACATTACTGTGAGTTTTATTGCTGTGTAGCTCTGTCATACGCTCATACACACCGCACATAACTGTATCACAGAGCTCCACAGTAATAAAACTCACGTTCATACACACCGCACATTACTGCGAGTTTTATTGCTGTGGTGCTCTGATACACTCATACACACTGCACCTTGCTGTATCAGAGCATCACAGCCATAGCTCACAATAATGTGCAGTGTGTAGGAGCGTATCAGAGCTCCAATTACTTTTTTTTTCAACCCCCCCTTTCTCATTCTTTTTACCCCTTTCTTCCCCCCCTCATTCTCATTCTTTTCCCCTTCTCATTCTTTTTACCTTTCTTTCTTTTTCCACCCTCATTCTCTTTACTCCTTTCTTTTTCTCCCTCATTCTTCCCCCTTTCTTTTTACCCCATCTCATTCTTTCTCCCTCTCTTTCTCATTCTTTCCCCCCTTGTTCGCTCACCCCTCTTCATCTTCCTCTCCATTTTAACCCCTTTCGGTCCCTTCAGCAGTCACCTACCAATTCAGAGGTGCTGCAGCACGGCCGCTGTGTTGGTGCCGCCCCTCCTGCGCATCACCTGACCCACCCACCCACGTGATGCGTCGTCAACTAGCAGCAGTGTGTGCGATGCATCACGTGGGTGGGCAAGCGACCCCGCACGGGAGTGGGCCAACGTCGCACGGGAGGAGGCAGCCACGATCGGTCAGCTCCGGATTCGGACTTCAAGAGTCCGATACCGGAGCTGAGAAGCAACGCGGTGGCAGCCCACTGATCCGGGTCCCAGCAACCCGCGGGCCCGACGGGTCAATGCACCCACTCGCCCTCAGTCAATTTCCACTCGCCATTTGCGAGCAGGCGAGTGGAAATTTTGCGGGCTGTTGTAGGGGATCAGTCTCAATATAGAGGCAAACTAGCAGTCGCTTCAACAAAAATGCCAGCTTTAATTTTCAGACAGCCATCATTAAAAAAAAAAAAAAAAAAAAAGGTTGCAGGCATCCAGCCAAAATCAATTGATAGGAACAGATAAAAGTCCGCTCCACTGACCCTTACTGGTTAGTTAGTGACAGTCCTCCGAGCTGGGTTGGTTTCCTCTAAGGGAACAGCTTATAGTTCATCCATAGAACCCTGTCTCACAGGCAGGTTTTCTTATTCTCCTAACACAGGAGTTGCTGCATTCAGCACACCGTCTCTCCATGCACTGAGAATTCAGCACACCGTCTCTCCATGCACTGAGACACACACACACACTGCTAGGTGCAGCTGCACATTAAATGAATCCCTGTCCCACCCAGAGCTAATTAAACTCCTGGTAACACCAGCTCCAGAATCTGTTTTACCCATACAAGTTAAAGATCTATTGGTCTTTACCTTCAAATCTATACTAGCAGTACCTTAGATGATGAATCTAAGCATTCGTGGAGGAATGTATCTGCCATCTATCACTTTTCCTGCCACCCTGGCAGGTTCTACTGGCACTCTTTTACAATATATATATATAAAGATACATACATACAGTGGACATGAGAAAACAATATACTCTCATACCTAGTCTACAGCTTCTCCTGAACTGCCCCCTTCTTGTGGAACTCCCTCCACTGTAACATTAGACTCTCCTCATCTCTCCTGGACTTCAAGAAGACTCTGAAAACACATTACTTTAGAGAAGCCTATCAGCTCGCTCCATAATCCCATTGTACATTTCTTGGCCCTACGTGCACCCCACTACTTCACATACTCTTTTACCCTCACCTAGTGTGTCACCCCTCTCCTCTTAGATTACATAGTTACATAGGCTGAAAAGAGACATGCGTCCATCGGGTTCAGCCTCTCACACATCACCTACTTCTGTTGATCCAAAAGAAGGCAAAAAAACCCAGTCTGAAGTGCTCGCCAATATTCAACATACTGGGAAAAAATTCCTTCTTGACCCCAGAATGGCAGTCAGATTTCTCCTTGGATCAAGAAGCTTACCCACATATTAAATATTATATCCATTAATCTTCTTTGTCTGCAGGAAGTCTTCCAGTCATTTTTTAATAGTCTGTACAGTCTCTGACCCAACCACCTCTGTCAGGTTCGTGCCAGGAAGGAGCCATGGCATGGCCTCAGTGTGATGTTATATTCCCAAGCGCTGGGGGTGAGCAGGCAGAAAGACACTGGAGACAGTAAATGCACAACAAAGCTTGTATTGTGGGATGGTTCACTGCAAACAGTCCAGCATAGAACAGATAGTAACACAGGCAAGTGGATGGTGGGCCACGTAGTCTCTCTCTAGTTCCTCTTGAGGGGAAGCAGGAGCCTTTGGTAACAGTACCTGATAGAAGGTCTTCCTCCACGAGAGAGCTTGAGAGCTGGAAGCCACTTGAGAGTCTCTGGACCCACTGGATAGTGGGCCACGCAGTGGATCTTCCAGCAAGCAGGAACCATGTAATGCAGACACAGCAAGGATGGAATACCTGGTGTACATGGCAGAGCAGAATATACAGGAAACATACAATAACAAGAGGGAGCTCTCAAGACCTCTGACATCAGGAAGTGATAACGCAAAGGGGAGGAGGGTGTGGTTTGGTTTTATGCAAAACCTCAGGTTCAGACACAGAGTTAGCCCTTAGGTGGGAAGCAGGTAATGAGAGCTAGTGACCCAGGCTGACCACAGCAGGCTCTCAGGGCTGAGGCATGACAACCTCAACAGGCAGAGAATTCCACAGCTTTATTGTTCTCACCATAAAATAACTCTTCCTATACTTTAGGCTGAATTTCTTTTCGTCCAGTCTAAATGGGTGACCCCGTGTCCTGTGTATAGTCCTGTTAATGAATAGGTTTCCAGACAATGGTTTAATAATTGCCCGTATATATATTTATATAAAGTTATCAGATTACCTCTAAGGCGCTGTTTCTCTCAACTAAACAGGTTTAAACTTGTTAGCCTTTCCTCATAACTTAAATCTTACATTCCCATTATCAATTTAGTCACCCGTCTCTGCATTTTTTCTAACGCTGTAATATCCTTTCTTAAGACAAGATTGTAAGCTCTCAAGCAGGGTCCTCTTTCCTATTGTGCTATGTGATTTATTTTATGTATATTTTTTATTCTAGATCTCCCATTGTACATAAATACCTGTAACTGTAACTGTACATAGGACTCAGTGGAGGCTTCTGCTGCTAGGTTACATGACCAGCAGGAGCTCGCCTCTCACGAGATCCTACAGGTCGGCAGAGTGATCGTGGAGGCAGACTGGGGACTTTTTCCCCAGTCTCACTCTGCTCCCGGCGGCCAGAAGCGGCAGATCGGGCCGCCGTTCTCGCTGTGGGATGAGAGTTGAATATTTTTATTTTTTTGAGTATTTAACTTTTTTAGTTAGGACTTTGTGATCCTAACACTAGTTACTCTGTGCTTACATTTTGCGCTCCCCATGTTAAGTATATGGAGCGTAAAGTACAGTAAGCTCGCACTAAAAAGCGTGAACACCGATATCGGAAGGTGATTCAGGAGAAACACTATCACTTCATTTAAGCACTAACGCTCATTTATTTAGACCAAACTACAAAAGAGTAAGGAGAGCTGATTAGACAATGAAATAAACCCTAATGAAATATATTGTTCTGTGGCATTGAGCAGTTAATATTGCCCCGAGGGTTGCATTCTGGAGCCTGTTATTATTTGGTATATCCAATCATTCAGAGACTTTGTGTGGTCACACATTGTTAATCTGTGTACATGACAGAGTCCCATGGTTCTGTGGTGCTGTTCTACATTTAGCATTTTAAATATTATATATTTTTTTTGAGAAAGGATTTTACCAGGAAGGATACATTGAGATTTCTCTCGTTTTCAAGTATGTCCTGGGTGGCGATTATGTACCGTTAGGTGTCTTGCCCAAGGACACTTACTGGAGAGGTTGCTCGCTGGGATCAAACCCATGACTCCACAGGCTCTCTCCATGCAGAGCAGTGTGGAGAGGTTGCTCGCTGGGATCAAACCCATGACTCCACAGGCTCTCTCCATGCAGAGCAGTGATGTTACCTCTACTCCACCCAGCCGTACTGTCAGAGGTTTATCTGGATGATCTCTATTTACTCTTATCTACATGTCAACCCCTCTCCTCTTAGAATGTAAGCTCTTAAGGGTGCTCTTTTCCTATCTCTCTCCATATTTGTGTCTATGGATCTTTTGTTTGTCTTATCCCACTTAGGGCACTATCAGTTGCCCTGAGCTATAACCGGGATGCTAAGGGGAAAAAAAATTGCGTTCGCTAATTTCCTCTTTGCGTCACGGCTTCCCCAGATCGCGGGGCAGGCACTGAGTGTGGCAGCCTGCCCCTTAGAGATTGCTAAGATCATGGATGCTGGGGGCAATACTACAGTGCCGTCCCCAGCATCCCCTCCATGGCGTCCATAGGGCTCCATAGAGGATCGTGCTGCTGTGTCACATAACCCGCAGGATCTCACCTCTCGCGAGATCCTGCTGGTTGGCGGAGTGATCGCGGAGGGAGACAGGGGACTTTCTTCCCCCAGTATGTTGGCGCTTTATAAAGGTTTATAACAATGTTATTACAATTTTTTTAAAAGATCCCTTAAAAATAATCAGGAATTGGTCAACAAGTAGCTAAAAAACAAAACAGAGCTCTGCCTCTCCCTTCAAGCAACCTCCTCTATACACAGAGCACCTCTCCTACACACAACCACACACTGCAGCAAACAAAGCCATGTCTGCAACACACAGACCTTATCACTCTCACACACAAACATCAATTTTCTGGAACTGCATCATATCACACACACAGACACACACTCACAGGCAGCAAACGCAGACACACCTGTGCTGTGTGCAGTACTGGAGACCGTATCTCCAGAAGGATATAGACATCTTAGAGAGAGTTCAGAGAAGGGCTACTAAAATGGTGTACGGCTTGAAGGAGAAAAGTTACCAGGAAAGGCTTAATGATCTTAACATGTATAGCTTGTGTAGCGCTGTGTTAAAGATCTTGCTGTGGCATTACCTATTTTTGGCCACAAGTTGGAGACAGTCGCGATTAGAGACACTGGATATTGGAACTACATTTCCCGGCATGCTTTGCAAGGAGACAGGAAGTGGGTGGGGACTGGACACTTACATCCTCCACCTCGTGGAGAACGCGCCAGAGCGCGCCAGGGAACGAGAGAAAGCAGACGTACATGAAGAGATCGCGAGAGGCATAGGCCAAAGCCCGAGTGAGACCTGTCAGTCCGGATTGGATCACTCCACCTGAGGAGAAGGAGACTTGCCAGAACCCAGGCATTGCTGCAGACTGAGAATCGAACGGAGAGCAGGGCGTGAGCTGGACAAGCTGCATGAAGTCAGACAATGGATCCGGCCGCTAGTATCCCCAGTCAAAATCCGGTGGAGAGACGTCCTGGGTCAGCGGAGCCTAAAGCAATCGTCGGATGGGTGAGAGGCCTCCAAGGCTGTGTTGTGATTAAAGGTCAAGCTGCTGTTTTCTCTTTAAAGTCCACAGGGCCCCAACTGACTAGTCGAAGACTTTTCTTCTGTAAATTCACTGGCCAGTTGAACAGTACCCGGGTACCACACACACATATACACCTTTTACATTTCGGGACTTAACCTGTGCAGGACTCAGTCTGTTACGAATCGGAACAGGGGTTAAAGATAAAGATACGTTCCGAAGATATATTTTTCTCTTTTCCGCTGCGCGTTTACCGCAATACGAAGGGATTGTATGTTTTGGGTTTCGCTACGTGTCCCCTTTTCTGAACCATCGGGAAATTGCATTTCTTTTATGTTCGGTTGCGAATATTTTATTTTCCGAAATACGAAGCCTCGTGTTTCGTTTTCTTTCCGCTACGCGTTTTACCGTGATACGAAAATACTGTAATAATACTTGTGAATACCGTGTCTCAACATCTGCTCATTATTTTAGTAAACTATTTAAATGATAAAAACTCACAACTGTCTTGGAGTATATTTATTCCCTAGTGCGGGGAGACTGACCCGTGGTTCATTTTCAGCGGCTACTCCGGGAGTGAGCGCTGCACGTGGGGGCTCGTTTCCGGGATCCAGTCTCTGGAAAAACCGCATCTAAAGGGTTAAATATGGATCCAGACACTGTTGCCGAGTGGTGTGGGGAGCACAGTAGCCAGTCAGAATGTTGTATAGTATGGATATTTCCGCAGACACTTGGGCTGAAGATCAGATTCGCCAGGCCGTGGCCACGCTAGCACCAGATCATCGGGGTTAATACTGGACATTGAAAAAAAACCAGATACTTCTCACATGTATGTTCTTCTCGAATGGAGAAAGGGTGTTCCGCCATGTTTTCAGGGCACGAGCGTGAAACTGGCCGAAGAGGTGGAAGTCCAACTAATTAAGCCAAGTACGCCACGTGGCGAATCCGCAAGTGTTCCCGCGCCTAGTCCGTTGGCCATGATCGGGCCTGAATTTATCGTGGCTATTGGAGATCTACTGGCTAAATGTCAGAAAACAAGCCCTCCTCACACTAACTTCGGTTATCGACGGTTAAGAAATTTTACAGGAAACGTACCAACTCCGGCGGGAGAAGAAACCTTTGAAGAATGGGTGGAACAGGCGATGCAGGCTCTGGATGAGTGGGATGTCCCTGAGGCCCAGAAGAAGCAAAGGATCACCGAGAGCTTAAAGGGACCTGCGTCAGAAGCGGTGATAAACCTAAAACTGAGTAGAAAAGATTGTACTGCTTTAGATTACTTAAACGTTCTTGAAGAAAAGTTTTGGGCGAACTGAAAAGGCGGCCGAACTGGTATATCAGTACGAACACACCTATCAGAGAAGAGGTGAAAGGATGACCGAGTACATGAGGCGCCTGGATAAGATTCTACACCAGATACTCCTGAAGAAAGGGGCCGAACCGGCCGAAGTAGATAAGATCCGAATAAAACAGATTCTGAGGGGCTCTCAACCTCTAGATCCAGTGATGATGCAGCTGAGAAGCAGAGCAGGTAACCAAGAGTTAAAGTACCTGGAACTGATCCGAGTTGTACGAGAGGAAGAGGCTTTACTAGAAGAGAAATCTTTCAGGCGGGGGGAAAGGGCTTATGCACAACCTGTGAGACATAACGACGGCCTGCAGCCTGAAAGTGACTCTCTAGATACCTATGGATCTGACGAGGACGAACAAGAACACCTAGTTGTTTTTAAATCTACAGAGAAGGCTGCCAAAGAATCGAACCTCTCTGAACGGGGTGAATTGTCCAAAACCGTCAAGAAAGTTCAGGAAGCTCAAGTTGAATTGCAACAAGCGCATGCGGAACTGTGTCGGGTATTGATGAAGGTGACAGAGATGCAGGCAGAAATGCAGAAATTCCTCACAGGTATGCAGACGACGGGAGTTGCTGTGGCGTCTGGTCCAAATCCTTTAACCAAATCTCAACAAGCAACTACGTCTCCGCTCTCTAAGAAGAGATGTTTCGGGTGTGGAGAAATGGGCCATTTCGCGCACAGTGCAAAGGCCGAAAGCCTGAGAAGGATAGAGTCAAGGGACTGTTGGAAGCCCTGGAAGGACTGTTATCTACCTCATCGGCGGGAAACGCCAGAGGGCACCAGTGAAGGAGCAACCTGAGTGCCCGAGGGTTGAACCCCGCTCCAGAAACCAAGCAAAGACTAAGAGGGCGAGAAGGCCCAAAGCCGAGCCAACTGTAGAGCCTGCCAGGACTGAAAGAGTCACTCCCTTAGCATCCGGGTCTACGTCATGGGGAAGCAATGCACGCCAAAACCTGCACGGGCCAAGAAAAAGGCCAGGGTACAGCAAACTGGGTCTAAGTGTCCGGATACCGCCACCAAATTTCCCGACCAACTGATAGGTCCTTCTCCTATTGTGCCAATCCAAGTGGAAGGAGTCTACACCAAAGCCCTGTTGGATTCAGGGGCTCAAGTGACATTGATCTACAGAGACTTCTACGAGAAACACTTAAAGCACATTCCTCTGCAAGAATTGAAGGATTTGGAAATATGGGGTATCGGCACTGAGAAACTCCCTTATGACGGGTACCTGCAAGTGAAGTTGGAGATCGGATCTGAAGTCATCGGGCAGTCTGGGGGTTGTGATGCATTGGCTATTGTGTGTCCTCGACCCTCGGGTGCGAACAGAAGCTCCCTGATAGTGGGGACGAATACTGACCTAGTGCGGCGTCTCCTGACGCCTATCGTGTTGGAAGAAGGTTCAACTCAAGGAGTACACCCAATGTTACGTCCGGTCTATCAGAGGATGGTCGAAGAACGAAAGGCACCTGCCGAGGTGGGAAGACTGTGGAGACTGGGTGGAACAGAGAAGGTTCTGCAAGCAGGAGAAGTAGCGAGCTTCCGGGCTTCAGTCAAGTTGAATGGATCGCAACCAGGCCCCTATGTGGTGCTGGGAACCGATTTTGATCATGGGAGTGAAACCGGAGTCGAAGTAATTCCTGAAATAATCTCCACCAAAGCTCTGAAGAGAACACGAGGAAGAGTCTCGGTCAGCGTGTGCAATGTGACGGATTCTCCAGTAGTCCTTAAAGCACGAATGCCTATCGGGCAAGTAGAGTCTGCTACACCCCTCTCACTGATTTAGGAGGGGGAGTGGATAAAGAGATTCCAGATGAAAGATTCTACCCCAAAGACGCTCCCATTTCACCTGAGTGGAAGAAACGTCTTCAGTCTCAAGTCCTAAAGTGGAAGGAATTGTTCTCGAAAGATGAGTTCGATGTGGGCCTAGCAAAGAGTACTGAGCACCGCATTCGGTTACAAGAAGATAAGCCGTTTCGGGAAAGATCAAGGCGAGTTCCGCTAGGAGACTTAGATGATCTGCGAGAGCAGCTGAATGAATTGCAAAGAACCAAGGTGATTCAAGAGTCCAGGAGTCCATACGCATCTCCCATAGTGTTGGTCCGGAAGAAAAATGGTTCTGTCCGTCTATGCATAGACTACCGCACATTGAACCGGAGAACCATCCCCGATCAATATGCCACTCCTCGGATAGAAGATGCCCTACAGTGTTTGTCTGGAGCAAAGTGGTTTAGTGTACTAGACCTGCGAAGCGGATATCACCAGATACCCATGCATCCTGAAGACAAGGAGAAAACTGCGTTCATCTGTCCACTGGGTTTCTTTGAATTCAACAGGATGCCCCAAGGCCTTACGGGGGCTCCAGCCACGTTCCAACGGTTGATGGAGAAGACAGTCGGGGATATGAATCTAATCGAAGTATTAGTGTACCTGGATGACATAATTGTGTTTGGGAAGACTCTGGAAGAACATGAGCAACGTTTGGAGAAGGTCTTGAAGAGGCTCCATGAAGAGGGGCTGAAACTGTCTCTGGAGAAATGCCAATTCTGTTTACCGTCTGTTACGTATCTAGGACATGTGGTCTCAGCAGAAGGTGTTTCGACAGATCCTCGGAAGTTGGAGGCCGTAGCTTCTTGGCCTAGACCCCGGAACGTCACTGAACTTAGATCTTTTCTGGGATTCTGTTCATACTATCGAAGATTTGTGGGAGGATTCGCGAAAATAGCTCAACCACTGAACAAACTCCTGCAGAAGGAAACCACAGAAGAAGGCTGCAAGGTCTCTGACAAAAATCCGTCAGCTCCGGGGCCGAGGAAAGCTCGAGAGTCTATACAAGGTGAATGGACCAGTCAATGTGAAGGAGCTTTCGTAAAGCTGAAAGAGAGTCTAACCCGAGCTCCTGTTTTGGCCTATGCGGACCCTCACAAGCTGTATGAACTACATGTGGATGCCAGCCGAGAAGGTATGGGAGGAGTCCTATATCAGGAGTATGGTGGATTGCTGAGGCCTGTGGCGTACGTGAGCCGGAGCCTTACGCCTTCAGAGAAGAACTATCCTACTCACAAGCTGGAGTTCCTAGCCTTGAAGTGGGCAGTGGTAGACAAGTTAAAAGACTATCTGTATGGAGCTGAGTTCGTGATCAAGACGGATAACAATCCTCTTACCTACATCCTTACTACCGCAAAACTGGACGCAACGTGACATCGGTGGTTGGCCGCTCTGTCAGGGTTTCGGTTCAGCCTGAAGTATCGCCCTGGGGTGAATAATCGAGATGCTGATGCGTTATCGAGAAGACCCTACACTACAGAATGGACTCAGTTGACTCCAGACGGGTGCAAGCTTTGTGTCAAGGAACAGAGCGCCGGGTCAAAGGAGGGATTGAAGTGAGGCCATAGGAGTCATGGCTGCGGCTGTTCCTGAGTTTACTGTAACCCTACGCAGTTAAGGGATGAAAATTTACCTACCTTTTCGAGACAGGACCTGAAAGCGGATCAGGCCAGAGACCCTTTAATTGCCTTGACCATAAAGGCCCTGACTGCAAACCAGCGAGAGATTTTGTTAACCAACTCCCCGAGTGGAGCCAGATTGGTCTACAAAGAGTGGGAGCGGTTAAAGATGCTGGATGGGGTGGTCTACCGAAGGGGCCCCTCAACCAACTCTGAAGAGATTCAACAGTTATTCCTCCCTACTAAACATAGGGAGAGTGTGCTGCGATCACTACATGATGAGCATGGACATTTGGGTGCTGAAAGAACTTTTAAGCTGGTGCGAGATAGGTTCTATTGGCCTTGCATGAGAGCTGAAGTGGAAAGCTATTGTCATTCCTGTCTAGGTGTATTCAGAGAGGAAGACTCTACCGACCCGAACTGCTCCAATGAGCCATCTGCAGAGCCAGGGACCCATGGATTTGGTGTGCATTGACTTCTTGTGCTTAGAGCCGGATGCTAGTGGGCAAGGGAACATTCTAATAGTGACTGATCATTTCACTCGTTACGCCCAAGCATTTTCCACAAAAGATCAACGCGCTCCGACAGTGGCCAAGGTGTTGATGGAAAAGTTTTTTGTTCATTACGGACTGCCAAGGAGGATACACTCTGATCAGGGTAGAGACTTTGAAAGCAGACTGGTGGGGCAATTGCTAGAGTTGTTGGGAATCCAAAAGACCCGAACTACACCATACCACCCTCAAGGTGATGCTCAGCCTGAAAGGTTTAATCGCACACTGCTAAACATGCTGGGGACCTTGTCGAATGTGGAGAAGCAGAGTTGGAGTCGGCACATAGCTACTCTGGTGCATGCATATAACAGTACGGAGAGTGATGCAACTGGATACTCACCGTACCGTCTTATGTTCGGAAGAGAGGCTCGACTGCCGGTTGATTTGGCATTTGGGTTATCTCTAGACCAGACGTCAGTAGCTTCCCATAGAAACTACGTGGATAGACTTCGAAAGAATTGGCTTCTGCATTTGAACAGGCCCGGTTGACCTCGGGAAACAGGGAGCAAAGAAACAAAAGGAACTATGACTTGAAGGTCCGAATACAAGATCTACAACCCGGTGATAGGGTCCTATTGAAGAACTTGGGTGCTGCTGCGAGACACAAGTTGGCGGATAGGTGGAGTTCCCAGGTTTACATTGTCTGCAAACAACTGCCGGGTCTACCAGTGTATCAGATTCGCCCGGATGGAAAGGCTGGGCCTCTCAAGAACTGGCACCGGAATCATTTGTTACCTTTGAGAGAGGCTGTGAGAATGCCAGTTGGGGACGAACCGCCTCTACCGAATCCGCCTGTTCCACGTTTGCCCCCTGTTACTCGGTCTCAACAGACCCGAGTTGCCGAAGAGAGCGAAAGGGACAGTGAAGAAGAGAGTTATTGTCTAGACTGGATGCGCTCACCAGAGCCTGAGGAGGTTGTCGTTGTTCCTGAGCGGTGGGAGAGTAATTTGAGGCCTGAAGCTCCTGAATTTCTGCTAGAAGTCCATGAGACTACTGAAATCCCTGAGGCTCTTGAATTTCAGCTGGAAGTCCCTGAGGCTGTTGGATCCCGGTAGCTCCGGAAGTTGAAGCTTATTCCGGTGATTATAGTTCTATGCCTTCGCTGGAGGGATCATACTCTGAAGAAACGTCTGCTCCAGTGATAGAGAGAAGGATTGAGCCAACACCTATAGTACTTCCACCTGAAGAGGAACTGATTGAGCCAGAACCAAAACGCTCTGTTCGACCGCCCCAACGACTCACCTACGACTCACCAGGACATAGCACTGAAGAGGCCATCACCACAGTACGGAGGTTGCCCGAAGTGTCTGCTATGCTAGCTGAGGTAGCCCAAAATATGAGTCAACTTGAGGAAGTGTTATTAACTCACTATATGTATGCTGCTGAACCTGTGCATGTTATGTAAACTGTATTCAATATTGTGGAAATGTAATGTAACTGTTGTACCTCCTTGGAGAGACCCAAGAGTTCTAGGAGGGGGAGAGTGTAGCGCTGTGTTAAAGATCTTGCTGTGGCATTACCTATTTTTGGCCACAAGATGGAGACAGTCGCGATTAGAGACACTGGATATTGGAACTACATTTCCCGGCATGCTTTGCAAGGAGACAGGAAGTGGGTGGGGACTGGACACTTACATCCTCCACCTCGTGGAGAACGCGCCAGAGCGCGCCAGGGAACGAGAGAAAGCAGACGTACATGAAGAGATCGCGTGAGGGCCTAGGCCAAAGCCCGAGTGAGACCTGTCAGTCCGGATTGGATCACTCCACCTGAGGAGAAGGAGACTTGCCAGAACCCAGGCATTGCTGCAGACCGGAGGAATCGAACGGAGAGCAGGGGTGAGCTGGACAAGCTGCATGAAGTCAGACAACGGATCCGGCCGCTAGTATCCCCAGTCAAAATCCGGTGGAGAGACGTCCTGGGTCAGCGGAGCCTAAAGCAATCGTCGGATGGGTGAGAGGCCTCCAAGGCTGTGTTGTGATTAAAGGTCAAGCTGCTGTTTTCTCTTTAAAGTCCACAGGGCCCCAACTGACTAGTCGAAGACTTTTTTCTGTAAATTCACTGGCCAGTTGAACAGTACCCGGGTACCACACACACATATACACCTTTTACATTTCGGGACTTAACCTGTGCAGGACTCAGTCTGTTACGAATCGGAACAGGGGTTAAAGATAAAGATACGTTCCGAAGATATATTTTTCTCTTTTCCGCTGCGCTTTACCGCAATACGAAGGGATTGTATGTTTTGGGTTTCGCTACGTGTCCCCTTTTCTGAACTATCGGGAAATTGCATTTCTTTTATGTTCGGTTGCGAATATTTT
Organism: Leptobrachium leishanense; assembly: GCA_009667805.1. Lineage (NCBI taxonomy): Eukaryota > Metazoa > Chordata > Amphibia > Anura > Megophryidae > Leptobrachium > Leptobrachium leishanense. The sequence continues at coordinate 416,438,422 of CM019063.1, read as the reverse complement.
ATTTTCCGAAATACGAAGCCTCGTGTTTCGTTTCTTTTCCGCTACGCGTTTTACCGTGATACGAAAATACTGTAATAATACTTGTGAATACCGTGTCTCAACATCTGCTCATTATTTTAGTAAACTATTTAAATGATAAAAACTCACAACTGTCTTGGAGTATATTTATTCCCTAGTGCGGGGAGACTGACCCGTGGTTCATTTTCAGCGGCTCCTCCGGGAGTGAGCGCTACACTTGGAAAAAAGACGAGACAGAGGAGATATGATAGAAACATTTAAATACGTAAAGGGAATCCACAGGGTAGAGGAAGGGAGTACATTTAAAAGGAAACAGAGTAGCAAAACAGGAGGACATAGTCTTAGATTAGAGGGGCAAAGGTTTAAAATAACATCAGGAAGCATTATTTTACTGAGAGGGTGGTGGATACATGGAACAGCCTTCCAGTTGAAGTGGTAGAGGCCAAAACAATGATTGAATTTAACAGGCATGGGAATAGGCATAAGGCTATCCTAAACAAAAGATAAATCCAGGTTAAGTATCCATGTAATTGGGCAGACTAGATGGGCCGAAAGGTTGTTATCTGCCGACATTTTTCTATGTTCTTCTATGTTCTATGTGAGACAGCCGACTACATATACCGCAGCCAGCTCCATCCAAGACCCTCAACAAAGTAGGAGTCGAAAATTAAATGGATGAGATGTGAATGGGGGACAAATATTGGGAAATAATGAAATTTGTCGGGACAGCGGGGGGAAATAACATTGGAGGGGGAAATAATTTGGGGGATTGAGAAAACTAAATTGGGGAGAATCGTGGGCGGATTAGAAACTATTACAACGGAAGGAATGAGGAAACAATAAAATGGGACATAAAATGGGGAGGAAATGTGGAAATATTAAAATAGGGGAAGTAATGAGGAAATAGGGAAAACAATGTGGGCAAAAAGTATAAAATAGATGAAGAAATAAGTAATGAATTAATAGGTGGAGAAATATTGGCAAAATGAATAAAATGAGGGCATAAAGCGAAATAAAATGTGAGGAGAATAAAATGAGATGAAATGAGACTGGGTAAATATAAATTAAATAAATGGGGGCCTATTTATAAGGGGTTATTCACTAACCAAGTTGTGAATTTCATTGTTCGGTGTAATTTCGGGCCAATTTGTCTATTCACTAAGCTGTCAATTTGCCGAATATAGACAAGTGACAGCAAGATACGGTTGAATATGCCGAATTAAAATGCAAATCAATTTATAACTTTTTTAAATGCGTTTTTCTGGATTTTTTTGTTATTCTGTCTCTCACTGTTAAAATAAACCTAGGCTGATAATTTCTTTGTTGGCAAACATCCAAAATCAGCAGGGGATCAAACTTTTCCCCTCACTCTATGAGGATATCATAGCAGTTGAAGAGCAGTAAACAGTAAACCTCACACAGTAACGTGCGCTGTGTAAGGCTCATGTCAGACGAGTGTAGTGTTCACGTCCGTGTTACCGCACATAAGTACGTCCGTGATAGCATACAATTGTGGTAAATGGAGCCCCACACACGAAGTACGTCCGCACAGAAGTGAGGACGCATGACGGATGCGGCAAACGGACGCAGGTTAGACAAGAACGTAATACTGCTAGAACGGACGTGCGGAGTGCGGCACGTCTGCAATGTCTGCATAGCTTTGTGTGTGAGTGATGGAACGTAGTCAGACAGACTGCATTTATACGTCCAGCATTTTTGACGGAAAAAATGGTTTTCATATTAATTTATTTTCCCTTCTATATCAGTCAAAAATAACGTCAGTGAAAAAAACGGACTGTGTGGCCACTACCTTGTTGTCAGTCAAAAAGTACGTCTGTTGAGCTCGGACGCACATTCCGTACAAAATGCGCTCGTCTGACATTAGCCTAAGGCTGTGTCAGACGAGCGCATTTTGTACGGACTGTGCGTCCGTGCAGTACGGACGCACTTTCTGACAGGAGATACAGTAGTGGCCACACAGTCCGTTTTTGTGACTGACGTTATTTTTGACGGATGTAGCAGGGAAAAGAAATTAAATATGAAAACCATTTTGTCCGTCAAAAATGCTGGACGCATAAATGCAGTCCGTCTGACTACATTCCATCACTCACACACAAAGCTATGCGGACGATGGGGAAGCAGCGCATTCTGTGCGCCCGTTCTAGCGGATTTACGTTCTTGCCTAACTTGCATCTGTTTGCCGCGTCCGTCACTTCTGTGCAGATGTACTTTGTGTGTGGGTCTCTATTGACCATAATTGTATGCTATAACAGACGTACAAAATGTGCGGCAACACGGATGTGATCAGTGCGCTCATCTGACACGGGCCTAAGAGAGTGTCACAGAGCCCCACAGGCTGACTGCAAACTTTTCCAGGAGGGGGCTGACATCTTGGAGCTGGAGGGGGACACCATGAGATACCGCACCAGATGACACCAACCCAAGTGACGCCATTGGCCATATAAAAAGGCCTCTGTTTTTAGGTCTCCATCATAAGTTACAGTCCAACAGTACATCTAATAAAAATATCTTTTTTTGTTACAGTACAATACAAAACCGTCATCATACACAGGTTTTGTCTAATAAAGAATAAAATAAGGTTGTCTGAATACAATAGAATTAATATAATGAATTAAATATTGCAGGCATCCATGTTGGGCAAATTGAAATGCTGACTAAAATTGAAAGTGCTAGTATTGTTACCAATTTGGCATCTATGACTGATCAATGTGATACTTTAAGCAAAATGTAGAAAAAAAATAGCTGGACGCTGAAATTTCAAAAGCATTCTCATACACAGGTAGCATCAAAGCAAGAAAAAAAATAGCTTGTGTTTGGTAATCATTTCTTACATGAAGGCCTCAGTTGGCAGCAATTCAGTTTGTTTGCAATTTCATCAGATATCATTTTTTCCCTCCTTTTCTGCTTGGGAAACTAGCATACCAAAATGATCTCAGCAGAAACTCTACAAGTGATTAAATATCACTACTTCCATCATAAACTGCCTCTGATGCCTTGTCACACAACTTTATTACCTCTTTTTATCTCTGAAAGAGATATTTGACAAGCGGTCCTTGGAAAAAGTTTCAGTGGGGAGTATGATTGCTTGTTTGAAGATAAAAATGTTACTCTGTTAACATGTTTTATAGCTGTAAAGAAGATCTACAAATAATCATTGTTCAAATGTTGTACCAACCTTGGAAAAGGAAGGTCGCAAGTCTCCATTTCCCACAAATTAAACAAAAGTTAGGAGGTTATGAAATTCCGATTTGTATCTGCAATCTGGCCTTTTCTACTTTGATGCTAGCCTTTCGCTTAGACCTTCTAAATTATTATTTTTTAGTCATCAGAATCAATTTACTGTAAGTGTAAAAAAAACAAAAACCTTGAAACATGTACCGTAGAACAATGCAAGCATATAAACCGGTTAAAAGGAATTTTTTTTTTTAATCTGCAATTTTTTTACCTAACTACATGACTTCGGTGACAGAAAAATATTATTATAATGTATCGAAGGATTATCTAATGAACTTAAAATTGGCAAAATAAGGATACATTATTTGTTAATGCATCTTTTTTTAAAAAACAATAAATAAATAAGTAACTGTTTAAAGCAAGCAATCTCCAACTATCGTTATGCCTATGATGCAAGAGTTATCTGACCATGGATATTTTAATGGTTTATACATATTATACATGGCTTACTATAATTTTTTAAAATTTTTGAGCATTGAAAGAAGATCAGAGAGCCCTCTACATCATGTCATGGGGATGGCAGAAAGACACTGGGAACTATTTCTTCCCAGTTTCCTTCAACAAGCTGCGAGAGCAGTCAATGGATCCTGCAGCCCTCTGCACCATGGGACCAATGGTGAGCAAAGATTTTTTTTTTCATGTTTTTATTTTTTGTGATAAGTCATTTTACTGTTTGCAAAATCAAGTATGTGTTTTAAATATTTTTATATAATTTTAATGGTCTTTTAATGCTATTACAATTAATGCTCGCAGCAGACGAGCGCACTGATCACGTCCTTGTTGACGCACATTTGTACGTCCGTTATAGCATATAATTATGACCAATGGAGCCCCACACACACAGTACGTCCGCACGGAACTGCAGTTGCATAAAGGACGCGGCAAATGGATGCAGGTTAGGCAAGAACGTAAATCCGCTAGAACGGGTGCACAGAGTGGGCTGCGTCTGCAGCGTCCGCATAGCTTTGAGTGTGAGTGATGGAACAAAGTCAGACGAACTGCATTTGTGATGTCCAGCATTTTTGACAGAAAAAATGTTTTTCATATTAATTTATTTTCCCTTCTACATCAGTCAACAAAAAGTCAGTCACAAAAACAGACTGTGTGACCACTACCTTGCCGTCAGTCAGAAAGTACGTCCGTTGTGCATAGACGCACAGTCCGCACAGAATGCGTTCATCTGACCCTAGCCTAAAAGTTGCCTTGTCGCATCTGTATAGGGCATAAGAGATTTGGTACTCTGATTTTAAAATACTGACTGCATGGATTTTAGAGCCTCTTTTCTATAAAGGCTCTGAATTTCTTTTTCTTTTTACTTATACTTATCAACTGTGTATATCAGTTTCACACAATCTCTCTGGACTCTATTCATATCTAGAATTATGATCCATTTGAATACTTTCCCTAGGATTTAGCATTCTATTTTTTTTCCTGTATTCAGAGATTTTGCATTATTTTGTAGCCCATAGCTGCGTGATTCCTGGATAAGATACCATTTACATCACATTGTGCACCAATCTACCTTGGAATCGGTAATGGACATAGCGATAGTTTGCAGTTTGCAGCCACAAGAGAAGTTTGCAACTTAGCTAGAATAGGATGGGAGCCGGTATGATTAACGTGTGGGCTGTTATACTTAACGGGTCACACATTAACCATTATCAGGTCTACTCAATAAATGTGAAACTAAGGAGAATTGGCAAGAGATGACAACAATCTAGACCAAATAGCCGATTTGGAAAGTCAGATAAATGGGAGAATTTTGCTAGTTTGGCTATTTTGACCTGGATTGTTCTCTTCTCCCACCAATTCTCCTAAAATTTCACCTTTAGCGAATAGACCTGCATTTCTTGGTTAGAATGAGGCCAGGATAGGGACAAGGATAGATAAGCTCTTATATGGGAGCAATATGTGAGAAAAACAAATAAATGACACCCCAGACATGTCAAAACAATGGTTTGCAATACAGGAGATGCAAAAAGAGATCATAAAATGTCAAGAATAGGGATGACCTGTTCAGTTCGGACGGTTCGGAGTTCGACCCGAACTTAGCCTGTTCGATTAGATCGTGAACACCGAACATTTCCGGGTGTTCGCCGCATGTTCGACCACAATGGACCACAATGCATTTTCCCACTGGCCTGAAGCTCGTAATTGGCTGCAGCCTTGCACCTGACCACAGGTCTGGTGCAAGACAGGTTCAACACTATGCCAATCACGGCTCAGAGTCCTGATTGGGCAAATTTTGCCCAATCATGGGCTCACAGAGCTAAGTCCCGCAGCATACTATTTAACGTTTCCACACACCGATTCTGCATGCATTTCAGAGGAGATTTCAGAGGAGATAGTTGTGTGTTGTTACTGCCGGTCTGCCACACTACTGGGGGGTCTGGGAGGGTCTCATTTCTACCAAATATCAGGGAATTTAGGTGATGTGTGTCTTGTCACTGTGCCAGCAAGTTTTTTTGGGGGTTACAACTTTCGTTAAAACATTTGTGAATTGAGGTGATGTTCTGTGTCTTGTCACTGGGCCAGCAAGTCTTTCTGGGGCTCACTAATTTCTTTAAAACATTTGTGAATTGAGGTGATCTGTGTCTTGTCACACAACCAGTACCACGCAGTATTTTGGGGCTCACTAAATTCTTTAAAACATTTGTGAATTGAGGTGATCTGTGTCTTGTCACACAACCAGTACCACGCAGTATTTTGGGTGTCACTAATTTCTTTAAAACATTTGTGAATTGAGGTGATCTGTGTCTTGTCACACAACCAGTACCACGCAGTATTTTGGGTGTCACTATTTTCTTTAAAACATTTGTGAATTGAGGTGATCTATGTCTTGTCACACAACCAGTACCATGCAGTATTTTGGGGCTCACTAATTCTTTTAAAACATTTGTGAATTGAGGTGATCTGTGTCTTGTCACACAACCAGTACCACGCAGTATTTGGGGCTCACTAATTTCTTTAAAACATTTGTGAATTGAGGTGATCTGTGTCTTGTCACTGGCTGCCAGCTATCAGTGTGTCTCACTGAGTTATACCAGAGTTCTTTAAATCTTTATACCAGAGTTGAATCAGAGTTCTGTATATATTAATCTATATATCACTCACCATGTCTGAAGGAACAAAAAGGACAGGCAGACACTCCCAGACACAGATAAGAGGGCAAGCCTGTGTCGGGAGGCTGTGCCTCTGATCGTGGTGGACGTGGTGCATCCTCTGCAGGGGCACGCTTGTCCTTTCTAACTGGTGCTGGCCGTCTTAAGCAGCAGCAACATACAGAGGACTTGGTGGATTGACTAACCAGGCCATCCTCATCCTCCGAGTCCTCTGCCAGCAAGGCTTCTAGTGCTTTACAGTCCACCTCAGCTGCCAAAGCATCTAATGCAGCCTCCATGTCCACAGCTACTCCTGCCGTAGCCTCGCTATCACACACGGAGGAGTCAGCTGAATTGTTTGACTACAATGAGAGTGACATGCTGCTTGAGGATGCGCAGCAAGTACAGTGCTCTGATTCAATCTCTGACGTTGAGGAAGGGAGTATAATCAACCTAGAGGAAGGGGGTGCCAGTGATGACACACAAATAACTGGCACTCATGTTGCCCCAGCAGCTGCAGCATACTGCCAAGTTGGCTCCAGTGACGAGGAGATAGGGGGTGATGATGACAATGATGATGAGGTCACTGACTCCACCTGGGTGCCTGATCGAACAGAGGAATTAAGTGAGGAAGAGGGGGAGGAGGAGGCACAGCAAACACGAGGCACAACATCCTCTGTGACCAACTGTAGCACTAGCCAGTCCAGGGCATCACATGGCAGAGCTGCTCCGATGCAGAGCGCTGTTGTCTCAAAGAACACACGCAGGAACTCTGTTGTCTGGGATTTCTTTAAGAAATGTGCAGTAGAGCGCAGCATTGCTATTTGTAATCTATATCAGATGAGGCTTAAGCGTGGGAAAGATACCGGACACTTGGGTACCATGTGCTTGAGGTGACATATGAACAACTGCCACACATCCCGTTGGCACAAAACTTTGCGTAGGACCTCCTCCTCATCATCTGTCTCTACCCCCACTGTATGTCCTGCCATGTCATTGCCTACAATCTCCACCGACAGGGATGATGCTACAGTAATGGATGTACCAGCTCCTTCCTCACAATGTGACATCATCCCAGCAGCTGAAGATTTACGCAGTCAGATTACGTTGCCGCAGCTGCTGCAGCGAAAGAAAAAATATAGTACCAACCATCCCCAAGCACAGCGTCTAAATGCCAGCTTAGCAAAATTACTCGCATTGCAGCTGCTGCCTTTCCAGCTGGTGGACTCTACTCCCTTCCGTGAATTTGCTGAATGTGCTGTACCACAGTGGCAGGTTCCAAAACGCCATTACTTTTCACGCAAGGCCATTCCAGCACTAAACCAGCACGTGGAAGACAATGTTATCCAGTCATTGGGAAAGGCAGTCAGCAACAAGGTGCATGTGACTTTAGACACGTGGTCCAGCAAGCATGGACAGGGTCGTTACATTTCCTTCACGGCACACTGGATAACTCTGATCGCAGCTGGGAGGGATCCAAGACGGGGCTCTGTGCTGGAGCTTGTTCATCCACCACGCCTCCAGAAAGCTGCTTGTATGAGGTCTGTCTGCTCCACCACCTCTCCCTCTCCCTCTTCCTCCTCCTCCTCCTCCTCCTTCTCTGTCTCTGGCAAAGTGGCAGTTAAACCGACGCCTGAAAGGGTCTACGCAATGGCTCAAGCAAAAAGATGCCATACTGTGCTTGAGCTGGTTTGTTTAGGGGACAGGAGCCACACTGGGCTAGAAATTCAGTCAGCTCTGCAGGGGCAGGTGCAGAGATGGTTAACACCACGCCAGCTTGAGCTGGGAATGATCGTCTGCGATAATGGCAGCAACCTTCTCTCCGCCCTACGCAAGGGTAAATTGACGCATGTACCATGCCTAGCACACGTCCTAAATCTGGTGGTACAGCGTTTCCTAACCAAGTACCCAGGGCTGCCAGAGCTTCTCATCCAGACCAGAAAAGTCTGCAGCCACTTCAGACTGTCATTCCCAGCAAGCGTTCGTCCTGGCAGAAATTCAAAGAGAATTCCACCTTCCCACAAACCGTCTGATCTGTGACATGCCCACCAGGTGGAACTCAACATTAGCAATGCTGCAGCGTCTGCACAAGCAGCAGGGGGCCATCAACGAATACCTGTGTGAGTATGGCACAAGGACAGGTTCAGGTCAACTTGGTTTCCCCCCCCCCGCAGTGGCTGATGATCAAGGATGCATGCACTGTACTGTCACCATTTGAGGAGGCAACGAGGATGGTGAGCAGGGACAGTGCATGCATCAGTGACACAATTCCTTTAGTGTTCCTGCTGGAGCACATTCTGCGGGGAATTATAGATGTGGCTCTAGAGGCAGAGCAGCGGGAGGAAAAGGAGGCCTTCCCTAGCTCTCAAGGCCCCAGTCTTTCCGCAGACAGCATTCCAGCGGGTCCTACTCAGATCAGACAGGAGGAGGATGAGGAGGAGGAGGAGGCAGAATATTTAAGTAGTGGGGCATTGAAGGTGGGGATTCCTCAAGGGAGGGTTTCGTGTGCCCATAAACACAAGGGCTAGTGCGTGGCTGGGAGGAGGAAGTGCACAATACGGTCATCCTCATTGACCAGGAAGACTCGGAAGCTAATGCCACCTCCAACCTACGCTGCATGGGCTCCCTAATGATGCAAAGCCTGCTAAAGGACCCCAGGATTCGTGCTATCAAGGAGAGGGATCATTACTGGTTGGCAACCCTTCTTGATCCACGATACAAGGGTAAAGTTGCTGAGCTCATCCTGCCCGCACAGAGGGAGCACACGATGAAAAAACTTGAGGACGCTCTAAAGCGACACTTGTGTAACACCTTTCCAGGCACTGGTAGATTACCAAGTGCTGACACATGTGCTTCTGAGGCTGCGGGTGATCAGAGGAATAGTGGTGAAGGCCAGGGCCGCTTGACTGATGCATTTTTAAATTTTTTTAGTCCTCGACGCCCAGGGACGTCAAATGTAGGCACCCATTGCCAGCGTCTTCACCATATGGTGCAGGACTACCTAGGGGCAAGGGCAGACCTGGATACCTTTCCAGCAGATGATCCACTGGCTTACTGGGTGTTGAGATTGGATCACTGGCCAGAACTTAGCCAATATGCTATGCAGCTACTAGGTTGCCCTTCATCTAGCGTGCTTTCCGAAAGGACGTTCAGTGCCGCTGGAGGTTTTGTCACAGACAAAAGAGTGCGTCTGTTCACCGACTCTGTAGACCGGCTGACATTTATAAAAATGAATCAGTCCTGGATCAGCAGTCATCAATCCCCTGATGCTGACGTAACGGAATAGATCGGGGATGTCTTCTGCATGCACAAATCCTCTGGCACCGAACTCTTCCACAATACCACAAAAGGGTTACGGTGTGAATGCACTTGCTGCCATGAAAGGCACAATATTTGGCTGCACTGACGCCTGTGCCAGATTTATATCATTTTAATTTTTTTAAAAGCAGGGTCCAACCCTGCACTCTTCCACAATACCACAGAGGGGTTACTGTATGATGATACTTGCTGGCCTGGCACCAAAGGCACACTATCTGGGTACACTGACGCCCATTACCAGATAAAAAACTTTTCAATATAGGACCACATGGTCCACCCCTGCACTCTTCCACAATACCACAGAGGGGTTACTGAATGATGATATTTGCTGGCCTGGCACCAAAGGCACACTATCTGGGTGCACTAACGCCCATTACCAGATAAAAAACTTTTCAATATAGGACCACATGGTCCACCCCTGCACTCTTCCACAATACCACAGAAGGGTTACTGTATGATGATACTTGCTGGCCTGGCAGTCTTGCACCAAAGGCAGAATATCTGGGTGCACTGACGCCTTAACCAGATGCATATCTTTTTAATATAGGACCGCAAGGTTCACCCCTGCATTCTTCCACAATACCAAAGAGGGGTTACTGTATGATGATACTTGCTGGCCTGGCACCAAAGGCACACTATCTGGGTGCACTGACGCCTTGACCAGAATCATATCTTTTCAATATAGGACCACATGGTCCACCCCTGCACTCTTCCACAATACCACAGAGGGGTTACGATGTGAATGCACTTGCTGCCATGAAAGGCACAATATTTGGCTGCACTGACGCCTGTGCCAGATTTATATCATTTTAATTTTTTGAACAGCAGGGTCCAACCCTGCACTCTTCCACAATACCACAGAGGGGTTACTGTATGATGATACTTGCTGGCCTGGCACCAAAGGCACAATATCTGGGTGCACTGATGCCCATTACCAGATAAAAAAACTTTTCAATATAGGACCACATGGTCCACCCCTGCACTCTTCCACAATACCACAGAGGGGTTACTGTATGATGATACTTGCTGGCCTGGCACCAAAGGCACAATATCTGGGTGCACTGACGCCTTGACCAGAATCATCTCTTTTCAATATAGGACCACATGGTCCCCCTGCATTCTTCCACAATACCACAGAGGGGTTACTGTATGATGATACTTGCTGGCCTGGCACCAAAGGCGCACACTGACGCCCATTACCAGATAAAAAACTTTTCAATATAGAACCGCAAGGTTCACCCCTGCATTCTTCCACAATACTACAGAGGGGTTACTGTAAGATGATACTTGCTGGCCTGGCAGTCTTGCACCAAAGGCAGAATATCTGGGTGCACTGACGCCTTGACAAGAATTATATCTTTTCAATATAGGAACACATGGTCCACCCCTGCATTCTTCCACAATACTACAGAGGGGTTACTGTATGATGATACTTGCTGGCCTGGCACCAAAGGCAGAATATCTGGGTGCACTGACGCCTTAACCAGATGCATATCTTTTTAATATAGGACCGCTAGGTTCACCCCTGCATTCTTCCACAATACTACAGAGGGGTTACTGTATGATAGTACTTGCAGGCCTGGCACCAAAAGCACAATATTTGGGTGCACTGCCACTGACGCCTGTATCAGATTCATATCCTCAGAGGGGTTACGGTGTGACGGCACTGTTGGGGATGCTAAAGGACCAATTTTAAAGCACCTATTGTTACTTTCATCCAAAGCCTGCATAAGTTTCACAATAATTTAGCCAAAAAAATCAGTAAACTTTTTCTGCGTATACGAAAATGTCTCCTCTTTTCATACAGACTGTCGCCCCAAGCAGTTGTTTATGGATAGATTAAAGGAAAAGCATTTACCGTAATTTGAAACGTCATTTTTTTTGTTTTTAAGTGTTTCTACACATCCTAGAAATCCGCCACGGGCAGGTTATGGGGACCTCCTAGGCACGATATTTGAAGGAATTTTTCGTTTTTATTTTTAACCCTTATTTCATGGAAAACTCACTGTCCCTTTAAAAACTTTTTTTTTTTTACTTTTTTACCTTGTTTTCTGTTCCCCAGGGCACTACCTGGACCCCCATACACCTTTTATGGCAAATATCTAGCATATATACCCTCTTGGAGGGCACTCTAAAAACCAAATTTTCAGCCCCATTGACTTGCATTAAGTTCGGGTTCTGGTTCGGAACCGAACATTTGGGAAGTTCGGGTTCGGGCCCGAACCGAACTCGGGGGGTTTTCGGCTCATCCCTAGTCAAGAACATGTAGCTGCTGGAAGAAACACAACATCCAATCAATATATTAAAATGAATTCAAGTTTTAAAAAAATTTAATAAAAATCACAAGCAGTTATCAGGAATATTTAAAGACAGCTGAACTAGGACTTAAGGCTTGGCTGCAACAGACAGAAATTAACCGAAAATAGCAACAGCTCGTAGAAGTATGAAAAAACCTAAGGGAACTGAATGAATCAGGAAGCTTTTTAGTGTCACTAATCAGATTGTCGGCAGGTGCAGACAGACAAAAACAGAATGAAGAATTGTTTCATACCTTTAGCGTCATAGATGCTGCTCAAGAACACACATTCCTAATAGCTTTGCATTGCAACTCATCCATGATTTTCCATTTAGATACAAAGAAATTGTGACAAACATAGCCAGAGGAAAAGAGTGCAAGGAACAGTAGGCAGGAGAGGGGAGGCTAGAAATAAACAATTCAGAAGCATATTAGAATCGAACTCATTCACTTGAAACATTCTTCACACAAACTGTTATAGAGTTCAATCTATAACAGATTAGAGGAATTAACTGAAAGTGACACTAACTTTTTAACAACCAAATGATCTGAAAAAAATATGCTTATTAATATATATTATTAGAATATTTTTCAGCTGAATTACTTTACTGTAGCATGTGCAGCCATTAGCACCTTACCATAGAAGCAGTCATGGAAGTATACAGTATATTTAAATCCAGGGTTCATTGTATATTTCTGAGATAGATAGATAGATAGATAGATAAATAGATAGATAGATAGATAGATAGATATGCAGATAAATAATGGTGTATATAGATACAAGGATACATAAATAGAAAGTGATATATGGAAAAGGGAAGAAACTGTGAGAGCAAAGAAACAAATCAAAACAAAATGTGTCAATTTGTTGTGTGTATTTTGTATCCTTTCAATATCTTTTTAACTTCATAACTTTTTTGTTCCAATATGTTTTAAATGTGTTTTGTATCATATCGATTCATATTTCGGAATATTCCAAACATAACAATTCAGTAAAAATTCAGACAATTTGCAATTTGATACAAAACGAAATGCACCTGTCTATTTATTACTACGTAAACACCACACAGAGACAGACTGTTAAGATTAGCCCCCAAGGCACCCAAGGGGTTAAAGCCAGCCACTGTTTGGAATGGTGCCTGCCTTTGACCACTGCCCCCAGCCAATCGGGAGGGAGAGAGGTCCAAATGGACCCCCCTCCCTTTCAGGCACTTTCCCTGCTCTCGCGGGGGGCGCGCCTGAAATAGATGTAATCGCGGTAGCGCAATGACATCTATTGTCCTCGCCAGGGTCCCGGAGTGTCGGACTGACATCCAAGATGTCAACCCGCACCGGGGGGCAGCAATCGGCCCAAATCTCGGCTGATTGCTGCCTCCTGTGCTAGGACGCGCTCAGCAAGTCCATAGCACAGGAGAACCACTTGGCGTCCTTAGCAGCCAAGTGGTTAATAAAACAACAAAAAAAACTTTGTTTTTTTTAATTACATTTTACATGGTCAGGTTTAGTATTATTGGAAAGGCCATGCTATGGTCGTTCCAATGATACCAAACATTAACCCCTAGCTGCCACGGATAGGGAGATAGGGGTTCCAATGAACCCCTATCTCCACCATAGGTGGCAGCTAGGGGTTAACTCCAGAACTGACGTCATCGTGCTATGCACGATGACGCCAGTCGTCAGAGGAAGATCCCAAAAGCTTTGGGGAGGGGAACGCGATACGGCGCCTGTTGGCGTCGAATCGCGATCCAGCCCCCTAGGGGTTAAAGACAGCCGCCGCTTGGAAGGGCTGTGCCGAATAAATAATTTTTTTTTCCCAAATAAATCACGAAAAATGGCAGAAAAATCTAAAAATAACAAAATAAAGAGACTTCTTGCTGCAAATTAAAAGAATAAATGGTTTAATAGATAAATAAAAAACAAGAATATTTTTAACATTGAAACTAGACATGTGCATTTCGTATCGTCCAAATTTCGTTTTCGTCCGACATTTGTATTTTCATTATTTTTTTCCTTTCTGAAAAACATAATATCGGCCGTCCAATATTACGAATTGTCTGAAATTACGATTCAAAGTCGATTCGAAAACGATCTGAAATTATTATTATTATTCTTTATTTATAAAGCGTCAGCATATTCCGCAGCGCTGTACAATACACTGAACAACATTTGACAAACAGTACAGGAGAAAACGAGGGTCCTATTCTCGTAGGAATTTACAATCTAGTAGGGTTGGGGTTGGAAACAGGAGGAGAGGACTGCAAGGTCCTGAGACAGAAGAGGTTTGGAGCTGGCTAGTGAAGGAACCAGAACTTTATATGCTAAAAAGAACTGACCTGAGACAGAAGAGGTTTGGAGCTGGCTAGTGAAGGAACCAGAACTTTATATGCTAAAAAGAGGTTTGGGCCCCCACCTTAAGAGGACCCAAGGCGATACTCCTTGAGCCTGGAATTGAGAGGCTCTATAACTGGTGAGTGTGACCAATTTTAATTTAATCCTCCACCTGTATTGCACAGAGTTACGCTATGGGAGTGCTGTCTCCCGATCCTCTCTGCTTTATCTAGTAAACACCACAGATGAAAGGAGGGACGTGCCACCCTATACTTGGCCGCAAGCTATTTTCCTTGAGCCTGGATTTCCCTTAGGCTCTAATAAATGTGAGTGAAACATTCATTTTATTAAATTACCTCATCTCAGTAAGACCATCTGCACTATTATTGCCTTTATTTATTTCTCTCTGAGGGACATCTTTAAAGAGAAGATTTGATATCCACACCACAGTGAAGATTAATGTATTTGTCTTCAATCAACAACACCCCTTGAGTATAAACCACTGATTTTTTGGACACTTATTTTGCACAAATTGACTTATTAATCCTTTTAAAATTTTCTTGTACTCTTTTACCTCCTCTATTTTGGTATTTTAAAGGACATTTTTTGCATTTTTAAGGACACTTTTTATACCTTAAAGGACACCTTCACTTTTACTCCTATTAACCAGTTGTTCATATAATTATCTGTTCACTGTTTTATGCGCCGTATGGTCTCGTTTATCCTTTTATCTTAATCTTGGCACGTATTTTGGTTGTTTTTTATGTGCTTCTCACCATACTTAGGCAGCAATTGATTATTTATTCACATAGCACTTTAATTAACTAAAATTAACAAGCGCCCACACTGTACAGTGTATACCCGTATACACACTTTTTAATTAACTCTTTTATTTGACAAACAGTACAGGAGAAAACGAGGGTCCTATTCTCGTAGGAATTTACAATCTAGTAGGGTTGGGGTTGGAAACAGGAGGAGAGGACTGCAAGGTGAGAGTGATTGATGGTTGCGTCAGTGAGTTGGGTGGTAGGCTTTCACTAAATAGGAACGTTTTAAGGGAGCGTTTGAAGGAAGAGAAATTAGGGTAAAGTCTGACCGTACGAGGGAGAGCGTTCCAGAGAATGGGGACTGCGTGTGAGAAGTCCTGCAGTCTATCATGGGAAGAGGTGATGCAGGGAGACGATAAATTATTTGAAAACGATCCAAAACTATTTCACACAAATCAAAAATGATCTGAAATGATATCAAGTGATTTAAAAAATGAAATGGTATCAAATGAAACGAGAATGATCTGAAATAGGAAAAATGTAACAAAAAAAGACCCAAAATGGAACAAAACAGAATGAAAATGACACAAACCAAAATTTTTTTTTAGAAATGGAACAAAATGATTTCAAAGTAATAAAAACAGGGATTTTTTTAACATTGCAATTTATAGGCTTGATCTATAGGTTTTAATGTTAAAAAAAAACCTGTTTTTATTAAATATTTCTTAAACCATTTATTTTTTTCACTTGCAGCAATAAGTCATTTTTTTATATTTTAGTATTATTTTGGGAATTTTTTGCGTGAAAGTTTGGGTTTCCGAACTTTTTTAAAGTTTTTGTTCAATAGTTTTTTGCAAACAGTGTTTCAATAATGAGAATGAATCGGAACCAATCCGATAATGAAACGGATCCGATCCAATAAATGAATCGGATCTGATCTGAAATTATCGGATCTGAAAACCGAAGTGATTCGAAAACGATAACAGACAATCCGATATTTTGGATTGGTCTGAAATTACGAATCGCAGTGAAATATCGAACGATCCGAAACAAAAAAAAATGCCTGAAACAGCGTACTGTTTTGTTTTTTACTCCGTTCATCAGCTTGTGGTTTTTTTCCGGCAGCTGGTCTGCGCTGTGATCGGCTTCTCGTCGGCTTTTTCCAGTATGGTTTTTCCGGTGGGTTGTTTGTGGCAGGCTTCCCTAAACTCCGGGACCTTGTGGTGAATGCTGAATTCACCGCAGGGTGGGGAACTTTGATTCAGGGAACTGTGGGGAACGAGAGAGCACTGAAATGTCAGCGACATTTCGGTGCTCTCTGAATAACCCCTTTGGTCATTTGTTGTTGGCCATCATTTGAGTCCAGCCTAAGAACTCGATAAGGAGGAACCTGACATGTAAGTATTATTTATATTTATGAGCTCAAGGAAAAGAGTGTTGGAAATATTTTGGTTATTTTATCACTATGTTGCTTGATTATTAGAGCACTATTCACTGTAATAATTTAAACATTAATTGAGATGATTTTATATAGTTAAGGGGATTTGCTCTCTTGAGTTTGTTCACAATTTTAGCTTTTTTTTACTTTGTTTCCCCTAACCATAAGTCACTCATAATGTCAGACAACCCATACAGTTAATACAAAGTACCGTTAAACTAGTAAGACTAGCACTTGTCAAATAGGGATGAGCTGTTCGGTTCCGACGGTTCGGAGTTCGGATCGAACTTAGCCTGTTCGGTCTGCTCGCGAACTCCGAACATTTCCGGGTGTTCGGCGCATGTTCGACCACAATGCATCACAATGGACCACAATGCATTTTCCCACTGGCCTGAAGCTCGTAATTGGCTACAGCCTTGCAACTGACCACAGGTCTGGTGCAAGACAGGTTCATCAGTATGCCAATCACGGCTCAGAGTCCTGATTCGGCAAATTTTTCCCAATCATGGGCTCACAGAGCTAAGTCCCGCAGCACACTATATAAGGTTTCCACTCACAGCTTCACCACGCATTTGAGAGGAGATTTCATAGGAGATTGTTGTTGTGTGTTCTTACTGCCGGTCTGCCACGCTACTGGGGGGTCTGGGGGGTCTCATTTCTACAAAACATTTGGGAATTGAGGTGATCTGTGTCTTGTCACTGGTGCCAGCAAGTATTTTGGGGGTCTCACAAATTTCTACAAAACATTTGGGAATTGAGGTGATATTCTGTGTCTTGTCAATGCCAGAAAGTATTTTGGGGGTCTCACAAATTTCTACAAAACATTTGGGAATTGAGGTGATCTTCTGTGTCTTGTCACTGCCAGCAAGTAATTTGGGGGTCTCACAAATTTCTACAAAACATTTGGGAATTGAGGTGATCTGTGTCTTGTCACTGGTGCCAGCAAGTATTTTGGGGGTCTCACAAATCTCCACAAAACTTTGGGAATTAAGGGGATCTGTGTCTTGTCACTGCCAGCAAGTATTTTGGGGGTCTCACAAATTTCCACAAAACATTTGGGCATTGAGGTGATCTGTGTCTTGTCACTGCCAGCAAGTATTTTGGGGGTCTCACAAATTTCTACAAAACATTTGGGAATTGAGGTGATCTGTGTCTTGTCACTGCCAGCAAGTATTTTGGGGGTCTCACAAATTTCTACAAAACATTTGGGAATTGAGGTGATCTGTGTCTTGTCACTGCCAGCAAGTATTTTGAGGGTCTCACAAATTTCTACAAAACATTTGGGAATTGAGGTGATCTATGTCTTGTCACTGCCAGCAATATTTTGGGGGTCTCACAAATTTCTACAAAACATTTGGGAATTGAGGTGATCTGTGTCTTGTCACTGCCAGCAAGTATTTTGGGGGTCTCACAAATTTCCATAAAACATTTGGGAATTGAGGTGATCTGTGTCTTGTCACTGCCAGCAAGTATTTTGGGGGTCTCACAAATTTCTACAAAACATTTGGGAATTGAAGGTGATCTGTGTCTTGTCACTGCCAGCATATTTTGGGGGTCTCACAAATTTCTACAAAACATTTGGGAATTGAGGTGATCTTCTGTGTCTTGTCACTGCCAGCAAGTATTTTGGGGGTCTCACAAATTTCCACATAACAGTTGGGAATTGATGTGATCTGTGTCTGGTCACTGCCAGCAAGTATTTTGGGGGTCTCACAAATTTCTACAAAACATTTTGGAATTGAGGTGATCTTCTGTGTCTTGAATTTAAGCAAGCATGGGATAGGCATAAGGCTATCCTAAACAAAAGATAAATCCAAGTAAAGTATCCATGTAATTGGGCAGATTAGATGGGCCGAAAGGTTCTTATCTGCCGACATCTTTCTATGTTTCTATGTTTCTATGTTTGTCACTGCCAGCAAGTATTTTGGGGGTCTCACAAATTTCTAAGAAACATTTGGGAATTGAGGTGATCTGTGTCTTGTCACACAGCCAGTGCCACGCAGTATTTTGGGGGTCACAAATTTTTACTAAACATCTGGGAATTGAGGTGATCTGTCTCTTGTCACTGCCAGCAAGTATTTCGGGGGTCATTAATTTCTACAAAATATTTGGGAATTGTTATAATCATTGTGGTCTCACTGATTTATAGGAGGTTTCTGAGACTTGTAATCTGTGGCTTCTCACTGCCACCCATCAGGGGGTCCCACATACTTCTAGCAGATTTATGCAAATTGTAATTTGTGTCTTCTCACTGCCACCCATCAGGGGGTCACACTGATTTATACGAGGTTTCTGAGACTTGTAATCTGTGGCTTCTCACTGCCACCCATCAAGGGGTCACTGATTTATAGGGGGTTTCTGAGATTTGTAATCTGTGGCTTCTCACTGCCACCCATCAGGGGGTCCCACATACTTTAGCAGATTTATGCAAATTGTAATTTGTGTCTTCTCACTGCCACCCATCAGGGGGGTCTCACTGATTTATAGGAGGGAATTGTAATCTGTGTCTTGTCACTGGCTGCCAGCTATCAGGGTGTCTCACTGAGGTATACCAGAGTTCTGGAAATCTTTAATCTTTATACCAGAGTTGAATCAGAGTTCTGTATATATTTAATCTATATATCACTCACCATGTCTGAAAAAACAAAAAGGACAGGCAGACGCTCCAAGACACAGATAAGAGGGCAAGCAGCCCCTGTGTCGGGAGGCTGTGCCTCTGGTCGTGGTGGACGTGGTGCATCCTCTGCAGGGGCACGCTTGTCCTTTCTAACTTGTGCTGGCCGTCTTAAGCCGCAGCAACATACAGGGGATTTGGTGGATTGGCTAACCAGGCCATCCTCATCCTCTGAGTCCTCTGCCAGCCAGGCTTGTAGTGCTTTACAGTCCACCTCAGCTGCCAAAGCATCTAATGCAGCCTCCATGTCCACAGTTACTCCTGCCGTAGCCTCGCTATCACACATGGAGGAGTCAGCTGAATTGTTTTAATACAATGACAGTGACATGCTGCTTGAGGATGCGCAGCAAGTACAGTGCTCTGATTCAATCTCTGAGGTTGAGGAAGGGAGTATAATCAACCTAGAGGAAGGGGGTGCCAGTGATGACACACAAATAACTGGCACTCATGTTGCCCCAGCAGCTGCAGCATACTGCCAAGTTGGCTCCAGTGACGAGGAGATAGGGGATGATGATGACAATGATGATGAGGTCACTGACTCCACCTGGGTGCCTGATCGAACAGAGGAATCAAGTGAGGAAGAGGGGGAGGAGGAGGCAGAGCAAACACGAGGCACAACATCCTCTATGACCAACCGTAGCACCAGCCAGTCCAAGGCATCACATGTCAGAGCTGCTCCGGTGCAGAGCGCTGTTGTCTCAAAGCACACACGCAAGAACTCTGCTGTCTGGGAGTTCTTTAAGAAATGTGCAGCAGACCCCATCGTTGCTATTTGTAATCTATGTCAGATGAGGCTTAAGCGTAGGAAAGACACCGGACACTTGGGTACCACTTGCTTGAGGCGACATATGACCTCCTGCCACACATCCTGTTGATGCAAAACTTTGCATAGGTCCTCCTCCTCCTCATCTGTCTCTACCCCCACTGTATGTCCTTCCATGTCATTGCCTACAACCTCCACTGACAGGGATGATGCTACAGTAATGGATGTACCAGCTCCTTCCTCACAATGTGACATCATCCCATCAGCTGAAGATTTACGCAGTCAGATTACATTGCCGCAGCTGCTGCAGGATAAGAAAAAATATAGTCCCAACCATCCCCAAGCACAGCGTCTAAATGCCAGTTTAGCAAAATTACTCACATTGCAGCTGCTGCCTTTCCAGCTGGTGGACTCTGCTCCCTTCCGTGAATTTGCTGAATGTGCTGTACCACAATGGCAGGTTCCAAAACGCCATTACTTTTCACGCAAGGCCATTCCAGCACTAAACCAGCACGTGGAAGACAATGTTATCCAGTCATTGGGAAAGGCAGTCAGCAACAAGGTGCATGTGACTTTAGACATGTGGTCCAGCAAGCATGGACAGGGTCATTACATTTCCTTCACGGCACACTGGGTAACTCTGATTGCAGCTGGGAGCGATCCAAGACGGGGCTCTGTGCTGGAGCTGGTTCATCCACCACGCCTCCAGAAAGCTGCTTGTATGAGGTCTGTCTGCTCCACCACCTCTTCCTCCTCCTCCTTCTCTGTCTCTGGTGAAGTGGCAGTTAAACCGATGCGTGGCAGGGGCTCAAGCAATGGCTCAAGCAAAAAGATGCCATACTGTGCTTGAGCTGGTTTGTTTAGGGGACAGGAGCCACACTGGGCCAGAAATTCTGTCAGCTCTGCATGGGCAGGTGCAGAAATGGTTAACAACACGCCAGCTTTAGCTGGGAATGATCGTCTGTGATAATGGCAGCAACCTTCTCTCCGCCCTACGCAAGGGTAAATTGATGCATGTACCATGCCTAGCACATGTCCTAAATCTAGTGGTACAGCGTTTCCTAACCAAGTACCCAGGGTTGCCAGAGCTTCTCAGCCAGGCCAGAAAAGTCTGCAGCCACTTCAGATGGTCATTCCCAGCAAGCGTTTGCCTGGCAGAAATTCAAAGAGAATTCCACCTTCCCACAAACCGTCTGATCTGTGACATGCCCACCAGGTGGAACTCGACATTAGCAATGCTGCAGCATCTGCACAAGCAGCAGAGGGCCATCAACGAGTACCTGTGTGAGTATGGCACAAGGACAGGTTCAGGTCAACTTGTTTTTTTTCCCCCCCGCAGTGGCTGATGATCAAGGACGCATGCACTATACTGTCACCATTTGAGGAGGCAACGAAGATGGTGAGCAGGGACAGTGCATGCATCAGGGACACAATTCCTTTAGTGTTCCTGCTGGAGCACACTCTGCGGGGAATTATAGATGTGGCTCTAAAGGCAGAGCAGCGGGAGGTTTAAACCAGAAAATAAAAAGAATAGAGCTGCCATTTCTAAACCTACCCAGCAAGAGATATATAATATAAGAGAAACACTCGAATTGTTTAAGGTGAATTTCCAGCCGGCTGTCGCGTAGGGCAAAAAAAATAAAAATGCCGACCTGTTGGAGAGGCACTTTGTGCACGCCTCTCAGCGGATTGGCATTTTTTTTTGTCCCTCGCAGAAAGAGCCTCTCCCTCGGCATGCTGTGTCCTGCTGATGGCCGGGGACAGGCTGCTGGGGAGCCTGATTACCATGATCCAACAGGAGAGACAGGGGCACTTCGAACAGAGCATATGGGATGAAGTTTCCCCTTTGCTCCTGCGCAGGGCCAGCTTCCCGATCTGACTCCTGCCTCTTCCGGGAGCTGGCTCTGCCACTCCATCCTCCCCCCAGGCACAGGTGACGGTGAGCAGGCAGAGGGTTTGCCACCAGTTGTGCTGCCCCTCTGTCAGACAGACCCTGGCTAAAATGCTGTCTTACCCAGGGTGAGAATCTGGAATTTCCCCGGGCAGCTGCTCTGAGTGCTGGGTCCTCATAGGAGGAGGAGCACAGAGAAAAATACCCCAGTACACCTTGTGGCCTTATTAACTGGGGGGGGGGGTATTTATGGAATAGCAGAGGGAAGGCTAAGGTGAAGGGGGGAATGAGTAAAAGCTTAAATACAAATGGGTTAAAATAAATGTATTGTAGCTGCCAAGTGCCCTGGAGCTCAGTGAAAGTCCTGATAAAAGGCATAATAATTTAGTAGCTCTGGATATTCAGCTACTGGAAACACAATATTATATATAATTATAAAATCAGGAGCTGAGTGCATATAATATTGTATTTCCAGCAGCCTAATATCCAGAGCTACTAATACTTATGCCTTTTATCAGGACTTTCACTGAGCTCCAGTGCACTTGGCAGCTATAATACATTTATTTTAACCCATTTGTATTTCTTTTGCCAGTATAAATAAAAGTTAAGTTTTTATTCATTTTTTTTTTCTTTCACATCAGCCTTCCCATTGCAATTCCAGAGAGCCCTGTGCCCTGTACATCATGCAGCTACTGGCCACCGGGGACAGGTATTTATTCATCTCCTATATTTAAAACAGTTTCCTCCATCGCCGTCAAGGATGCACACACAGCCCTACCGGTCGGCTGTGCATGCATCCAGCACAGTTGGATGTTTCCGTGCTGGGGCGAGGTGAGAGCTGTGCTGCGCTGTATGGTCCACACTGACAGCCCGCCTTCCCGTGGGCTCCCGCTGACAGCCCGCCGTCCCGTGGGCCCCCCCGAGATAACTCTGCCCCCCTGCCTGTCAATTCCACCACCGGCTCTCCCAAATCCAATCTTGCCCTGGCCACGGAGTAATGGATCCTGTTCCCAGGAGCTTATGTCAAGGCTAATGTCAGATGAATACAGTCAGCACACTCTGCGTGCGCACATAACGGACAGACATACTGGCGGAAGAAACTGTAGACACCACACAGTCTGTTTTTTGACGGATGTAGAAAAAAGGGAACTATGGGAAATAAAATTAATATGAAAAATGATTAAAAATAATAATAATAAAAAAAAATCGTAAAATGATATGAAAAGCCATTGTGTGAGTCAAGGTACTGGACATCACAAATGCGCTCCGTCTGACTTTGTGTCATCACGCACACAGAACACTATGCTGACGTGGCGCACTCTGCACCTCCGTCTAGTAGTTTTACGTTCTTGCCTACCTTGCGTCCGTTTGCCGCGTGTGCTGTACGTTCGCAGTTCGGTGCGGACACACTTCGTGTGTGGGTCTCTATTGATCATTATTCTATGCTACGACGGGCGTTAAACTGTGCGGCGACACGGATGTGATCACTGCCTTCGTCTGACGCCGGCCTAAGAGGGGTGCTGTTCCCGTGAGCTTACAAACTAAGAGGGAGAAGAGGAGCCTGCTCTAAAATATAAATGCCTTTGTAATGCGCTGTCAGCTGCACGCGCACCCATCAGAGCTGATCACTTGGCCGTCGCAGACAGGACGGTGACGGACGTGTTATAAACACAATTATGTATAGAGATACTCTTGGATAGGACATTGAAAAGCAAATATGTGGACATGAATTCTGAGCTGGCAAGTGGCAACAACAATAGACTGCCCTCCGGGCAGGCTTAACAACTAGTAGTGTAATAATGTGCTAGTAGTAGTTGTTTCAGTGATTATCACATCTCTTTTGTCCAACTATAATTCATAAATATATATATATATATTTATTTATTTTTTTCTCAAAAGTGAGTTAGTAGTCAACCTCTTTATTTCTACAACTTTGAGTCTATTGTTACAAATGTCAAACACATTTGAAATTATGACTAAAAAAATAAAATCACAAAGCGGTTCTCCTTGATATTTATAAAGAATACATGTTTTGCTGAATATTACAAAGAAATAATGTTTTCAGCTTGATATATTGTAAGATGAGAATATGTGTGTACAGTAAAATGCAATCTCTGTAAAACAAAAACTGAGAGACACTAAAATGTAATAAATATTCCCTGCTGTATATGAAAAAATGCAAATTAGTAATAAATGCGGAATGCTTGAATGTGTTATGTTGAAGTTTGTTTATGAAAACAGTTAATTGCTCATATCAACTCATAAACAAGGTTATATTTTATATATTTTATTGTCATTTATAGTGAGTTCTTCCATCCCTAAGAAAATAATAAATATTGCATATACATTCCTTGTTTAATGTGCAAAGCATGTGCTACAAGTTTACTTACTGCTATGAAACTATTGATGTAAATATAATTTCAACAATATTAGAATTTTCTTATGCATCAAGGTGTGCAAAACCAATTTCCAGGCATGTTTAAGTCACTCTCTAATAAATAAAGCAAGATATTTTTTTCTGCTTGCTTCCTACAGAATCATAAATTGAATATACAATTAATCCTTTACTTCCAAGCATTCTTTTGCTCTTGTTTTTATCGGAGAGGCATTAAAAGTAGAGTAGAAGGCACAGAAAAACTAACAGAGTTATTCAAAGAGAATCGAAAAGCCACCGCACATTCGGTGACTTTTCGTTCTCTTCAATTCGGCTTGATTAGGCAATCCCATTTCGGCGACCCTGCGGTGTATTCAGCAAGCACCACAGGGCCGTCGAAGTGCAGGGAAAAGCCGCCGCAAACCTGCCAAACACTCCCCACAAAAACCCGGCGAATGCGCGCCGAAAACCCGCAAAAACATCTGGATTAACCCTGCCGAACACGACGGAGAAACCCGAGCAGGAGCCGATCACAGCCGCCAGAAAAACCCGACACCGCAGACAAATGGAAACAAAACATTTGTTTGAATGTTTGAAAAGTGAAACGCTGTTTGCAAAGAAACTACTGAGCGAAAATGTCTGAAATTTACATATGAGGTCCAGGGAATGATAATAAAAAGGGCTGTTACAGAAAAATGAACAAACGATTAAAAATGAATAAAAAAAAATCGGCAAAAAAAGTTTGACAACAAAAATCACGAAAAATGCTTAAAAGATCCTAAAGAATCTTTTTACTGCAGAATATTATAATAAATGATTTATTAGATATTGAATTAAAACGGGAATATTTTTAACATTGAAGCCTATGGGATTCGCCTGAATAAATCTGCCGCTTGAAGCCACCGAATGGCAGGGCAATTCGGCAACTTTTCACTGCTGGTTTTGTGTTCTCTGAATAGACGAAGCATTGCTTCTCTATGGGGATTTCACTGCCCTCGAACAGGCATCGTATATGCAGGCAATTTGCCAACATTTGGCGAATTGCCTGCTCTCTCAATAGCCAAATGGCCAAGAAAGGTAACCGAATGCTGTTTTTCAGCGTTCGGTTACATTCAAGCAAACTGGTTGTTTTTTTCACTCCAATCGTTTGCGGTGTCGGCTTTTACCGGCGGCTGGTCTGCACTCTGATCAGCGGCTGCTCGGGTTTCTCTGGCATATTCAGCAGGGTTTATCCAGCTGTTTTACAGGTTTTATTGAGTGTTCGGTGGGTTTTGCAGTGAGTGTTAGGGGGGTTGGCGGTGAGTGTTCGTCGGGTTTGCGGCGGGTTTTCCTTGCACTCCGGGGACCCTGTGGTGCTTGTTGAATACACCGCAGGGTCGCCGAAATAGGATCGCCAAATCGCGCCGAATTGAATCGAACGAAAAGTCACCGAACGTATGGTGACTTTTCAATTCTCTTTGGATAACCCGGATGGACTTATGTCTAATTCTACACCCATCAGCCTACAAGCTGCAATGGGTGAATGCCAAACTACAATTTGTGTTATTGATCCGATATATGATACATAACAATAAGAAAATAAACTTGGTAGATAGAGGCCTCCAGTTCAGTGAGGTCTGTACAACCCATGCTTAAGTACTCTACGTAAGGGTTTAGGATTAGAACAGGTTATCCCAACATGCTATACCAAAAATTACCTTATCCAGGAACAGCACAACTCTTTAAATCTATTAGAAGTAGCCATGGTGGTGATGTTAAACCAACACCAGATCGATTATCAGTCCTTGAAATGGCTGGGATTACAGCAGGTCAGAAGCGGGTTACAATACAACAAATACATTAATTTAATGAGTCCTTGGAGTGGCTCTATAAACACAAGAGGGGAGTCAGAATAGCCAAGTTTGGGATACAGAGTAGCGCAACAACGGGGAGATCAGGTGCGTCTGTACACTTAAACAGAGAGCAGAGAGAGTAGTCAAGAATAGCCAGGTTGGTACTTGAGGAGTGGAACGGTAAGCAAAGCCAAACCGAATTGTTTCAGAACATTGGAAATCAATACAGTGAGTGAAGTCAGGCAAGCACACAAAACACACAGGGCTCTATCATCTCCTTAACGCTAGCGCTAGCACTCACATAAATGAGCGTTAGCACTAGCTTAAAAGAGTTGATAGCGCTCTGCACAGATCACCTCTGAATCGGTAACGGGTTAAAAACCCGTTAGCGAATCAGTATTGGTGCTATTTAGCGCTTGCTTACTGTACTTTGTGCTCCCTATACTTAACATGGAAAGCGCAAAATTCAAGCATTCAGTAATTAGCGTTAGGATCACAATGATCTAACTAAAAGAGTTAACACCAGCTCTGACCTGATGCTAACGGATTTCGCTGCTGCAGAATCAGCAGCAGCTGAAAACCACCCCCAAAAATGAAATACTCACCTCTCATCCCGCAGCGAGAATGGTGGCCCAATCCACTGCTTTTGGCCACCAGGAGCAGAGTCAGACTGGGGGGAGTCCCTAGTCTCCCTTCGCGATCACTCCGTCGACCAGCAGGATATCATCACGAGAGGTGAGATTGTGCCGGTCATGTGAACCGGCAGCAGAAGCCAGGATGCTTGAGACGGCACTTAAGCGCTGTCCCGAGCATCCAGGACCCTAGCGGCCACTATGGGGCGGGCTGCTGGACTCCACTGGGAAAATGGGGGTGCTAGGGGGAGGTTAGTGAATGCAAATTTTCCCCTTAGTGTCCCCGTTTTAGCGAGACCCAAGCGATAAGGCCCACAGTAAATACACTGGCTGATGCGTCACAGAAAAACACAACAGGGCAATGGATACTATTCCGGTGCAGGTTAACATAGAAATACGTCACTAATCAGTCCAACGTCATATTTGTGTGTCTGAACATAGGTATGATAGAGCCAATAATGATGCAAATCAATGTCATTATCATCCTCATGGTCATAAAAGGAAGCAGGGGGCTGAGCGTTTCACATCGGAACAAATGCCTTAACATTGCAAAATGGCACAGGGCTCGTTCGCATTTCCTGGAATGAGCAAGGCCGTGAAAGGGACTCTCAGACAGTGCTGGCTATGATATTATGACAAAGGGTGATGACGGGATGGAGCTATACAAGAGGTACGCATGACACTCTATTCCTCTCATATCCCCATAAAAAATTGTCAATAGTCCAGTGTATTGCACGGAACTCCTTGTTGTCCATTGGAATGGGAAAGGTTTTATAAAGCACAGAGGAGCCGAGGCAATACATTCATTTTGATTATATGAATACCATTAAAATAGAAATCAAAAAATTTACAGAGCTCCAAATAAGTTCTTATAAAAAAATTGTATTATTACAGGCGCCACTATCCCCAGTTGTCTATCCTTTATAAAAAAGAAACAGAAAAGACCTTTCAAAGAATAAATAAATGTGTTGACGCATTTCTGTGAATCTCAGTCGCAAGAAAAATCATTTTATTCTCCCTTCTCTTTCTTTTCCTTTTTTCCCCTTATCTCTCTAATATCTATACACAAAGTAAAAACAATTGAATATGAGTCATAAAACAATAACATTCTAAACATAGCAAAATAAAACTCACAGTAAAGGTAACAGTAGAATTCAGATACAAACTTGTGTTGACTACATTTAGCAGCTCCACAGTTTGTGTAACATACAGGAAACCTATGACCAGTAATTTGCATATAGTAATAGTGCAATTCAAAAGCTTGTGGCAAGCATATCAACTGCTTAGTGAATCGACCCCAAAGTTACCTTCAAAGTGAGGGAAAGTGGTTATACACCTCCTGAAAAAAGTGGTAAAAGGTATTATGTACCAGTTTAGAATAAGAAATCTGCTGGCGTGTCGCATGATGAATGGTACGCATAGGGGAGGACAGATGTTTGGGCATGAGCTTTTGGGCTAAAATAAATCACATCAAGTTATTCACCAAGTACCTAATGAAGAATTGCATATTTAACAGCAAATTTTTGTAAAATGGTAAAGCTTACGAGTTTGGAAAAAAAATCTAATATTTTAGATATTTTATATAATATCTAATTCTCTTTCAATTACATACTGGTCCAGTGGGTGTCTCCTAAAGTGTATCGCCTTTTAATTTGAAATAATGCCCCAGAAGCAGTTTGACCCCTTCACTGCTGAGCCATATCACCCCTGTGTGCTGAGCTCATTTTGACAATTTTGTGATCATCATTTATAAATGTGCTTTGAAGACATGTTTTATTATAGGACCCAGACATGTTATGCATCATTTTTTTCAGTGGACACAGGAGATTCAAAATATATAATTATTATATGCATGTGTTAGAGATGTGCACCGCTAAAAATTTTGTTTCGTTTAGTTTTTCTTTCCATGTGTTTTTTTTTCGTTTCGGACCGTTTTTGTTTCGGATCGATTGGAAATTTTCTGATCAATTTGAATTGATAAAAAAAAATATATTTTTTTTTAAAAAGTTTCGATTTTTTTTTTTAAATGCTTAAAATATCCTAAAAAATCTAAAAATAAAGAGATTCTTTACTGCAGAATATTATAAGCAACAGTTTATTAGATATTTAATTAAAACGGGAATATTTTTAACATTGAAGCCTATGGGATACAACATTTCCCACATTATCGAATTTGATATCAACTATCAAATTTGAAATCAAATAACTCAATCAATCAATTCGAAATTTATTTCAAATTCGATAGTTGATATCAAATTCGATAGTGTGGGAAATGTTGTATCCCATAGGCTTCAATGTTAAAAATATTCCAGTTTTAATTCATTGTCTAATAAACCGTTCCTTATAATATTCTGCAGTAAAAAGTCTCTTTATTTTTAGATTTTTTTAGGATCTTTTAAGAATTAAAAAAAAAAAATAGATATGAAATTTTGGATTCGGAATGCCCTCGGAAGCACGAAAATTGAAAATTTCGTAGGAAAAACAAATCTGTACGAAACGAATTGCACATCCCTAGTATGTGTCATGTCCCATCAGAATGATATATCAAAAAATTTCCATTTCCATTCGGATTTCAGAATTCGGAAATAAGTAACGGCAGGGGCTTTGTACAATTGATTTGTGAACTTGTGAAGATGGCTTTAATATAAATTTTCATATGGTAATGTTTGGTATCCTTGGAAGGGCCAAGCCTGTGGTCTTTTCAATGACACCCTACTTGACTATGTGTGGGCCAAAGAATAGAGATACAGGTGTCCAAGATATCTCCGTCTTTGCTGCAGTGCAATGGCTTGTAAGTTAGATGAAACAATGTGAAATACTGCATTGTGCCATAACCACCACACTTGCTACTGGCATGGGAAATGAGAAGGTTAGCTAGTGCAGCAGTATTAGTAAAAAAGTAAAAAAGCAAACAATTCCACTACTTTATAAAAATATTACTTTTAAAAAACATATTTATTAATTTTGCTTTACAATTTTGCACATTCACGTGAGTTGTCAGTGGACAGGCCAGGCTCTGACTGTTCCAGCAATGCCTCACTTAGTGTGGTAGCTAGGGATGAGCCGAACACCCCCCGAGTTCGGTTCGGGCCCGAACCCGAACTTTCCATATGTTCGGGTCCGAACCCGAACCCGAACTCAAACTCCATGCAAGTCAGGGGGACAAGAAACAAGAACAAAAAGTAAAAAAAAAATGTTTTTAAAGGGACAGTGAGTTTTCCATGAAATAAGGGTTAAAAATAAAAATGAAAAATTCCTTCAAATATCGTGCCTAGGAGGTCCCCATAACCTGCCCATGAAGTGGCGGATTTCTAGGATGTATAGAAACACTTAAAAACAAAAAAATGACGTTTCAAATGACGGTAAATGCTTTTCCTTTAATCTATCTATAAACAACTGCTTGGGGTGGCAGTCTGTATGAAAAGAGGAGACATTTTCAGACACGCAGAAAAAGTTTACTGATTTTTTGGCGGTGAAAAGCAGGAGAATGGAAAATTCTAGACCAAATAGCCGATTTGGAAAGTGACATAAATGGTAGAATTTTTCTGGTTTGGCTATTTTGACCTAGAATTTTCTCTTCAGTCATTCTCCTGAGTTTCACCTTTCTCTGAATAACCCTGTCAGGGTTATTCAGAGAGCAGTGAAGAGCAGGAAAATGACTGGAAAATGGAAAATTCTAGGTCAAAATAGCCAAACCAGAAAAATTCTCCCATTTAGGCTAGGGTCAGACTAGCGAATTTTTAACGTGCGTTTAGGCGCACTTAATCACGGCCGCACTAGCAGCAAATGACGGGCAATGACGGCCAATATACGAAGCACGGTCGCGCGAAAGTCCGGCTGCGCAACGCAAGTGGAAAATGAACGCATTTTTTCAAGAAAGCAGAACTGCTAGTACGGACGTACAGAGTGCGCTGCGTCCACTAGCAGCGTGTGTGCGTGATTTGGAGACGTCAGACCCTGCTCATGTCCGGCCAACATAACGTCCAGACACCCAAAGTTTCCTGGTTTGGATCCATAAAAAAATCACGCACAAAAATGCGCATCGTATGACCGTTTTCGCACATTCCGTCAAAAAAATACAGCAATGCGTTCGAACGCACTTTTTGACGGTCGCTGTGAAAAATGCGTTAGTCTGACCATAGCCTTATCTCACTTTCAAAATCGGCTATTTGGTCCAGATTGTTCTCTTTTCCTGCCATTCTCCTGGTTTTCACCTTTCTCTGGTTTGGCAACATGAACAGGTATAAAGTAAAAAAAATAAAAGAAAATAAAAACATGTTTTTTTGTGTGTTATTTTTATTAATGCAGCAATATTGTTCACATTGCAATTATAATGTGAACGATGATGCACTAATGATTTTTTTCTATGGGGTGTGTTTGCTATAAATCACGTAATTCCCCCCACAAAATGTAACAAGTCCCCATTTCTAATTTTTGTACAAGCGCACCCCATAGAAAACATAACCGCAAACGCTCATGTGCTAAAATGTGAAAAAAACAACACTTTACACACTGCAGATGATTAAAAATTCAATTTTTATTGCATTTTTTTCATAATATACAACCAGGACAGGACTAGAAGATATAAAAATGATATATTATAAATCTGCGGAATCTGCCGGAAAGAACGATATCTAACATGTCGGTCATTTAACAAAATGTGGCTTCAAAATCGCATTTAAACATGATGAGCGAAAGCGGTAAAAATGAGCTGAGCACACAGCGGTGAAATACAGCATATTAGAAGTTTTAGGAGGGAAATTAAAACCTCTCAAATCTCAATCAGAAGCAGACACCACCCCACCCCCTCAGTATAGTCTACAATGTATCAAATTGATTAGACCAGCCTAAAACAACTGTTGTTATGACATTTGAAAACCAGAGGTCATTTAGAGTTGAGAATTTTTGCACGTACACATTAGTTTTTAATTCAATATCTAATAAACCGTTGCTTGTAATATTCTGCAGTAAAGAGTCTCTTTATTTCTAGATTTTTTAGTGTTTTTTTAAGCATTTTCTATACTTTTTTCAAAATTTCTTTTTTTTTCAAACTCGACCCGAACACACCCAAAAAGTTCGAAGTTCGCGAACTTTCGAACAACCAAAGTTCGGGTCGAACTCCGAACCGTCCGAACCCGAACAGCTCATCCCTAGTGGTAGCCCTTACCGGTCAGAAAATAGAAGAGTCCAATTACTCAAATGTCCTCTAAGGGCATTTTGACAGTAGTCCTGGCTAGCTCTTCACGATGACATAATAATGTTTATGCACTATGATGTCAGTGCAACAGTGGGTCATCCCATAGGGATGGGACACCCCTACAATCTCAGGGAGAAACACCTGGCCCCAGGGTTGTCTTTACTGTGGGGGAAAAGGGGCAGTTGCCCCGGGCCTAGAACACTCCAGGGAAACACACAGCCAGGATCCATTCACACACTGATCTCCCTGCAGCAAGCATCTTAAGAACACTCCAAGGAAACACACAGCAAGGATCCATTCACACACTGATCTCCCTGCAGCAAGCATCTTAAGAACACTCCAGGTATCCAGTTTTCAACATGATGGCCACCAGCACTCTCCACAATATGCTATTCTCGCAATTGTATTTTGTATCTGCATTTTTAAATTTTTGGCTGATTTTTATTTTCTAAAAATCCAGTTTTTTTGATAGAATTTTAACCTGTCCCCCGCACTGTCCCCTCCCCCCATTTCAAAGGCCTCTGATGCCTAACACTTACCTGAACTCATTTACTCTTCACACACAGGGAAACACACAGTCAGGATCCATTCACACGCTCAGCAGTCCCATCCTCCCTCCCCAGCCACCCCCCCACCC
Source organism: Leptobrachium leishanense (assembly GCA_009667805.1). Classification (NCBI taxonomy): domain Eukaryota; kingdom Metazoa; phylum Chordata; class Amphibia; order Anura; family Megophryidae; genus Leptobrachium; species Leptobrachium leishanense. Next base: position 416,405,901 of record CM019063.1, on the reverse strand, counting down.
AGGACCAGCCTCTATTTTCAGGCATCCTTTCCAGCTGTCTACTCTTCTTTCTCTAATTCCCAAGCAACCATCAATTACTCTCACTTTGCAGTCCTCTCCTCCTGTTTCCAACCCCCAACCCTTCTAGATTGTGAGTTCCTACGGGAATAGGGCCCTCATCTCCTCCTGTACTGTTTGTCAAATGTTGTTCAATGTATTGTAACCCTGTCTATACTGTGCCTATTGCACAGCGCTGCGGAATATGCCAGCACTTTATAAATAAAGAAGAATAATAAATAATAATTGTTGTGGAGCTCAATGCAGCCATGGCCTGGTTGTTTGGATCCACCATATCTCCAGAACCACAGAAGGTAATGAGTCAGGTGAGGCATTTTTGGAAAGGTCAGAGTATGGCCTTTCCAGTGATACCAAGCCTGATCAGGTCTTATATAAAAATAAATATTTTTATATACATAAATAAAAATTATTATTTTTTCTTTTTTTATACTAACACAACACTATTGTTCACGTTTAAATTATAAACTGAACAGTGGTACTGCATTAACTCACCATTTCTGATGTTCATCATTACGCATTGTTCCATGAAAATCCTAAACCCCTGCACTGCAGCTAGGAGCTCCGGGGGTCCTTTGGAACCCTGCATCTCAAGTCTTTACACCGCACAAGGTCAAGTGAGGTGTCATTGGAAAGGTCAGAGTCTGGCCTATCCATCAATACCAGATATTACTATACATTTTTGTAAAAAAAGAAAAATGAACAAAAAAATGAAATATGCATAATTTACTTTTTTGTCTGTTCTAAGGCATTATGTGCTTTCACTTGGTGCAGCAGCATTGTTTGCGTTATATCTTATATCCAATGACGGGAGCAAATGTAGAGGTGATGGTACAATTCATTATTATGCATTTGTCCATCTAAAACATGAGCCACCCCACTGCGAGGAGTGCAGGAGCACTTTGAACCCCTGTATCTCCATTCTTTATACCCCACAAAGTTAAGTTAGGTGTCTTTGGATAGGTCAAAGTTCTGCCTTTATAATGACACCAAACATGAACGTGTAATACCTAAAAGAAAAAATACACCGTTTTATTTTCTCTATTTTGCGGGGGGGGGGGTTGCTTTTCGAGGGGGGGGGTTGGGGTGGATAGCAAGATTGCATGGGAGGGCCCATCAAAAAGTTTGCCCAGTCATTATTAAAGACGGCCCTGCCTGGCACAGCGGTGAAGAGACAACTATATACAGACGTTATTGCAATGGGAAAACACTGTCAGGGTTATTCAGAGAGCGGTGAAAAGCAGGAGAATGACTGGAGAATGACTGGAGAATGAAAAATTCTAGGTCAAAATAGCCGATTTGGAAAGTGAGATGAAAGGGAGAATTTTTCTGGTTTGGCTATTTTGACCTAGAATTTTTCATTCTCCAGTCATTCTCCTGCTCTTCACCGCTCTCTGAATAACCCTGTGTATGTCATCTTCTTCGGCAGTGAAAGGGTTACGTGTACAAAGAATCTAAAACAAAGTGAGAGGAGGTATGAGTTGTCATTTAAGGTAATCTGCAGCAAATACAAAAGCAGAGAGGAACCCTGAATAAGAAATGTGTCACTGGTGAATGAAAAGCATAAATTGAACACAAGGAGAGGTTAAGCAGAGCTTTGTTGATCTAGTGTAATTTTTCTGACAAAACAGCAAAAAAGACACAATCTACAAAATTATGCAATTTTAGATAAGCACACTTGTCAATGTTGTTAGTTAAAGGATATTATATACACTGATCATTTGCTGTTTCTAAAATCTGTTAATCATCAAGCTTTTGCATCTTTGCTTGGCTGCAGAAATGGATATATATTTTTTTTAATCCCATTATACCCTTCTTACCACAGATATCTGTATACATGTCTATTTATAAAGTCTATTGTTTTTCGCAGGAATATGTTCGGATATATTCCTCTATGATTATATCTGCTTGTTTGTCTCTTTTATTCTCGGGTTCTGCTGTCAAAGCTTTTCACTATTTGTAACTTACTATTTTCTGCTTTCAGCTGGTAATAATTCTCATTAAAGTTGAATTATACAGACATAACCACAAAAGTCTAACTTGGGACCAATGAATACCAATTTATTTAAAACCTAACGTAAAAGCTGACTGGGTGAGAAATCAGGAATATGCTTAGAGTAATTGTCTATAACAGTAAGTTCAAGTTGGTGATATTAAAAAAAAAAAAAACAGACATACCTTAACCGGGTTATGCCCATTGTAAACACTGTTTTTTTATTCTATTCCCCAATGCTTTTTCTTTTCCTTTCTGTATACTTTAACCCCTTCGCTGCTGAGCCAGTTCACCTCTGGGTGCTGAGCTAATTTTTACTGTTTTTGCTCATCATGTTTAAACGCGATTGAAGTCATGTTATTATACGACAAAAATTATATATAATTTTTTATGGCAGACTCAGCTGATTCATAATATATCATTATTATATGTATATGTCATGCACTGCCAGAAAGCTATAATAAAAATGTAAAAAAATGTGAATTTCCAATCATGTATGGCAAGTAAAATCATTCTTTTCACATTTTATCATCCGAGCCTTTGTGGTTATTTATTCTATGGGGTACACTTGTTAAAAAAATTAGAACTGGGAACCCGTTACTTTTATTTTTCTGAGATATTAAGTGATTTTAGCTAAAAAAACCCATAAAAAATCATTAGTGCAGCATCATTGTTCACATTATAATCGAAATGTGAACAATAATGCTGCATTAATAATAATGCCCCACACCCTCCACATCTCCAATTTTACTCGGACCTCTACACAAACTCCTCGAATATGAGTTTGATCATTGTGTAATAGGTGGGGATTACAATGCGGTCTTGGATCAGGTTTTAAGTTTAATTTGTTTATTTTGTGAAAAAGTCATCTTACAATCAAATATAAGACAAGAAAAGTCACAAAGGAACCCATCTACAACATTCTGCATAAGAACATCAGTAAAAAACTACTCCAAAGAGATTACGGTGTGCATCATCAAATAATACCAAAACGGGGGGTGGGACGGTAGGGATCTACATTAGCCACACTGCAGCGATGATGCGAGAAGAAAAAGAGAAGAAGAGGGAGAGAAAAAAGAGAGAGAAAAAAAGAAAAAAAGGGGAGGGTGGGTAGGGGGCAGGGAAATGGCAGAGGCCATTAATGTGACTTTCCCGGCTCGCTCCCGAAGGAGGCCGTGGAAGGGTAATGTCACAAGGCCCAGGTGCCCGAGGGCCAATTATGGCAACCAGAGCCCTGGTAGGTGCCATAGTGGCGCACCCCTGAACCACCTGAAAATTGCCAAAACAAACCAAAATTATATAAGAAGGGGGGAGAGAGGGGGGGTTAAGAAGGAGGAAGCATCATCATTGGTGCGGCACATGTCGAATGGAGTCACGAGTGGGTAATAATAAACTTTGCGTGTGGGGGACCCCAAGCAAAATACTCAACGGGGGGAGGGGTGAGTCTGCTCAGAAATTACACAGTTCTGTAACAAAACAGGCACTAGGAAGAAAAACAACATTCGTCCCAACTCGGTAAGACGGAAAAGGAGTCCTCAGAGATGTCGCAAAATACAAAAGAAGCGAGTGTCCTCAGGAAAACGGTGCAAAATAAAGGGAAGAGAGGTGATCCCTGCAGTCTAGTCACAAAAACCGGGAAAAAACCCAGATCAGGACACCACTCAGCCTGGGTCTCCTCTAGCAGCATCTGGCAGGGGAGCTCTCTTCGGATCCAGCAAGATACCCAGGGAAGCAAGGAGGGTCCAGGCGTCCTCTGTAGTAGTAGCTGTATGACACACATTGCCATGGGTGATCAATAAGGAACCTGCTACTCCCCAGCGATAACGCACATCAATATTTCGTAAATGGGCCGCCACGTCTTTAAATTGCCTCCTGGCCACCAGTGTCGCAAATGGCAAGTCATTGTACAGATACAAGACTGCTGAGTCAAAAGAGACCGCCGCCCGAGCTGCAGGGACCATCATCAATTTCTGTTTGGATGTAATATCTCTTGCGGTCGCTATCACGTCCCTTGGGGCATCCAAGGGGGCCGCTACTGCCTTCCTGATGCGCATCGCCATGCCAAAGACCGCTGGTGATCCTGGCGGTGGCTGTAGTAGCTGGTCAGCAAGCCGATTTATGTACCCCAAAAGGGGCAACCTGTGGCACAGTCTCTGGGATCCCTCTGAACTTAATGTTGTGCCGTCTGTGTCGCGCCTCCATACCTTCCATAGCCCTAGACAGGTGTGTCACCTGTGACTGGAGTGCCTCCACCGTCGTGACCAGATGGCAGTGAGCAGTCTCTGCTTCCGCTGCCTGATCCCGAATCTCAACCACCGTCCCCTGCATTGCGGTGACCTCAGCTCGCAGATCTTTGACATCTGTTCTCCACAGAATATGCATCTCAGCCACCATGCGCCTGATGTCTCCCTTTGTGTACGGTAGGTAGTCGTCCGTTTCATTTGTGGCGGCCACTTCGGGTGGGTCTTGTTTCTCAGACGCTCTGCGTCTGTGCCCAGTAAATGTGCAATGTCCCTGCACTGGGGGAGCCCCAGTCATCAGAGCCCCGAGTGAGCCCTCTCTGGCTTCCTGCTGCAGGCCTCGGTCCTCGTCCGAGGAGCCGTAAGTGTGCTGCGCACGAGGTGACAAGTCCGCACTCCGACCTGCACGGTCTCCCCCCAGGGATTCGCGGATGTCCTGCTGGCGGGGGCCCTCTGCCGGGTTGGGCTTCTTTGCAGGCTTCTTCCCCATCTAGTCTGATGTCCGCAGCACCAAGAGGGCCTTTGAAGCAGGCAGCGACGAGACCACTGAGGACGCTGCCGTGTAAGATGGCCGCCGGTGCGAGGCCGCGTGTGTAGGCCCGAAGAAGGTAATCCCCTTCTAGGTGGTCCAAACTATGAGATCTCACACCCGGCACCTGGAAACCCGCAGCAGGGACACCATCCAGCTTTGTTATATGCTGGGAGGTCTCCAATAACACGCAAAAGTAAACCGCTGTCGAGGAGCTACAGAAAGTGCGACCTGTCCTGGCTGTAGTCTTGGATCAGGTTTTAGACAGCTCCCACCCAAGAAAACACCTCACCTCAAACCTGTCAACTTCTGGTCCCAAGTTTTCAGGCCCTTGTAGAGGCCTGGTGATACCTCAACCCGGAAGGTAGAGACTTTTCCTTTGATTCCCATCCCCATGACTCCTTTTCACATATAGACATGTTCCTCTTGTCGAGCTCCTTGCAGCACTCCATTGTAGACCCTTTGATTGTCATGATCCATATTTCGGATCATGGAAAAAAAAAAGTTACAGTTTAAGAAAATATGTCTTAGCTGTGTGATTTCAATCTTTACCTCCACTGGAACTCAGTGGTTCAGTAATGAAATTAACTGGCAATCTCTTGATCAGCAGGCAAGATACTTCTTCCTAGCATAGCTTGCTCCTTTCTCTGTAATGAGTAATTGATTTGCTAAGAAGCACACATGACACGGCGTAAAATGAATAGATTACTTTATTTCACTCTGCAACATATCTTTTCAAGTTGATTTACATAAAACTTAAAAGAGGTTTTAAATAAAGCAACCTCTATCTACAGGATATTTGAACTGTCAGGATATATATTTTACTTAATGTTAAAGTAATGTTTTACCTATGGAAAATGCTTATTTATTTGATATTTTTAAACTTCCTTTATATTTAAGCGATTATACCCATATCATATTTTGTTACTCGATGAGGGATTCAATATAAAATTTCCACAATTATTAACCAATATCGAGAAATGGAATTTTATCGCCATTTATAGGAGGTGTCTTTATATCCTAATATTGACCCTAAACCTTAACCCCTTCACTGCTGACGACGTGTGGGACACATCCTCATTTACTCCCGCTATATGCTGAGGACATGCCCCACATGTCATCAGCTTTGTGGGAGCCCCGGCGGAGATACTCACCTCTCTGTCCGGGGTCCCACGGCGGTCTGACTTCAGCGTCCTCAGACGCTGAAGTTAAGCCCCTCCCGACGTAAATGACGTAATTTCCAGGCAAACCCCCGGCAATGAGAGGGTGGTGGATACATGGAACAGTCTTCCAGTAGAAGTGGTAGAGGCCAAAACAGTAATTGAATTTAAGCAGGCATGGGATAGGCATAAGGCTATCCTAAACAAAAGATTAATCCAGGTAAAGTATCCATGTAATTGGGCAGACTAGATGGGCCGAAAGGTTCTTATCTGCCGAAATTTTTCTATGTTTCTATGTTTCTAATGCCGGAGATCGCCTGGAAGGGAGGGGGATCCGTTTGGATCCCTCTCCCTTCCGATCGGGAAGGAGCAGCGCCACAAGCCAGGCACCACTTAAAAGGGGAGAGTCTCCCCTTTTAAGCGGTGACTTGCTTTAACCCCTTAGGCACCGGGTCTCACTTCAGCGCCTTGCGGCGCCGAAGTGCGGCCTAGCTCCGGTGGGGGCTGCCATCTTGGATGGCGGCTCCACCCCCGGGTCCCCCCTCACTGCCTGACGTCATCGTGCATAGCGTGATAATGTCAGATAGCTGGGGAAAACCTAGCTGCCTGGGGATTTCTCAAGGAAATCCCCTGGTGGAGATAGGGAGTTCATTTGAACCCCAATATCTCCAGAACTGTAGCAGCTAGGGGGTCATGGAGGGTGTCATTTGAAAGGCCTGTGCATGATACCCGACATGACCAGGTATAAAGTTAAAAAAAAATTTTTTTAAAAAAACATGTTTTTTGTGTGTTGTTTTTATTAATGCAGCAATATTGTTCACATTTCAATTATAATGTGAACAATGATGCTGCACTAATGATTTTTATCTATGGGGTGCGTTTGCTAAAAATCACGTAATTCCCCCCAAAAAATGTAACGAATCCCCATTTCTAATTTTTGTACAAGCGCACCCCATAGAAAACATAACCGCAAATGTTCATGTGATAAAATATGAAAAAAAAACACTTTACACGCTGCAGATGATTAAAAATTCTAATTTTATTGCATTTTTTGTTATAATATACAGGCAGGGCATGACGTATACATATAAAAGTGATATATTATGAATCTGCCGAGTCTCCTGGAAAGAACGATATATAATATGTCTGGGTCGCATAATAAAATGTGGCTTCAAGTCACGTTTAAACATGATGAGCGAAAGCGTTAAAAATTAGCTCAGCACACAAAGTTGAAATGCCTCAGCAGTGAAAGGGTTAAAGAAACCCAATTCTAACCTAAAACAGGCACAAATTCTGTCCCTAAACCTATAAGAAAAGAGCACAGATCACTTAATTCTGTACTTCATTTTGGAGTCATTTGTGTGTCATGCTTTGTAGGTACAGAATACATGTAGAGGGTAGCACTCAACCTAAACTAAGCACTCAGGCTGTTGGCAGGCTTAAGCACTCCATTGCCATTCATTGTGAACTAAATTTCCACCATTTTCAGGTTTAGAACCTTGTAAAATACCTTAAATGGGTTCAGAACTGTTGTAATCCTGAAGGGGGAAAGAAATGTTGGAAGCTTTGAAGGGTTAAAATTGGGTAAAATCTGGTAAAATGTTTAAATGCATAAAGCTGCTGTTTTTGGTTTTTGAGTGTGTTGACTGAAGTGCTCTCTTCCTGGTTTGTTTGTAATCTTTGTAAGTATTTATATTTTATTTGTAGCAAAAAATGAAAAATAGATGATACATAGGCCAATAAGGTATCCTTGTAAAGAGGACTAAACCTCAATATTCACAATGAACTGAGAAAACAAAAACACCTAGTACTGAGTACTGAGAGAGCTATGTGTTGAAATATGTAAACCTCTGTTCTTAATCTTTCAAGATTCTTTTCTTTCAGGAATAGTTCCAGAGGATTGGAGAAAAGCTGACGTGGTCCCTATATTTAAGAAAGGTTTAAAATTTGTGCCTGGGAATTATAGACCTGTGAGCTTAACATCTGTGGCTGGGAAAGTATTTGAGGAGTTACTAAGGGATAATATTCAGGAATTTATTGGGAGGCATAATGTTATTGGCAAAAATCAGCATGGTTTCATGAAACACAGATCATGTCAGACTAACCTAATTACGTTCTATGAGGAAGTAAGTAGAAGTATAGATCAGGGGGTCGCAGTGGATGTGATTTACTTAGATTTTGCCAAAGCTTTCGACACAGTTCCACACAAAAGGTTACTATTTAAATTAAGAAAAATTGGTCTAGATGAAAATACTTGTTCTTGGATAGAAAACTGGCTAAAAGATAGGGTACAGAGAGTGGTCATAAATGGTACATTTTCAAGATGGACACCAGTGGTAAGTGGTGTCCCTCAGGGGTCTGTTATAGGACCAATACTATTCAATTTATTTATAAATGACATTGAGATAGGCATTGAAAGTCATGTATCAGTGTTTGCAGATGACACAAAACTAGGAAAAGTAATACAATGTGAGCAGGATGTTACTTCGCTGCAGAGGGATTTAGATAGATTGGGGGACTGGGCACTTAAATGGCAGATGAAATTTAATCTAGATAAATGCAAAGTTATGCACTTTGGAGTGAAGAACACACAAGTAATTTATACCCTAAATGGTACGGAGTTAGGGAAATCCAAGCAGGAGAAGGATTTGGGAATAATCATAGACTTCAAACTAAGTAACAATGTGCAATGTCAAACAGCAGCCGCCAAGGCCAGCAAAGTATTGGCATGCATTAAAAGGGGAGTTCACTCACGGGATGAAAACATAATTTTGCCTCTATATAAATCAATGGTCAGGCCACACCTTGAATATGCCGTGCAATTTTGGGCACCTGTCTTAAAAAAGATATTATAGCGCTAGAAAAAGTGCAGAGACGGGCAACTAAATTAATAAGGGGAATGGAAGGGTTAAGTTATGAGGCAAGACTAACAAGCTTAAACCTGTTTAGTTTAGAGAAACGGCGCCTTAGAGGGGATCTGATAACCTTATATAAATATATACGGGGCCATTATCAACCATTGTCTGATAACCTATTCATTAACAGGACTATACATAGGACAAGGGGTCATCCATTTAGACTGGAAGAAAGAAAATTTTGCTTAAAGCATAGGAAGGGTTATTTTACGGTGAGAACAATAAAGCTGTGGAATTCTCTGCCTGTTGAGGTGGTTGGGTCAGAGTCTGTACAGACTTTTAAAAAACGACTGGATGACTTCCTGCAGACACAGAATATTAAGGGTTATAATATTTAATATGTGGGTAAAAGCTTCTTGATCCAAGGAGAAATCTGACTGCCATTCTGGGGTCAAGAAGGAATTTTTTCCCAGTATGTTGCATATTGGCAAGCATTTCAGACTGGGTTTTTTGCCTTCTTTTGGATCAACAGCAGTAGGTTATGTGGGAGAGGCTGAACCCGATGGACGCATGTCTTTTTTCAGCCTATATAACTATGTAACTATGTAACCTAGATGCTGAACCTGTCCCGCATCCGTGGGATACCATAAAAATCAGTACAAGCAATGAATATAAAGCGCCAAAATTGAATTAATCAAAAGTAGATTATCTATTCTAAACACAAATGGACATAACAACACACATACTATAAAATACAAAGTTATGATTAATAGAGCTGGGATAATATGTAGGGAGATCAATCAGATACTATGGTGTAAAGGTCTATAGGACTCATAATATCCAAGAGTCATCTGATTGTCATACATATAAGGACATATGATAATCTGAACGGCAATTCCATTGAATAGCACACTGTAAACTCTTATGAGCAGGGCCCTCTACACCTCTTGTTTCCATCCTATGTCCGTTTATGTTTTTCGTTCCCTTTGGTTATTGTAAAGCGCTGCGGAAACAGTTTGCGCTAAATAAATGATGACAATAATAATAATAATATGATGATTTAAAGTTTATTGCTGCAAACTATTTTCGTTTGCTTTTGGGCTGTAGAAGGTGCACCCAAAGTTTTAGCCCTGTGTAAGGTTTTAGCACCTAAAACTGTGTAAAATCGGCTGATGAATGCCCTGACATCAGGCATTCAGAGCCGATGCAGGGGTAAAAAAAAAAAAAAAAAATCGAGCTGCAGCTGTAACGACTGGAACTCAATTTCGCAGTAGATGGTACCATCTACTGGACAAATAGGTTATTTCAGTAAGAAATACAATGGGAATTTGCCAAAATATGTCTTCCTATATAATTAAAAATTATTTTACAAAAATCACTGGTTTCTGACAATGTTTTTTTTGGAAAATCACTTGCTAGTGAAGGGGTTTACCATATGTTTTTGTTTTGTTTAGCGTTGAGTCACAAAGGGCTAGCTTACTTCATCCCACTAGAGCAGTTCGGACATGCAACAAATTACACCAAATGCCATGCCTTATAATATGGCTGATCTTTATGTGATAAGACAAGTGAATGTCCGAGAGAGCCAGCAATCATAAGTTCAACTGTTGCTCTACGGTGTTCCAATTACTGAACAAGCCCCTATACATTTAGCAGAATATTTTCTGATGTTACAAAATTGGGCCAGAGGCACCCGGATTCAAAAAAATATTTATTGACACAGAAAGCAAATACTCGTGGTCATCTGGTAGACAAAAACTTGAATCCCCTTAGAATCACTGTCTACAAATAGGTAAAAGGACAAAATGGAGCTATAACTTGATAAGACAAATCAGATATAAGTAACTAATGATAAGACAAGCCTTTTATGTTAAAATTATGTTACCTGATAAATCCAGCCTGACTCTTAAAGCCTGAGGCACACTGAGCTCGAAGCGCCAGGCGGTGCCTGTAAGTGGCACCGCGCGGTGAGACGCGCTCAGTGTGTCTAGTTTATTCCATCTCCCTCACTCATGCCGCAGCAGGATGCGGCGCTGAGCGAAGGGAGTTGGAAAAATCCAACTTTCCCCACAGCGGAGCGGCATGATTAGAGGAGGAGCAGGATCTTCAGAACACGGCGCTTGCGCCGGGTCCTGTAGGTCCCTCCCACCAGCGCCGGTCCTGCAGATCCCTCCCACCAGCGCCTGCTGCTGCCTGCTGGTAGATAGATGATTCCGAATAAACGCTACGGTTGCTGTCCGTGTACCCCCCTCAAACAGCTCTGCTCTGACAGCTGGCACTATGAGGGGGGGGGGGTCCTGTACCCCTAATCCTGCTGTGGCAGAGCTCTTTAATATGGGGCATCTACACCCATCAGAAACACTTAGCAGCTGGCACCCCCCTCAGAAAAGATTCTCACTGTACCCTCCTTTATAATTGGCACTACATAGATATACTGTGTGTGTATATATATATATATATATATATATATACACACACACCACTCATATCTCAGTATATACTTCTCCATACCCTCTTCCCTCTGCTGCATACAGCACCATATACCTCACTGGTGATTTCTGGGGGGGGGGGTTAGGTCTGTGTGTGTGTATGTATGTATGTATTTATATATATATCTGAGGTCTGTATGGGTGTGCATATATCTGTGGGTGGTAACCGTGTTAGTGTTATATATATATATATATATATAAAATATACAGCCAGACTTCTCTCATATATATATTATACAGCCAGTGTGTGTGTGTGTTACTTTTTTTTATATACTATTCCAATTAAATTGGCAGTTATTTAGATGTATTCTATGCAATAGAAACTTTTTTTGGCTATATGACATGCGCTTTGTGAAAATAAAACGGTTTTGGGTGTACATTTTAATTTAGTTAGTGGATTCCTGTCCAGTGCGGAGAGAAGCAAACGTAATGCAGTGTAGACTGACTGCAAGGCGGAGCAGAGGGAAGTCAAGTCTGCAAAATGTTTGCTTCGCTACGTGTGTGTCGCTACGCGCTCAGTGTGCCTCAGGCTTTACATTCTGAAGTCCTTCAATTCTTTGATGATGGAGAAACACCATTGTGTATGGTTTTACTAGTGACTGGGAACGGAACATATGAATTACCAGCTATTGGTGGTTAAAAATAAAATTGCCTACATTTAAGGGACACTCATTCTCTGAATTGCTGTTTTAACATTTATTATGGAAGCATATTTTGAAGTACTCTTCAAGAAAACATAAAACAAAAATGTAATTATGGCATTTCAACACACAGGAACAAGAGATGATGGTGTTGCTTAAATGAGCGAAATTTATTATCTGTTCACAAAAATTTACAATCCTGTTATAGGCGATTTGAAGTGTTCAGTTATTCAGTAAGTACTCATTAATTAAAAACAAAATTAATGTTACATTTAATCCCTGTAATAAAATATATAGCTGCAAGTTGTGTTTCTTTTCTTAACTTTAATGCTGATTTTTGTGCAAAAGACATCCCAAACCAATCAAGCAAATTAGGGCACATCACAATGTTGACGCTAACGTTAACGCTCACCTGCGTGAGCATTAACGTTAGCCGCGGTATCTACCGCATATTACAATTCAAACGCAAATGGGTTAAGTAACCCATTTGCGTTTGGTATCTTGCGCTTTTCAGCGCGAGGTTACTGTACTTTGCGCTCCCCATGTTAAGTATAGGAAGAGCAAAGTGTTAATCAGCGTTAGGATTACAAAGTCCTAACGCTAATTAAAGTCCGGCTCTGGTTAGCGGAAAATTAACCAGAGCCAGGACTTGGTGTTAACAGATTCCGCTTCTGCAGAATCCAATAACACCAGCCTAAAAAAAAAAATAACAAATCCTATACTCACCTCCTGTCACGCGCGAGGACCGCGGCTCCAACCGCCTCCTCCGTCCGGTGGGAGCAGGGAAAGACTGGGGGAAAAAGTCCCCCCAGTCTCTCCCTGCGTATAACTACCCTGACCGGCCAGATCTCGCGAGGCAAGATCCGACTGATCATGTGACCACCAGCGTCTGGCTCAATGGAGTCCTATGGACTCCAGCGAGTGGATGCTCGCAGCTGCGCTCAGTGCTGCCGCGAGCATCGTGGGGCCGTAGCACTCGCTACCAATTTAGGCAGCTTTTTAAGCGCCTACATTGTAATTCCACACTAAAACGGGGGTGGTAGGGGGAAAACTGCAGGTGCAGTTTTTTCTCCCTTCCGCCCCCGTTTTAGCGTGGAGATTTTAATGTAGCCCTTAGTCTTTTTAGTGTTTTTTTTAGTTCAATTATTCATGATAGTTATTTAGACCTGTGTATAGACATGACGATAACCTAAAAATCATATACACTATTACTACTGGCAGTAATAATCCATTATGCTTTGTCATATTACCATATTTTAAGAGACTTACCATTTATTTTTCTTAGCTTATTAATGAGCCAACACTCAATCTTAACCTAAATATAACAAATCTCTTTTTCAGCCTTCTGATCATTTACAGGAGCTGTATGACCAAGACTTTAGATTGTTTCTTTGCAACTCATACCCAGATATGCCACTTGCTCAATCTCTCCACTCAAGGCCCTTGTTGTCTAAAATAAAAATATAAAAATCAGTCTAGGCTGCCACCCAAGTTGGGAGAAGACAAACAGTTTGGGCTATATTGCAAAGTTGGTGCTAACTTAACCAGAGCTGTTTAAAACTTACCAGAGCCATTATAGTCTATGGGCACTATTACATTCCTAACCTATGTGAGTTAGCTGTGGTTGCCCTAGAGGGGGTGCACCATATTACAGTCCAAAATGCTATCGGGTTAAAAAAAAATTAGCGATTCGGATCTTGTGCTTTTCAGCACGAGCTTACTGTACTTTGTGCTCCCTATGCTTAGCATGGGGAGTGAAAAGTGTTAACTAGCGATAGGATTACATAGTCCTAATGCTAATTACCATCCTGCGGTTAACTCAAATGTTAACCACAGCTAGGACCTGGTGCTAACGGATTCAACTTCTGCGGGATCAGTCAGCACCAGCTGAAACCCCCCCTACCCCCCAAAAATCACATACTCACCTTCCATCCCACGGCGAGAACGGTGGCTCCATCTGCCTCTTGCTGCCAGGAGCAGAGAGAGACTGGGGGGAAAAGTCCCTCAGTCTCCCTCTGCTAATCACTGCGCCGACCTGCCGGATCTCGCGAGGTGAGATCCTGCAGGTCAAGTGACTAGCAGCGGAAGCCTCAATGGAGCCCGGAGCATCCCGAAGTTTAGCGTCGTGTTACGGCTGCTGGATTAGCGCCTGAACCATAATATCACGCTAAAACAGGGGCGCTAAGGAGAAACCTGCAGCAGCAGGTTTTTCTCTTTAGTGTCCTCGTTTTAGCGTGATCGTCGTAATAGTGCCCAATGGGTTTGTTAAATTTACAACAGCTCTGGTTAAGTTAGCACCAACTTTGTAATATTGCCCTTTGTGTCCAGCCCCACGTTCTGCAAAAAAATACAAACAAATATATAGTCATCTGAGCTATAACTCCAACATATGCTGTATATTTATTGCATCAGGTCAATATTAAAAGTCTGGTTCAGCAAGGGTTTTTTTTTTGTGGAGAAAGTATTTTACCAGGAAGGATACATTGAGATTTCTCTCAGTTTTCAAGTATGTCCTGGGTGGAGAGTATGTACCAACCCCTCCACCATCTCCTGTATCCTGGCCTCCTTTAACTGATAAATCCTGATCCTTCAATCAGTTATTTATGTTGAGAAGCCTATTGGAGAGCTGTAATACTCCTTATTAATGTTGTATTATAAAAAGTCATCCAAAAATAAAAAGGCTCTTCCATACAGTCAGGTCCAGAAATATTGGGACAGCGACACAATTCTAACATCTTTGGCTCTATACACCACCACAATGGAGTTGGAATGAAACAAACACAATGTGCTTTAACTGCAGACTGTCAGCTTTAATTTGAGGGTATGTACATCCAACTCAGGTGAACGGTGTAGGACTTACAGCAGTTTGCAGATGTGCCTCCCACTTGTTAAGGGACCAAAAGTAATGGGACAATTGGCTTCTTAGCTGTTCGATATTCCCTCATTACCCCAATTACAATGTGCAGATAAAAGGCCCAGAGTTCATTTCAAGTGTGCTATTTGCATTTGGAATCTGTTGCTGTCACCTGAAACCCATCAGAGAGATAGCAAGAACATTAGGTGTGGCCAAAACAACTGTTTGGAACATTCTCAAAAAGAAGGAACGCACCGGTGAGCTCAGCAACACCAAAAGACCCGGGAGACCACGGAAAACAACTGTGGTGGATGAATGAAGAATTCTTTCCCTGGTGAAGAAAACACCCTTCACAACAGTTGGCCAGATCAAGAACACTCTCCAGGAGGTAGGTGTATGTGTGTCAAAGTCAACAATCAAGAGAAGACTTCACCAGAGTAAATACAGCGGGTTCACCACAAGATGTAAACCATTGGTGAGCCTCAAAAACAGGAAAGCCAGATTAGAGTTTGCCAAACAACACCTAACAAAGCCTTCACAGTTCTGGAACAAGATCCTATGGACAGATGAGACCAAGATCAACTTGTACCAGAGTGATGGGAAGAGAAGAGTATGGAGAAGGAAAGGAACTGCTCATGATCCTAAGCATACCACCTCATCAGTGAAGCATGGTGGTGTTAGTGTCATGGCGTGGGCTTGTATGGCTGCCAATGGAACTGGTTCTCTTGTATTTATTGATGATGTGATTGCTGACAAAAGCAGCAGGATGAATTCTGAAGTGTTTCGGGCAATATTATCTGCTCACATTCAGCCAAATGCTGCAGAACTCATTGAACGGCGCTTCACAGTGCAGATGGACAATGACCCAAAGCATACTGCAAAAGCAACCAAAGAGTTTTTGAAGGGACAGAAGTGGAATGTTATTCAATGGCCAAGTCAATCACTGGACCTGAATCCCATTGAGCATGCATTTCACTTGCTGAAGACAAAACTGAAGGGAAATGCCCCAAGAACAAGCAGGAACTGAAGACAGTTGCAGTAGAGGCCTGGCAGAGCATCACCAGGGATGAAACCCAGCATCTGGTGATGTCTATGTGTTCCAGACTTCAGGCTGTGATTGACTGCAAAGGATTTGCAACCAAGTATTAAGAAGGGAAAGTTTGATTTATGATTATTATTCTGTCCCATTACTTTTGGTCCCTTAACAAGTGGGAGGCACATCTGCAAACTGCTGTAAGACCTACACCGTTCACCGGAGTTGGATGTACATACCCTCAAATTAAAACTGACAGTCTGCAGTTAAAGCACATTGTGTTAGTTCCATTCCAACTCCATTGTGGTGGTGTATAGAGCCAAAGATGTTAGAATTGTGTCGATGTCCCAATATTTCTGGACCTGACTGTATATTAAAAAAAGAGTACAGCCTACTCCCCCTCCCAGAAAAATGTGATTCACATTACAGATAAAAAACACATTGAAATCATTTTCAGTCTATAGGGCTGCATTTCTACCGTCTTTTGTCTTCTGTAGCATTTAATTAACAAATAAAAGCAGCCTGTCAGTGTGTGTAATAAGCCTGGATATTTTAAATGCAAAAACTCTTATCTTTAAGTGAGGATTAGCGTATTAATCTTCAAATTCATTTATTTCCATTTAATGCGGAACTATGAAGATGCTATTTCCCTTGTATAGTAGAGATTAAAATTAGGTCATTGCTAAATGTTAATAGACTTTAATTGTCTATGAAAGCTTATCAACTTTAACATTTCATTGATCTTTGAATTCACACTTCCATCATTTCTCCTTACAATTGAATAAGTTTTAGATTTCAGAAACTTGGCAGATTAACATTATCACCTTATTTTCGTTTTACACCAAAGTTGAAGGGTGTAGGATGAATCAATGGTTTACAGAAAAAAAGTCCTTCTAACTCTTAATACATTAAATGCATGTACATCTGCTTTTGTTTTTGTTGCTTTTTTTTAAAATAAAATTTCAAAGTTATCGCACCAGGCTTTAAAGGAATAGCTTGTCATATCATATAAAGAAATGTCATGAAGTATCACAGTTTTTTTTTCTTTTGAAAGATTACGCCATACTTTGCTTTTAGTTCTGTTAGGCTAGGGTCAGACGAACGCATTTTCGCGTTGTCTGTGAAAAAGTGCGTTCGAACGAATGGACGCATTTTTTCACGGAGTACGCGATAGCGGTCATACGATGCGCATTTGCATCCGTGATTTTGTACGGATCATCAATTAAACACTTTGTGCATCTGGACGTTATGTTGGCCGGACATTAGCAGTGTCTGACATCTCCAAATCACACACACACGCCGCTAGCGGGCGCAGCGCACTCTGTACGTCAGTACTAGCAGTTTGACGTTCTCGAAAAAATGCGTTCGTTTTCCACTTGCGTTGCGCAGCCGGACTTTTGTGCGACCGTACTTCGTATATTGGCCGTCATTGCCTGGCACTTGCTGCTAGTGCGGCCGTGATTAAGTGCGCCTGCACGCGCGTTCGCACTGCGCTCGTCTGACCCTAGCCTTAGAATTTGAATCTATTTATCTACTTTATATTTACTATACATTTCCCTAATTACATGTAGTTGTCCTGTTGTCCTAAGAATTATGCTGGATTTGTTTGATTATTCTGGTTGAGATATAATCAAGAATGACTATCAAGGTTATTAAGAGAAAGGTGAAAATCAGGAGAACTGGCAGGAGAAGAGAACAATCTAGACCAAATAGCTGATTTGGAAAGTGAGATAAATGGGAGAATTTATCTGGTTTAGCTATTTTGACCTAGAATTTTCACTTCCCCAGTCATTCTCCTGAGTTGCCCCTTTCTCTGATTAACAATGAAAGTATTAATTGTGTGTAATGCCATTTTCTTATACACCTCTGTGTTAAGGCCAATGGGTTGGCAGTTCAGAAAGAGGTGCCCAATGTAGGCATGAGAAGGAGGACAATGGGCAAGTCCTTTGCAGCCTGGGTAGGAAGTCCAGTAAAAAACAGCCGCAGGAATCAGGTACGAAACAAGTGGTCAGTAGCCAAGAAATCAGGAACAAGACACAGGAAGTAAAGTCTAAAGCAGAGCTGAAGTCAAGAAGCCAGGAATCCAAAGACAAGTGCGGTATAAAGGTTATGTAAAAGCAGGGCAAGAATGATCTGGAATTCTGGATCACAGGCACTGAGGCACCTGAATACCTATCGCTGTACAAAAGTGTTCTACTACCAGCGCCAACAATCTAATATTACTAAAATTATCTGCCGGTCTACGGGGTATGCAGCCACTATTAATGGGAGATACCTATTATTTATTATTATTATTATTATTCTTTATTTATAAAGCGCCAGCATATTCTGCAGCGATGTACAATGTACCTATGACCCCTCCTAGGATTTCTAGAATGTAAGAAAGAGAAAATAAACTCCCAAACAGCAAAAAATATATTAGAATGTGTGTTTTGGAGCAGGCAGGGATCGAGTCCTAAAAAAAGAAGTGTGGGAACTCACCAGGATTTCTGTCTCCCAATAAGCAATTATCACGTCGCACGTAACACAAACACACACTCAGCTCTGATAAATTTATGTATATATGTCAATAAGAAAGCAGATTGTACAACAAATGTTTATGCTGGCTATTGAATACGGAGATGTAGTGTATGCAGCCGCCCCGCAAACACACCTTCATAAACTTACTACATTGTATAACTCATTCTACCGCTTTGTGCTACAATGTAATTACAGGACCCACCTTTGTGACATGTTAAAAGAACTAAACTGGCCATCGCTGGAATCTAGACGCATCTTTCACCTTTCAAACCTGGTGTTTAAGAGCTTTTCTGGGAAGCTGCCACCCTACCTGAATATGCTGCTTCCCCCAGCAGTTCCCTCATCCTATAACCTCCGATCCAGGACCAGCACCTTACTTGCAATACCACAATACAAAAAGAAAATGACTCAATCCTCATTTTCCTACAGAGCACCACAATTATGGAATAACCTCCCAGACACCATCAAATCTTCCCCCAGTCTAAATTCCCTTAAGAGCTCCCTATTAACATACCTCAATACAAAATGCACCTGTAAACATGTAACATAGTGGCATATTTATTTTCTGTTACTCTGTGTATTTGTGTTTTGTTTCTAATATCTTGCATTTTATTACTTTGTATTTCTGTACCTACTGTAACACTTCAATGTTCTTGAACCCAGGACGTACTTGAAAACGAAAGAAATCGCAATGTATCCTTCCTGGTAAAATCCTTTATAAATAAATATGTGAAATATAGCAAAAATATATGATAAATCCTATATTTATTGTGACTTAATAGAGAAATATGTGATTGAACACCTGACTACAAGCTTTATAGAGTATGGGACCAAAGGGAACTCCGTTCCCTCTGCAAAATTAGTGCAGGAACTCCGTTCCCACGCGTTCCCCCTCGACTTGACCCCTGGGAGCAGGTATTAGTGGGTAAACATCAGTTATAGTCTGTCAAACATATATATTGCTTAAACCATATGTTTTAAATAGGGCTGAAACAACTAATCAAAAAATATAATCGATGATTAAAATAGTTGTCATCTATTTCCATTATCGATTAATCGGTGTCGATTAATCGTCTTGTTTACAGCACACACTTTTTAGAGTCAGACGGAGTTAAACGTAAATAACCTCAGCTTCGGAGCTGATTGGAGAAAACGCGCCGCTGCTATACTCGGTATGATTTAGTTCTAGTGTTATATCAGATACAACCAGTTTGGTTTTATTCTGTTTACAACAGAACTATAACACAAACAATAAGATACTGCCACTGGGTGAAGGAGCTGTATGCCTGTGTTTTATCCTTACTTGAAGCTGGAGTCCTGTGCCACCACCCCACCCTCCCTGCGACATCCTCTTTGGTTGGGAACTGTCATTCCCTCCCTTTGGTCTGGTCCCTTTCCCCAAACTCACTCCCATACTCAGATCTGGTCTTTTGTCCATACCCTCTCCCTCTCACACTCAGGTCTAGTCACTTGAGCAAAGTCACTCCCTTCCACCTCCAGCCCCTCCTCCCACTCAGTTTGTTACGAAATTATTTAAAAAGGGACACTCTACGCACCCTGACCACTTTAACTTATTAACCCCGATTTCATGCTGACATCATCATCTATGACCAAGTGCTTGTAGCCGCGTTCATTTGAGAAAGCAAACATGGGCTTAAGCTACGCATGCAGCATCAACCCATCCCTCTGACCAAGCACTTGCATACCTTGTATCAAAAGTATGCAATTTGCTAATGTACGTACGAAAGTTGCGTACACTACGCAAATTGTTTTTGAAAAAAGGGGGAGGGGTTCTGGTTTTTTTTTTTACATAAAATTCCTTTTAAGTAAACATTTTTTTTTTATCCGAATATCGATTAATCTAAATAATAATCGGCCAACTAAACGATTATGAGAATAATCGTTAGTTGCAGCCCTAGTTTTAACATTATATCACCTCATGTTCCAAATGATATTCATAAAAACAATGCATATAAAATCATATATATAATAATAAAATGTGTCCAGAACTTCTGTGTTGAATATAAGTAGGGATGGGCATTCAGTTCGATTCGAACGTGAGTTCGAATCGAACATCAGCCGTTCGAGTGTTTGGCGAACGCCGAACATTATGGGATGTTCGCAGTTTGTTCGACCGCGGACATTCCATAATAAAAAATGCGTCCACAGGTCTCCTAAATGTACCCGCGGCTGCCGGTACATTTAGGAGACCTGTGGCTGCGGCCCCCGGCACTCACCTGTCCTGCAGCTGTCCCGGCCTCCTGTTCCCCGGTCGGTCAGCTCCTCCGGTCCATCTGGCCGCGGCTCCTCTCTGCCCCACGTCTTCATGCTGAATGATCTGATTGGGCAAAGTCCTGCGCCTGACCTGGACTTTTCCCAATCAGGGCTCTAATTCAATATTGAGCCCTGATTGGGCAAAATCCAGGCCAGGTGCAGGACTTTGCCCAATCAGAGCTCAGCATGAAGAGGAGCTTTAACCAAGCTCTGATTGGCTAAAGTCTTGCACCGACTTTAATCAATCAGAGCTTGGTTAAAGCTCTGCCCCATGCCTCATCTTCATGCTGAGCTCTGATTGGGCAAAGTCCTGCACCTGACCTGGACTTTGCCCAATCAGGGCTCAAAATTGAATTAGAGCCCTGATTGGGCAAAGTCCAGGTCAGGCGCAGGACTTTGCCCAATCAGATCATTCAGCATGAAGACATGGGGCAGAGAGGAGCCGCGACCAGACGGACCAGAGAAGCTGACGGACCGGTGAACAGGAGGCCGGGACAGCTGCAGGACAGGTGAGTTATGGGGGGCCGGGGGCCGCAGCCACAGGTCTCCTAAATGTACCGGCAGCCGCCGGTACATTTAGGAGAACTGTGAACACATTTTGCGTGTTCGGCCCCCCATTGATTAACATTATGTTCGAGTTCGTATTCGAACATTTCAGCCGTTCGGCGGTTCGAATACGAACCGAACACAGGGGTGTTCGGCTCATTACTAAATATAAGAGTCTATGGTTCCTCAGGCAGAAACCTTAATGTTCCAAAATATAGTCCCAATGCCTGTTCTCAGATCGTTGTGTTCTTATGCGCTGTATTGTGTTGCGAATTAGACTCCATTCCTCCTGCATTAACTCAGAAGGAGTAGGGGGTGGTACTCATAGTGAGTACTATATACCGATGTTTCACCATGAAAGACAAAGGAACTGCTCACCTTTTCAACAGCCTCCTTGGGATTAGACTCTTTTAAAATCGCCTTGTGTATTTTTTAGGCAGTACACCAACCTCTTCTTCTTCATGGGTGAGCCGGATCACTCCTTTGTCTCCATGGGTTCATTCCATCTGAGTTTTCCTTTGGATATAGAGAAAACAGAAGAAAGTCTCCAGACTGAATAACTAAAAAAAAAAAAAAACAGCTTTTTTATTCAAAATAAAATACAATAGGAAATCGTAAAAACTAAAAAAAGAGCTCAAATGAAACGTAAAAAAAGTAACCAGAGACACGTTTCGCCTATTGAACTATTGGCCTCCTTAGTCTGTATTTGGTGTCTTTCTTTTTGTTGGTGTCCTCTCCTTTTATTTTCAGTGTGTCTTCGGCGTCCGATAGTTGTTCTTGTGCATGTGTGAGATATACCGGATGTGGATTTGAGTTCCACTCTTGGAGCGTGTCCTTTCGCATGTGTGACTCTGTTTCACTTTAATTTTGAATGTGCCTGTGTATAAGTGGAGTCTATTTATCTCATGGGTCCCTTGTCAGTTCTTTGATCGGGACACATCACCCTTTCATCCTTTTTCTAGGGACCAATATAATAAAAACATCTAAAACCGAATGTTTAAAATATGATCTATATATCATAGCAGGTCTGTCATATCTACAACCTTTTACCTTTTTAACTATCGAACAGATTTATACTGCATATAAGGCATAAAGCCTAAAAAGAACCATTATGGTCATATAGCATATGCAAATATAGTTAAGAATCCCAACAATTGGTATATGGAGAAAACATAAGCTATATCTTGGGCATATGGCTGTCTAAAATAGCGAATATAGACATAAAACATGCATATAAAAAGAACCTGGCAATTGGTTTATAATTAAACTGAAGGAATGAAATATATAATGAGGGAAAACTAAACATATGTGGTAACTGTGAAATAAAGAACTGTCCAAAATAACAAAATATGACGTATGTGTATAAAAAGGAAGCCCGGCAATTAGTATAAAATGAAAACCGAGGGAATGAAATGTGTGATGGGCGAGAGCTAAAGTCTGTAAAAAATAAAATAGATGGAAAATAGAATTAGTTTTATATATTGGAGATAATTAATAATAAAAATGGGAAGTAGCAAAAGGAAGGGAAGGTTAAGTATTAAATGATCACAGTTATTAAATATTGGACCAAAAAAGTATGTATTTGTCTACTGGGGACCAGGGGCGGATCCAGGGGGGGCAACGGGGCAATTGCCCCCCCCCCCGAGATTCTGATAAATCGACTCTGAGGAGACCCAGATGCCGGGCAGCGCGGAGTGCCTGCCCGGTCCTGAAGAGTCCGTCCTGTTAAAGGAAGCGGCTGCGTGCAGCGCAGCCGGTCACGTGGTCCGGCTAATCAGGTGGTACTGAGTCTCTGTACCACCTGACTGGCTGGACCGCGTGACCTGCGCACGCACGCCACGCAGCCGCATCACCTTCAACAGGACGGACTCTTCAGGACCGGGCAGGCACTCCCGCGCTGCCCGGCATCTGGGTCCCCTCTCCCCTCAACCCCTGCCGGAGCTGGAACAATATCCAGGTGAGAGCTGGGCAAATCCATGTGTAAGCTGGGCAAATCCATGAGCTGGGGGCAAATCCATGAGCTGGGCAAATCCATGAGCTGGGGGCAAATCCATGAGCTGGGCAAATCCATGAGCTGGGGGCAAATCCATGAGCTGGGCAAATCCATGAGCTGGGGGCAAATCCATGAGCTGGGCAAATCCATGTGTGAGCTGGGGGCAAATCCATGTGTGAGCTGGGGCAAATCCATGAGCTGGGGCAAATCCATGTGTGAGCTGGGGCAAATCCATGTGTGACCTGGGGCAAATCCATGAGCTTGGGGCAAATCCATGAGCTGGGGGCAAATCCATGTGTGAGCTGGGGGCAAATCCATGTGTGAGCTGGGGCAAATATATGAGCTGGGGCAAATCCATGAGCTGGGCAAATCCATGAGCTGGGGGCAAATCCATGAGCTGGAGCAAATCCATGTGTGAGCTGGGGCAAATCCATGTGTGAGCTGGGGCAAATCCAGGTGTGAGCTGGGGCAAATCCATGTGTGAGCTGGGGCAAATCCATGAGCTGGGGCAAATCCATGTGTGAGCTGGGGCAAATTCATGAGCTGGGGCAAATCCATGAGCTGGGGGCAAATCCATGTGTGAGCTGGGGCAAATCCATGAGCTGGGGCAAATCCATGAGCTGGGGCAAATCCATGAGCTGGGCAAATCCATGAGCTGGGGGCAAATCCATGAGCTGGGGCAAATCCATGTGAGAGCTGGGGCAATATCAATAACGTGTCCACAGGTGGGGGTGCACAATTCTTGGCTGGCCCCGGGCGCTGAAAACCCACGCTACGCCACTGGTGACGTGGTCAGTCAGTGTCACATGGTGAGTGTCACATGGGCGGGAAAGCAAGCAGGAGGCGCCACATTGTCTCTGGCTCTGCTGCACACAGTGCAGCAGCAGCCTGTGGCGTGCCCTGTGTGCTGCTGCGCAGCAGCTGAGCAGCCTGTCAGTTTCAGACCAGTCAGTGTCATGACTCATGAGTGCTGTGGCTAAGTCCGCTGGCCTGCTGCGAGTGCGTGCGCACGCCACTCGCACAGCGTCAGCGGCACAGTCACACACTGCACTCGAGACGTGAGAGACACTGAAGAGACTAGTAGAGAGAAGACACTGTCAGTTAGAGACTGAGACGGTGAGTCAAGAAGTGAATGATAATAAATGGTGTGATTTTTCTGCCTGCCTGCCCTGCCCTGCCTGCCTTCATCTCTTCATCATCATTCATGCCCTGCACTGAATGCAGGCAGCCAGCTGCCAGTACTGACTGCCTAGTGTGCCCAGGCTGGCCCAGGGGCGGCCCACACCCAGCCAGTGACCCCACGGTCCTGTCCTCAGCAGCTCAGTCTGCTCAGTCACAGCAGTCACACTGTCACAGGCCTGGCTGTGTGAGTGTGACATGTCCTCTCAGATATGAGTCTGTAAACTGCTCCTCTAGATTGTAAGCTCCTGGGTGTCCTCTGCTCCTCCAGATTGTAAACTCCTGGGTGCTCTCTGCTCCTCTAGATTGTAAAATCCGGGGTGCCCTCTGCTCCTCTAGATTGTAAGCTCCTGGGTGCCCTCTGCTCCTCTAGATTGTAAACTCCTGGGTGCCCTCTGCTCCTCTAGATTGTAAGCTCCTGGGTGCCCTCTGCTCTTCTAGATTGTAAACTCCTGTGAGCCGGGCCCTCTGCTCCTCTAGATTGTAAGCTCCTGTGAGCCAGGCCCTCTGTAAATTCTCGTGAGTCGTGCTCTCTGCTAAAACCGCGATGGTCACGTTATTGACCTGGTCTTTTCCAACCTCTGCTCCATTTCTGAGTTCAAATGTCGCCCTTTCCCCATCTCTGACCACCACCTTCTCTCTTTCAACCTATCTGGACTTCCTAAACACCCTGCTCCCCCACCCCGCACACACACTCGCAGAAATCTACATGCTGTGGACCCCCATCAATTCTCCAACCTACTTCACCACCTCCCTCATACCTCATCCTTCACCTGCCCTGATGCTGCCACTAATCACTACAACACTACGCTTATCTCTGCTCTAGACACTCTTGCTCCTCTTCGACTCTGCAAGGCCCCACGCCGCCAGCTTCAGCCCTGGCACACCCTCCAAACTCGCTACCTGCAAAGATGCTCCCGCACTGCAGAGCGTGCCTGGAGGAAATCCCGCTCTGAAGCTGATTTTGTTCACTTCAAGTTTATTCTCCGGTCATACACCTCTGCCCTCCACTTGGCCAAACAATCCTTCTTCTCGTCTCTTATATCTACGCTGTCCTCCAACCCTAAACGGCTCTGGTCCACCTTCAACACCCTCCTCCACCCACCTGCACCTCCCCCCTCAGCTGCCTTCAGCGCTCAAGACCTGGCAGACTACTTCCTCAGTAAAACTCTAACTGTCAGAAGCAACATCCCAACACAAGATAGTTATCTGCCACCTCCACTCCCACAGGTCCCCTCTGCCACCCTCTGCCGCTTCCTCCCAACCACTGAGGAGGAAGTCAATTCCTTATTGTCCTCCTCACATCTCACCACGTGCCCGCTCGACCCCATTCCCTCACATCTAATTCCTCCTCTCCTCCTCCCTCACCCCTGCTCTCACACACATCTTCAACCTATCTCTCTCCACTGGTTCCTTTCCATCCGCCTTCAAACACGCGCTAGTTACCCCTTTACTAAAGAAACCATCCCTAGACACCAACTCTCCATCCAACTACCGCCCTGTATTCCTGCTTCCCTTCACATCAAAGCTCTTAGAAAAACTAGTCTTCAACCGCCTCTCCCTTTTCCTGTCCTCCAATTCCCTACTTGACCCCCTGCAATCTGGCTTCCGTCCGCTACACTCAACTGAAACTGCCCTCACCAAAGTCACCAACGACCTCCTAACTGCTAAAAAACACGGCCACTATTCTATTCTCATCCTGCTTGACCTCTCAGCTTCTTTTGACACTGTTGACCACCCCCTCCTTCTACAGACCCTCAACTCTCTGGGTCTCGGTGACACTGCACTTGCTTGGGTTGACTCCTATTTATCCAACAGGTCCTTCTGTGTGTCCTTTGCTGGTAACTCCTCCTCTTCATTGCCTCTATCTGTTGGTGTACCTCAAGGCTCTGTCCTTGGTCCTCTGCTCTTTTCCATCTACACCTCCTCCCTGGGCAAAATCATCAACAGCTTTGGCTTTAATTACCACCTCTACGCTGATGACACTCAGATCTACCTCTCTACCCCTGATCTCTCTCCCCCTGTCCTTTCAAAAGTCAGTGACTGTTTATCTGGCATCTCCTCCTGGATGGCCTCCCACCACCTAAAGATCAACATGTCAAAGACTGAGCTCCTACTTATTCCTCCCTCTAATGCCTCCCCACCTCCTGACTTCTCTATCACGGTGGAGGGTATCACCATCTCCCCATCAAACCAAGTTCGCTGTCTTGGAGTTACACTGGACTCTGCTCTTTCCTTCATCCCCACATCAAGTCTCTTTCCTCCTCCTGCCGATATACCAACTGCGTAATATTTCCAGAATTCGGCCATTTCTTACCGCTGTCACCACAAAACAACTCATACACGCCCTGGTAATCTCCCGACTCGACTATTGCAATAATCTCTTATCTGGCCTCCCTCTGTCCCGCCTCTCCCCCCTACAATCCATCCTGAACACCTCTGCCAGGCTAATTCACCTCACCCGCCGCTCTGTCTCTGCCGCTCCCCTCTGCGAGTCCCTTCACTGGCTCCCCATCCACTGCAGAATTAAGTTCAAAATCCTTATCCTTACCTACAAAACCCTCACTAACTCAGCGCCCCACTACCTGTCCTCACTAATCACCAAATACACCCCAGCCCGCTCCCTAAGGTCAAACAGTGACATGCGCCTAGCTTTCTCCCGCATCACCTCTTCCCATGATAGACTGCAGGATTTCTCACGCGCAGCCCCCACTCTCTGGAACGCTCTCCCTCGTGCTGTCAGACTTTCCCCTAACTTCTCTTCCTTCAAACGCTCCCTGAAAACATTCCTATTTAGGGAAGCCTACCACCCAACTCACTGACGCAACCATCAATCACTCTCACCTTACAGTCCTCTCCTCCTGTTTCCAACCCCAACCCTCCTAGATTGTGAGTTCCTACGGGAATAGGGCCCTCATCTCCTCCTGTACTGTTTGTCAAATGTTGTTCAATGTATTGTAACCCTGTCTGTACTGTGTTTATTGTACAGCGCTGCGGAATATGCTGGCGCTTTATAAATAAATAATAATAATAATAATAAAAAACACCTTATTTTCTGTCAGTGCCCCTCCCGAGACTAGTCTCTGGATCCGCCCCTGCTGGGGACCTGGTACATTCAAGGAGATAAGTTGCTATAGCAAGCTCTTATAGTGGTGTACAAACATGGTAATGGACGATAAAACGGGGATGCTAAGGGGAAAAATTAGCATTCGCTAATTTCCCTTTTGCATCCCAGTTTTGCTATTAGATTATGGGGTAGACACTGAGTCCCACAGCCCGACCCGTAGCAGCCACTAGGCTCCAGGATGCTCGGCGCGGTGCTAATGCATGGGACTCCATTGGGGCTTCTGCTACCGTGTCACATGACCGGCAGGATCACGCCTCCCTCTCGTGAGATCCTGCCAGTCTGACTTTTTTTTACCCCAGTCTCACTCTGCTCCCGGCAGCCAGATGAGGCGGATCGGGCTGCCGTTCTCGCTGCAGGATGAGAGGTATTTTATTTTTTGGGAAATTTTTTCAGCTGCTGCTAACAGATTCTGCAGCGCAGAATCAATTAGCACCAGCATAGAGCTGTTGCAAACTTTTTAAGTTAGCGTCAGGATCTTGTGATGCATGTTAAGCATAGGGAGAGCAAAGTATAGTAAGCTCACGCTAAAAAAAGCTAATAATGATTCGCTAACAGTCTTTTTTAACCCTATAGCGATTCAGAGGTGATTGTGGTGCTGCGCTATCAACTTATTTAAGGTAGCACTAAGTCTCATTTATGTGAGCGCTAGCATTAACGAGGTGATAGAGCCCTTAGAGTTTAATCCAGAAAGTGGCACAATTCAAAGCCTATATTGAGACCATTCGGGTACATGGTTCCAAATTCAACTATCTGCCTCATTTCCTCCTCACTCAAAGCTTTCTCCAAGTTCCCCCTTCTTTTGGTATTTTGGATTTTTTTTAATTCTCCGTAGTCCTTTGGGATTCTCTGTAGTCCTTTGGGATCGTTATTATGTACTTTTTTTAAATGCAATGATACATTGTGCTGCTCAAATCCCTTTACAATGTTTCTTATATACTCCCTGATTCATACATTTAGTGCTCTTGAATGTTCGGCCTATATATTTAAGTCCGCAGGGGCATATCAATAAATATACTACATTGGAAGAGAAACATGTGAGTATATCCCTGATCTTGTGTTTTCCTTTCTTCTTGACCACTTCAGTTACTATCGTCTTCTTGCTTCCAGTCTTCCTACAGCTTGTATAATTGCCACAACTGTGAAAACCCCGCGGCATGTCAAAAAATTCCTTCTTTTTCTTCCCCTATATGGGTAAACGCTCTTCACGATCTTTGATTTCCGATTTGGAACTCCTCTGCATATGAGTTTCAAAGGTAATATGTCTTTAAGTGCAGCATCTTCTCGTAATATTGGCCAAAGTTTTTTTATTATATTTCTGACTCTTTTATTTTGTTGGTCATATGCAAATATGAAGGATGGATATCCTATATGAACGTTCTCTTTCTTCTTATATTGTAGTATATGTTTCCTATTAATATTAATGATATGACCCCAAGTCTTTCTTACTTTCTCTTCATCATATCCTTTTTCTCCAAATACCTTTATCAGACCTGATCCTTGGTCTTGGTAATCTTCAGTTTTTGTACAGTACCTTTTGATCCATAAGAATTGACTCCTTGGGACTCCTTTTAGCCGGCTTTCTAGATTACAGCTACTCTTATGTATGCAACTGTTGCTCTCTACCTTCATGAAGTGGGTTTTTGTCTTTAATTAATTTTGTTTTACACACATGTTGAGATCCAAAAATTTGACCGATTCTTTGCTCCATTTTCAGTTGAGTTTTATGTTGTCATCTTTTGTTGTTCACTTCTCTCGAAGGCCTCCAATCCTGAATAACTTTGCCCTGCAGGAATAGAGTGCTTGGTATTTATGGAGAGAGGTGACTGTGAGTGACCTCCTCTGGTTATAGATCCTCCAACTTCAGTGTCCAATGGGGATGCACAAATTCTGGGTGTCATTCTTCTGGCCTTCTGTGTCAGTGCATCATATTGGTGGCTTCTGTGCCAAAATGACACAAGTACTTCATTACATTGCTCCAGTATCATCATCTCGGATGATGGAGTCTGGAGGAGCAACACAGGTGCATCAGCATTCAGCAGCGGTAGCATCATCTCGTTTAGAAGAGGCTGGTGGAATGACGTTGGTGCATATTATATATTATATATATAGTATACACCTGGTTGCCCACGAGAACACTGTGATGCTGGATGAGCTGGGTCTGCAGTGGTGGCAGAAGAAGGATCACATGGGCACTTGGAGATAGGGGGGGCTAAGTCACTGGCTGCCTGACATTCTGAAAACCATGACTGTCCCTACTACTGTAGAATTTATAAAACACATTTGTGAACAAGATGAGATACATAATTTAACAATAATGAACTACATTTGGAGAAGTATAAATAAACTTCAAATATTTAAAAAAAAAAATATGCAAGAGGTTAAATATTATTTGAAACATCAAGGTTAAATAACTGGTTTCATTCAAATTTATTCCAGCTGAGAATTTTAATCAATAATTTTTTTTGGAGTGCATTAGTTGAATTTATGACCACTTTTACTGATGAAAATATGTGCCTTTACATTCACCAGTAGCTGACAGATATTATACATTATTCTGACTGTAATATCAGCATAAGGAAAAATATTTTACAACTGGAATTTATTTTAAAGAAAATTCCTAGCAACATCTGCTTTGGTCCTCATTCATATATATTCATATCATAATCTGACATTGAAAAATTATAATGCTTCAAAAAGAAAGAAAGATACCCCCATAAGGTAATATGTAGAAAAAGAAGAGATAATCAATTTGTGGAGGCATATATGTCTAAAGTGTAATATCTCCTAATGTATGTTCCATAAACATTATCGAACTTGTATGGTGTGTGTTTATTTCACCTGAACACTGGTTGTCATCTAAAAAGACATACGAACATAAGTCTTCAGTAATTAATTTTTTCCTTTAAAAAAAGTATATAACATAATTGCAAACCTTCATTTTGCCATACTTACTATGGGTGCTGTAAATGAATAAAAAAAACATTTAAAATGTTTATGATACATATAGTACATGTAGTGAATTATTCACCTTTCTGTGTGTTAAGCTTCTATAAACTAGAAATTCGTTTTGTCGCAAAGTAAAAGGATGTTATACTTTAGACTGAAGTCCATTTAGATAAACAAATATTATTGTTATTAATTGATATTTTTTAATTAGGATACAGTGGCATGTTTTATGTAGGATAAAGGATGATATTCTTCCTTATCCTATTTGTACTCTTTAGTTCATATACACAGGGGACACTATTACGATCCTCACGCTAAAGCGGGAAAGCTAGGGATAAAAACCTTTGCGTCCCCGTTTTAGCGTGATATTACGAGGCAGGCACTAAAAAAGCTGCCTGCAATGTAATCCGGCGCTAAGCCCCGGAATGCGCGTGGCAGCGCTGAGTGCCGCCGCGAGCATCCCCTCCATGGAGTCCATAGGACTACATTGAGGCTGACGAGGCCAGTCACATGACCTGCAGGGTCTCGCCTCACGAGATCCGGCAGGTCGGCATAGTGATCTGCAGATGGAGACTGGGGGACTTTTTCCCCCAGTCTCTCCCTACTCCCGGCAGACAGAGGAGGCGGTTGGAGCCGCCGTTCTCGCCACGGATTGGAAGATGAGTATATGAATTACTTGGGGGCATTATTGGCTTCTTCTGGTGCTGACGGATTCTGCAGAAGTGGAATCTGTTAGCACCGGGTCCTGGCTGTGGTTAATTTTCGGGTTAGCTGCAGCCGAACGTTAGTATATTGTAATTCTAAAACTAGTTAACTCTTTGCGCTCCCCATGCTAAGTATAGGGAGCGCAGAGTACAGTAACCTCACGCTGAAAAGTGCAAGATCCAAATCGCTAACAGGTTTTTTAACCCGTTAGCATCTGGATTATAATATGCTGCACCTGCGCTAGGGCCACCAATGCTAACGTTAATGCTCACACAGGTGAGCGCTAACGTTACCGTCAGGATTGTAATAGTGCCTAGGGTGTCCACCCAGAAACATGATTTCTTTTTTTTTTAATTGTAACAAATATTTATTGAAAAGTTCCAAGAGTAAAGACTGTACAGCAATAGAAACAGTGGATTATGCAAGCATTATTTCAAACAAAACAGTAATACAAAAGCACAGATACAAGACATAATCAATGGTAGTCAATTAGGCCAGAGTTGGTGCATTTTCAATCTTTATGAAAAGAAAGTGGGGGGTACGTAAAGAGGTTGGGGGGGCGAGGGTGGGGGTAAGAATGTGGGGAATGAAGGAAGATACAAAGGGGGTGACAGGAGTCACATCGGAGTAGGGATCTGTGTCGCATATTATCGGGACAGAAAGCGCTGTAAACCTGAGAAAACCCATGGGGAATCGTATGATCCCATGTGCATTGAGGTCGTTGATTATTATCATGCTGCCTCATGTGGTGGATGAGCCACGTAAATGAGGGCAGGCGGGCGGCCAGTAAAAGCAGTGGTGCACATGTTTCACAGAGGTGCCAGCCGCGCTTTTCATGATTTCATGTTGGTGTATTATTCATTTCCAACTTATGTAAGAAAGTAACAGATTTCCCATCTCCAACAGTTTTTCCGATGTGAAGTATCGTCCGATGCCAATGTATAGAAGAGTTTCTATATTACGTCTATGTCCCATCTTGTATGGGAGGTGAGAGAGGTGTCTAAAGATAATTAATTGCTATTTAATTTGCATAGAAGTCATAGGACAGATGAATTCCAGCTGTATAACATTCAACAATAATAAACCATTGTGCCTTAAGCAATTATCAGTTCTTCTAAGGGAAATAGTTGATGACAGTATAGAAAGAGCACATTATATTCATCTGTAGCCATAATCATTAGATTTGCTTTTAAATGGTTGCGTTTATCCCTTTTTGGCTTTTATGTGTGCACCATTTTCCTCTCTGTAATATGTTATGATGCAAATACCTACACCATGAGGCTGCTCAATGTCATTACAGACAGGTATAATAAAATAGCCTGCCCAAAAAGTGTACTGTTCCATTTTTACACAAATTGTGGCTATTTGTCTTAGATGGCTTTTTAACTCATGTACTTGCAACTAATTGTGATGTAAAAAACAGGGCTGCTAGCAGAAATCTTAGGATCCCTTACTAAATGACTGGTCTTGGCCTCCTTGCCACAGTTGCCCATTTCCTGAAACAAATTTAAAATGAAACATTTTGCCTTTTATTCTGCTTACCTTATTTTACAGGGAATGGTCTATCAGGGTTATTCAAAGAGATCTGAATTGCTGGCGAAAGGTAACCGAACAGTGAAATTCAGCATACGGTTACCTTTCCTGGCCATTCGGCTATCCAGAGAGCAGGCAGTTCACCAAATGTTGGCTCCTGCTCAGGTTTCTCCGCATGTTCAGCGGGGTTAGTCCCGATGTTTTTGCAGGTTTCGGTGTGCATTCGCCTGGGTTTTGCGTTGAGTGTTCGGCAGGTTTTCAGAGGCTTTTCCCTGCACTACGATGGCCCTGTGGTGCTTGCTGAATACAGCGCAGGGACGCCGAAATGGAATCGCCAAATCGAACCGAATTGAAGAGAACGAAAAGTCACTGAACGTGCGATGACTTTTCGATTCTCGTTGAATAACCCTGTAAATCGCTGACGGACCAGAAAAAGGGACAAAAATTTATTTATGACCAGAGAGCATTCTGTCTGCACCTCCACCTTGTACAGACCATACTAATCGCTCCTCAGTGATGTGCGAGAGTGCTTTTACCATCCCTATATGCACTAGATCACTGGAAAATGTGTTGGTATCTTGGCTGGGTGGCACACAAGGTTCTTTATATATGTGGAATTTAGACAAGATGCACAGAGTTTGATAATGGCCAAGGCCCCCTGGAGGCCCCGGATCTCTGAACATATCATGGGCTGTCTTCCCCTTTAAGGCAGCCCTGGGAACACAGAATAGAAGGATGAGGTCCTAGAGCCCTTGCTATGAAATCATTTTCGTAGCCAGGGGAGGACACTAGAGTGGAGTTGAAGGCCAGTGGGTTTCACTAAAATACAATTAACATTTTAAATATATTCAGATATATTAAGTAAATACATTATAATATATTTGAGTCAAAGAATAACAGCTGTGAAATCATTACTTGAGACTAAAGTAGTTATTCAGAAAGGAACGAACTTGCCTTCGAAGGGCACCGAAAAGTGAATTTCACCTTATAGTGCAATTTCAGGGCAGTTTTTCTATTCAGTAAGCTGTCAGTTCACCGAATACTGGAAAATTGACAGCAAAATAAGGTGCAGATCACCACAGATCACAACAGGTCGCCAATCTTCGGCATTCTTTTGTTGCAGCGAATTTGTCCCAAAGAGAAGTAATGGTTAATCTATTCAAAGAACAGCGAATTGCACAGAAGTGTCAGTAAAATGCCCTGATTTTCGGTGATTCTGTTCAACAGGTTTAAAAATATGATTCAATGTAAAACAATATTATCATTTTAATTTTTTTTATTAAACCGTTTATTCTTTTCATTTTCAGCAAAACTTTTTTTTTGTAACATATGATATTATTGAAGATGAATACAATATATGCAGTGAGATAATGGTTCAAAACAAACCTCTTTCCTGTGGTAACAATCCTGCATGGATGAAACCCTTGACTATGGACAACATGTGGGGGGGGGTCCTAGGGTTTCCCTGCAACATGCAGAGGATATCCCCCACACATTAATACTTACCGGCATCCTTGGGGGGAGATCGCCGCTGGACCGGGGGGAATCCCACGGTGCTCTGACTTCCTGGAAGTCAGACCACGCCTTGGGACCTACTTCTGACAACTTACTGTATTTCATCATGCATGGGCTCGATGACATCAGAAAGGGATCCCCCCCCCCAGCTAGGCATAGAATTCCCTATAGAAGAGAAACAGGGGTCCTTTGGACCCACATATCTCCTGAACCATTGAAGTTAGAAGGTCATGCGGGGTATCATTGGAAAGGCCAGACCGGGTTATTTGTAAAAATAAAAATTCCCTGTGTTTTTTTTTTTAATGCAGCACTATTGTTCACTTTTCAATTACAAATTGAACAATGATGCTGCACTAACTCACCTTTTCATTTCCCAAGATGCCATTAAGTGTGGAGGCGCATTATTAAGCATTGTTTCATTGAAAACCTCAACTGTGACACTACAGCGAGGAGAGCTAGATGTACCTTGGAACCCTGGGTCTCTGATTTTTATACTGCACAAGGTCAAGGGAGTTGTCATTGGAAAGGTCAGAGTCTGGCCTTTCCAACAACATCAAATATGACCATGTAATGTGTAAAAATAGAAAGAAGAAAAGAAAAATGTAATGCCAAAGGTACTTTTCCCCCCTCACTTCTAAGACGTGTAGCGGAAACAATGGCAATGGACTAACTCAGCTTCTCATTTCCTAGGTCGCACCCAAAATATGAGGTTATGTATAGCTTGGAAAAAAGACGAGACAGAGGAGATTTGATAGAAACATTTAAATACGTAAAGGGAATCCACAAGGTAGAGGAAGGGAGTATATTTTAAAGGAAACAAAGTAGCAAAACAAGAGGACATAGTCTTAGATTAGAGGGGCAAAGGTTTAAAAGTAACATCAGGAAGCATTATTTTACTGAGAGGGTGGTGGATACATGGAACAGCCTTCCAGTAGAAGTGGTAGAGGCCAAAACAGTGATTGAATTTAAGCAGTCAAGGGATAGGCATAAGGCTATCCTAAATAAAAGATAAATCCAGGTAAAGTATCCATGTAATTGGGCAGACTAGATGGGCCGAAAGGTTCTTATCTGCCGACATTTTCTATGTTTCTATGTGTTATTAAGCATTGGTTCATCTAATACAGTGGTTCCCAACCCTGGTCAGCCTGCATTTCTCCAAGGTAATCTTTAATATTTGGCCTCTTAGGGGTACTTGAGCAGCAGGCTTGGGAAACACTGATCTAATACACAAGCCTCAATGCTGCAAGGAGAGCAGGAGTCTTTTGGACTCCTGAATTTTCATTCTTTATACATCATAAGCACAAAACGGTCAAAATTAGCTCAGCACACAAGGGTGAAATATCTCAGCAGTGAAGGGGTTAAATTTAGATTTTTGTAATAAGGAAGACTTATGATGGGTCAACAACTAAGTTTGGAAAACTTGGTTCTAAAAAAATACAGAACCAAGGCTTATCCCTTTCACTGCTGAGCCATTTCACCCCGTGTGCTGAGCTCATTTTTACTGGTTTCGCTCATCATGTTTAAACGTGATTTGAAGCCACGTTTTATTATACAACCCAGACATATTATATATAGTTCTTTCCAGCAGATTCATAATATATTATTATTATTATATGTATACGTCATGTCCTGCCTGAATATTATAACAAAAAATGCAATAAAATTTGAATTTTCAATCATCTACAGTGTGTAAAGTGTTTTTTTTTCACATTTTATCACACGTGTGTTTGCGGTTATATTTTCTATGGGGTGCCCTTGTTAAAAAAAAATTAGAAATGGGGACTTGTTACATTTTGGGTGGGGGAATTACGTGATTTTTAGCAAACGCCCCCATAGAAAAAATCGTTATTGCAGCATCATTGTTCACATTATAATTGAAATGGGAACAATATTGCTGCATTAATAAAACAAAACAAAAAAATGTTTTTTTATTTATATTTTTAGTAACTTTTCCTTTAAATTTAACATGGTCATGTTGGTATCATTAGAAAGGCCATGTTCTAGCCCCCAAGGGGTTAAAGGCAGCCACCGCTTGGAAGGGCAGGCTGTGCCCTTCAAAGCGGTGCCTGCCTTTTTTTCATACCCCAAGCAGATCGGGAGGTAGAGAGGTCCAAAGGACCTCACCCCTCCCCTTCAGGCACCTTCCCCGCACTGGCGGGGTGCCTAGAATAGATGTCATCAGTGCTCAGCGTGTCGTCCGCAGCCAAGGCTTCATGCAGCTGGACGCGCTCAGCCCGTCTGCTGCAGCAAAGTGGTTAACCTAGGCACATTCTCAGGCCTATTTGGAGTATGTATGAATTATATACCCTAAAATATAAAAATAACTTACATGCAAATCACAAATTTAAGTTTCAGAATTTCTTTCCAGAAGAAAATTGATTGTCTAAAATTCTCTGTAATGGAATCTTCACAAGCTAACTGGATGCATTGGAAAAGTGCACTAGGAGTATACAATGATGGTGGTAATAGGGGATATCTGAAAGTGAATACACAAAAAATATTTAAAGAACATAGTGTTGAGACATACTTGCTCAATGCCAACATCTTAACGAAGTAGCAAAATTACAGTTAGGCATGGTATAAACATCTGTCTATTCACTATAAAGAGTTAAATATACATCTAAAGTTGCACTCAATTGGGGGGACACAATTAATGACTGTGTGAATCGATCATATACCCCTAAGTGATTGGCCCACCAATTGGCGGTGTCAATTTATTTATTTATAAAGTATTTTACCAGGAAGGATATATTGAGATTTCTCTCATTTTCAAGTATGTCCTGGGTTCAAGAACATTGAAATGTTGCAGTCGTTACAGAAGTACAAAGTAATACATTGCAAGATATTAAAAAAACAACACATATTAAAATAACAACACATATACAAATATACAATCATTTAACACAGACAATCACACCTATCATCTACATATAGTCCATGACACGCTTGCAGGACTTGCCATTCACATTCATGTTCGAACTCGAACTCAATACAAGTCAATGGGACTCAAAATTAGATTTTTAGAGTGCCCTCCAAGAGGGGATATATGCTAGATATTTGCCATAAAAGGTGTATGGGGGTCCGGGTAGTGCCCTGGGGGACAGGAAACATGGACAAAAAGTAAAAAAAAAAAACTTTTTAAAGGGACAGTGAGTTTTCCATGAAATAAGGGTTAAAAATAAAAACGAAAAAATTCCTTCAAATATCGTGCCTAGGTCCCCATAACCTGCCTGTGAAGTGGCGGATTTCTAGGATGTATAGAAACATTTAAAAACAATGTCCGGGTCCGGGTAGTGCCCTGGGGGACAGGAAACAAGGACAAAAAGTTAAAAAAAAAGAAGTTTTTAACCCCTTCACTGCTGACGACATGTGGGGTCAGTTACTCCCGCTGTATGCTGAGGAGGACGTGTCCCACACGTCATCAGCTTTGCGGGACCCCCTGCGGAGATACTCACCTCTCTGTCCGGGGTCCCGCAGCGTTCTGACTTCAGTGTCCTCAGATGCTGAAGTCAAGCTCCTCCCAATGTAAATGACATCATCGCGCCATGCGCGATGACGTCATTTCCAGGTGACCCCCCGGCAATGCCGGGAGATCGCCTGGAAGGGAGGGGGGGATCCGTTCAGATCCCTCTCCCTCCCGATTGGGAGGTCCCACAAAAAAAAGCCAGGCACCGCTTAAAAGGAGAGAGTCTCCCCTTTTAAGCAGTGCCTGGCTTTAACCCCTTAGGCACCGGGTTGCACTTCAGCGCCTTGCGGCGGCGAAGTGCGGCCTAGCTCTGGTGGGGGCCACCATCTTGGATGGCGGCTCCACCCCGGGTCCCCCCTCACTGCCTGATGTCCTCACGCATAGCGTGATGACGTCAGATAGCCGGGGAACCCCTAGCTGCCCGGAATCCCCTGGTGGAGATAGGGGGTTCATTTGAGGGTTCACAGAGATGCTGTGAGGTTGTGTATAGAGATGCTGATGGATTTGTGTATAAAGATGCTGTGTGGCTGTGTATAGAGATGCTGTGTATAGAGATGCTGATGGGGTTGTGTATAGAGATGCTGTGAGGTTATGTATAGAGATGCTGTGAGGTTGTGTATAGAGATGCTGATGTGGCTGTGTATAGAGATGCCTTGCGGCGCCGAAGTGCAGCCTAGCTCAGGTGGGGGCCGCCATCTTGGATGGCGGCTCCACCCCCGGGTCCCCGTCCGACGTCAGATAGCCGGGGAACCCCTAGCTGTCCAGAATCCCCTGGTGGTGATAGGGGGTTCATTTGAACCCCGATATCTTCAGGCAGCTAGGGGGTCATGGAGGGTGTCAATCGAAAGGCCTGAGCATGGCCTTTCGAATGATACCCAACATGACCAGGTATACAGTAAAAAAAAAATGTATTTTTTTGTGTGTTATTTTTATTAATGCAGCAATATTGTTCACATTTCGATTATAATGTGAACAATGATGCTGCACTAATGAATTTTTTCAATGGGGTATGTTTGCTATAAATCACGTAATTCTCCCCACAAAATGTAACAAGTTCCCATTTCTAATTTTTGTACAAGCGCACCCCATAGAAAACATAACCGCAAACTCTCATGTGCTAAAATGTGAAAAAAAAACACTTTACACACTGCAGATGATTAAAAATTCAATTTTTATTGCATTTTTTGTCATAATATAGAGCCAGGACATGACGTATACATATAAAAATGATATATTATGAATCTGCGGAGTCTGCCGGACAGAACGATATCTAATATGTCTGGGTTTTTTAATAAAATGTGGCTTTGAATCGCGTTTAAACATGATGAGCGAAAGCGGTAAAAATGAGCTGAGCACACAGCAGTGAAATGCAGCATATTAGAGGAAGATTTAGTAGAGAAATTAACACTTCTCAGAAGCAGACACCACACCCTCAGTATAGTCTACATACATACAATGTATCAAATTCATTAGACCAGACTAAAAACACCTGTTTACCGTTTGAGAACACAGGTCATTTAGAGGTGAGAATCTTTGCAAGTACACATTAGTTTTTAATTCAATATCTAATAAACCGTTGCTTATAATATTCTGCAGTAAAGAGTCTCTTTATTTCTAGATTTTTTTGTATTTTTTAAGCATTTTTTATACTTTTTTCAAAAAAAAATTGTTTTTGCGAACTCGAACCGAACACGCCAAAATGTTCGAAGTTCGCGAACGGCCAAAGTTCGAATCGAACTCCGAACTGATCGAACCGAACAGCTCATCCCTATTCAGGAGGAGCAGCATGTTCATATTTTCCTGTGCATTAGCCTGTACATAAAGGCATGTCTGTCATGTTACAGCTAGTAATACACAAGCTTGGAAGAAGATAAACCTGGAAATTCTTGGTATTAAACCTTATTTGTAGCAATAGATTTCTGAAAACCTTAATATTTAAATACATCATTGTTTAGTAGGAAACAGATCCTTGTTACGAACCCAGAACAGAACAGCAAGCATCTCATTTATCAAAGCAAATAATTCCATTGCAGTTCAATAGAGTTTTTCATATGACACAGTACATCTCTTGCAGATTTTGCCCTTGGTCTTGCAGTTAGCAGACTTTGATATATAACCCTTGTAGTAATTATTTGCTTTCATTCCTCAGATCAGCCTTTTTATTCAGCTTTTTTTATGCACTTCAGTTCTGTTCGGAAACTTGTACGGTCTTATGGTGACAACTGTGCTTTGCTGCCCCATCATTTATATATTGGGTCCCAACCCCCTTTTGCTTCCTGCTAATTAGTTTTAGAGAAGGTTATTTCCATCTGGGTATGGTATTCAGTAAAATAATGAAATTTAAAGTCTGGCACTGGTTATAATGAGACTTGAGCAACTGGTAAGTAACATAATACATGTCATTAGTAGTATTACAATGATTTTATCCTACTTGAAATTCTTATTGTACAGTCACAATGATTATGCTAAGGTAGACAGAAAGAGATCTATGTTATTTGCAGCACTTCTGCATTGTACAAGGAGCAATATCGAGTTCAAGCATTCAACATATTAATAGGATCAAACCTGCCTGAAATTCTACTTGTTACATCTTTCAAAGAAATATCGTACTGGACCCTTGTGAAGAAAATTTAACTCCTGATGTTCATTTATACTAACCAAAACATAGTTGATGGCAGTGTTTGTTATGTAATTAAAAAAATATATATATTCACAGTATATATATATATTTAGAAAGATATCCACGATAACCCGCAACACGGAGACTTTGGCATGAAATTTATTAAATCGACGTTTCAGTCCTCTCAGGGACTTTTATCAAGATACATAACATAGATATAATGGCCTTTAAATACACACCCCACTCCAATGATTTACTCAGGTATATCATCCATGTGACCACACACAGCTATGCCTGTTAAACCACTAACAATGTTACACTCGTTGCCTCGGCAACCCCTAAACACACCTAAAGAAGGGTTAAACAAAGAAAAAGAAAAAAAGAAACGTTTTATCTGTTAGGGTCACGTGTCAATACCTGGACCAGTACAGAATGCATTCAAAATATCAAATTTTTTAAAAAAAACCACATATATAAAAAACATTTTTTTAATTATTTTTTTTTAAAAACAGTAACTGCCAAATGGCAATTTAATCCTCCTGAAAGCAAATGTGTGAGACTATTCATCACTGATAGAGAGTATCCCCATCTGATATATCAGCATTACAAAGTATCATCACCTAATAGGCAATAAACAGGTATAAGTACTCTTCTCATTTAACCCCATGGGTGCCATAGAATCCAATCTAAAAATCCAAAATGCCTCCCTTTTCGGGAGTTGTTTCACTCCATCACCTCCCCTAGAAAGGGGGGGAACATGGTCTATATCCATGACTTTCATGGCTGAAAGGGGATGGCGCTGTTCTGCAAAGTGACGTGCCACTGGCTGCAGACTGTCCTTACCACCCAATGCCGCCCTAATCGCTGCTCCGTGGTTAGCTATGCGTTCTCTCAAATCATTATTAGTTTTTCCAACGTAAACTAAACCACATGGGCAGGTAATGCGGTAGACAACGTTATTATTATTATTATTATTCTTTATGTATAAAGCGCCAGCATATTCCGCAGCGCTGTACAATAGGCACAGTATAGACAGGGTTACAATACATTGAACAACATTTGACAAACAGTACAGGAGGAGATGAGGGCCCTATTCCCGTAGGAACTCACAATCTAGGAGGGCTGGGGTTGGAAACAGGAGGAGAGGACTGTAAGGTGAGAGTGATTGATGGTTGCGTCAGTGAGTTGGGTGGTAGGCTTCCCTAAATAGGAACGTTTTAAGGGAGCGTTTGAAGGAAGAGAAGTTAGGGGAAAGTATGACAGTACGAGGGAGAGCGTTCCAGAGAGTGGGGGCTGCGCGTGAGAAATCCTGCAGTCTATCATGGGAAGAGGTGATGCGGGGAGAAGCTAGGCGCAGGTCACTGTTTGACCTTAGGGAGCGGGCTGGGGTGTACTTGGTGATTAGTGAGGACAGGTAGTGGGGAGCTGAGTAAGTGAGGGCTTTGTAGGTAAGGATAAGGATTTTGAACTTAATTCTGCAGTGGATGGGGAGCCAGTGAAGGGACTCGCAGAGGGGAGCGGCAGAGACAGAGCGGCGGGTGAGGTGAATTAGCCTGGCGGAGGCGTTCAGAATGGATTGTAGGGGGGAGAGGCGGGACAGAGGGAGGCCAGATAAGAGATTATTGCAATAGTCGAGTCGGGAGATTACCAGGGCGTGTATGAGTTGTTTTGTGGTGACAGCGGTCAGAAATGGCCAAATTCTGGAAATATTACGCAGTTGGTATCGGCAGGAGGAGGAAAGAGACTTGATGTGGGGGATGAAGGAAAGAGCAGAGTCATGGGTAACTCCAAGACAGCGAACTTGGTTTGATGGGGAGATGGTGATACCCTCCACCGTGATAGAGAAGTCAGGAGGTGGGGAGGCATTGGAGGGAGGAATAAGTAGGAGCTCAGTCTTTGACATGTTGATCTTTAGGTGGTGGGAGGCCATCCAGGAGGAGATGCCAGATAAACAGTCACTGACTTTGGAAAGGACAGGGGGAGAGAGATCAGGGGTAGAGAGGTAGATCTGAGTGTCATCAGCGTAGAGGTGGTAATTAAAGCCAAATCTGTTGATGATTTTGCCCAGGGAGGAGGTGTAGATGGCAAAGAGCAGAGGACCAAGGACCAGTGGTGTATTTAGGTTTTGTGCTGCCCTAGGCCTGACTAAACTCGTGCACCCCTAATTTAAATTTGACGCACCCCTTCCTGTCAAGGGCACACCTCTTCCTGGTTAATCCCCACCCTTCCTCTTTAAGCTCCACCTTTTCCTCTTAGCGCTCCGCCTTTTCCTCTCTCTTTATATTAAAAGTGGATACCAAGTGCCTACTTGTATATTTTGTATACCATTTCAAATGTATCTATTGAGATAAATAAAATTATGAAATGTTTAAATTCAAGTATTTTTACAAAGAACAGCCACGCATGTCAAGTAAACGGGATCACAGCCGCTCTAATTGGTGGAACAATAAAATCCACAGAAACGTGCACTGCATATGAGCGTATCACAGAGCTGCATAGCAATAAAACCCACAGAAATGGGCACTGTGTATGAGCATATCAGAGCTGCAAAGCAATAAAACCCACAGAAATGTGCAGTGTGTATGAGCGTATCCCAGAGCTCCAGGGCAATAAAACTCACAGTAATATGCAGTGTGTATCACAGAATCCACAGCAATAAAACTCCCAGCAATGCAATGTGCGGTGTGTATGAGTGCAT
This sequence comes from Leptobrachium leishanense, assembly GCA_009667805.1. Classification (NCBI taxonomy): domain Eukaryota; kingdom Metazoa; phylum Chordata; class Amphibia; order Anura; family Megophryidae; genus Leptobrachium; species Leptobrachium leishanense. Next base: position 416,362,931 of record CM019063.1, on the reverse strand, counting down.
CAGAATTCACAGCAATAAAACTCCCAGCAATGCAATGTGTGGTGTGTGTCAGCGTATCAGAATCCACAGCAATAAAACTCCCAGCAATGCAATGTGCGGTGTGTATGAGTGCATCAGAATCCACTGCAATAAAACTCCCAGCAATGCAATGTGTGGTGTGTATGAGTGCATCAGAATCCACTGCAATAAAACTCCCAGCAAACCGAGTGTATATGAGCACACAGCAATTATTTATTCTACATTTACCGGCCTCTGTCCATGGTAGGGCTGTGTGCAGAGTCAGCAGGGACTGTGTACAGACTCAGCAGGAGGTCCCTCCAGGCCACGTTAGGATCACGGCTGTGCCTGTGCGTGGAGCCATCTTGTCAGCAGTGGGGTGCCACTGCCAGAGGGTGCACCGTGGCTTTGATTCCCTTCCCGGTGGGTGTTCAGTCCAGAATAGAGTGACAGTCCATGTTAACGAAAGGGCGGGCAGCTGCGTGCATGCGTGCCACGTGGTTCAGCCAGTCAGGTGGTACTGAGACTCAGTACCACCTGACTGGCCGGACCGAGTGTGACCTGCACGCAAGCAGCCTCACCAGGAGCCAGGCAGCTCAATGACAAATTTCTATCGCTGCAGTGCTGGTTAAGGAAAGGTCCACTTTAAACAGCAGTAAGCAGACAGGGCTTCATATTTTGCTGAAACCCCCCCCCCCTTTACCTTCCGTTTACTGTCATCTTCTCTCTCTGGACACAAATCACATCCCCCTCCCCTCTCCTAGAGCTGCTGCGGGGCAGGGGAGGAGCTATGGAGGGAGGAGAGGGGGATTTTTATTCTATTCGATTTTATTCCGTATGCAAACGCCATGCTCCGCTGCTCGTTGTTTGAGAACACAGCTCAAAGCTGACACACAGTGACAGTGGCACCTCCTAGTACCCCCTAATGACACCCCAATAATCACTGGTACCTGGGGCGGCCCGCCCTCCGCCACTCCTCTAAGTACACCACTGCTCTGGTGATATGCTCACACACAAGTTTGGCGAACTGCCATCAAGTACGGTGCTGTTTGAAGGCAGTGCAAATCCCCATAGAGAAGTAATGGTTAATCTATTCAGAGAACACCAAACAGCAGAGAAATGTCAGTGAAATGCCCTGATGTTCGGTGGTTTCAATCAGCAGGTTTATTCAGGCGAACCCCATAGGTTTCAATGTTAAAAATATTCCCGTTTTTTATGCAATATCTAATAAACCATTTATTATTTTAATCTGCAGTAAAAAGTCTTTATTTATTTATTGATTATTTTTTTTGTACCTTTTAGTGATTTTTCAGAATTTTTTGGGCTAAATTCCCCCCCTTTTTTTAATAGCGGTTCTCCTTTTTCTGTAACAGAACTTTTTATTATCAATCATAGGATCTTAAATGTAAATTCCAGACATTTTCGTTCAGTAGTTCTTTTGAAAACAGCAGGCCATGGCTTTGCGGTGGCAGCATACAGCGGCCGACTCCATGCACTTTGGGGACCCTGCAGTGAATGGTGAATTCACTGCAGGGTTGGGAAATTTTATTCCCCGAAGTGCAGGGAATTACAGAACACCAAAATGTTGGCGTCATTTCGGTGCTCTGTGAGTAACCCAATTAGTGGTGAGGTTTTCTGTTGCCCCCTGGAAAGTGAAAGCCTAGGCCTTGCCTACCCAGGACATACTTGAAAATTAGTGACATCTCAATGTTTCCTTCCTGGTAAAATAGTTTGCAAAAGTAAAAAAGTGCCGCCCTAGGCCTGGGCCTTGTTGGCCTAGGCCAAAATACACCTGTGCCAAGGACAGAGCCTTGAGGTACACCAACAGATAGAGGCAATGAAGAGGAGGAGTTACCAGCAAAGGACACACAGAAGGACCTGTTGGATAAATAGGAGTCAACCCAAGCAAGTGCAGTGTCACCGAGACCCAGAGAGTTGAGGGTCTGTACAAGGAGGGGGTGGTCAACAGTGTCAAAAGCAGCCGAGAGGTCAAGCAGGATGAGAATAGAATAGTGGCCTTGTTTTTTAGCAGTTAGGAGGTCGTTGGTGACTTTGGTGAGGGCAGTTTCAGTTGAGTGTAGGGGACGGAAGCCAGATTGCAGGGGGTCAAGTAGGGAATTGGAGGACAGAAAGAGTTGAAGCGGTTGAAGACTAGTTTTTCTAAGAGCTTAGAGGTAAAGGGAAGCAGGGATACAGGGCGGTAGTTGGATGGAGATTTGGGATCGAGGGATGGTTTCTTTAGTAAAGGGGTAACTAGAGCGTGTTTGAAGGCGGATGGAAAGGAGCCAGAGGAGAGAGATAGGTTGAAGATGTGTCTGAGAGCAGGGGTGAGGGAGGAGGAGAGGGGAGGAATTAGATGTGAGGGAATGGGGTCGAGCGGGCACGTGGTGAGATGTGAGGAGGACAATAAGGAATTGACTTCCTCCTCAGTGGCTGGGAGGAAGCGGCAGAGGGTGACAGAGGGGAACATGGGTGGTTGTACAGGTAATACGATACCAAATATAGAAGAAAAACATCAGGAAAAACATTGTACTGGCGTAACAAAATTACAGGTCATACACCCCAGGCATCTGTAACAGCCAGGGTTAGAGGGTACATTTCTTACCATTAGATTGTATTGGTCCATGTGAACCGAGTAAACTCTGAGGTTCCTACCTCTCTTGTAGCACATCATAGGAGGATTACAAAATGTCTCTGGGAGTTTACGGTCTTTGGTAAAAAATATCCCTATGACGGTATATACTCTTCCATATTGCATTAGAGTGTGTGTTAAATTATTGCAGAAATTTCAAACGTTTCTGGTGCTTATCAGTATGTCAGGGATTTTCCCTTCCCTGTCTTAGCTCTTTTTAAAATTTTGAGGTGGCCATCCGTAGGGCCTCGGCCAGAGTACCCTCTCTGTAGCCCCTCTGTAAGAATCTATCAAACATCTCCTGTATTTGTCTAACACAGACTATTTGCCTGGAATTATTACGCATTACTCTCAAAAACTGTGAGATGGGCAACGCCTCTATCTGACCACTAGGGTGGAAGCTGTCTGCCCTCAATATTGTATTCCTGTCAGTAGACTTTCTAAACAGGCTATATTTCAAATGTTCCCCTGTACGGGTAATCTCCAAATCCAAAAAAGTGATCAAACTAGTACTCACGTTATGTGTAAGCCTAATGGTTGTGGGTAATAGATTAAGGGTTCGCATAATCTCAATAAATTTTGCAGCAAAAAAGTTTGGTTGGACTTTGTGACTAACTGATTTTCGAATCAATTTGAAATTTCGAATCGATTCGAATTTCATATATCAATTCGATAGTTGATATCAATTTGAATTTTGGATCACTAAATAAAACCCCAATTAATCACATTTTGCTGTTAAAAGAAAAGCTACGGTTAAATTTTAAGCCGTGTCACAGATTTAGTATTTGAGTGAAATTAAACAGTGAAACAAAATTAATTTGTTTCATAAAGTCCTTTGCTGACTATTACTTGTATTTTAAGTTAAGATCAATTCGATAGTTGATATCAATTTGAAAGTTCATTTCAAATTCGATAGTTGATATCAATTTGATAGTTCATTTCAAATTCGATAGTTGATATCAGTTTGATAGTTCATTTCAAATTCGATAATTCATTTCAAATTCGACACTTGATATAAATTATTCAAATTTTTCTTTTAGGATGATGACACAGTGTAAAACAAAATAAATTCGTTATATACCATTTTGTTTTGTTTCGAATTCGTATCGTGTTGATTCGTTATTCGGAAGTACTTCCGAATAGTGATGGGCCGAACACCCCCGTGTTCGGTTCGCATGACATCTGTCTCACTTTTATGCATCCTGGGTCTGTTATTACACAGATCCCTAAAATCAATGCTATGCCACACTGTGGCTTTGTAGCAGAGATAAGGTTTATTGATTTTAGGGCTCTGTGTAATAACAAACCCAGGATGCATAAAAGTGAGACAGATGTCATTTGCACATCCTACCCAGAATTCCTTGCTGCATATAGGGAATGTGGCACAGGAGCTCTGGGATGCAATTCATCGAATTGCTGTGATGTGCAAGTGGCTTCTGCAATAATAAACACACTTATTATAGTGTGGAGGCCTTTTATCTCACTTTTTGTCCTCCACTACAACCCTTGTAGATACTGATTGCCCTATGGATCCCAAGCATCCACTGAAACTGGTCATCATGCCTAGCTCCTAGCTGATGAGGGTCCAACAAACCCGAAACAGCGCTGTCCTAGGAGTGGCTTTGACCAGTTGCATAAACTTTATCTCTGCTACAAAGCCACAGTGTGGCATTGCATTGAATTTAGGGCTCTGTGTAATAACAGACCCAGGATGCATAAAACTGAGACAGGAGCTCTGGGATGCAATTCATCGAATTGCTGTGATGTGCAAGTGGCTTCTGCAATAATAAACACACTTATCATAGTGTGGAGGCCTTTTATCTCACGTTTTGTCCTCCACTACAACTTTTGTAGATATATATATATATATATATACAGTCATGGCCGAAATTGTTGGCACCCCAGACATTTTTCCAGAAAATCAAGTATTTCTCACACAAAAGTATTGCAGTAAGACATGTTTTGCTATACACATGTTTATTCCCTTTGTGTGTATTGGAACAAAACAAAAAAGGGAGGAAAAAAGCAAATTGGACATAATGTCACACAAAACTCCAAAAATGGGCTGGACAAAATTCTTGACACCCTTAACTTAATATTTGGTTGCACACCCTTTGGAAAAAATAACTGAAATCAGTCGCTTCCTATAACCATCAATAAGCTTCTTACACCTCTCACCCGGAATTTTGGACCACTCTTCCTTTGCAAACTGCTCCAGGTCTCTCTTATTGGAAGGGCGCCTTTTCCCAACAGCAATTTTAAGATCTCTCCACAGGTATTTAATGGGATTTAGATCTGGACTCATTGCTGGCCACTTCAGAACTCTCCAGCACTTTGTTGCCATCCATTTCTGGGTGCTTTTTGACGTATGTTTGGGGTCATTGTCCTGCTGGAAGACCCAAGATCTCGGACGCAAACCCAGCTTTCTGACACTGGGTTCTACAGTGCGACCCAAAATCCTTTGGTAATCCTCAGATTTCATGATGTCTTCCACACATTAAAGGCACCCAGTGCCAGAGGCAGCAAAACAACCCCAAAACATCATTGAACCTCCACCATATTTCACTGTAGGTACTGTGTTCTTTTCTTTGTAGGCCTCATTCCGTTTTCGGTAAACAGTAGAATGATGTGCTTTACCAAAAAGCTCTATCTTGGTCTCATCTGTCCACAAGACGTTTTCCCAGAAGGATTTTGGCTTACTCAAGTACATTTTGGCAAACTGTAGTCTTGCTTTTTTATGTCTCTGTGTCAGCAGTGGGGTCCTACTGGGTCTCCTGCCATAGCGTTTCATTTAATGAGCCTGCAGGACAGCTTGAATTTCTTAGGAACTTGTTGGGGGCTGCTTATCCACCATCCGGACTATCCTGCGTTGCACCCTTTCATCAATTTTTCTCTTCTGTCCACGCCCAGAGAGATTAGTTACAATACCATGGGTTGCAAACTTCTTGATAATGTTGCGCACTGTGGACAAAGGCAAATCTAGATCTCTGGAGATGGACTTGTAACCTTGAGATTGTTGATATTTTTCCACAATTTTGGTTCTCAAGTCCTCGAACAGTTCTCTTCTCCTCTTTCTGTTGTCCATGCTTAGTGTGGCACATACAGACACACAATGCAAAGACTAAGTGAACTTCTCTCCTTTTAACCTGCTTTTAGGTGTGATTTTTATATTGCCCACACCTGTTACTTGCCCCAGGTGAGTTTACAGGAGCATCACATGCTTGAAATAATCTTATTTATCCACAATTTTGAAAGGGTGTCAAGAATTTTGTCCAGCCCAATTTTGGAGTTTTGTGTGACATTATGTCCAATTTGCTTTTTTTCCTCCCTTTTTTTGTTTTGTTCCAATACACACAAAGGGAATTAACATGTGTATAGCAAAACATGTGTTACTGCAATACTTTTCTGTGAGAAATACTTGATTTTCTGGAAAAATTTCTGGGGTGCCAACAATTTCGGCCCTGACTGTATATATTTCACCAGACTATAGCAGTATGTAGTGATACCTTTTTTATTGGACTAACAAAACATTTAAAAGACAAGCTTTTGAGAGTATCCCTCTCTTTTCAGGTCTTGTTAGCTTCAAGACCTGAAGAAGAGAAGTATACTCTTGAAAGCTTGTCTTTTAAATGTTATGTTAATCCAATAAGGTATCACTGCATACTGCTATACTCTTGTGATGTTGGCATCTGGACTAACAAGGCTTACCAAATCTACACTATATATATATATATATATATTTATAAACTTTGTATCCGAGTACTGTCTTTGGCTCTAGATGATTCGCGTTCTCGTATAGCTTTGTTAGCGTTACTGTAGAATTTACCATTTGGGAGACATATTAGCTGTATATGGTTAGGCTCCTGGATTGGGGTACTATACAGTTACTGGGGAATTTGAAAGTGCCATATTACATTCGTGGTGGCAGCATATAGTCGGAAGGGTGTGTACAATTTAGGTGGGCTAGGTTGGCATAACTTGGGGCCCAGAGAGCGGGTAGTGTTAATAAGTCCAGAGCCTTGGAGCTGTTAACTAGGGATGGGCTGCCGGTTCGAATCGGTTCAATGTTCGCATCGAACATCGGCTGTTCGAAAGTTCGCGAACTACGAACTTTTCAGGCCGTTTGCAAAAAGTTCAAACAAAAATTAAAAATCTAAAAATAAAGAGACTCTTTACTGCAGAATATTATAAGCAACGGTTTATTAGATATTGAATTAAAATGGAAATATTTTTAACATTGAAGCCTATGGGATAAAACAATCTTGTTGCTAAAACATCAGGCAGACGAGGCCCTCTAATCAGGCACGGTAGAGGGCAGCCCGCCGGGGCCTCCCAAGGATCCCTTGAGGAGCATGCAGCCTCCGGATGACAGAGCTGCGACTGTGCGGGCCACGGCAGACCCCCCCCCCCACAACAAGGATCCAGGGAGCCTCCACTGACTGACCACCAGGCTAAGGTAAGGTGACATTTCTAAAAAAACATAAAATAAAACCTTTTTTTTCTTTCTATTACTCACCTGATTCCTGGATCCACCAACAAGCGCAGCCTCCCACGCTGTTAGACGATGCATACACCGGCGCGTTGTGTGCAGCTTCTAAGAAGATACGCTATTAGTGTAGAGGGAGCGATGCAAAATGCACAGCCGGCTTCCCCGCTACACTAATAGCGTATCTTCTCAGAAGCTACATACAGTGCGATGGTAAAAGCTAGCGTCAGACTGTAGAGGTACTGCCCGGCAGTGTGAGGATTCATATGCTGCAGTATTCTACTTACAAATTTGGTTACTTAACCCGTTTGCGTTTGGATTGTAATATTGTGACATCCAGGGCCCCAGGTGGCGATCGGGTGGGGCCCTTGGACGCATGTGCCGCCAGCTGGCCAAATGCCAGGAGCTCCAGCGGCACCTGGCGCAGCTGTGAGTGATCAGGGGGCAGCAGGGTGCGGCGTGATGACGTGGAGCCCCTGGGACCTCTAAATCAGGAGCGCACGCTGTACACCTTGACTTGCCGTGGAGTTTCATTCCCGCATCGCTAGCTTACCGAATCAGTTTGTATACTTGTTACTGACCCTGCTTGTTCTGAGGACCTGATCTGTTGCTGGCTTTGCCTGCCATTTGACTATTCTCTCTGTGTACTCCCTGCCTATTCTGTTTGCCTCCTGTTGCTACTGGTGTGCGCTGATTCTCACCATATACAGTAGCGCAGTAAAAGTGCCTAAACGTTGCTGACCCGGTTTTGTTATAACGACTACTCTCGATCTGTGCCCCTGTCTGGTATATCTGCTGCTTGTTACTGCTGATGTGTGCTACAGATCCTGCCACATAGAGTAGCATAATACAAGTGCCTAAACGTTGCTGACCCGGTTTTGTTATAACAACTACTCTCGCTCTGCGCCCCTGTCTGGTATATTCCGCCGCTTGTTACTGCTGGTGCGCTTCCATCCTGCCATATACTATAGCGCAGTACAAACATATATTGATCTCAGTCTGTTGTGTATATTGTTGGTTCTGTCTCCCTGGCCTGTGTGGCTGCTAGAGGTTAGGTTTAGTGGTCCCGAGTCCCGACCATCCTAAGGATCGGAGGGTTAGAGGTCTGTTACCAGGGATCCTACCAGGTCTGTCCTGGGTAATCGTTACAAATATGCGGTGAATGCCACAGCAAATGTTAATGCTCACTTAAGTGAGCGTTAACGTTTGCGTTAAGATCGTAATTTTTCCCACTCGTTATTGCTCAAACATTTCCCATAGCTTCAAATCGCGCTTAAACATGAGCAAAAGTGGTAAAAATTTGCTCAGTGCACAGCGGTGAAATGGCTCAAAAAAACGTGTTTTGGTTAAAAACGCTATTTTTTAAATTAGTTTTTTATTGTTTCCTGTCCCCCAGGGCAATACCCGAACCCCCATACACCTTTTCTGACCAATATCTTGCATATATGCCCTTTTAGAGGGCACCTTAATTTTCGAATATTCGAGCCTCATTGACTTGCATTGGGTTCGAAACGTTTTTGCATTCGAATTCAAACTTTTTCAAATGTTCGAGTTTGAATGCAAACCGAACACGGGGGGTGTTCGACCCATCCCTACTGTTAACCCCCTGTACACCCTCCCTCCGCATGTGGTGACTGGGTAGATAGTGAGTGGTCATCACAAACCAAATTTCCTGATCTCTGCTAATAAAAGCCATCTAGTATGGCATTGCATTGATTGGAGGGGTCTGAGTGAAAACAGACTCAGGATACGAAAAAATTTGAGATTACAGACATCATTTGCATATCTTACCCAGAGTTCTGTGCTGCATATGAGGAATGTAGCACATGAGCTCTGTGATGCAGTTCTTTGAATTACAGGGATGTGAAAATGACCTCTGCAACAATAAACTTGATATATATATATATATATATATAATCTACATTAAGAGACGCACTCTGGGACTTATACTTAAAAACAAAAAAGCTATATTAAATCAATACATAAAATGAAATATGATCCAAAGTTTCGGCTCATTCTGAGCCTTTATCAAGGTATATATATATATATATATATACAGTAATACCTTGGATTGCGAGCATAGTTCGTTCGCTTTTATATCGAAGCAAATTTCCCTGTAAGAAATAATGGAAACTCTGACGATTGATTCCATAACCATTTATTCATATGAAAATGATTACAGTAATACAAAATACTGTACAGTATAAAATAAAAATAAAACAAACTAACCTGCACTTTATCTTTGAGAAGAATTGTGGTTGGTAGGAGAGAGAGAGAGGAGGGTTATTCTGCAGGACGTTTATCACCAAAGGGATCACAGCTATCTGTTGGGAGGGTTTCAGCACGTCTGGTGTAATGTGCGATACTATTACGCATGTTACACTGTGTGGCCCTCCCTGTCAAGCTGCCAGAATGCTGCGACGGACGCAGGGAGGAAAGGTGACCATGGCCTCAGTTGTGACATGACGCTCAGCAGACAAAGCGTACGTACTTTGACATCGCTTGTATATCAAGACATTGCTTGTATATCAAGTCAAAATTTATAAAAAAAATTGTTGTTCATCATGCAAAACTCTCTCAAAGCAAGTTACTCTCAATCCAAAGTATATATATTGTGGTAGGGCCGCTCAGAGAAGCACAGGATTTGGAGGTGTACCTCTTTTATTGAACGTCACAAAACAAAGTCTCTTTAAACACTGGGTACACTTGTATTACCAAACAAAAATTCAACACAAACAAATTGGCCTACTCCTTCCTATAGGAGTCTAACTAAACAAATTTGTCCCCTCACTATGGGAAACTGGGGCAGCTATTTTGCCTCCAGTATAAACAAAAAACTCTGTCCCTTTTTACATACGTGCCAGCAAGCCCTTCCTGCGGTTCTGTGCATTCCACACCTCAGTCTTTCAAATGCAATCTTTTTCTGTCTTCCTCTGTGCTGGGAACTGCTATACTGGTTTGTTAAGGAGTTGCAGCTGTGGCTGCTGCCAGGGAAGGTGTAACCCCTTACTGACCAGGAAATACTGCATCAGTCAGCCTCCTGCTGACATACACAGATTCCCATACTCTGTCACACATCCCCCTTCCCAGCGTAACACAGGTATGTGAAGCGGCCACCTCAGCCAGTCCATGCACTCGAGACAGAGCGTCGGCATTGCCATGAAGGAGACCTGCCCTATGTCACACCACAAAGCTGAATGACTGCAAGGACAGAAACCAACTAGTGATCCTAGAGTTCTTCTCCCTATTGGTATGCATCCACTTCAACGGGGCATGGTCAGTGATAAGGGTGAAGCGCCTGCCCAATAAGTAATAGTGGAGTGTTTCCAAGGCCCATTTAATCGCTAAGCACTCTTTTTCTACCGTAGCATAGCATTTTCCCGAGGCAGCAGTTTCCGACTCAGATACAAAACTGGATGTTCCTCTTCGCCAACATATTGTGACAAAACTGCACCCAGACCAACCTCAGAGGCATCTGTCTGAAGGAAGAACTCTTGGGTAAAGTCCGGTGCCACGAGAACAGGTTGAGTACAAAGGACTGCACGCAGGTCAGCAAAGGCCTCCTCAGCCTTGCTGTCCCATCTTACAGTGTCAGGACTCCTCGCTTTCGTAAGATTTGTGAGTGGAGCAGCCCTTGTGGCAAAATGAGGAATGAAACTCCGGTAGTAGCCTAAAATACCCAAAAAGGCTCAGACCTGTTTCTTTCTCACTGGTCTGAGCCAGCTTTGTATGGCTTCTATCTTAACTGTTTGGGGCCTCACTATTCCCCTGCCGATCACATAGCCCAAGTATTTGGCCTCAGCCAAACCTATAGTACTTTTAGCTGGGTTGGCGGTCAGGCTGGCTCCTCTAAAGGTATTTAATACTACTTGTACCTTCTCTAGATGGGTCTCCCAATCGGGACTATGGATAACCACGTCATCCAGATAAGCTGCCGCATACTCTGTATAAGGTCTCAACAACTTATCCATCAATCTCTGAAATGTGGCTGGAGCACCATGCAGGCCAAAAGGCCTTATTCTATACTGAAATAGTCCATCAGGAGTGGAGAATGCGGTTTTCTCCCTGGCCCGCTTAGTTAATGGTATCTGCCAGTAACCCTTCGTCAGGTCTAAAACCGTGAAAAATGTGGCCTTTGCTAGTCGCTCCACCAACTCATCAACGCAGGGGCATGGGATAGGCATCAAACTTAGAGACCTCATTCAATTTCCTGAAGTCATTGCAAAACCTAATTGATCGATCAGGTTTTGGCACTAGAACAATTGGACTGGACCAGTTACTTTGGGACTCCTCTATCACTCCGAGGTCAAGCATTTTCTTGATTTTGACTCTTATGGATTCCCTTTTTACCTGAGGGATTCTATAAGACTTAACCCTTATGGTAACCCCTGGTTCCATCTCAATATCAAGGGCAATGTCTTGGGTTCTGCCTGGCAGCGATGAAAATGCATCCTCGTTCCTCTCCACCAGGCTTCTAGCCTCCTCTGCCTGCTCTGGTGTTAGATCAGAAGATATCATCACCGGTTGTTCCGGGGGCTGCCAACTAACCATTGGGTCACCCACAGAGACCACACATGCTTCTCTATCCCTCCAACTCTTAAGGAGGTTTATGTGCAATATTGCCTCTTTCTTACGACGGTTAGGCTGACTAATCCTATAATTTACCAGACTTACTTTATCCAGAATTGCGTAGGGTCCCTGCCACTGAGCTAGTAGCTTACTCTCAGTCGTGGGAACCAGCACCATTACTCTGTCTCCCTTGTTGAACTCTCTTGCTACTGCCTTTTTGTAATAGTGAAGTTTCTGGGCATCCTGGGCTTGTTTCATGTGCTCGTGAACAAGAGGAGCAATCCGAGCCATGCGCTCCCTCATTTGTTCAACATGTTGAGCTAAATTCGTGCCTTGGACTACCTGCTCTTCCCATGTTTCCCTCAATATATCTAATATACCCCTGGGGTGTCGACCATACAGAATCTCAAATAGGGAGAAGCCAGTGGAGCTTTGTGGAACCTCTCTTATAGCAAACAATAAGTAGGGAATTAGCAGGTCCCAATCTCTCCCATCTCTACTAAACACTTTTCTTAACATCCCCTTCAGGGTACGATTGAACCGTTCTACCAACCCATCTATCTGGGGGTGGTATACTGATGGTTTCAAAGCATGTATGTTAAACAGTTGACATAACTCCTTCATTATACGGGAAATAAAAGGTGTACCCTGGTCCGTAAGGATTTCTCTGGGTTTGCCAACTCGTGAGAAAACCTGAACCAACTCCTTTGCTATATTTTTAGCATTAGCCTTGCGCAGTGGAATGGCCTCCGGATATCTGCTGGCGTAATCGACAATCACCAGGATATACTGGTGACCCCTGGCTGATTTCTCTAGGGGACCCACTAGATCCATTCCTATTCTTTCAAAGGGTACTTTGATTATCGCTAGAGGTATGAGTGGGGCCCTTAGCTGGGGCCTAACCGACGACAATTGGCACTCTGGGCAAGAAGCACAATACCTCTTAATTTCCTCATATACCCCTGGCCAGAAGAACCGTCTGAGAACCCTTTCTTGAATTTTCTCCACCCCGAAGTGTCCACCCAGTAAATGAGCGTGGGAGACGACAAGCACCTTCCGAGTATAGGAGGACGGCACCACCAGTTGCTCAACCTCCTGTCCTTCGTCTGAGGTTAGCCTGTAAAGGAGATCATTTTTTAGGATGAAACATGGATACGTGTCCCTCACACAACCCTCCATGGGTACACCATTTACCTCTACCACTCTACTTCTGGCATTCTGTAACAATATATCATTCGCCTGATTTCGCCCAAAGTTACCAGTGGACATATCAATTGTTTCTGGGTTTTCCATCTCAACCTCATAATCCGGTTCTGTAGCAGGTTCTGTTTGTTCAACCTCTACCTTATCTTCACCACATTGTGTTGCCACACCTTTATTAGCCCGCTTCCCCTGCTCATTCAACAATGCTTCATTCACGGCTCTGTTAAACCTCAATTTGCTTTCCTTGCACTCTCTCTTGGTTTTTCTTCTTTTTGGGTTACCAACATACAAATCAGGGTGAGCGAAGGGGGAAAAAGTTCATCTAAACCACAAACTTGTCGTTCATCCCTAAGTGCCCCTTGTTCGGTTCCCACCAGGGGTTGCAAGAGGGTGTGGAACTCCCGGAAGTTCCTTCCTATGACTAGGAGATAGGGTAGTCGAGGAATCACTACCGCTGATATCCTTACCAGTTTTCCCTGTACAAAAACCTCTATATTGCTTGTAGGATACCGTACAGTACATCCATGAATACAAAGTACCCCCATTGTTTTATGGTGTTGTACCTGCGGAGGCTTGACTAGGCTGCCTGCTACCAGAGTTAAGGCACTACCAGAGTCAACAAGGGCTCCTGTCTCACGTCCATTTAACTTTATAGTCACTCTAAAGGTATGTGCACCCTCTACCAGGCCTGCTAGACATATCAGTGCACAAAGGTTTAAGGGGTTCTCCCCAAGCCACATTGCATTGGCTCTGGGAGGTTAGGGTACCCCTGACATGTCCTCTTCCGCCGCATTCAAAGCAGATTATAGAGTTTCTTCTCAATAGGTCTTTTGTGGGAGTATGGTCCTCAGAGTCTGTTTCGCACAGACGTATTCCCGTTCCAGAATTGGGTTCAAGTCCACCTTTCCGGGGTCTTGGTCTCTGGGGCAAACAAAATGAATTAGTAGGAGATTTCTCCAAGTCCTTTGCAGACAGGTATCTTTCTACTTGTGCGACCATGTTGTCATAGGTTCTGGTGTCTCCTTGACCGACATAGAAACATAGAAAATGTCAGCAGATAAGAACCTTTCGGCCCATCTAGTCTGCCCAATTACATGGATACTTTACCTGGATTTATCTTTTGTTTAGGATAGCCTTATGCCTATCCCATGCCTGCTTAAATTCAATTACTCTTTTGGCCTCTACCACTTCAACTGGAAGGCTGTTCTATGTATCCACCACCTTCTCAGTAAAATAATGCTTCCTGATGTTACTTTTAAACCTTTGCCCCACTAATCTAAGACTATGTCCTCTTGGTTTGCTACTTTGTTTCCTTTTAAATATACTACCTTCCTCTACCTTGTGGATTCCCTTTACGCATTTAAATGTTTCTATCATATCTCCTCTGTCTCGTCTTTTTTCCAAGCTGTACATGTTAAGATCATTAAGCCTTTCCTGGTAACTTTTCTCCTTCAAGCCGTACACCATTTTAGTAGCCCTTCTCTAAACTCTCTCTAAGATGTCTATATCCTTCTAGAGATACGGTCTCCAGTATCGGTCTAGCACCAGGGTTTCCATGATCTGAGCAGGGGTTTGACTCTCCGGTTTGAGCCACTTCCGGGCTAGATGAATTAAATCAAACATCTGTGATCGGGGTGCCTTATCTCCCTTAAACTGACACTTGTAGAAGCGTTGGGCTCTCACATTGGTTGTCACACCCATCTGGTCCAGGATCTCTGCTTTTAGTTGGGGGTAACTTGCAGCGGCCTCTTCGTCCAGATCATAATAGGCCTTTTGGGCTTCACCAAGGAGAAAAGGGGCAATAATTCCGGCCCACTGACCCACGGGCCAGGCTTCACGTGTAGCTGGTCACTCAAACGCCAGAAGGTAGGATTCCATGTCCTACTCTGGGGTCATCTTCTGTAGACAGCTGCTTGCCCGTATCCTGCTTACACCCTCTGCTGGTGCAGTCACCCCCAGGGTACTGATGCGGTCCAAGAGCTCTTTGAACATGGCACGGTCCATCCTTTGAGCTTCGCCCAAGGCTTCAACCTGCAAGACCAGGAGCTTGTTAGTCTCTTGCTGAGCTGCAGCTGAAGTTGCAGCGGAGGCTGCAGTAAGCCTGTTGGTCTCCTGTTGGGTTGCTGAAGCTTGCACTAGGGCTTTTATAACATCCTCCATTATCGTGGGTTCTGTACCTTTAAGGCTTCTGTGAAAGCGGAGCTGGCACAACATGTATCCCACCGCTGCCACCACTTGTGGTAGGGCCACTCAGAGAAGCACAGGATTTGGAGATGTACCTCTTTCATTGAACGCCACAAAACAAAGTCTCTTTAAACACTGGGTACACTTGTATTACCAAACAAAAATTAGACACAAACAAATTGGCCTACTCCTTCCTTTAGGAGTCTAACTAAACAAATTTGCCCCCTCACTACGGGATACTGGGGCAGCTATTCTGCCCCCAGTATAAACAAAAAACTCTGTCCCTTTTTACATACGTGTCAGCACAAGCCCTTCCTGCAGTTCTGTGCATTCCACATCTCAGTCTTTCAAATGCAATCTTTTTCTGCCTTCCTCTGTGCTGGGAACTGCTATATTGGCTTGTTAAGGAGTTGCAGCTGTGGCTGCTGCCAGGGAAGGTGTAACCCCTTACTGACCAGGAAATACTGCATCAGTCAGCCTCCTGCTAACATACACAGATTCCCATACTCTTTCACAATATATAATATATATATATATATATACACAGTATACAGTAAGGTCCAGAAATATTGGGACATCGACACAATTCTAACATCTTTGGCTCTATACACCACCAGTGGTGTATTTAGGTTTTGTGCTGCCCTAGGCCTGACTAAACTCGTGCACCCCCTAATTTAAATTTGAGGCACCCCTTCCTGGTTAATCCCCACCCTTCCTCTTTAAGCTCCACCTTTTCCTCTTAGAGCTCCGCCTTTTCCTCTCTTTATATTAAAAGTGGATACCAAGTGCCTACTTGTATATTTTGTATACCATTTCAAATGTATCTATTGAGATAAATAAAATTATGAAATGTTTAAATTCAAGCATTTTTACAAAGAACAGCCACGCATGTTAAGTATACTGGATCACAGCTGCTCTAATTGGTTGAACAATAAAATCCACAGAAACGTGCACTGCATATGAGCAGATCACAGAGCTGCACAGCAATAAAACCCACAGAAATGTGCACTGTGTATGAGCATATCACAGAACTGCACATCAATAAAACTCACAGTAATGTGCAGTGTGTATCACAGAATCCACAGCAATAAAACTCCCAGCAATGTAATGTTTAGTGTGTGTCAGAGTATCAGAATCCACAGCAATAAAAATTCCAGCAATGCAATGTGCAGTGTGTATGAGTGTATTAGAATCCACAGCAATAAAACTCCCAGTAATGCAATGTGCGGGTCAGCGTATCAGAATCCACAGCAATAAAACTCCCAGCAATGCAATGTGTGGTGTGTATGAGTGCATCAGAATCCACTGCAATAAAACTCCCAGCAATACAATGTGTGGTGTGTGTCAGCGTATCAGAATCCACGGCAATACAACTCCCAGAAATGCAATGTGTGGTGTTTATGAGTGCATCAGAATCCACTGCAATAAAACTCCCAGCAAACCGAGTGTATAGGAGCAGACAGCAATTATTTATTCTACATTTACCGGCCTCCGTCCGCGGTAGGGCTGTGTGCAGAGTCAGCAGAGACTGTGTACAGACTCAGCAGGAGGTCCCTCCAGGCCACGTTAGGATCGTGGCTGTGCCTGTGCGTGGAGCCATCTTGTCAGCAGTGGGGTGCCACTGCCAGAGGGTGCACCGTGGCTTTGATTCCCTTCCTGGTGGGTGTTCAGTCCAGAATAGAGTGACAGTCCATATTAACGAAAGGGTGGGCAGCTGCGTGCGTGTCACATGGTTCAGCCAGTTAGGTGGTACTGAGACTCAGTACCACCTGACTGGCCGGACCGAGTGTGACCTGCACGCACGCAGCCTCACCAGGAGCCAGGCAGCTCAATGACAAATTTCTATCACTGCAGTGCTGGTTAAGATAAGGTCCACTTTAAACAGCAGTAAGCAGACAGGGCTTCATATTCTGCTGATACCCCCCCCCCCTTTACCTGCCCTTTACTGTCATCTTCTCTCTCTGGACACAAATCACATCCCCCTCCTAGAGCTGCTGCGGGGCAGGGGAGGAGCTATGGAGGGAGGAGAGGGGGATTTTTATTCTATTCGATTTTATTCCGTATGCAAACGCCATGCTCCGCTGCTCGTTGTTTGAGAACACAGCTCAAAGCTGACACACAGTGACAGTGGCACCTCCTAGTACCCCCTAATGACACCCCAATAATCACTGGTACCTGGGGCGGCCCGCCCTCCGCCACTCCTCTAAGTACACCACTGCTCTGGTGATATACTCACACACAAGTTTGGTGAACTGCCAGCAAGTACGGTGCTGTTTGAAGGCAGTGCAAATCCCCATAGAGAAGTAATGGTTAATCTATTCAGAGAACACCAAACAGCAGAGAAATGTCAGTGAAATACCCTGATGTTCGGTGGTTTCAATCAGCAGGTTCAGGTATTCAGGCGAACCCCATAGGTTTCAATGTTAAAAATATTTCTGTTTTTATGCAATATCTAATAAACCACTTATTATTTTAATCTGCAGTAAAAAGTCTTTATTTATTGATTTTTTTTTAGTACCATTTAGTAATTTTTCAGAATTTTTTGGCAAAATCCCCCCCCTTTTTTTTAATATCGGTTCTTCTTTTTCTGTAACAGAACTTTTTATTATCAATCATAGGATCTTATATGTAAATTCCAGACATTTTCGTTCAGTAGTTCTTTTGAAAACAGCAGGCCATGGGTTTGCGGTGGCAGCATACAGCGGCCGACTCCATGGACATACTTGAAAATTAGTGACATCTCAATGTTTCCTTCCTGGTAAAATAGTTTGCAAAAGTAAAAAAAAAATGAAAAAATTTTTTAGGGGTGGGGCCACCCGGCGGGCCGCCGCCCCCTGGAGAGTGCCGCCCTAGGCCTAGGCCTTGTTGGCCTAGGCCAAAATACACCAGTGTACACCACCACAATGGAGTTGGAACGAAACAAACAAACACAATGTGCTTTAACTGCAGACTGTCAGCTTTAACTTTAGGGTATGTACATCCACCTCAGGTGAACAGTGTAGGACTTACAGCAGTTTGCAGATGTGCCTCCCACTTGTTAAGGGACCAAAGGTAATGGGACAGAATAATAATCATAAATCAAACTTTCCCTTCTTAATAATTGGTTGCAAATCCATTGCAGTCAATCACAGCCTGAAGTCTGGAATGCATAGACATCACCAGATGCTGGCTTTCATCCCTGGTGATGCTCTGCTAGGCCTCTACTGCAACTGTCTTCAGTTCCTGCTTGTTCTTGGGGCATTTTCCCTTCAGTTTTGTCTTCAGTAAGTGAAATGCATGCTCAATGGGATTCAGGTCTGGCGATTGACTTGGCCATTGCATAACATTCCACTTCTGTCCCTTCAAAAACTCTTTGGTTGCTTTTGCAGTATGCTTTGGATCATTGTCCATCTGTACTGTGAAGCACCGTCCAATGAGTTCTGCAGCATTTGGCTGAATGTGAGCAGATAATATTGCCAGAAACACTTCAGAATTCATCCTGCTGCTTTTGTCAGCAGTCACATCATCAATAAATACAAGAAAACCAGTTCCATTGGCAGCCATACATGCCCACGCCATGACACTACCACCACCATGCTTCACTGATGAGGTGGTATGCTTAGGATCATGAGCAGTTCCTTTCCTTTTCCATACTCTTCTCTTCCCATCACTCTGGTACAAGTTGATCTTGGTCTCATCTGTCCATAGGATCTTGTTCCAGAACTGTGAAGGCTTTGTTAGGTGTTGTTTGGCAAACTCTAATCTGGCCTTCCTGTTTTTGAGGCTCACCAATGGTTTACATCTTGTGGTGAACCCTCTGTATTCACTCTGGTGAAGTCTTCTCTTGATTGTTGACTTTGACACACATACACCTACCTCCTGGAGAGTGTTCTTGATCTGGCCAACTGTTGTGAAGGGTGTTTTCTTCATCAGGGAAAGAATTCTTCGGTCATCCACCACAGTTGTTTTCCGTGGTCTCCCGGGTCTTTTGGTGTTGCGGAGCTCACCGGTGCGTTCCTTCTTTTTGAGAAAGTTCCAAACAGTTGTTTTGGCCCTGCCTAATGTTCTTGCTAGCTCTCTGATGGGTTTGTTTTGTTTCTTCAGCCTAATGATGGCTTGCTTCACTGATAGTGACAGCTCTTTGGATCTCATCTTGAGAGTTGACAGCAACAGATTCCAAATGCAAATAGCACACTTGAAAAGAACTCTGGGTCTTTTATCTGCACATTGTAGTTGGGGTAATGAGGTAATATCACACACCTGGCCATGGAACAGCTGAGAAGCCAATTGTCCCATTACCTTTCGTCCCTTAACAAGTGGGAGGCACATCTGCAAACTGCTCTAAGTCCTACACCGTTCACCTGAGTTGGATGTACATACCCTCAAAATAAAGCTGACAGTCTGCAGTTAAAGCACATTGTGTTTGTTTCATTCCAACTCCATTGTGGTGGTGTATAGAGCCAAAGATGTTAGAATAGTGTCGATGTCCCAATATTTCTGGACCTGACTATATGTAAATTTGATAGGCCATGTTAGTCCAGACGCCAAAATCAGGAGTATAACAGTATGTAGTGATACCTTTTTTATTGGACTAACGTTACATTTAAAAGACAAGCTTTTGAGAGAATTCCGCTCTTCCTCAGGTCTGGAAGCTTAGATCAGTAAGCTTCCAGACCTGAGGAAGAGAGGAATTCTCTCGAAAGCTTGTCTTTTAATTGCAACATTAGTCCAATTAAAAAAGGTATCACTATGTACTGCTATTCTCGTGATTATATATATATATATACATATATATACTGTATATATATAATTTATCCAGTTCTAGTTGATTGGACCTAGTTGAATGTAAATTCACCACAGACAGAATTCTATTTCTCTCTACAAGTCTCTACAAGGGGCCAGATCATTTGGTGATATACAATACTGTTTGTTTATTACAGTGATCATTGACCATGTACAGAAGGAAGATTCAACAATGGTATACATTGGCAGTCAACCCTTTTAGTGACTTTTCACTATTACCTAAAAGTCCACTATTCCGTTAAGCTTAATTTATATGATTTGGACAATTTTATTTGACGTGTTGCTCTCAGCAAACCGTGTAGTACATATTACTCATTACTAAACTTTAATTTTTATTTATTTACTAAAGTATATTTCCCAGATGGATATCCACAAGTAGCACATGCACAAAAGTCTATATTTTATTTCAAATTTTACTACTTTACAGATTTTATGAAGTGTTTCGATCAGATGCATTTGTAGAAACCGTTTCCCTTGTGTCCCCTATAATCATAGGTCAAGAAAATCCATATTAATATTTAAATAACAAATTCAATTTCATATGTATGGTGCTAAAAGATTGATCTATGTCAAACACATATTAAATGTGCCAAGGTTTATAAAATGTAATCACATAGTTAAACAGCATTGATATGCTAGTGACATTGTTTTATTAGAAAAAGACATCTATCAAGTTTAACATTCCCAGTTGCTTCTTTAGTAATATTATATCAAGGAGAAGTAAAACAAAATATCCCAAAGGATAGAATGCTTCTTTGACTATTTTACTGCTAATATTGAAAACAATACAGAAAGACTTCCTCTAATTCAAACTGTTCATTAAACGGATGGGATTATTATATAGTCCAACCAGGGACATATCTCTTCTCTTAACATGATTAAATCCCAATGTCAATATTCATTCTAAACCCGCTTTACTGCAATGTCTAATAATAACTAAAAAGTTTCAGAATTTACAAGTGATATGCACTATAAGATCAGTTCATGATACAATCAACAAAAAAAGTAAAAAAAAAATAGATAAATGTGGGGCTCTATTCCATGTGGTATTATTGAGTTGCTAATGGACTAGATAAGCTGGGGTTTGCACACAAGTAGTTGTGTGAAAGGAAAAAATGTAGTTCTTATGTCGAAAGTTAATGATCATTGAAATCAAGAGGTTAACGCTGTATGTAATGGAAATGGTAAGATTGGCGATCCAAAAACAAAACTTAACTTTTAATAATTGTATTGAATAAAAATGTAAATAGATCAAATGATCTCAATGCGACAAGGGAGAGAATAAATGAATAAATGAAATAGGTAAGGCATAGGTACGAAGGGCCTCACCTAATTCCTGGGGAGTGGATAATCAGTACAGAATCCTATAATAGGGGATAATAATTAACTATTAAAAGTAGGAATCGGGCCTTCGTGGGTCCGAGCAGATAGGATAGATGAAAAATCAAACTCTAGAGGGTGCGGAGTACAACTAAACAATGGACTGTCAGGAAACAAAAAGCAGCCAAATCATTTGGAAACAGAGTTTCTCTGTTTTGTCTCAACTAGTAGTTCTGTTCCTGTGCTGTGCAGGGATATGGTGCCATCTAGCCTGCAAAGTGCCTTGAGATGACTAGGGATGAGCTGTTCGGTTCGGACGGTTTGGAGTTCGCATCGAACATAGCCTGTTCGTTTGTTCGCGAACGCCGAACATTTCCGGGTGTTCGCCGCGTGTTCGAGCACAATGCACCACAATGGACTACAATGCACTTTCCTACTGGCCTGAAGCTCGTAATTGGCTACAGCCTTGCACCTGACCACAGGTCTGTTGCAAGACAGGTTCAACACTATGCCAATCACGACTCAGAGTCCTGATCAGGCAAATTTTGCCCAATCATGGGCTCACATAGCTAAGTCCAGCAGCACACTATATAAGGTTTCCACGCAGCACTTCTGAACACATTTGAGAGGAGATTTCAGAGGAGATAGTTGTTCTGTGTTCTTACTGCCGGTCTGCGATGCTACTGGGGGAGTTCTGGGGGGGGTCTCATTTCTACAAATATCTGAGAACTGAGGTGATCTGTCTCTTGTCACTGCCAGCAAGTATTTTGGGGGTCACAAATTTCTACAAAACATTTGGGAATTGAGGTGATCTGTCTCTTGTCACCGCCATGTAGTATTTTGGGGGGTCACAAATGTCTACAAAACATTTGGGAATTGAGCTGATCTGTGTCTTGTCACTGCCAGCAAGGATTTTGGGGGTCACAAATTTCTACATAATATTTGGGAATTGAGGCGATCTGTGTCTTGTCACACAGCCAGTACCACGCAGTATTTTGGGGGTCACTAATTTCTACAAAACATTTGGAAATTGAGGTGATCTGTGTCTTGTCACACAGCCAGTACCACGCAGTATTTTGGGGGCCACAAATTTCTACAAAACATTTGGGAATTGAGGTGATCTGTGTCTTGTCACTGCCACGTAGTATTTTGGGGGTCACAAATTTCTAAAACATTTGGGAATTGTGGTGATCTGTGTCTTGTCACTGCCACGTAGTATTTTGGGGTCACAAATTTCTACAAAACATTTGGGAATTGAAGTGATCTGTGTCTTGTCACACAGCCAGTACCACGCAGTATTTTGGGGGGTCACTAATTTTTACAAAATATCTGGGAATTGAGGTGATCTGTCTCTTGTCACTGCCAGCAAGTATTTTGGGGGTCACTAATTTCTACAAAATATTTGGGAATTGTTATAATCCGTGTGTTCTCACTGGCTGCCACCAATCAGGGGGTCTCACTGATTTATAGGAGGTTTCTGAGACTTGTAATCTGTGGCTTCTCACTGCCACCCATCAGGGGGTCCCACAAAGTTCTAGCAGATTTATGTGAATTGTAATTTGTGTCTTCTCACTGCCACCCATCAGGGGGTCTCACTGATTTATTGGAGGTTTCTGAGACTTGTAATCTGTGGCTTCTCACTGCCACCCATCAGGGGGTCACACTGATTTATAGGAGGTTTCTGAGATTTGTAATCTGTGTCTTCTCACTGCCACCCATCAGGGGTCCCACATATTTCTAGCAGATTTATGCGAATTGTAATTTGTGTCTCCTCACTGCCAGCTATCAGGGGGTCACACTGATTTATAGGAGGTTTCTGAGACTTTTAATTTGTGGCTTCTCACTGCCACCCATCAGGGGGTCTCACTGATTTATAGGAGGTTTCTGAGACTTGTAATCTGTGGCTTCTCACTGCCACCCATCAGGGGGTCACACTGATTTATAGGAGGGAATTGTAATCTGTGTCTTGTCACTGGCTGCCAGCTATCAGGGTGTCTCACTGAGTTATACCAGAGTTCTGTAAATCTTTAATCTTTATACCAGAGTTGAATCAGAGTTCTGTATATATTTAATCTATATATCACTCACCATGTCTGAAAGAACAAAAAGGACAGGCAGACGCTCCCAGACACAGATAAGAGGGCAAGCAGCCCTTGTGTCGGGAGGCTGTGCCTCTGGTCGTGGTGGACGTGGTACATCCTCTGCAGGGGCACGCTTATCCTTTCTAACTGGTGCTGGTCGTCTTCTTAAGCAGCAGCAACATACAGAGGATTTGGTGGATTGACTAACCAGGCCATCCTCATCCTCTGAGTCCTCTGCCAGCCAGGCTTCTAGTGCTTTACAGTCCACCTCAGCTGCCAAAGCATCTAACGCAGCCTCCATGTCCACAGCTACTCCTGCCATAGCCTCACTATCACACACGGAGGAGTCAGCTGAAATGTTTGACTACAATGACAGTGAGATGCTGCTTGAGGATGCGCAGCAAGTACAGTGCTCTGATTCAATCTCTGAGGTTGAGGAAGGGAGTATAATCAACCTAGAGGAAGGGGGTGCCAGTGATGACTCACAAATAACTGGCACTCATGTTGCCCCAGCAGCTGCAGCATACTGCCAAGTTGGCTCCAGTGACGAGGAGATAGGGGGTGAAGATGACATTGATGATGAGGTCACTGACTCCACCTGGGTGCCAGAATGAACAGAGGAATCAAGTGAGGAGGAGGGGGAGGAGGAGGAGGCACAGCAAACACGAGGCATAACATCCTCTATGACCAACCGTAGCACTAGCCAGTCCAAGGCATCACATGTCAGAGCTGCTCCGGTGCAGAGCGCTGTTGTCTCAAAGCACACACTGCTGTCTGCTGGGAGTTCTTTAAGAAATGTGCAGCAGACCCCCCGTTGCTATTTATAATCTATGTCAGATGATTCTTAAGCGTGGCAAAGACACTGGACACTTGGGTACCACGTGCTTGAGGCGACATATGACCTCCTGCCACACATCCCGTTGGTGCAAAACTTTGCATAGGTCCACCTCCTCCTCATCTGTCTCTACCCCCACTGTATGTCCTTACCATGTCATTGCCTACAACCTCCACTGACAAGGATGTTGCTACAGTAATGGATGTACCAGGTCCTTCCACACAATGTGACAGCATTCCATTAGCTGAAGATTTACGCAGTCAGATTACGTTGCCGCAGCTGCTGCAGCGTAAGAAAGAATATAGTCCCAACCATCCCCAAGCACAGCGTCTAAATGCCAGCTAAGCAAAATTACTCGCATTGCAGCTGCTGCCTTTCCAGCTGGTGGACTCTGCTCCCTTCAGTGAATTTGCTGAATGTGCTGTACCACAGTGGCAGGTTCCAAAACGCCATTACTTTTCACGCAAGGCCATTCCAGCACTATACCAGCACGTGGAAGACAATGTTATCGAGTCATTGGGAAAGGCAGTCAGCAGCAAGGTGCATGTGACTTTAGACACGTGGTCCAGCAAGCATGGACAGGGTCGTTACATTTCCTTCACGGCACACTGGGTAACTCTGATTGCAGCTGGGAGGGATCCAAGACAGGGCTCTGTGCTGTATCTTGTTCATCCACCACGCCTCCAGAAAGCTGCTTGTATGAGGTCTGTCTGCTCCACCACCACCACTTCTCCCTCTTCCTCCTCCTCCTTCTGCGTCTCTGGTGAAGTGGCAGTTAAACCGATGCCTGACAGGGTCTACGCAATGGCTCAAGCAAAAAGAAGCCATACTGTGCTTGAGCTGGTTTGTTTAGGGGGCAGGAGCCACACCGGGCCAGAAATTCTGTCAGCTCTGCAGGGGCAGGTGCAGAGATGGTTAACACCACGCCAGCTTCAGCTGGGAATGATCGTCTGTGATAATGGCAGCAACCTTCTCTCTGCCCCACGCAAGGGTAAATTGACGCATGTACCATGCCTAGCACACGTCCTAAATCTAGTGGTACAGCGTTTCCTAACCAAGTACCCAACGCTGCCAGAGCTTCTCATCCAGGCCAGAAAGGTCTGCAGCCACTTCAGACGGTCATTCCCAGCAAGCATTTGCCTGGCAGAAATTTAAAGAGAATTCCACCTTCCCACAAACCGTCTGATCTGTGACATGCCCACCAGGTGGAACTCGACATTAGCAATGCTGCAGCGTCTGCACAAGCAGCAGAGGGCCATCAACGAGTACCTGTGTGAGTATGGCACAAGGACAGGTTCAGGTCAACTTGTTTCCCCCCCCCGCAGTGGCTGATGATCAAGGATGAATGCACTGTACTGTCACCATTTGAGGAGGCAAGGAGGATGGTGAGCAGGAACAGTGCATGCATCAGTGACACAATTCCTTTAGTGTTCCTGCTGGAGCACACTTTGCGGGGAATTATAGATGTGGCTCTAGAGGCAGAGCAGCGGGATGAAGAGGAGGCCTTCCCTAGCTCTGAAGGCCCCAGTCTTTCCGCAGACAGCATTTCAGCGGGTCCTACTCAGATCAGACAGGAGGAGGATGAGGAGGAATATTTAAGTAGTGGGGGCATTAAAGGTGGGGATTCCTCAAGGGAGGGTTTCGTGGCACAGAAACACAAGGGCTAGTGTGTGGCTGGGAGGAGGAAGTGCACGATGGGGTAATCCTCATTGACCAGGAAGACTCGGAAGCTAATGCCACCTCCAACCTACGCTACATGGGCTCCCTTATAATGCAAAGCCTGCTAATGGACCCCAGGATTCGTGCTATCAAGGAGAGGGATCATTACTGGTTGCCAACCCTTCTTGATCCACGGTACAAGGGTAAAGTTGCAGAGCTCATCCTGCCCGCACAGAGGGAGCACAGGATGAAAAAACTTGAGGATGCTCTAAAGCGACACTTGTGTAACACCTTTCCAGGCACTGGTAGGTTACCAAGTGATAACACAGGTGCTTCTGAGGCTGCGGATGATCAGAGGAATAGTGGTGAAGGCCAGGGCTGCTTGACTGATGCATTTTTAAAAAATTTTAGTCCACGACGCCCAGGGACGTCAAATGTAGGCACCCATTGCCAGCGTCTTCACCATATGGTGCAGGACTACCTAGGGGCAAGGGCAGACCTGGATACCTTTCCAGCAGATGATCCACTGACTTACTGGGTGTTGAGATTGGATCACTGGCCAGAATTTAGCCAATATGCTATGCAGCTACTAGGTTGCCCTTCATCTAGCGTGCTTTCTGAAAGGACGTTCAGTGCCACTGAAGGTTTTGTCACAGACAAAAGACTGCGTCTGTCCACCGACTCTGTAGACCGGCTGACATTTATAAAAATGAATCAGTCCTGGATCAGCAGCTATCAATCCCCTGATGCTGAAGTAACGGAATAGATCAGGGATGTCTTCTGCATTCACAAAATCTCCAGCACTGAACTCTTCCACAATACCTCAAAAGGGTTACGGTGTGAAGGCACAATATTTGGCTGCACTGACGCCTGTGCCACATTTATAACATTTAAATTTTTTGAACCGCAGGGTCCAACCCTGCACTCTTCCACAATACTACAGAGGGGTTACTGTATGATAGTACTTGCTGTCCTGGCAGTCTGGCACCAAAAGCACAATATCTGGGTGCACTGACGCCTATTACCAGATGCATATCTTTTTAATATAGGACCGCAAGGTCCACCCCTGCATTCTTCCACAATACTACAGAGGGGTTACTGTATGATGGTACTTGCTGGCCTGGCAGTCTGGCACCAAAAGCACAATATCTGGGTGCACTGATGCCCATTACCAGATTCATATCTTTTTAATATAGGACCGCAAGGTCCACCCCTGCATTCTTCCACAATACTACAGAGGGGTTACTGTATGAATGCACTTGCTGGCCTGGCACCAAAAGCACAATATCTGGGTGCACTGACGCCTTTACCAGATGCATATCTTTTTAATATAGGACCGCAAGGTCCACCCCTGCATTCTTCCACAATACTACAGAGGGGTTACTGTATGATAGTACTTGCAGGCCTGGCACCAAAAGCACAATATTTGGGTGCACTGCAACTGACGCCTGTATCAGATTCATATCCTCAGAGGGGTTACGGTGTGACGGCACTGTTGCCGACGCTAAAGGCCCAATTTTAAAGCACCTATTGTTACTTTTATCCAAAGCCTGCATAAGTGTCACAATAATTTAGCCAAAAAAATCACTAAACTTTTTCTACGTGTGCGAAAATGTCTCCTCTTTTCATACAGACTGCCGCCCCAAGCAGTTGTTTATGGATAGTTTAAAGGAAAAGCATTTACTGTCTTTTGAAACGTAATTTTTTTGTTTTTAAGTGTTTCTATACATCCTAGAAATCCGCCACTTCATGGGCAGGTTATGGGGACCTCCTAGGCATGATATTTGAAGGAATTTTTCAGTTTTATTTTTAACCCTTATTTCATGGAAAACTCACTGTCCCTTTAAAAACGTTTTTTTTTTTTAAACTTTTTGTCCTTGTTTCCTGTCCCCCAGGGCACTACCCGGACCCCCATACACCTTTTATGGCAAATATATAGCATATACAGTATGCCCTCTTGGAGGGCACTCTAAAAATCGAATTTTCAGCCCCATTGACTTGTATTGAGTTTGAGTTCGAGTTCGGATTCGAACATTTGGTAAGTTCGGGTTCGAATACGAACCGAACTCGGGGGTGTTCGGATCATCCCTAGAGGTGACCCCCTGTGGTGAGAATGAAAGGGTAAAGTGAGAACCAAATAATACAATATTTACAAAAGGATACTGAAAAAGGATACCAAAAGTAGTTATGGGATAATTCTCAAAGGATTGCGTGTGGCTAGGTGGTTGGAGGAAACACACACCGCCACTTTGTATTGATCAACGTGTTTTGCTGTCTGGATACAGGGTTCGAAGACAGCTTCATCATCAGGAAAGCATCATTTGTGACTGAGGAATAATCGGGCAATCCAGTTCAGTTGTAACTCGGGTTTTCATAGTGATCAACTAACGCCGTGCTCTCGGAGTGGTTGGGGCTTGTGCAGTCCGGCTCAGGGAGGGGCCAGACACTCATTGGTCCAGTTGTAGCCATATGTCAGGCTCCCCACCCCTGACTGAACCATGCCTGCAATATATATATTTATATTAATCAGCACTGCTCAAGTGCAGGAATTCCAGTACACAACCAGTTAAATCACATACACACCACAAAACCAGACCTGAATAAAGAGCTACGCCCCCCTTTCCTCAGAGCTTCAGCATTGTCACTCATTTACTCATTGAGTAAAGTCCCATACATACTTGCTTCCACCGTGTGCCTAGACTCTGGAAAACAAACAGGCGATGCTACCTGATCATCCCTTTAGTACTGTGCTTGGATTCTCCTTCAGCCATGTTGCTTCACCGCAAAACCTACCTTCCCTGGATCCCTCGGTTTCTTTAGGTTCCTAGTACCCTCTCAAGTACCCCATTGTGCAATACCCACGTATTCCTACCAACCTCCTCATTGTGTGAAAAACTGCATTTTTTGTTCCTGCAGTACTATTGTTCACATTATAATTATGAGCAATAAATGAACAATAGTGATGCATTAATAAATTAAAATATAAAACATTTGTATTTAATTTTTATTTTTTATTTATTTTCATTTTTTGTTTATATGTAACCTGCTCATGTTTGCTTTGGTCTTTCCAATAATACCAAATCTGACCCTCTAGCTAGCTGCCACAGATTGTGAGATAGTGAGATTTGGTGCCAGATAGCACCTGGTGGTTAAAGAGAGGCATCACTGGAAAGGTCAGACTGTGACCTTTCCAGTGATGCCTTTCTTGACTTTGTATCCCCCAGCGGCGGGGAGATAGAGGGGTCCTGCTGTGGCAGGCGTGTGCCTGAAACTGATGTCATCACGCCCAGCGCGGTGACATCAGTGCGCCAGGAGGGGTATAAATACGCAGATCTGACTTTAAGGAAGTCAGATCTGTGTGGGACCCTGGACGGAGAGGTGAGTATCCGGCGGCAGGGGGCTTGAACGAGAGGACGTACCACGTTTGTCCTTTGCACTCAAGTGGTTAATGGCTCACTTCATAATCAACTCCGTTGTTTTAATTCATGTATTCTTATGCATTCTTTGATTTGTATGGCTTGCAGTAAAATATTGGATTTTTGTGAAAAACAAGTTGATAACAAACTGTCACATTGGCTTCCAAAATCTGGTGTTCAATGATTTTGCAATGTAAGTCACAAGGACAGCTGAAGTTGCAAGTGACCTCTCAAATAACAGCACTCACGCCAGCACAGTGCCTAAAACATTGCTCCCCGTTTCATATTTTGTTCATTCAACATCATCTACATCTTGCACAGGGACCTGTTAGACATACAGGATATTGTAGTCACCATGAACACCATTGAACTGAAATCTCCCTTCCACTCTGAAGGCTACCAGTTGTCGGGGTTCACATTGAGCCATGCAGACTGCCAGACAAGGCCACCCCTTCATAGGACCATGCTGGAAATTAACCCTGGTCTCTAGCATTGTGGCAAGGTACACTTTCCATTCAGCTGGGGAGCTTAACAGGATTCATCTATTCTGTTAGACCCTGACTCTTCCATGGATTCTGCTGAGAACATCACTCCTTGGCTTGCACCTTCAGTCTGTAGACAAAGTATCACACCCACCTGATAGCACTTTCTCACTATATAAACCAGCCTCCCTCAGACCTCCTTACTGTGTTGTCGTACACTGAGTAATATTGTGAGTTACCTGCCTGTATTTGGATCTTCCTTTCTGAGCTTGAACTCTGCCTGTTACACTATCTATGATCCCGTTCTGCTGGCCCTGACCTCTGCACCATCTATCCATGTCCTTGGATTAACTTTTCTCTGCACCGTGTACCCAGATCTGCACCAGTGCCTACTCCCAGTATACAGAGGCCAGCACTCTCCTGGTCACTCTACAGAGTGAGGTTCTATAAGGTGTGCAACATCTCCTTCATACTGGGCTCCAACTCCTGGTAAGTCTCCGATACCAATCAACTCCCACTGGACAGCCTTCTGATTGTTTTTATCCACTCGGGATAAATTCATTCCAAATAATCTCCCAATGTCTTTTAATGTTTCTTCATTGTGAATCAGCTAGTTGGATTATGGGGCCAAACCTGCACATGTGCCTATCGACAAAGAAACAGCACAATGCTACTTCCTTTAACAAGTGTCATCCAGTGGAAGAGCACGAAAGGAAGCCATGACACAAGAGCATAGAAAAATATGCACTGGGATTGTACACTCTCTAGCTCAAATATTGAGGTTATTGCCACAGGTGCCAACACAAGCTACTGGAGACAGGATATTTATTATTGTAAGACAATCTATGTTTTGGCACAGCCATGCCTTTCTCACGCCTAAGATAGACTTGTAAAAAGGCCCAGTTGATCCAAAACATTATCTTATCCTAATAACCCTGTTTGAAGAGGTACCTGTGTACCTGTTCCTCCTTTTTTTATTTGCCATGTTTCAAGAGAATGGTACAGTGGAAGAAGTGAGTTTTAACTCATTCAAGGCAAAAAAGAAAAACGGGGGGGCAGAAAGGGTCAGGAGGTTCTAATCCTTTTAAACTAAGGACAGCTATCTCTCAAATAACGTCTGTGCCAGGGTGGGGAATTGTCTATCCATAATTTAGCTGTGGTCCTTATGTATACTAGACATCGAAACCATTAACTGCTTAGAACCTCTAACACTAACATGCCCTCAATACATTTTAAACTTCAACATAAGACCGTTTACATCCATAACCTTTCAGTTTAATAAAAATGAAGATATTCAATCCATCATTGTCAAACAATGACTATGTAATCCTATTCTTCTAATAGCACGGAATAATGAAAAGAACCTGTTTTTGCTAGTGGTCAAGCTCAATTACATTTCTGTGGTGTTTTTATCCTAATAGAAGGCATTTAGGGAACAAGATAAAAATACCACTTTTTTAAAATTTTATCATTTAGCACAATATTCTAACATTTTCTTTCTTAAAAGCTAATAACATAAAGAAAAGTGCTGTAATAACCCAACAAAAATCGCACATGGAATACATACACGTGTTCATATCCGTCATGTGATTGTGGAATATTGATTATGCCACGAAAAGCCTAAAAGTAGGAAAACAACCTTGAACACTTTAGCATACTTTTAGGTCTAGAAATATTTTTTTTTTCAATGGCGAACTCTATTCAAGTTGTTGGGGCTTCTTACTTACTACGTTCATATCACATTTTCTAATAGTTCAGCCTTTCTTTTTTCTAGTTGTTATATTTTCTTCTGTATACCACCTGTGATACTGCAAGGCCAACTTTTTACTCCGGGTAAACACACGTCTATATCATGCTTTCTCTCACGCTTCTACTCTTTACTTCTACCTTTCTCCTTAAATGGAACTCCTGCCCCTCTACCACCGACCCCTACACTATCTGCATCTCCCCCTCCCTCCTCTCGTCCCACATGATGGCCTCACATGAGCTCCTCGGTTTCCTCAGAACATGGTCTCCCTCTAACTCTCGTGCTGCCAATCACTCCCACTCCCACAAATCCCATTCCCACCTTCTCTTTCTCACCCTCCTGCTGTTACTCTATTCAGGTGACATATCCCCTAACCCTGGCCCCACAACACATCCAATACTTCCCTCTCATCCTATCTCCATCGCACATAAATCACCTCCCCGCAAGCCCAGCAACCTCATTCCCATAATCCCTCAGCGCCTGTCCTCTTTCTCCTGCGCCCTCTGGAACGCTCGCTCTGTGTGCAACAAACTCACAGCAATCCATGACCTCTTCCTTTCAAACTCCTTCAACCTCCTAGCTTTAACTGAAACCTGGCTAACTCCCTCTGACATGGCCTCCGTTGCTGCTCTCTCACATGGCGGTCTACACTTGAGCCATACCCCCAGACCGGGTGAGAGAAATGGTGGCGGGGTCGGACTCCTGCTCTCTCCCACCTGTACCTACCAGCATCTACCTCCACCCCCATCCCTCTCCTTCACCTCCTTCGAGACACACTGCATCCGCCTGTTCTCTCCTCTGGCTCTCAGGGTGGCAGTCATCTACCGCCCACCGGGACCAACCTCCCAGTTCTTTGACCACTTTGCTACCTGGCTTTCTCACTTCCTGTCTTCTAATCTTCCATGCTTAATTCTAGGGGACTTCAACATTCCCATTGACGATCCTTACGCCCCTGCTGCCTCTAAACTTCTTTCACTCACGTCCTCCCTTGGACTCACACAATCCTCCCTCCTCCCTACCCACCGCGATGGTCACGCTATTGACCTTGTCTTTTGCAACCTCTGCTCCATTTCTGAGTTCAACTGTCGCCCTTTCCCCATCTCTGACCACCACCTTCTCTCTTTCAACCTATCTGGACTTCCTAAACACCCTGCTCCCCCACCCCGCACACACACTCGCAGAAATCTTCATGCTGTGGACCCCCATCAATTCTCCAACCTACTTCACCACCTCTCTCATACCTCATCCTTCACCTGCCCTGATGCTGCCACTAATCACTACAACACAACGCTTATCTCTGCTCTAGACACTCTTGCTCCTCTTCGACTCTGTAAGGCCCCAAGCCGCCAGCTTCAGCCCTGGCACACCCTCCAGACTCGCTACCTGCAAAGATGCTCCCGCACCGCAGAGCGTGCCTGGAGGAAATCCCGCTCTGAAGCTGATTTTGTTCACTTCAAGTTTATTCTCCGGTCATACACCTCTGCCCTCCACTTGGCCAAACAATCCTTCTTCTCATCTCTTATATCTACGCTGTCCTCCAACCCTAAACGGCTCTGGTCCACCTTCAACACCCTCCTCTACCCACCTGCACCTCCCCCCAAGCTGCCTTCAGCACTCAAGACCTGGCAGACTACTTCCTCAGTAAAACTCTAACTATCAGAAGTAACATCCCAACACAAGATAGTTATCTGCCACCTCCACTCCCACAGGTCCCCTCTGCCACCCTCTGCCGCTTCCTCCCAGCCACTGAGGAGGAAGTCAATTCCTTATTGTCCTCCTCACATCTCACCACGTGCCCGCTCGACCCCATTCCCTCACATCTAATTCCTCCCTTCTCCTCCTCCCTCACCCCTGCTCTCACACACATCTTCAACCTATCTCTCTCCACTGGCTCCTTTCCATCCGCCTTCAAACACGCGCTAGTTACCCCTTTACTAAAGAAACCATCCCTAGATCCCAACTCTCCATCCAATTACCGCCCTGTATCCCTGCTTCCCTTCACATCAAAGCTCTTAGAAAAACTAGTCTTCAACCGCCTCTCCCTCTTCCTGTCCTCCAATTCCCTACTTGACCCCCTGCAATCTGGCTTCCGTCATCCCCTACACTCAACTGAAACTGCCCTCACCAAAGTCACCAACGACCTCCTAACTGCTAAAAAACACAGCCACTATTCTATTCTCATCCTGCTTGACCTCTCGGCTGCTTTTGACACTGTTGACCACCCCCTCCTTCTACAGACCCTCAACTCTCTGGGTCTCGGTGACACTGCACTTGCTTGGGTTGACTCCTATTTATCCAACAGGTCCTTCTGTGTGTCCTTTGCTGGTAACTCCTCCTCCTCATTGCCTCTATCTGTTGGTGTACCTCAAGGCTCTGTCCTTGGTCCTCTGCTCTTTTCCATCTACACCTCCTCTCTGGGCAAAATCATCAACAGCTTTGGCTTTAATTACCACCTCTACGCTGATGACACTCAGATCTACCTCTCTACCCCTGATCTCTCTCCCCCTGTCCTTTCAAAAGTCAGTGACTGTTTATCTGGCATCTCCTCCTGGATGGCCTCCCACCACCTAAAGATCAACATGTCAAAGACTGAACTCCTACTTATTCCTCCCTCCAATGCCTCCCCACCTCCTGACTTTTCTATCGAGGTGGAGGGTATCACCATCTCCCCATCAAAAAAAGTTCGCTGCCTTGGAGTTAAAATGGACTCTGCTCTTTCCTTCATCCCCCACATCAAGTCTCTTTCCTCCTCCTGCCGATACCAACTGCATAATATTTCCAGAATTCGGCCATTTCTTACCGCTGTCACCACAAAACAACTCATACACGCCCTGGTAATCTCCCGACTCGACTATTGCAATAATCTCTTATCTGGCCTCCCTCTGTCCCGCCTCTCCCCCCTACAATCCATCCTGAACGCCTCCGCCAGGCTAATTCACCTCACCTGCCGCTCTGTCTCTGCCGCTCCCCTCTGCGAGTCCCTTCACTGGCTCCCCAACCACTGCAGAATTAAGTTCAAAATCCTTATCCTTACCTACAAAACGCTCACTAACTCAGCTCCCCACTACCTGTCCTCACTAATCACCAAATACACCCCAGCGCGCTCCCTAAGGTCAAACAGTGACCTGCGCCTAGCTTCTCCCCGTATCACCTCTTCCCATAATAGACTGCAGGATTTCTCACGCGCAGCCCCCACTCTCTGGAACGCTCTCCCTCATACTGTCAGACTTTCCCCTAACTTCTCTTCCTTCAAACGCTCCCTGAAAACATTCCTATTTAGGGAAGCCTACCACCCAACTCACTGACGCAACCATCAATCACTCTCACCTTACAGTCCTCTCCTCCTGTTTCCAACCCCAACCCTCCCAGATTGTGAGTTCCTACGGGAATAGGGCCCTTATCTCCTCCTGTACTGTTTGTCAAATGTTGTTCAATGTATTGTAACCCTGTCTATATTGTGCTTATTGTACAGCGCTGCGGAATATGCTGGCGCTTTATAAATAAAGAATAATAATAATAATAATAATAAAAATGATACTTTACTTCTTTCATTTTTCTCTTTCCCTTTTTTTAGTAGCCGACGCAGCGTTTCTAAAGAGGACTTCTCACCTTTCTTATTGCCCTTTCCCAAGCATCCTGCTTGTTGAATATATAAAACTAGCTTTTGCCCGTGGCTTCACTTGCGTGGATTTTGTGATTTGTTACAATTATTTTTAAAAGAAACATGAGTTTTTTTTCCGAACTGTACGAAATATAATTTAAAAGTTGTTGTATAATAAGTAATGTTTATTGCAGACATTAGTCAGGGCATATTCGCTACAAAACAAAGTTGTTTCATTCATATGCGTTCATGAATTTATTTAGTGTTGTAAATACAAACAGACAATCAGACAGACAAAAGAAAATTATTTTGTTTTTTTTGTCATCTGGAACATAGTTTTTTTTTCTATTAGAGTACTTCTTTGTAAACTACATTAGTGGTTCTTTTTTCATATGCTTGGATCACCAGAGAGTTAGGTGAGCCCACTCTGGAACAGGCAGCGTAAAACTGCCCATGTGAGAAGCAGACTTCTCATAGGTCAATCCCCACTACCTTCAACGGATATTCTGAAGGCGTAAGAGGTATTCGTGGTTTGAACACTGACTCCCCTGGCCAGAACTAGTTAGCACCGTAGGCTCAATCACATTTCTGTGAAGTGATATTACTTGCAATCTGGTGCCATTAGAGAGCTTTGGTGGTTTGAGGTTCTGCAGTAATATCATAGGTTCTCCCACGCTGGAGAATTGAGAGTGTGTGTGAGACCTGGCTGTGAGAAGGAAGCAGACATGATGGAGAAATGAGGGAGTGTAGGAGGCCTGGCTGTGAGAGGGAAGAAGACATTGTGGAACAGCAAGGGAGTGTGCGAGCCTTGGCTGTGAGAGGAGCTGCATAGATATTTCATTCTGTGTGAAGTAACAGCATCCTGCTGATCCAGTGTATGAACTGGATTTTTGGAAAATGGTAAAACATACGTATACTGATAAAATTATTCACCCCCCTTTTTCACCACCCCCACACTGGATTTTCCACAGTAAAATAAAATAACTGTGTTTTTATTTATCAAGACGCATCTAAATAACAATTTTCAGTTCTGTAACATCTTCTGTTTATGAGATATAAGTATCCTGTTTAAGTGTATTCACCCCCCCCCTTTTTTCACCCACCACTTTAGTGTTTTGGAAAATGGTAGAACACGTGTTTTTTTAAATTTTTCAAGAACATTGTGTCAGGTTCCTACGTTCCAACCCTGTCTCCCTGCCCTCTGTATTCAGATGTCTGTGTTTCCATGTGTTTCCCTGTGCTGCTTTCCCACATGCAGGGGTTAAGTTCATTGCTCGTTGAGCTTCTGGGTGGATATGGGCTGAATACTCCCCTATATAGCCTGGGCCCATATCACCATGCTCTTGCATCCTGGTTCACTTCAGCTACAGATTTGTTCCTGAGAGCTCCCTGTTTTCCGTCCTAGTTCTATTTCAGTGTTTCCCCCTTGTCTGAGTTTTATGTTCTGATTGACTTCCTGGTATTGACCCTCTGGCCTGGCTGACGGATTTTCTCTGGTGCTATATCCCCGCTTTGGCTCAAGGTATACGTTTTGGTTTTGACCCCTGGCTTATTTATTTATTAACGACTCTTCTGGACATCCCTAGCTGTTCTGTGCATATTGTATTATATGTTGTGTATCCCTGTAGACCACGGCTTTTTGTATATTGAAGTCCTTCCCTGCAAGTTGTTGAGTACACTCCTTCAGGTGTCTGTTTTCCCCAGGACTCTGCACGGCTACAAAGGTAACCTTTTTCTATTAGTGCAGATTTGGCCACTCTAAGGACCGATCTATCAGTACAGGGCTCCTTCGGTATAGCCGTGCAGAGGTCCCAGTGTCTCCTGTGGTTTATTCACATATCCTAGATCATTGTGTCACGCATCTCTGCATATAGCGGCTTTTCCTCATACCTGGGCCCTACTTGGCGCATGCCGGGTACCGCCATAGTGGCTGAACGTGACATAATGCAAGAGCCAACCATAAAGCCCACAGAGTTGCGTAAATTGTTTGATTCCATGCTGCGTCTGTTTGGGGATTTCATGTCTAAGTGGAAGGGGTTAATGGACACTACTTTTCTCCCTTGTAATGATCAAGCTGTTCTAGAAAGCAGGGTACATGGTCCACTTTCCCTTGAGGAAATGAATAGAAGGCGAACTGACAAGCTCTGCTTCTATTGTGCCAGTTCATTGCATTTTATATCATGGTGCCCACTCAAGCCAGTTCACGCTGAGGCTGGCAAGATGCCAGTGCGCGTTGAGGCTGGCAAGATGCCAGTGCGCGTTGAGGCTGGCAAGATGCCAGTGCGCGTTGAGGCTGGCAAGATGCCAGTGTGCGTTGAGGCTGGCAAAGTGCCCACTGTGCCCACGACCCACAGTCGGGTCACCAAAGCCAGGTCCCATTATAAATCCAAGGTAATCAGACCCCTTGTGCCGTCCAGGTTTAGGAGAGCCCTTCCTAGGGCAACCAGACCTGTGGAGGGGGCAACTGATGTTAATAACCTTGCTGAATATTCCGACGATGGGTCAGATGGTGCCAGGCCCCGTACTGGGTCAGATGGTATCAGTCCCTGCCATGTTTTCGAGGTCAGACCCCCTTTAGCGTCCAGGCCTAGGAGAGCCCTTCCAGGGGTAACCAGGTCTGTGGAGGGGGTAACTGACATCTCAGACCCAGTCGAGTATTCCCCTTCTTCTGATCCCGAGGCACAAATGGACTTTGACTCCCTGGCCGAGAAGGAGTCAGAGGATGAAGCCATGGAGGTTATTCCCATTAATACCTCTCTTATGTGGTCTCGCCAAATGGCCAGACACCCTAATGGTGGTCCAGGGCGTAAGATTGGTACAGACTGTATTACCTGCAGTGCTGTACATTTATCTGCATTACCCACCGCACTCATAGTGCCAGGTGGCAAGGCTGCTATTATGGGGTCTGGCGATGGGGTCACAACCAAGGAGTTTGGTGGGGAAACCGCAATCATGTTGCCTTTTTCTGGCAGTGAAGTTGTCACGCCTGTGGCTGGCAAGCTTCCAGTTAAATCAGTCTCAAGCTGTGTGTCAGCGGTTCCAGAAACCCAGTCAAGCTGTGTGTCAGTGGTTCCAGAAACCCAGTCAAGCTGTGTATCAGCGGTTCCAGAAACCCAGTCAAGCTGTGTATCAGCGGTTCCAGAAACCCAGTCAAGCTGTGTATCAGCAGTTCCAGAAACCCAGTCAAGCTGTGTGTCAGCGGTAACGGAGCCTCATTGCACTCCCACTGTGCCCATGTCCCACGGTGGTTCCACCAGTGTCTTGTCCTGTGATAGGGTTACCCCTCTCCAGTCCCGCTCTAAGAGGAGACGAAAGAGGGTGAAAAACCCCAGTCCAGTTGGGTCCGAGGATGCCACTCTACGCTCAGGGTCCGCAGATGCCATGCTCCATTCTGAGGCTGATCAGGCCATACTCCTGGCTTACCTGGAGGAATCTCAGCAATTGGGGAGTCCGGTTGGTAAATTGTTTCCTAAAGGAAGAAATGTTCCTAATGGTTTTGTGAGGACTCCTTCTGGGTTACTGGTCCGGGAGACACACTGGGTTGTGTTCCAGCGAATCCCTAGTCTCAGGGAGGATCCTGCTGATTATTCAGACGACTCAGATTGAGTGTGTCTTGTGTTTTTTTTCTGGATTTTTGTAGGTGCCCTGAGGTCACCTTTTTCGGAGGGGGCTACTGTCAGGTTCCTACGTTCCAACCCTGTCTCCCTGCCCTCTGTATTCAGATGTCTGTGTTTCCATGTGTTTCCCTGTGCATATATGTCACGTTCAGCCACTATGGCGGTACCCAGCATGCGCCAAGTAGGGCCCAGGTATGAGGAAAAGCCGCTATATGCAGAGATGCGTGACACAATGATCTAGGATATGTGAATAAACCACAGGAGACACTGGGGACCTCTGCACGGCTATACCGAAGGACCCCTGTACTGATAGATCGGTCCTTAGAGTGGCCGAATCTGCACTAATAGAAAAAGGTTACTTTGTAAGCCGTGCAGAGTCCTGGGGAAAACACAGACACCTGAAGGAGTGTACTCAACAACTTGCAGGGAAGGACTTCAATATACAAAAGCCGTGGTCTACAGGGATACACAACATATAATACAATATGCACAGAACAGCTAGGGATGTCCAGAAGAGTCGTTAATAAATAAATAAGCCAGGGGTCAAAACCAAAACGTATACCTTGAGCCAAAGCGGGGATGTAGCACCAGAGAAAATCCATCAGCCAGGCCAGAGGGTCAATACCAGGAAGTCAATCAGAAAATAAAACTCAGACAAGGGGGAAACACTGAAATAGAACTAGGATGGAATAACAGGGAGCTCTCAGGAACAAATCTGTAGCTGAAGTGAACCAGGATGCAAGAGCATGGTGATATGGGCCCATGGCTTTATATAGGGGAGTAATCAGCCCATATCACCAGCAGAAGCTCAACGAGCAATGAACTTAACCCCTGAGCTGCATGTCAGTGAAAGCAGCACAGGGAAACACATGGAAACACAGACATCTGAATACAGAGGGCAGGGAGACAGGGTGTGAACGTAGGAACCTGACACATTGTAAATAACAATTTTCAAACCCATAACATCTTTGATTTTTTTAAAATATAGGTATACTGATAAAAGTATTCACACTTCTTTCCCTTCACCCCCCTTAACTGGATTTCCTGAAAATGTCATAGCACGTGTTTTTTTATTTTTCAAAAAATTGTAAATACCACTTTTCACAGCTGTAACAAAGTATTTGGTTTTTTGAAATGTAGGTATACTGATGAAAATATTCACCCTCCATTTTAACCCCCTTAACTGGATTTTTCTGAAAATTCTAAAATACATTTTTTTGTTTTTCAAGAAGAATCTTAATACCAATTTTGACGTCTGCAGCATCTTCTGTTTTTAAAATATAGGTATCCTATTTAAAATATTCACCCCCATTTCACACCCTCCCACTTGGATTTTTTGGAAAATGGTAAAACATATTTTTTTATGTTTCAAGAAGATTATCAATAGCAATTTTCACACCTGTAACATATTAGTTTTTTTAAATACAGGTACACTGATAAAAGTATTACCCCCCCCCCCTGTATTGTTGGAAAATGGTAGAACATGTTTTTATTTTTTAAGAAGAAAAATCGAAATACCAATTTTCAAATCGGCAACATCTTCTGTTGTTGAGATATAGGTATCCTGTTTATATGGTAAAACACTTTTTTATGTTTCAAGAAGATTGTAAATAGACATGTGCATTCGTTTTAGTACTAAAACGATTTAGTCCGAATTTTGGGATAATTTAGTTTTAGTATGACTCAAGAGAAACGAAACTGCTCAGTACAAAAAACGAAAGAAACTAAAATAAAATGCACTACATTTTAGTTTCAGTCCTTTTTGTGATATTACATTGATGAGTGAAGGAGACCAGCAATGAAGATCGCAACATCGCAACATCCGAAGTTCTGCACCCTCCACATGCCAATGCAGTAGGATGTTCTATACAGAGAGTGGCATTAATTAATGCAGGAGTATGTTCTATACATTATACAGAGAGGGGTATTAATGCAGGAGGATGTTATATACATTATACAGAGAAAGGTATAAATTGAGGAGAATGTTCTATACAGAGAGGGACATTAATGCAGGAGGCTGTTATCTACATTATACAAAGAGGGGTATTAATTAATGCAGGAGGATGTTCTAAACATTATACAGAGAGGAGCCTTTTTTTTTAGCCCTTTAAATCCAGTGGCTGTGAGCGCTGAGATCGGCTGCTTGTTACATTATCTCTCAGTACAATGTATCAGGCTCAGTTGTTACAGTAACTGACTGTAACAGCGCTCAGAGTTTCAGTAAAACAAGGAAATAATATTGTTCTAACCTCTTATATATAAAAATATTATTTACTAGTTTTACAGAAACTCTGAGCACTGTGATGAGCAGCAGTCAGTTACTGTAACAGCTTTGCCTGATACGGGGCAGTATTACAATGTTGGTGCTAACTTAACCAGAGCTGTTGTAAACTGAAAACCTCCATAGGCTATAAAGGCTCTGGGAGTTTACAACAGCTCTGGTTAAGTTAGCACCAACTATGTAATATGGCCACATTGTGCTGAGAGTGAGAGATACTGTAACAAGCAGCGATCTCAGCCCTCTGAGGAGCCACCACTACAATAGTAATTGTATCCACTGGTTTTCGGATGAACGAAATTAGTTTTCATACTAAAGAACTGAAAACGAATTTCTTTAGCAACTAAATAAATTGCATTTTAGGACTAATCCATTAGTTCAAAACGAAATTTTGTGCTGTGCACATGTCTAATTGTAAATACCAAGTTTCACACCTGTAACATAATTGGTTTTTTAAATATACATATACTGAAATAAGTATCCACCCCCTTTTTCAGTCCTCCTTACTTGAATTTTTGGAAAATGGAATGAATACGTGTTTTTTTATTTTTCAAGAAGATTGTAAATGCCAATTTTCACACCTGTAACATCTTCTGTTTTTGAGATATAGGTATCCTGTTTAAAAATATTCACCCCATTAGATTTTCCGAAAATGGTAAAATACGTGTTTGTTTTTTTTTTTAAAGAAGATTGCTATTACCAATTTTCATGCCTGTAACATCTTCAGTTTTTGAGATATGAGATATTTAAAATATTTTTTAGATACAGTATATTGCCAAAAGTATTGGCTCACCCATCCAAATAATCAGAATCAGGTTTTCCAATCTCTTCCATGGCCACAGGTGTATAAAATCAAGCACCTAGGCATGCAGACTGTTTTTACAAACATTTGTGAAAGAATGGGTCGCTCTCAGGAGCTCATTGAATTCCAGCGTGGAACTGTGATAGGATGCCATCTGTGCAACAAATCCAGTCGTGAAATTTCCTCGCTCCTAAATATTCCACAGTCAACTGTCAGCTGTATTATAAGAACGTGGAAGTGTTTGGGAATGACAGCAACTCAGCCACAAAGTGGTAGGCCACGTAAACTTCGCGCATAGTGCGAAGAGGTCGCCAACTTTCTGCACAGTCAATCGCTACAGACCTCCAAACTTCATGTGGCCTTCAGATTAGCTAAAAAACAGTGCACAGAGAGCTTCATGGAATGGGTTTCCATGGCCGAGCAGCTGCATCCAAGCCATACATCACCAAGTGCAATGCAAAGCGTCGGATGCAGTGGTGTAAAGCACGCCACCACTGGACTCTAGAGCAGTGGAGAAGCGTTCTCTGGAGTGACGAATCGCGCTTCTCCATCTGGCAATCTGATGGACGAGTCTGGTTTAGCGGTTGCCAGGAGAATGGTAGTTGTCTGACTGCATTGTGCCAAGTGTAAAGTTTGGTGGAGGGGGGGTTATGGGGTGGGGTTGTTTTTCAGGAGCTGGGGCTTGGCCCCTTAGTTCCAGTGAAAGGAACTCTGAATGCTTCAGTATACCAAGACATTTTGGACAATTCCATGCTCCCAACTTTATGGGAACAGTTTGGAACTGGTCCCTTCCTCTTCCAACATGACTGTGCACCAGTGCACAAAGCAAGGTCCATAAAGACATGGATGACATAGTCTGGTGTGGATGAACTTGACTGGTCTGCACAGAGTCCTGGCCTCAACCCGATAGAACACCTTTGGGATGAATTAGAGCAGAGACTGAGAGCCAGGCCTTCTCGTCCAACATCAGTGTGTGACCTCACAAATGCGCTTCTGGAAGAATGGTCAAAAATTCCCATAAACACACTCCTAAACCTTGTGGACAGGCTTCCCAGAAGAGTTGAACCTGTTATAGCTGCAAAAGGTGGACCGACGTCATATTGAACCCTATGGATTAGGAATGGGATGTCACTTAAATTCATATGCGAGTCAATGCAGGTGAGCGAATACTTTTGGCAATATAGTGTATATCAGATGTTTAAATTAATCACACCCCTTTTTCATCCCCTTAGGGGCAGAATTTCCAAAAATCCTTCTTTA
This sequence comes from Leptobrachium leishanense, assembly GCA_009667805.1. Classification (NCBI taxonomy): domain Eukaryota; kingdom Metazoa; phylum Chordata; class Amphibia; order Anura; family Megophryidae; genus Leptobrachium; species Leptobrachium leishanense. The sequence goes on along the minus strand of CM019063.1, from coordinate 416,319,980 downwards.
GTGTCTGCCTATATCATCAAACAATGTACCTTCAAAATTTCACGTATTTATGTTAAACGGTTTGAGCTAGGCGTCAGGACTTTTCCTTTTATACATTTAAGGGTCTATTCAAAGAAAGGTGAAACTCAGGAGCATGACTGAAGAAGTGAAAATTCTAGGTCAAAATAGCCAAACCAGAATAATTCTCCCACTAATCTCACTTTCCAAATCGGTTATTTGGTTTAGATTGTTCTCTTCTCCTGCCAATTCTCCTGATTTTCACCTTTCTCTGAATATCCCTGATAGATTACCTTTGTTATTTTCCCTTGTAAACAATTCTGCTTTATTTTATGCCCAGTCATATTAATGTATATATTCAGATTTGCATTCTTCTTTTCAAACAAACTGTGGGAAAAAAAACTTGCAATTTTGGATTATTTTAAAGCCCAATGGAAAACATCATTCATCTTCGGCACTTTCTTATCATTTCAAAGGAACATTGATCAAAGCCACACAAATCACTTTATTTATGCATTCAATTGGCCAATTTTTGTTGTTGAGCAGATATTTTTTCCATTTGTGCAAACAATAAGAAATGGAACACTTATGTTTTCACAGTGAGGACTTATCCAGGCTCTCATCTTTATATATGAAAGGGCAAAACATACAGTTTGAAAATAAATAAATATTTGTAGGTGTGTACTTCCAAAATTATGTTTTAGAAAGAAAAATATATTGTTGTGTCTAATCATGATAAGGCCCCTTTTTTATACATTCAAACTCAAAAAGCAAAAAAATGAAGAAACAGAAAATTGTATATTGCATATACGATTCCAGCATTGCATAGTTGTGTACCGAAATTTTTTTAATTCTGCTTTATCAACTGCAAAATTAGTAAATTACCGTTTATTTCACAGCTGTGGAAAGGGCTGGACTGGGGCAAGAAAATAAAAAATCAGCTCTGAACTTCAACCAGACCGGCCCACTCCAATATGCAGACAAACAAGGCCAGATTAATATCTCTGTGGGCCTGGAGCTAAAAAAATGTTTGGGATTTCTTGGCATTTAATGAAATGAGAACATAATTTATGTTATTTTAAATTGCGTGTAATTTCAGTGTTTTGTTTTTTCCCTCATTTCGGGGCTCTTCGGTGATTTCATTTCGCTGAAAATACATTGAATTCACTACTAAGGCTAGGGTCAAACGAACGCATTATTCGCAGTGACCGTCAAAAAGTGCATCCGAACGCATTGACGTATTTTTTCACGGAATGTGGGAAAACGGTAATACAATGCTCATTTTCGTGCGGGATTTTTTTTACGGATCGTCAATAAAACACTTTTTGCGTCTGGACGTTATGTAGGCTGGACATTAGCAGCGTCTGACATCTCCTAATCACGCAAACACACCGCTAGCGGACGCAGCGCACTCTGTACGTCAGTACTAGCGGTTCTGCGTTCTCCAAAAAATGCGTTCATTTTCCACTTGCGTTGCGCGGCCGGACTTTGGTGCGGCCATACTTTGTATATTGGCCCTCATTGCCTGTCATTTGCTGCTACTGCGGCCGTAATTAAGTGCGCCTAAACGCACATTAAAAATGCGTTAGTCTGAGCCCAGCCTTAGTGAATGTTCGCCATGTTTTCCTGAAAATGGAGTCACCAAAAAAGTTATTGGACGTCAGCAAAAAATACTGATTTGAGTTAGTAACAGCTGAATCGTGTTGAATTGGCTTTGCTTTGGAAAATTCCTCTGAGCTGAAAAGAAACCCTTTCCTATTCTCCTAATAGGAGCTACATCAATAAAAATAAGTCTAAATAAAAAAAAAGGTCCATTAAAATATAATAGAAAGATCTGTTATAAAATTTAAAAAAAGTATTTTAAACATAAAAAAAACAAATGTTTTTAAAAATTACAAAAAGATCTTTTAAATAATTTACAAAAATAAGAGTTTTTGTAAAACATAAAAAGAATGGTGTTTTAAAAAAATGGTGTTAAAAAAAACCACACACAAGCCAGCAGGCAGACCCAGACGATCCCCAAGCTCGGCCGTCAGCCAGTCCCAGGCGACCACCAGGCTCAGCTAACCGCCATAGCCTAGGCTTTTGTAAAGGCTTGGCCAGCGGCCAGGCGATCCCCAGGCTTGGCCAGCGGCCAGGGCCAGCCTCGGCTTGCACCCTGGCCCACTAAACCAACAGCCCCCCTGAAATTTCCGGGTAGTCCCGTAGGCCAATACATGCCTGGCTGTGGATTAGAGTCGTGCAGGTCCATCAAGGATCAAAGGGAAAAGCAGAATCAATACCAGAAACAAGGCAATTGTTGCTAGTTGTTGCCTTGAAATTGCCTTGTGGTTTCTTGTACCGATTTACTTTGGGTTTAATCCCATTTGAACTTTGGTTGACTGTTAATATCCCTCATCCATGCAAGAGAACGTCTTGGTGAAGCACTTTTTGTTTGTTATAAAAGCAGCATCAAACCTGTCTTGACACTCGCAAATGTTGTCAAGCTTGCATAAAATATTAAATTAAATGCTATGCAAATTACATTTTTCTCAGCGAGGGCTCCAGTGTTCCCATGTCACCTGAGATAAGAATGTAGTAGGAAGTGAGAATGTTGACTTTCACAGAAATTGTGCTTCAACAACATGTATTTCCTTGCAGAGTAAAAACAAGGAGTCAAAATAATATGCACATGATCACTTTAATTAGTCTACTAATATCCTCCTGCAGCATATGGAATATACATGCTGAAGGAAATCACTTTCATGGCATATCCATTACAATGTACCATTGGATATACAGTATATATGTTTTTTTCCCTATATGTTGAAGTGGCTGTAAATATTGTGAAATATCAACAGCAGAATATAAGGTGACTGTATGCCTATCCATCCTAATATACACAGGGTGGAGGTGTTTTGTATGTAATTGTAGTGAAGTACATGCTCTGCACCCATATAGGTTTTTTGAATTTATTGCATGTTTTTGCATGAGGAGGTTAGAGGTCTTCATAGCTGCATGTAGTTTACAGTGTTATACACACAGTGCGCCAAGTGACTGGAGTTTATATAAAATTAAAGTGGCAATACATACATTGGGAGATGTATAATGTGTTGCACCACATCTAATTGTGGTAGTGTCCACCTCCTTTCTGCTTGCACTTGGAAACTCAGTGCTCCATGTTTGTGAACATCAATTAGCTGAGCGAGGCGTATGTTGTTAATTGCAATGGTGATGTTCTCTTTCAGTTTCAGGATTGTGCATGGTATTTTTGCATTGATTTTACCCCTCGAGATTCCCAAGCAGTAGTCCGGGAGACTGAGATCTGGATACCGTAGGGGCCATAATACTTTAGAGATTATGCACTCTTCAATGAAGCCGGTTACAAATCCCATAGAACTTTTAGATGTGTGACAGGTTGCTCTGTCTTGCTGAGACTAAACATGTTGCAACTCAATGTCATCCCACGGATTAACACATGTGTCGGAAATTTGGAGTACACTTGCTTGCCTGCGACTTTGTTTAGAAGAAGGATGACAGACATGTGAAACATTAAGCAGCATGCTCCAATATTTTAGTCATGCAGTGGTTCTTCAACTGAATTTGGATTCTCTTTGGCCCATATATTCTGAGAATTGAAGTAACCTCACAGGTGAAACTGCAGTTCATCTGAGATAAAGGTTTTATCCAAGACGTCATTGTTTTAAGACATAAAGATCTCAAATGAGTTACCTTTTCGAAAAGCGGGCCTCTACAGTACCTGGACCAAGGAAACTGAAGACGAATGGTCCCTTTATTTGACGCTCTGTGGCAAGTCCAAAGGGGCATGTTAATCTCATGGGCAGTCAATGCAAAACTTGCTTGGTGAGATAAGCAACCTGTTACTCAGGTCCTGCATGGTTTCCTCTATCAAAGCGAAGGTTTGAAGAAGGGTTTCCTGTCCTGATCTAGTCATTGCAAGGAACAATGGTGCAGCCGTTTGCCCATCTTTGTGCTGCCTGGGTGATGTCTGTAGCTGGCAGTCGTGGAGTATATGTGGATTAAACACCCACAATCATTAAGATGTTTACGATTAACTTGAATTTCGAAGTTCATTGTTTAACTTGGTTTTAAAAAATAGCTGTGGTCATGCGTACATCAAAACTAGAAGTCTGTCTGCTCACTTTTTGAGTGGGGTTATGGGTTTGAGCTGGTTTTAAGATACTACTTATGAAGGAGGCCAGTGGGCATTGCAACTCTGAGTAATGATCACATGTTGTCAGTACACTTGATTTGATCTAAGAAGAATGAATCAGATGCACCCAAGTAGCACAAATGAGCATCTGTCTCAGTCCAGGAAGCTTCTAACAACAATTATACTCAGCTAGTTGAAATAAAAAGTCTGTCTAACTGCCTAGAAAATACATATCTATTTGCAATTGTTTAGCATACAGCTGCAGACTGACACAAGGCATAAAATAACATTATTAGGTAAAAAAAATATATACTGTATATATTTCATTTTAGAAAATCTTGCATTTTCACAGTTAACATGAAATTACTCATGGCAGGCAGAAATAGACGATTTTTGCAAGACTTTTTTAGTCGGTGACTCACTGAGAATAAACATCAAACAAATCTGAATTATTTTTCATACACAAAATTATGCACAACATAAAATTACTTGGGGGGAAAATATAATTTATACATGAAAACTTAGACAGACACAAACCTACACGCACTATAGGTTCTAATTAAGCCGTTCCCCATCTTCCTCTCCTCCTTGTGCTGCAGAGTGAAAAGTCATCACATAGATAAAGACTGTGCCTGCTGATTGTTGTCACATGCACCCTTAATTTGATTTTGTAAATGTCAGCAGGAGTTGGTTTCATTGCCGCTCAATTATTACTCAGTGCATATTTAATCTTGCTGAAAATCTGCACAGTGAGAATAGATTTATTGTCACAGCACTACAGAAAAAGCAAGAGCAATATATACACTCTAAGAGTTTGGAGATGTGTATGTGCGCATTTGCATGTGTATTTATGCCTCTATTCATTATGCATTTTAGAAACATAGGAATCTGTTTTATCGCACCCAATAATTCTGCCAAGAGGAATAACAGCAGTATTTAATTATCCTTATGCTAGATGGATCTTTGACAGTGTTTATTTGTGATAACCCCATGGTGCAGGGATATGGGAAAAGGATTGAGATGCAAATGAGGACTCTTCTACTTTGTTAATAAAATGCATCAGGTATACAGTATATATAAAGAAGTGCTTCTTAGTTATACATTTATTTATAAAATGTTTTACCAGAAACATTTCATTGAGATTACTCTCATTTTCAACCGTGCCCTGGGACGTTGGAAGAATACAATTTTACAAGGTTACATGTTTTAAACATATGCAAATCAAATAGTCAAATATTGATTCAAGTCTGGATTGATTGGACTTAGATGAAAACATTCATATTCTTAGATAGTACAATTGTGGAATATTTAATGCTGTTTGCAAGGTTATTCCACAATCAAGGCGCACAGAGAAGGCTGCTCACCATGCTTTATTGTTGCAAATGTGTGAATTAAGTTTCACATTAGACATTTCCTGAGCATTTAGGACATGATGGGCCCGATTCCAACCAGTCCGCAAATCGCATGATGCCAAGGGAGAAAGTCTGTGCAAGCAGATTTTCCGTACCACCTCACTGTTTGCGATGCTATTCCAACCAAGACGCTCTATGTGCGAATGGGCATGGAATAACTTTAAAGTGCAGACTGATACTTGTAGCGGCACAAAGCACCACCATAGGTAAAAAATATCCTCCAACACTGAGGAATTATAGTATTAGATTAAAATCTAACCTTTATTAGAAAATTTAAAAAAAACACTGATTTGCAATCAATAAAAAAATCCCAAAAGGGTAACCATTAGTATATCCTGCTATGGTATGGTTTCGGTATGCTATTCTTAAGGCTAAGTGCCTTCAAATCTTATATATAGGCCCTATATTAGGTATAGATAGCACACCCTTTACATCAGGAGGCATGTAGTATAATATCAGCCATACACTGACGCCGTATGTGCGATGATGTCGGTCAGCCAGTTAACCCCCTAGCTGCCAAGTGGAGCTAGGGGATATTTCCTGATCAATGTTGGCTAGAAGGTCATGTTAGGTTCCATTGAAAAGGCCTAATCACGACCTTTTCAACGATACCAAACATGACTATCTTTGGCGTAAAAGTAAAAATAATAATAATAAAATAAATAATATAAATTGATTTTTTTAAAAAGAAATTTAGTCTGGGAGTATAATAAAATAGGACTTCAATTAACGTTTAAAAGTGATGAGAATAAAAATGGTCAAAATGAGCTCAGTGCACAGAGGTGAAATGACTCAGCAGGGAAGGGGCTAAAAACCAAAAACATGTAAAAATTGGGTATTTCCAATCTCAGGACAAATTTTCAAAACTATTTAGCCAAGGTCTTTTTTGGTGGTTGTAGATTTGGGGGATTAAAGTTTGAAAAAGTGTGTTTTTAAAAAAATGTCACCATATTTCATAAATTGTTTTTCAGTAGATTATACGATATGATGGAAATAATGGTATCTTTTAGAAATTCCATTTAAAAGGTGAGAAAAATGGTATATACAGTAATATGTGTGGGTTCCATAAACGAGTAATAGGAAAATTAAACCTAAACACAAACAGTGCAGAAATTTATAAACAGCAGTGGTACTTTCGGACAATCGTAAAACCACCTGGTCACTAAGGAGTTAATTGGAGGTATTAATTGATTTTGCAAAAGCAAAATCACTTAACACAGGCATTAAAAGTCTGTATACATTTACTGAATAAAGTCTGAATTAGAGGAGGATGAGCTAGGTGGGAAAAATTTGTTCTCCTTTAGCGAAGCACAAATTCAAGTCTCCAATACAAAGTATAAGAGAAGTGAATTTACAGTAGGTTCATGCAACACCACGCACAAGCAGAGCTTGCTTCTTGGTTGTGATAGCTGGGGATGATTTTAAGCTAACATATGGGGTGATTTTTACTTACTACTCCAAATGTTAACTTATCGCCCCGGTTGGAATCAGGCCCCTTTTATACTTAAAATTAGGGATGTGCGTTTCGGGTTTCTGAATTTCGGAATTTTCACGAAATTTCCCGATTTGTGTTTTCGGATGCGGCCGAATTTCCGAAAATTTTTAGATCCGAAAATGTCAGATCCGAAACGTTTTCCGAGCCGAAACGAAATATTTTCGGATTTTTCGAATGGACTTGAAATGTGTCAAACGAGGAGAACAGACGTTCCGAAAAAACGAAAATTTGCCGAAAAACGAAAATTTTCGGAAAAACGAAAATTTTCCGAAAAAACGAAAAGTCGATACAAAAACCGAGCAATGACACGAAAAATACGAAAAATGGCCGATATTCCGAAAAATGTACAATTCCGAAAAACGAAAAATTTCCGAAATCACGAAAAGTCGATACAAAAACCGAGCACAGTGACACGAAAATGCGAAAAATGGTCGATATTCCGAAAAAAAAAATGTACCCGAAAAAAGAGCCGAACCGAATCGAATCGAAACCGGTCGAAACGAGCCGAATCGAAAAGTTTAAAAATCCGAAAAATCGAACCGAATCGAACCGAAAAAAAAATCGGTGCACAAGCCTACTTAAAATTAGTGTATCCCTAAAATAAAGGGGCATAAAGGAACTTGAGAAAATCTGAATGGTCTTGAAAGCTTTAAGAAGTCTGCATTTCCCCAAGGTAATCCTTAACCCCTTCCCGACTGCTGACGTACCATGTACGTCCTGTCCATGGGTGTCCCTTAGACCCGCAGATGTACATAGTACGTCAGCAGGCTCCTAACCTCCCTCCCGCCAATTCTCACCTCCCTCGCTGGCTTCCACGGTGCCTATGGCAAGCTGGAAGCTTGCTTCGCCGTTTCCTGGGGGCCGGCAGATCCAATGACGTCATCACGCTGCGTAATGATGTCATCGACAGGAGCCCTCTATCTCCCCATCCATTTAACTTACAGTGATGCTTTTTGCATGACTGGAAAGGGGAGACTCTCCCCTTTTCAGCGGTGTATAGCATTAAAATTTTCGCTGCTGGAACGCAATTCGGCACAAATCGGCGCCAAATCACGATTCAAACCTGGAGGAGGCTGACAAAATTTTTTTTGTCTGGGGGGGTTTAGTTAAATAGGACCTAGGCTTTCATCTAAAAATAATGAGCATAAAACATCAGAATGAGCTCAGCGTACATAGGTGAACTGGCTCAGCAGTTAAGGGGTTAAAAAGCAAAAAGATGTAAAAATTGGGTATTTCTAAGCTCAGGACAAAGTGTGTTTTTACCATTTTTCCATCATATTTCATATTTATTAAATAGTAAATTATACAATATGATGGAAATAATGGTATTTTTAGAAAGTCCATTTAATGGCGGGAAAAACGGTGTATAATATGTGTGGGTTGCATAAACTAGGAAGATGAAAATTTGATCTAAACAGTGCAGAAACAGAAAAACAGCAGCGGGCACTAAAGGACGGATTTGTGTAAAACCGCCCAGTCCCTAAGGGGTTAAAATATGACATGTGGGTTGTACTTGGGGACAAGGTTGGGATACTGCTTTAGGGACTGGAAACTCCTTTAAGTGATAAGACACTTTTTAATCTTGTAGGAGGTACATCTGATGATACTTGGTTTCTATTGTTGTCCTACAATTGCATGGTTCTCATCTATTTCTATAACAATAGAATGATAATGTCAGACCCAGGAGTTTTAGGAAATCTCATTTTAAAATATGAGTTCTAATTATTAAATGTATGTTTTACACTGGACTTGTGTGTCCTGAAGAAAGACCATATAGGTCTGAAATGTAACTAAGGACCTCATGTGCAAGCAAACTCATGTTTTCTATATAATTTAAATAAATAACAAAATGGATGCATTAACGTTACAAGCACATTTTATTTGAATGAGGAAATCAAGGAAATTCTCTAAATATTCTTCTCCATGAATTTACAAATAGAGACACAGTTAAAGAATCTGCATATCAAAGATTGGTGTGTAAGTTCCTCTTCTGTTGAGTGGTAATAATTTAATGTAATTGCGCCATTGCGTTTAAATAGTTAAAATGCAGAGGATAACAATGGTGTTTTAGAGATATATACAGTATTTTTTAAACTGTTATACAGCAAGGTAGACTGTCTCTTGATTTATTATAATTCTTCCGGAAAAACCATGGAGAATCTGGCAACAATAAAAAGGCTACAAATCAATGGAATCAATAAAAATGCATTTGCCACCTTTGCACACACAATAAAGCAATTTGCATTAATGCTTTATTATCATACTTTCATACGGGATGGATTGTTCTTCTTGATGCTATTGCACATAAATGTAAAATGACCATGAAATGTAACAACCCCAGAAAATGCAATTGACATACTTATGGGTTGGAGTTACTACAAAACATAGTTTTACAAATTGGGACAGAACATAAGAGAATAAAAACATTTTTCATTCACATGAATTGGTTAAGGACGATACCCTCACTTATTCATGTGTATATTTAGACGTCACTTCAACCTCCTCATGGCCTCTTCATACTACTTACAGTTTACTGGATAACACGAGGAAACAGAAGGGAGCCGGGCATCAGAAAACTCTTACAAGTCAGCTATTTAAGATCATACAACAATAAAACAATAAAAAAATTAGATATAAAATTGTCGTATATATCCCATGTGTTTCCAACCTCCCGTTATAAAATATATGCAGACGAAACGCATGGGATTTATTCAACAAATTTATATCTAATTTCTTTATTGTTTTATGGTCTAAAATAAATAGAGACCTCAGATGCCCAGCTCCCTTCTGTTACGTGTTATCCAGGAAACCATGGGGAGGAGTAGCAAGAGGTGGTGAGGAGATTAAAGTGAAGACCCAATACACACTGGGTTCAGATAAGCCTTCTTTTCATTTACCTCTGGTGTGCAGTTCTATGTCTATGCTGTAGAATTGTTTGATTTTTTCAATATTTCTCTATATATTTTTGTATCGCCAGCCACTTTCACGAATCAATATGACACAGGCATGCGACACAGGTACTTAGTGCAGCAGAATGAAATACAACGTTTCGGTCCTAAAAGACCTCAATCATGTATAAACATACACACAGATATTATAAATATATATACACGGATCAAATTTAATTAAACAAAATTGCTTAATTAAGTTTGAACTATGTGTATATATTGATAATACCTGTGTGTATGTTTATACAAGATTAAGGTCTTTTAGGACCGAAACGTGTATTTTATTCTGCTGCACCATCTCCGATAAATCCGTTGGATTAAGTACCCGAGTTGCACGTCATTATTGATTTGTGGATACTTTGGAGGTGAAGGCGGGCCTCACTGACGTGGCACCAGGTCTCTCCACTAGCCAAGATGGGGCTCGTCCTGGGAAGGTACGCCACGCACCCAGTGTTATTGCCAGCTCCTTTCAGTTGTTTTTATTCATTCTGCGTGTGTGCCTCGGATGGGGAACATGATAAATCTGTGGTTTTACACAATTTTAAATTTTTTTGGTGTGGGGTGAAGAGGTCCCCATCACTTTTTTTTTAAAATGCAATGACAAATATGCATCCTTTCATCACAGGTGTTGGCAAACTGGAAGAAAATTAATACCAGATTGCAAAGAATCTACTGAAATGCTATGGAGGGGGCTACATATAAATACAGAGCAAGACAACTCTAGGAATTGCAAGGACAGGTTCTGGAAATATAAAGGGAATTCTCATAATAAAGGCAATGAAAAAAACCTTCATAAATGTATTACTTTTTTACTTTCAAATGCATGGATAATTCAGTATCATAATATTATTTTTATTAGGCTTATTACATGACATTTTATATGACTGGCAAATGTGTACATAATCCCAAACCAATAACTAATCATTTTAATAAATGTCTGTATTATATTGCGCTATTTATTCACTGAATTTTGCTACATACACCAAAGAAATGCAGAATTGTTATATCAAACTAAATAAATCATGCAAATATGTGATTAGAAGAAACTTCAGAAATAACAGATACTATATAGTCTAAAAGTTACAAAGTGGCAGAACTGAAACAAGCAGAGCAGAACGTTCCCTTAACTATATCTACCTAGCCTCAGAAAATTGGTTTCGATATCAGATCTCAATGCATTTCATACTTATTTAAGGCTCACTGCCACTGACGCCTGATAAAGCAAACCAAATCATTACATTCAAAAACTGCCAAGGTCAACTGGCGTAGTATTTCAATAGATGAGCAATTTGGTTGCAGCTTGAAAGAAGCTGTATTATTGACATCTAACACTTGGAGTGAATTGCATTAATGTTCATATAAGACATTTTACGTATTTTAAAAAGGTTTAAACTTGTTTTATATATAATCATATATAGTGAAATTCTGTGCATTCTATATGTTGAATATTTGTTATATAACTGGTTGAATAACTAGTGATTGAATAAAAAGCAATTCCAAGATGCTCATAATACTTGACATCACCTGAAACATTTATTAAATAAATTACTAGAAATACTAAATAAATTACTTCAAGTGGGTAAGAAGACTGCAATCTACTTCACCCACTTGCTAATACGAGAAGGCCCTTCCACCAGGAGTAGAGACTTTCATGTATCAATGACGGTCATTAGTGGCATTCATAGCAAGCATTAAAATCATAGAGCTTAGATCACAATAGGATTATGGATAGGGGTTCAGAGTGGTCGAATATGTCATCTATTATGTGAAGACTTCGGTCACGTTTCCACTTTCCAGCCAGGTTCCCTGGTGGTGAGAGTGATCCGGGTCAGCTCTTTCCTGTTCTGGGATAGCCAGTCCACCCTGTGCCGCCCCTGGGTTTCTCTGTTGCTGTTCAGGTCTGGGTTCACATGTCCCAATTGCCCAGACCTGCTCACTATAAAGATGCATGCAGCAGAGAGGCTGATTGCTCTTGCATGGATTCCTAATCCTGTGAGTTCTGGTTCCTAGCATCTTGTTCCTAAGGGTTCATGTTCCTGGTTCCTGAGTTGCCGCATTATTGTATCGTGTCTTGGATTTTCTGGTTTGATCCTGGCTTGTATTTCCTGACTATTCTTTATCAGCTCCCTGTACTCTATATTTGATTCTTGTGTACCGACCTCTGCCTGTCTATCATACTATCCCGGTTCTTGATCCTTTGGTTCTGGTTTAAGACTATTCCTCTGTATGTTCATTGTCTCATGTATTCTTGTTCTGTGTATTCCCAGTAGCTTGAGATCTGTGTTAGTAAGGCCAGTATAAGGACCTCATTCCTATTGAGGGTTCCCTGTCTTGCTGTTTCTTGTTTAAGCCTCACCCTTCCCGTTTCTCCTGTCTCTGTTGTTTGTTGTTAGGTTTTCATTAGGCAGAAGACCATTCAAGGATCTTACCCCAGTGTTAGGGATCCCTTTAGAGTTCTCACGTTCTCCTGCCTGCTACAGTCTTGTTATAGATCTTGTCCTGTATTCCTGTTGTATATTTATATCTTATCTTGCTGTATCCTGTCTAGTATTGGTGTGTTGGTCTGTCCATGCAGACAGCAGCTACCTTGCCCAAAGAGCTACCTATCCTGAACAAAAGGTCCACCTTGGCTCAGGACATGGGCCCTTGTGACAACTTCTTTCCAAACATTAACAAATCCTGCCATAGTACACATACAGAAATATACAGTTAAATGTGCTACAAACAAAATGCTCATAAAAGCCCCAGGCCTATAGGTAAGGTAGAGTAATATTCTAAAGAAGTTAATTTAAATTTATATTCACTTTAATGTAAACACCACTTTTCTAACAACATTTCTAAATTGCAGCAGATTAGCCAATCAAACCGTTCCCTAAAACAGTATAGTCTTTATTTTTTAATATCTGAATGACAAATCAGAGTCAGAAACTTAGTCAGAAGTCTATACTATACTGTTTAGTATTTACCAAACATGGTCTGTTACAGCAGGTAAATTTAATACTGCACTGCACCATACTGGCTGCAAGAAATGTTAGACTCCATGCTCATATAATAGGTCTAGATACACTTAATTAAGACTGCAGGGTTTGTTGTGTCCCAGCCAGAATTATTAAAAATTGTTGCATCTGTGGATGGAGGTTAAATATTCACTTATATTCACTCATTTCTATAAGTTATATCTAAACTAGAAAAAAATATGTTTCCTATTTTGTTACAAACAGCTGAAGCTAAATTTCAAATTAAAATACCTGACTGATTTTCCAAAAGAATGACATAATGAGAAACAAAATAATAAAGGATATGTTTTTTGTCCGATAAATCTGTACCCTGTATTGAAGGGAAATTCCTATTAACCTCACTGGCCAAAAGTTGTTTATAAACTGTATTGTAGACATGTGCATTCGTTTTAGTACTAAAACGATTTAGTCAGAATTTTGGGATAATTTAGTTTTAGTATGACTCAAGAGAAACGAAACTGCTCAGTACAAAAAACGAAAGAAACTAAAATAAAAAGCACTACATTTTAGTTTCAGTCCTTTTTGTGATATTACATTGATGAGTGAAGGAGACCAGCAATGAAGAGCACAACATCGCAACATCCGAAGTTCTGCACCCTCCACATCCCAATGCAGTAGGATGTTCTATACAGAGATGGGCACTAATTAATGCAGGAGGATGTTCTATACATTATACAGAGAGGGGTATTAATGCAGGAGGATGTTATATACATTATACAGAGAAAGGTATAAATTGAGGAGGATGTTCTATACAGAGAGGGACATTAATTAATTCAGGAGGATGTTCTATATATTATACAGAGAGGGGTATTAATGCAGGTGGATGTTGTATACATTATACAGAGAGGGGTATTAATTAATGCAGGAAGATGTTCTAAACATTATACAGAGAGGATCCTTTTTTTCAGCCCTTTAAATCCAGTGGCTGTGAGCGCTGAGATCGGCTGCTTGTTACATTATCTCTCAGTACAATGTATCAGGCTCAGTTGTTACAGTAACTGACTGTAACAGCGCTCAGAGTTTCAGTAAAACAAGGAAATAATATTGTTCTAACCTCTTATATATAAAAATATTATTTACTAGTTTTACTGAAACTCTGAGCGCTGTGATGAGTGATGAGCAGCAGTAGGTTACTGTAAAAGCTTTGCCTGACAAGGGGCAGTATTACAATGTTGGTAATAACTTAACCAGAGCTGTTGTAAACTGAAAACCTCCATAGGCTATAATGGCTCTGGGAAGTTTACAACAGCTCTGGTTAAGTTAGCACCAACTATGTATTATGGCCCACATTGTGCTGAGAGTGAGAGATACTGTAACAAGCAGCGATCTCAGCCCTCTGAGGAGCCGCTACAATAGTAATTGTATCCATTGGTTTTCGGATGAATGAAATTAGTTTTCATACTAAAGAACTGAAAACGAATTTCTTTAGTAACTAAATAAATTGCATTTTAGGACTAATGCATTAGTTCAAAACGAAATTTTGTGCTGTGCACATGTCTACTGTATTGTATATAGAATATTGATTTTTTAGTAAGGGGAAGGAAATACAATAAGTTTTCAAACTTTTTCAAATAAAAAATAAGGTAATTAATTAAAATCACTCACAAACAAGATGCTCTTGTCCTATAACCCTTTATCGATGTGGCTCGTCCTGGTGGCAGGAAGACTTACATGTTGTACAATGTACAGCAGCACAGAATGCCCTTCGGCTTTCTGGCCCTCCCCAGACCCGCCTCTCTTCCCAGTGACCAATTTCCATCATTGGCATTACATAGGATGTCACGTGGCACTATGGGATTAAACATGCTCTTATTTATATTTTTTTAAAAAGAATACATTTTGAGCTAGTGGGAGTTGAGTGATACAGACATTTTAAATATATTATAGTTCCTATGATTTTAAGCAGAATTTATAAAACTCAGACAGTTACGTCAAGCATGGTATTTTTAATAATAAAAAAAGATTAAGAAATGTATGTACTTAAAAAGAGGATTAAAATGTATTTTCTATACAAGCAGTATGTTTTCTTACATTTGAGAGCTTGATTTAAAACTTATTAAAAATGAAAAAATAACTACATGTCAATATGTATGTTAGGAGACAGACATATTGTAAGCAATAACACAATTTTTCTAAATTAAAATATTTTTGTTAAAATTCAGAAGATATAGGGTGATTCATATAGACCTCAACTCAAAGTTTTTGGTATAGATCTTAAACAAATGAATGGAAATTAATTACCGTTACAGGAAAGGTACTTTTCCTTATGTTGTCTGCATTCCATCACAGCAAGCCCACATGTTGATGAGGCAGTGCATGTTGTTGCTGATGCCATATTGAGACGCATAAGAATTTTGGATCACGTTCCTAATACTATTTACTAAGGCGTCAGTCATGCAGGGCTTGTTATGGTACAGTCATTCTTTCAAATAGACACACAAAACGAAGTCTGGGATGGAAAATGGGGAGACCCGGGGGGCCACAGATTATTGGAAATTACACAGTGTCAAAAATAAATAAATACAAACAGATTGCTGCCATTGACTCGCACAATGTGTGGCATGTAACCCAATAGGTTAGAACAAGAAACACATGCTCTTCAAAAAACTAAAAGGGGTTATTCAAATTTCAGTGATTTTTCATTCATCGCACTCAATTCGCTGACCCTGCGTAAATTCAGCATTCACCGCAGGGTCCTTGAGGTGCGGCGAATGGATCTGACATTCGCGCCGCCGAAAAACCACTGAACGCATCCGATAAAATGCCAAAAAACACAGAACTAATCCAATAAACCGCCGAACGTAGCCACAAACCACTGAACGCAGCCGACAATTCACCGAACAGAAAAGGCTGGACGCCGCCAAAAAAAGTCGACCAGCCGCCGAACAGGCGTAAAATAAATAAAACAATAAAATAAAAACCCCGTAACTTTTAAAAGGATTTTTATACAAAAATAATGCGTGAAAATGAATTGAAATAATAAATAAGGTCTTATGAATAACAATAGAAAGAATACAGAATAGAAAAAAAATGCCATTTAACCACTTCGCTGCTGAGGACGCGCTCAGCGCGTCCTCAGCAGTCCCGCTGGTATGCGGAGGACGCGCTGAGCGCGTCCTCCCTTTGGGGTCAGCGTTCGGCCGGGTTCCGGCCGATCGCTGGCCCCTCCGGTGCGGGCTGACATCCTGGATGTCAGCCCGGCATCCGGACCAGCAGCCGCCAGAATTAGGTGTCATCGCGGGGGCGCGATGACACCTAATTCAGGCGCCCCCCCCGCATGTGCGGAGGAGGCGCCTGAAAGGGAGGGGGGGAGGTCCTTCGGACCTCTCTCCCTCCCGATCGGCGGCGCACAGGGGGTTAACCCAGGCATCATTTGGAAGGGCACAGCCTGCCCTTCCAAATGATGCCTGGCATTAACCCCTGGGGAGCTGGATCGCGAATCGGCGCTGAAAAGCGCCGGTTCGCGATCCTTTCCCGGAGCTGGCCGACATCTTGGATGTCGGCCAAGCCTCCGGGAACTCCCCCAGAGGACTGGCGTCATCGTGCGTAGCACGATGACGCCAGTCCTAGACTTAACCCCTAACTGCCACCAACTGTGGAGATAGGGAGTTCATTGAACTCCCTATCTCCCGATCCGTGGCAGCTAGGGGTTAAATTTTGGTATCATTGGATCGGCCAGAGCATGGCCGTTCCAACGATACCAAACATGAAAGTGAAATATTTTGTAAAAAAAATAAAAAATAAAAAAAAAATAAATAAATAAAAAAAAAAAAAAAACACTTTTTTTTTATTTTTTTTGGTTTGTTAATGCAGCAATATTGTTCCCATTTCAATTATAATGTGAACAATGATGCTGCACTAACGATTTTTGTATGCGGTGCGTTTGTTAAAAATAGTGTCATTTTCCCCAAAAAAAAATGTAACGAGACCCCATCTCTAATTTTTTTAACAAGCGCACCCCATACAAAATATAACCGCAATTGCTCGCATTTTAAAATGTGGAAAAAAACACTTTACACATTGTAAATTATTGAAAATACATATTTTATTGCATTTTTTGTTATAATATACAGACATGACATAACGTATACATATAATAATGACATATTATGAATCTACTGAGTCTGACGGAAAGAACGATATAAAATATGTCTGGGTCATATACTAAAATAAGCCTTCAAAACACGTTTAAACATGATGCGCAAAACAGGTAAAAATGACCTCAGCATAGGGGCGGGAAAAGCCTCAGCAGCGAAAGGGTTAAAAAATCAGAATCAAAAATTTCTCAAAAAAAATCTAGAAAAATGCCTAAAAAAAATTCTAAAAAATAATTAAAAATGCTTATTGCTGCAAATGAAAATAATAAATAGGGATTTTTTTTTTTTTTTTGTATAAAGAGTTTATTAGAGGTTTTCAAAGAAGAAAAGAGCAAACAATAATACATACATCGCCGGTTCGTATGATGAAACATATCAAAGCATTTACACATGTGCACAATACAACAGGGGCTCCTCTGAGACGGGTGTCCCTTATTCTATACAACTGTATGAACATCTCTTCAATTGAAAGGAGACAAAATCAGGGAGGGCAATGTAGAGGAGAGAAAAAAAAGAGGGGAGCGGGGGAGGGAGAAGGGGGAGAATAGAGACTTCTACCGGGAGAACGACAACGGGATCGAATCCAACTTATATCTAATAACAGTTTAGGTACCCAAGTGTGTATCCCAGAGAAACCAGTGGTCCCTCGTAGAGTAAGGGACTCCTGATGCCCAGGCCGCCATTGCGTCCAGCGAGCGAATATCCCCCAGTCTGCAGCGGATGTCATGTAGCGAGGGGAGTGACTGGGTACGCCAATGGGATGCTATAAGGGTATAAGCTGACGTTAGAATATGGGCCGCTAATTTTCGTTGGGCGACCGATGTATCCTTGGGGAATATTTGTAATAAAAGCATTATCGGATCAGTAGTGAAGTTAGTACCCAGAACTTTGTTCACAAAAATCACGATGTCTTTCCATAGTTGATTCAAGGAAGGACAATGCCACCAAACGTGAATGAAAGAGCCCCTGTCCTTCAAACATCTCCAACAGGTAGAGGAGCCTGTGGTGGAAAAGTGGCTGAGTCTGTCAGGGGTTAGATACCAGCGGTAGAGAAGCTTCTTCCGGGCTTCATTCAGCGTGGCACTTTTAAACTTTCCTTTATCTCCCTGAAAACAGCGCGACCAGTCATTTAAAGAAATAGTAACGTTTAGGTCCCGCTCCCAGTTTAGTTGAAACTTATTCTTCCAATTGGGGGTCGGCGTTATCAGTAGTTTATAGCATAAGGAGAGGAGTCTAGCCGGTGTGTAGGGTTTGATACAGTAAGCTTCAAATGGGGATAAGGCCGGTATGGAGATCTTTCCTGGGCCCACCATGTCATATGTCGACAGGAAGGTTTTAACTTGTAAGTAAGAGAATTGGAGGGGGCGTGCAAAGTCGTGACGTCTGCTTAACGTCTCGTATGACATGAATTCAGTAGGAGAGTAAAAGTCTGCCAGGTACAATATATCATGAGGTTTCCAATGACGAGGATCGAAATTGTGAATTTTGTGTGATAATGTCGTAAGTGGTGTAGCTAAATGGAAGGGGTGATAATGACATAATCGGCTTCGAACTGCATCCCAGGTGCGTAGGAGTAAAGTCGCTAGCGGAAGAAGGACAGGTAGGGAAGGTCGGGTGTGTTTTGGGAGCCAGGCCATGTCAGTTAGTTTGAAAGGAGAGAAAGTGGGGTGAATAGACATCGTCCACTGCGGGGCAGAGGCAGATGATAATGCAGTTCCCCACAAGGCCATTAAGGCCGCTTTATAATACAACGAGATATTAGGGAGTCCCAGACCCCCCTGAGGCACTGAGGTGGTGAGGACCTGGAAGCTTACCCGGGGTTTTTTCTTTTTCCAGATAAATTGGTTAAGAACTCCTTGAATAGAGTTAAAGAAAGATGGGTGTGGGGAGAGGGGTAAAGTTCGAAATATATATAAAATTTTTGGTAAAATAGTCATTTTAGTTACGGCTATTCTCCCCAACCAGGAAAATTCTAGTCGAGTCCATTTGGAACACAAATCTCGTATCATTGGTAACATTGAGGCGTAATTTAATTTATACATAATGCTACGTGAGAATGAAATTTTTATCCCTAAGTAGGTGAGGAAAGTATCTCGCCAGTCATATTGATAAGTAGTCCTTAAAAGAAGGCGGTCATGAGAGAGATGTGTATCTAGAGCCTGTGTTTTAGACAGATTGATTTTATGGTAGGAAACTCTGCTATATTGAGATAAAGATTCGTGGAGATGGGGTAATGAGGTTGTGGGATTAGACAGGGTGAGTAGAATGTCGTCAGCAAACAAACTAATTTTATTTTCTCTAGGTCCACACGGAACTCCCTCTATCTCCGAGTGAGCTCTAATAACTTGTGCCAGCGGTTCTAATGCCAAGGCGTATAGGAGGGGTGAAAGTGGGCATCCCTGACGCGTGCCATTTGTTATGTTAAAGGTATCCGAAAGAAATCCCGCATTTAATACTTGTGCAGTAGGGGAGGAGTATAGGGCAAAAATAGCTGAGATAAAAGGTATTGGAAGATTAAATTTAAGGAGGACATGTCTCAAAAACAGCCAGTTGAGTCTATCAAATGCCTTCTCAGCATCTAAAGACAGGAGAAGGCAAGGGGAAGAGTCCCTAGCTACACAGTCTAGAATATTAAGAAGCCTAATTGTATTGTCGGTGCCCTGTCGACCCAAAATGAACCCCACCTGGTCATCTGATATCAAGTCGGGAAGAAATGGTGACAGTCTGTTGGCCAGTAATTTTGCGTAGATCTTAATATCCACGTTTAGGAGAGATATGGGACGATAGTTGGAACATAACTCAGGATTTTTACCTTCTTTAGGGATAGTGACAATCGTGGCTTTTAAAAGGTCAGGTGGGGCTGTACCCGTATCAAACATCCAGTTAAATAAGGTCAGCATGTGTGGAGTCAGATTGTCTGCGAAAGTTGTATAGTATTTAGAAGAGAATCCATCTGGACCAGGAGATTTACGAGAGGGGAGGGATGAAAGGACTGTCGTGAGTTCCAGAGCGGTAATCGGGGTCGTCAGTATATCATGCCGGGAATCAGAAAGTTGAGGGAGATTGATCGACGTCAGATATGTGAATATGTCAGTTAACGAAGGTTGCGGTGTGGATGTATCTGAGTGTAGATTATATAATTGGGCGTAATATTCCGCAAATTTATTCGCTATTTGCTGGGGTTGGTGGACAAAAAAGTTTGAGGCAGTCTGAATTTTAGCAATTTTAGTTCGCGCTAAACGGCCCCTCAATCTATGAGCGAGAAGGCGGCCCGATTTATTTCCATATAAGTAAAATTTAGCATTAAGGCGTCTCGCATGCCAGGCATATTCCTTTTTATGGAGATCTTCCAAATCCTTCTTCAGGGATTTTAATTGGTTTGTTAAGAATGGGGTGGGGGAGACTTTATGTAAAGAGGAAATCCTGTCAATGTCCTTCAATAGATTCAATTTATGTTTTTGGCTTTCTCGTTTAAGTCGGGCCCCCCATTTAATGAGGATTCCCCGTATTACTGCTTTATGAGCTAGCCATAAAGTTACTGGAGAAATTTCTGGAGACGCATTTTCTCTGAAGTAGTGGGTTAAGGCCTCCCTAAGTTCCGCACTGGCCTCGGGGTGAGACATTCAAGCGCCATGGAGATTTGCCAAATGCAGTATGGGATCCTGAGAGTGTCAGTAAAAGAGGGGCATGATCTGACCAAGTTATTAAACCAATTTCGCAATCAGACACTAATGGTAGGGCGGAATTATGAGTATATATATAATCTATCCTGGAGTATGTGTGATGTGTAAGCGAATAATAGGAATAGTCTACTTCGTCGGGGTGGAAAAGTCGCCATGTGTCGTGTAGCTGGTGTTCCGACATAAGGTTGAGAGCAGTCTGGGTGGCTTTTTGGGGAGATCCCGAGGGCCTACCTCTGTCAAATGAGAGATTGAAGTCCCCGCAAAGGATTAGGTGGCCCATTTGTACCTGAGAGATCTTTCCCAAAGCGTGTCGTAAAAAGGAACATTGACCTGTATTGGGACAATAAAGGTTAGCAATAGTATATAGAACATGGTTCAATGAGCATACAATGATCAAAAAACGGCCTTTTGTGTCCCGAATTATTCTATGCAGCTCAAAAGAGACCCTGTTATGGACAAGGAAGGAAGCCCCTCGTGATTTAGTAGGAGAGGTCGCATGGTATTGAACAGTATAATTTGGGAGATATAAATTCGGATGCGATAGGCGACGGAAATGAGTTTCCTGGAGACACACAATGTCTGGGTTTTGTTTCTTTAGTTCTGCATAAAGAGCGTGTCTTTTGTGGGGCATATTCAATCCCTTTACATTATGGGAATATAGTTTCAGATTAGAGTTGTTCATGGTAAAAAGTACAAAAAACAATGCCCAGCCACAGGTTACCTTGCAGGTACGGAACCTTCCGTATTCTTCTGCGACCAACAAAGTAACCAATATGAGAAATCAGGATGTCACAGCCCCTAGGTCTTTTGGGATACGGTTCTGCCGGTAGGAAAGACTCATCTAGCATCAGGAATCTCCGGTAGAGGAAGAAAGAGGTGGGGATGAAAAAAGGAAAAAAATTAAAGAGAGAAAACAGGAACGTAGAAAAAAGGTCCGGGGTAAGAGCCCAGAAAAAACTATGTACAGTAGTCTCAGAGAGGCCTTCACAACCTCCGCGAAAAAATTGAGCGGGGTCTACTCCAAAACTTGGAGGAAGGCATCGGGGGCGACGGGGCGTCACGACCATAGGGAGCGGGTAACTTGCGCCCTATTGTGCCCGTGCCGAGTTCGTGCTGCCATTTCTTTGAAGCCCCCCGGGCTGACTATATATTAGATCACCACCAGAAAGGTAAATCCTCGGTTTGTGAAGTGGAGAAGGGCAAGTCCTCCTTGCCGCTGGAGAGATAGCAGGTCTCCTAAAAAAGAGAGAAATTGAAGGAGAAACAGATCAAGCCCTCACGGTTTCTTGAGAGTATCCACCCTGTGCCACTCCGGGGACACCTTCGAGGGAGAGGTAGACGGCACCCTGGGAGGGGTGTAATCTTCCAGGAGATTCCAGGCGACCAGTTGTCTCATCCCGTCGGTTACCGAGGTTAGAACATGCAACTGACCATCCTTCCAGACCAACAACTTGGTTGGGAAGCCCCATCGATATTGGATATTATGATTCCGTAACAGTTTTGTTACATTCTGGAACGCCCGTCTCCCCGCCATTGTGTGGGAAGAAAGGTCCGGAAACAGCAGTATTTCTTTATAGGAATCTCCCAGTTGGGAATTACGGTATGCCTTCATAATGGCCTCCTTAATTGGGAAGTAGTGCATCCGCAGAATAACATCTCTGGAGGTAGTTGGTGGGAGAGATTTTGGTTTAGGTACTCTGTGGGCACGATCCATCAGAAAGTCCGTGTCGGGATGTTCAGGAAGTAAGGATTGGAATAGCAAGAGTAGGTACTTCGAAGGTCTGGAGGTTTTATCGTTTCAGGAACACCACGAACCCTTATATTATTGCGGCGTGCGCGGTCCTCTTGATCGGCCTTTTTTAAGACCAGAGAGTCATGGGAGGACCTGAGCGACCGAAAAGCATCCACTAGTTCGCTGTGAGCCAAACAGAGTTCATCAGTCTTACTCTCTAAGTTTTCAGTGCGGTCTCCCAGTTCCCTAATTTCTTTATGAATGTCCGCAGTTATCATTTGAAAGTCAGACTGAATGGTAGTTCTAAGCGTTTGTAACATTGCGTGCAGTACCTTGTCAGTAACTGGTCTGGCTTCAGAGTGTTCCCCCGAGTCCAGCTCCTCACTCTCCCCCACTGAGGCCGGCGAGCTCGGGTCCCCGGGTCCGCCATCTTGGGTGTTGCGGCCTTTATCTTTTCTGGCTGATCGCGCCGTTTCACTTAGTCTCAGCATTTTAGGTGGTGCCATGCTGGAGCCCGGAGTTATTGGGAGGCTGTCCGGAATATTTTCGCCGGTAAATTCGGCAGTTAGAAGCCGTTGGATTAGATATTTAGGCGCTGAACGCTGGAGCTCTGCTCACATGCGTCTGTCCACGATGGCCGCTAGCTCCGCCCCCCAGGTGTTGATAACCTGCATCTCTGCAGATCACGGCATTCCAGGGTGTCAGGGCTGCTGGCTCCTCTTCTCCTCCACACAGCTGCAGCCACGTGCTCATAGGGATTTTGTTTTACATTGAAACCTATGGGATTAACCTGTTTAAACCTGTTGAACGAAAGCACTGAAAATCTGGGCATTTTGACAACTTTTCGGGGTTGTTCGGCGTTCTCTGAATACATTAACAATTAATACTCTATGGGAAATTTCACTGCCGCCGAATTGCACATTTTTTTCGCTGACGAATAGCCAGCTTTTTGAATTGCTGTGAAATTACACTGTACAGTGAATTTGGTGGCCAATTCGTCTCTCTTTGAATAACCCCTTAAGTAATTTTGTGCCATGGAATTGCTATGGCTGTGCTGATGTCATGGCTGTGCTGCCACATAGCTGCAGCTTCCAGAAATTGCTGTGAATGGATGTCTTCATCATAAAAGGGGGTACATTTCCTGAACGTCATTAATTTCCTTTCATTCATTTACAATCTATAGAGAAAACTTTGGGTTTGGGTCTATGTGCATCGCTCTGTATTTTAATAACCCATGGCAGCATTTATTATATACCGTACTTACATTTCTTAAAAATGTGTCTTTTTTGTTACTTTGCTAATGAAATGACTGTGTCCTCGAGCATAACCAAAGTCTAGTGAATTATGTGTACAACAAAATGGTGAATATGGCCTTTTTAAGTAATACTAAAAACACCCTGGTATGTTTTAAACTACCTTGTAAAACAGTTTAACTACTTTTCAAATTACATAAAGAAGTACCATAATTTGTGAGGCAGATATCTTGAAATAACCCAGAATATTTTAAAGATTACTTTTTTTTCTTTTTATATTTCAGGGTGATATAAAATATATTTTGTTGTCCAATTACACAGGCACATTTCATAAAGGTTTCCATGTAAATAGTCATTTTAAGTCTCCAGCATGTTTGAATTACTTTCTATTTTTTTAACATCAACTTTTTATTTGGTCTAAAATTATACATTTGAAGAACGTCCTTATAAAAGCGAACATGTACTATCAGACCCAAAAGATCCAAACCTTCAACTACCCAAGTAAAATTTGCTAATCATTCTACTAGCAGAGACCAGTCAGCAGAAAATTCCTGCAGCGTACATACAGTAATGAGTTTTCAGAGTAATGACTGAAATGTAATTTAACATGTCTCCTTATCTTCAAGTGATGTGTATCAGGCTTATAGGTATATTAAAAGGTTTATACTTTATGTGAAGCAGAAGTGAAGCAGAAAGTATACTAAAACATGTTTCATGTAAAATCAAAATATGTAAATTTGGGAATTCTACATTAACAAAAATATGCATGAATTCATGAAATAATGTAAGAATACATATGCAGTATTATTTAAGCAAGCAAAACTGTTTTTCAAAGCTCTGTTATGTAGCGTTTTTTATGATTGGTTATATAAAGTTTATGATTGATTACGTACATTTTTGCCAGTTTTTTTTATATCTATACAAAACATTTATTTACAAAATATTTTACCAGGAGGAATTAATATGCACAGAACTTGCTCTCACTTTCAAGCATGTCCTGGGATTACCAGTGGAATCACGTGTTGGTGTTTTACATATATTTTGTTACAAAAAATATTCAGAGAATGCAGGAATAGTGAGACCATTCTTTTCAGAGAGATCAGGCTACTAGATGATTTTATACTTTCTGGAAGGTAGGTCTACAGTTATGGAGCTCTGAATGAAAATGCTGCTGTACCTGCTTGTTTGTTGTAGTGAAGGATGGAGAGCAAAGTGCTGGAGGAAGACCAAGGTGGTGTGCGGATGGGGGTGAGCATTCTGCTCAGATACCGTGGGGCTTTCCCAGAGAAGAGAGGAAGAATGCATCTAGAATGAAGGCTTCAAAAGTCTTCATATCAAAACATATCAAGTCGCGAGTTTTGTAATTGCATTGAAGGACAAGTGGCCTGCAGGGACAGATGAGATGGGCTTGGGGTACACATATCGCCATAATCAATGGTGGCATCACTATGGGCTGCATAATCCATTTACTAATCTCAACCACATGTAAATTAGACATGTGCACAGCACAAAATTTCGTTTTGAACTAATGCATTAGTACTAAAATGCAATTTATTTAGTTGCTAAAGAAATTCGTTTTCAGTTCTTTAGTATGAAAACTAATTTCATTCATCCGAAAACCAGTGGATACAATTACTATTGTAGTGGCTCCTCAGAGGGCTGAGATCGCTGCTTGTTACAGTATCTCTCACTCTCAGCACAATGTGGGCCATATTATATAGCTGGTGCTAACATAACCAGCTGTTGTAAACTTCCCAGAGCTATTATAGCCTATGGAGGTTTTCAGTTACAACAGCTCTGGTTAAGTTAGCACCAACATTGCAATACTGCCCCGTGTCAGGCAAAGCTGTTACAGTAACTGACTGCTGCTCATCACAGCGCTCAGAGTTTCAGTAAAACTAGTAAATAATATTTTTATATATAAGACGTTAGAACAATATTATTTTCTTGTTTTACTGAAACTCTGAGCGCTGTGATGAGCAGCAGTCAGTTACTGTAACAGCTGAGCCTGATACATTGTACTGAGAGATAATGTAACAAGCAGCCGATCTCCGCGCTCACAGCCACTGGATTTAAAGGGCTAAAAAAAAAAGGCTCCTCTCTGTATAATGTTTAGAACATCCTCCTGCATTAATTAATACCCCTCTCTGTATAATGTATACAACATCCACCTGCATTAATTAATACCCCTCTCTGTATAATATATAGAACATCCTCCTGAATTAATGTCCCTCTCTGTATAGAACATCTTCCTGCATTGGCATGTGGAGGGTGCAGAACTTCGGATGTTGCGATGTTGCGCTCTTCATTGCTGGTCTCCTTCACTCATCAATATAATATCACAAAGAGGACTGAAACTAAAATGTAGTGCATTTTATTTTAGTTTCTTTCGTTTTTTGTACTGAGCAGTTTCGTTTCTCTTGAGTCATACTAAAACTAAATTATCCCAAAATTCGGACTAAATCGCTTTAGTACTAAAACGAATGCACATGTCTAATGTAAATAGACTGCATGCAGATATAACCAGGTACTACTGTTTGCAAAAGAATTAGGTTCTGTTAGTAGAGGCTTGTCCACAGGAGTACTTTTGTTGACAACCTTTCTGTTGTTTTTTGTTTTTTTGGGGGGGATTAACACCCTTCCCTCAGCAAAACTATTTGAGAGACACTGATTGATACTGACAGTACTTCATACCTCTACTGGTATAATTACCTGGAGCCCATGGGACTTCATGGAGCTAAGTGTGACCCTACGGCACAGTTGGAGCAGCGACTTGAGCTATTAATATTGTAGCATGTGTCATTACAAATGGCTTAGTTGGAGTAAGACCCAGACACTGTTGTGAGGGAAGAAGATATAGCTAACTACTACTACTGCCGAGTGATAAAATAATTTTTTAAGGAAGGGTAGCGCTTCACAAGGAAACCCGTGAGATCCAACATATGGTAAATATCTTACATGGAGCACAGGAAGTTGGCATATAAAATGCTTTTAAATGGTACAGCCGGATAAGATTAATATCGTAGAGCCAATATTCCAGTCCAGAACTGTCACAAAGACCCCAATTTGTGAGAGCTACCAGCTCTCAAATGGGTGCTCTTCAGGTGTTGAGGGCCACCTGATTGCCCCAAACCTATCCTCAGCGGAATATTCAGAAAGGTGCAGTGGCCTTGCTTCAATGGTCGGAAAATAAAGGAGAACGTAAGCGGCTTCCTAAAGGAAGATAATCCAGTTTCTTCAGTAAACCAGTGGGTTCAATTCTATGATCCTCATCTTCCTTGTTTACACTGTGGGGAGGGAAGTTCAACTTCTTTGTTCAATGCTGCCAACGTCAAGGTACCTCTACTGAAGGGGAGTCCTAACCAAATGAAAGCACAGGCTGCTATGTAGCGAACCATATAGGCTCATGTTGCGTTTCAGTCTGAAACTGGACTGAGCATTTTATATGCCAACTTCCTGTGCTCCATGTAAAATATTTACCATATGGTGGATCTCATGGGTTTCCTTGTGAAGCGCTACTCTTCCTTTTCTATTTTGGATTACTATTTGTATTTGGGTGACGGGAAGCACCTATTTGGGGTAAGTAGCGAATCCTGTTAATACTTAGCGCCACCGAGAAAAATATATATTTTTGTGTTTTTTAAAAGAAACTTTTTACAGAGGCTATTGAAATTTCTGGTTGATAAATGGTG
The DNA here is from genome assembly GCA_009667805.1 of Leptobrachium leishanense. Classification (NCBI taxonomy): domain Eukaryota; kingdom Metazoa; phylum Chordata; class Amphibia; order Anura; family Megophryidae; genus Leptobrachium; species Leptobrachium leishanense. The sequence continues at coordinate 416,292,501 of CM019063.1, read as the reverse complement.
TGCATTGGGTCAATATAGCATGCTCTAGTATTTTCTTTGACTGGTAAGTAATAATTTCAGGACAGTCTCAGGATAACGGTATTTGCATACTTCAGGGCAGCTGTATTCATGTGGTTCTGCAGGAAACCACTGTTTTTCTGGGAAAATTCTATGAACATTATGTTTGTGAGATCAGACATGTGCTCCTCGAGCTATATTAGGCTGGTGTCAGACGAGCGTAGTGTTCACGTCCGTGATTGCGCCTAAAAGTACGTCCGTGATAGCATGAAAGAAAGTCCATTGGAGCCTGACACATGAAGTACGTCCGCAGTTCACTGCGGACGCACAACGGCCGCGGCAAACGGACGCAGGTTTGGCAAGAACGTAATACTGCTAGAACGGACGTGCGGAGTGCGCCACGTCCACAACGTCTGCATAGCTTCGTGTGTGAGTGATGGAGCGTGGTCAGACGGACTGCATTTATACGTCCAGCATTTTTGACGGACAGAATGTTTTTTCATTGTAATTTATTTTTCCCTCCTACATCAGTCAAAAATAACTTCAGTGAAAAAAACGGACTGTGTGACCACTACTGCGTCATCCGTACTGACGATGTCCGTACTGCACGGACGTACAGTCCGTAGAAATCACGCTCGTCTGACCCCAGCCTTAGAGAGCGCACAAGGAACATGCTCCTGTGGACTGTACAGAAGGCATGAACTGCAAATTTTTATGTCTGGTACCTAATAAAGGCAAGACATTGTCCACTTTGATTACATTATTTTTTACCTGCAGCATTTTATATACCCATTATCTTCCAGGAACTGGATAGTATGGATCCATACACATTTTCATTTTAAAGAGTATGCAGGCCATATTTCTTTTAAATGCAATTTTTAAAATCTGAAAACCGACAAGACTAGAATGTAAATAGGCAAGTTTAATGGCAACTCATTTAATTCAGTATTTGCTATAGGTCTGTATTCCTGTGCTTTGCAAGGAATTTGTGTCAGAGTAGAATTCTATTACAGTACACTCAAAGCTACATAGCACATTTCCACGGTCAAGGATAATTTAATAAATAACTGAATTAGAATTTTGGATCAAATTCAGGAAATTATTTCAAAATTTTGCTTATGTAGAGGCACTTTGAATATGTTTGAGCTGTGGGTTTGGATTCCTGCTGCTGACATTACCCTTGCAACACAATATAACCAATTACACTTTAGAGGAGAAGAATTTAATAGTATTTAGCACTTTGTTGTCCATTTTTTAACAAATGACAAAATGCACGGTACTTTTAAGAGTGTATTTTTTGTTATATATCGATTGCAGAATACTTTTATAGATGACTTAGGCTAGGGTCAGACGAAAGCAATTTTCCCTGCAAACGTGAAAAAGTGCGTCCGAACGCATTGACGTATTTTTTCACGGAATGCGCAAATACGGTCAGACGACGCGCATTTTCGGGCGTGATTTTGTACGGATCATCAATAAAACTCTTTTTGCGTCTGGACGTTATGTAGGCTGGACATTAGCAGCGTCTGACATCTCCTAATCACGCAAACACGCCGCTATGCCGCAGCTGCGCACTCAGTACGTCAGTACTAGCGGTTCAGCGTTCACAGAAAAATGCGTTCAAATTCCACTAAGCGTTGCACGGCCGGACTTTTGTGCGGCCGTACATCGTATATTGGCCGTCATTGCCCGTCATCTGCTGCTAGTGCGGCCGTAATTATGTGCGCCAGAATGCACGTTAAAAGTGCGCTGGTCTGACCCCAGCCTTACCCTGCTAACATAGATGACATATGTTTGATCCCTATGTAATTACAACTATGGATCTTAATATAGCATTGACACATCCAGATTCTGTAACCACATAGCTCTCTATAGGACTTTCAGATATGTGTCCTATAAAATTCGCCTATAACTCATACATCCTTTTATTAGGGTTGCAAGCTTGGCCATTTTTTCCTGGACATATATTACTATTTTATGCAGTGGGGAGTATACGGAATATGCTGCCCTTCATCATGTATAATTCATATTCCAGAGAGAAGAAAATCAAATCAGGTCACCAGGGACTCCTTTTGGACTTTCTACCTGGAGCATATGGATTCTACATGCTGTGGGGTTGCATTTTTCTTGTATTGCCCATCAGGAAGAATAATTTATTTGTATATGTTTGATTGTATGTTTCTCTTCTGTATTTCAGACATCTCCCTTTTTTTTTCCTCTTCTCTTTCTTCTCCCCGCACATCGCCAACATATTTGATTCTGGGTGACTTCGGTATCTTTTGGGGAGTTTGATTTTTGCTCATCCCTATGGGATAGCTGTTTTTTTTACACCTAAGTTATCCTTCTGTTTCGTTACCGCTCCTGGCGTCATTTGCTACTTTATTTCTGTTTGTTCCAGACTGTTTTTTTGCCACTGACTGGTAGGCCCCAACGAGGGCTCCCGATGCTGCTGTATATCATCCCTGCTGCCTTTTTTATGTCTATTACCTTTGCAATGTGTATGATACCATTTGCTTTAACGCTTTTGAATATTAAAAAATTATTTGTGTCCAGGAAAACATGGCTGATCTGGAATCCATGCCTTATACACGACTCATGAAAGTGATCTCCTGCAGTACAATTCAGAAACTGTAGAAGGGAAACCACGCTAATTGCCTTAATTAGTGAATGTAATTAGTTCTTATAGTTTGTAAATTCTACATACAGTGCAGTAGCATTTTCATATGCCTCTAGGGCAGTACTCCTCAAACCTGTCCTCAGGACCCCTAACAGGCCAGATTTTGCAGATCACCTTGAGGAAAAGCAGACTGAATCCTGCAGTCACTGAGCAGCAAATCATATCACCTGTGCTGTGCTTCAGATATCTGGCAAACCTGGCCTGCTAGGGGGTCTTGAGGACAGGTTTGAGAAACACTGCTCTAGGGTAGGGTTGCCAGATCCTCCATGTTTTCCTGGACACATATAATTTATTCATACTGGTGGGCAGTGCATTGAAAATCACGCCCTGTATTCTGTGGAGTTCATACACTGCAGGCGAAAAATTAGATGAATCCCAGTTCACCTGTCTGGATTAGGCAATGGATTTCTCTAGTTGTTCAGCATACAAATTATACATGTTTGAAAAAAATAGAAAATCTCTGAATCACTTAACTTTTGTATAAATAGGATCTCCCCTTTGTGAGCTCCCGGTAGACTTGTGTAAAATAGACAATTGACCCTCTACTTCTTTCTAATTATACATGTTGCAGGGCAGCACCTTCCCTGTGCTTTCCCTCTGGGTGAAATAGTAATAGGTGTCTAGGAAAATGGGGCCAACCTAGGGTTCCCAGATCAGAATTGCATATGGAGCAGTTGTCCCTGTAATGGCACAATTGAGCCAATGCCTTGTGAGACCTGAGCGGGCCCCACCATAGAGCAGGCCACTAATGCCATTGTTCATTGTCCTTTTTGTTCCTAGATCAGCCATGTTTTTCTGGACACCATATAATGTATTCATGCTGATGGAGAGTGCATGGAAAGCATCACCCCACAACATGTATAATCCACACACTGCAGGTAAGAAATGAAAAAGGTATCCCAGGTGACTTGCCTTGATTTTATTCCTACAGCATATGAATTTTCCATGTTGCAGGGCAGTAATTTCCTTGTGTTTTCACTTTGGATGAAATTGTAATATGTGTCCAGGAAACATGGCCGATCTGGCAACCCCACTCTAGGTTTGCTAGATCAGCCATGTTTTTTAGGAAACCCATAACTACTATACATGCTGGTAGGTGGTACATAGAGTTGCCAGGTCGGCCATGTTTTCCTGGATGCATTTAATTTATTCATGTTGATGGGCAGTGTGTGAAAAATGCACCCTGTAGCTTGTATAATCCATATGCTGCAGGTAAGAAATCATAAAGGAATCCCAGGTGACCTGCCTTGACTTCCTTCAGCAGATGAATTATACATGTTGCAAGGCAGCACTTTTCCCTGTGCTCCTCTATGCGTGAAATAGCAATATGTGTCCAGGAAAACATGGCCATCCTGGCAACCCTAGTATTACATCGAAGTGCTACCCTACAGTATACAGAGTTCATATGCTGAGAACCGGAAATCACATTGTCCTGATTACAGTAATAAATGTATTTGCCTCCCATATGAATTCCACATACAGCAAAGGAGCACTTTCATGTATCTTTCATTAGCATGCAGTAGTTATATGCGGCCTGCAAAACATGGTTGAGTTTACATCCTTTGCTCTATGCCAGTGGTTCCCAACCGTGGTCCTCAAATACTCCCAACAGGTCAGGTTTTCCAGATAGCTGTAGCACAGCACCGGTGATATGATTTGCTGCTCAGTTATTGCAGGATTCAGTCTGCATTTCCCCAAGGTAATTCTTAAAATCTGGCCTGTTGGGGGTACCATGGTTGGGAACCACTGCTCTATGCAATGCTGCCGTCTGCAGGTTTTAAACTAATGAAGACACCCGGTAATTAAATCCAGTTTGCTGCATGTTTTACCTGATAATTTTTGCTCATGGCTTTGTCTTCAGGTCTTGAGTAGAGAGGCATTAAAACATAATGACACCAACCTGCTAATTAGATGAAAAATAAATGAGCTACCCCTACTCGTTAGACTGGCTTATTTGTTATTTTTCCTACTTCCCTAAATGTGCACATACTAAACATTACTTTGAACAAGATGAGAAAAAAAAACACGTGTGTGAAATGAAAAATAATTCATACATTTTTAATTCAGTGATAAAATTTTAGGTATTCATGTTCTTTAAAAGAAATATGCATGTTTCCTCCAAATTTTGCTTATGAAAATGAGCATGAGTGCTAGCTTGTTACCACACAATGAAGGAATTATTTAATTAAGCCCATATGCATGTGGCAATGGGTGAGGAGTTAAAAAGGAAAATGGGGGGAACCTCAAAAAAACGTCATTGTTTTCAAACCTGGGGCAACTCCTGCTTCTGATCCAACTATATACCCACACCTTGTGGACAGTGGCTGAAGAGTTAAAGCGGAGGAGGTCAAATATCCCCAGCTCATCCTGCTAGCCTTGGGTAGGAAGTCCACCCACTCTGAATTCACTAAGTGAACCAACAGTTTAAGGCAGGGATTCACACTGTTTTATGTTCGGGAGCCACAGCGGCAAGAGATCAGTCAAGTGAGAGCCGCATTACCAAAATATCTGTGGCCTATCAGTTTGCCCTCAACCCCGTAATACTATATATTTTAAGCCTATAATACACACAACTGTAACACTTCTAAATCCTAAATGGCACTTAGAATAAAAAATCCTAGCTTTAATCAATATGGAGATAAGCGGAAAAATGCACTATCCCCTTAGTGACCAGGCGGTTTCACCATTGTCTGTATGAAAGTACCCACTGCTGTTTTTACATGGTTTGTGTTTAGGTCTACTTTTCCTCTTACTCGTTTATGGAACCCACACATATTATACACCATTTTTCTCACCATTAAATGGACTTTCTAAAGATACCATTATTATCATCATATCTTAAAAGTTACTATAAAAGGAATTATGAGATCTGATGGAAAAAACACACTTTTTCAAAATTTAATCCCCAAAATCTACAACCGCCAAAAAAGACCCGGCTAAATAGTTTCAAAGTTTTGTCCTGAGTTTAGATATACCCAATGTTTACACGATTTAGCTTTTTAACCCCTTCACTACTGAGCCATTTCACCTCTTTGTGCTGAGCTAATTTTGACTGTTTTATGCTCATCATGTTTAAATGTGATTAGTCTTTTATTATGGGGTGTACAGACAATTTTTTTTTACTTTTACACTAAACATGGTCATGTTTGGTATCATTGGAAGGCCATGATCAGGCCTTTCCAATGATAACAGGCTTGACCATGCATCGGATCGGGAGAAATGGGGTTTCAAAGGACCCCCCCCAGCTCCATCTGGCTGACTGATGTCATCGCACATATGGCAACAATGTCAGTGGGTGGGGGGTGATCCCGGAGGCTTGGCTGACACCCAAGATTACTACCACCTCCAGGAGCGGATCATGATCTAGCACCGAATCACAATCTGGCACTTAAGGGGTTCTATATTGACACCACTGGAAAGGGCAGATTCTGCCCTCTCCCATTCTTCCCTGAAGGCGCCAGGGGACGCACAGTGATGACATCATCACGTCGGCCAGGGCCCATAAAACTTTCGGGCTGGCTTCAAGAAAGTCAGTCTGACATACAACCCCGGCCAGAGAGGTGAGTATAGGGAGGGAGGAGGGTTAAGGGACCATGATGTACTTAGTACTATGTACGTTTGTGGTCCTTAAGGGGTTAATTACTTTAACTGCAATTTTGTCTCAGCTTTTGAAGTCTCAGATTTCACATTTTTTTCCTCAGCTTCTTTCTTTGCAAACTCTCCTCTTTGTCCATTTTTTTCATTCCTTTGCCCTCTGTGACTCTTCCTTTCCTCTGCCCCTTTCCACCTCCTTCCTGCCCAGTACTCCACCCATCAAAGCCTCACATGAACTAGCACAGGCTGTACACCTTAAACTCTGTGCACGCTCAGGACCTCAGACTGGAGAAACTGAGGAACTGAATATTAGCATCTATGCAACTGTGAAAGCAAGACTCACTTATCTCTGTCTCACTCACACAGACACCCACTGACTTGCTTGCTCACTCACCTACTGAGTTGACTTGCTCACACACTCACTCACTTGCACTCTTTCATGGTTTACATATTCACTGTCTCACTCAAACTCCCTCACAAGTCACTCACTCACACACTCTTTCTTATCCTGTCTCTTGTGTGCGCACTCTCTCGTTGTTTCTTGTGTGCTCTGTCCTTTTTTTGCTGTACCTCCCTCTGCTGTCTCTTTTTCTCCCTGTGTGCATGGATTTCTTTCCTTCCCTGTCTCTACAGTAGCTGGAGGTGAAAGAGTTACAGATTTAAATGGCTCTCAGCCCCTCTGTCCCCTCAGCTCACAGTACAGGATGGAGGAGGAGCAACTCAGTCACACATGCTCAATGCGCTTTTATGCATTCTGCAGAATACACACTGGTTACCGCAGTGTGCCTTCTGAGGTGGGCGTGGACAACACCTAGAAAGAAAAATTGGTAAATTTGAAAAATATCATATTTACTTTTTATGCCTACTGAATGAGACTACTGGCATGTTTGCTCTACTGTTTCTATGTGTGTGTGTTTGAGCCACAGATCAATGAAGTAACTATGCAGGTGGTAATTTCAGGCTTCAAAAAAACTGCTGAAAAATGTGAAAGTTGCACAGTGTATGCTCATTTGGAAAAAATAAAGTTCAGTTTGGTCAAAGGACGGTATGCAAGATTTTATATATAAATCATGTAAGTCATTTGGTGTTTGGAGATGAAGACAGTTGAACGTTGCATTTCAGCACCAGACTAAAGTTGATTTATAGAGCCGTGAGTCCCCACATTATCCGTCTCAACACTGAGATTTTTCTGTCATCTCAAGTTATGTGACAAAGCAGATTATCTAGGGCAGTGGTTCCCAACCGCGGTCCTCAAATACCCCCAACAGGTCAAGTTTTAGGGATCACCTTGGGGAGATGCCGACTGAATCCTGCAATCACAGAGCAGCAAATCATATCACCTGTGCTGTGGAGATCTGGAAAGCCTAACCTGTTGGAGGTACTTGAGGACCGTGGTTGGGAACCACTGGTCTAGGAACTTCAGAGTTAAACACCATTCTCATATATTTATATATACCTTTTTTAAACCCTTCACTACCCGATGGTTTTACGTAATACAGTTATAAACCAGATATTTTATGGAAAACCACCTTACTGTAGCCATACATTATACATGTGCTATAGAATCCCTACAGCACGTTTGTATTCTGCATGCACTATTTGACAGGCAGTTGGTATCACCATCTGGTCAAAAATAAATACTGCCTCTACAGTGCAACTGGGACTGCAGTGTAGGTTGTTTATGTGTTAGAGCTTTAGGGGTACATGCTGGAGTCCATATGCAAATTAATTTTGCTTGCAATAAATTAAATTTTCTTGCATTATTGCAGAATAACTCAATCTCAGACCCCTGCAGGTGCTTTTGCAGATTGAGTTAAGTCAGTCTTGGAAATGTAGGGGATAAAGAATTATGTCCACTGTATTAATCAGGTAAGGTCGACCCTCATCACAGAGGAACATTGTAACTGTTAATTTAAGAGGAATTGATAAAGTCTATTTTTGACTTGTCAACTGCTGAGTTGCTTCAGTTGTAAGCTCTCTTGTTTTCTTTAATGTGCATTTCAAAGAAAGATAGTACAATTTATAAAGCACAGGATGAAACATCTCTATAATCACACTCAAAGTCATTTTTTCCCCCTGTCAAACACAGTATGTTTTGTCTCATCTAAAATAATCAATAGGGTGTCTTATGAACCACTACTTTGTTTTATATCTCCTCTATCAGGTTATTCATCTTGCTAAACTGTTCTTCTTTTTCTGACTGGTTCTTGAGAGTGTAAAGACATGGGATATATCCTAGTGCTAACACTTCGATCAAAGCTCATCTTTGACATTCGGAGGCTCGCTGGGGGCGATTTCCAACCACAAAGGTAATTGTGATTTATAGATCTTGCAGAGATAATAGACTATGTTAAATTGAGACTGGTGCTGACTGAAAAACAAACAATAATTTACCTTATTAAAAGTGCGGCAGTGGTTTAAGGTGGTTTTCAAGAAGCAGCTCTAACTAAAATGAAAAATACATTGATGAGCAGAGGGCAATATCATAGGTGAAGGTAACCAAATCCGTACCAAGCTTACAAAATGCATCAAAGTTTACAGAGTAGATAACTTAACTGATGCTCTAGTAAAAGTTAATATATAGCCCATAATAAAACCCTATGCAAAATGGTACAGGAGTATTGCTAAATGGGAAAAAGGTCTGGAAGCAACAGAGAAATTAGCTACGCCATTGTTTGGTGCATAAAACCTAATGCATTTATATACAGTATTTTATATACAGTATATGTTTGTCAGGCAATCAATCAGGCAGATATGTCCTATTCTGCCGTCGTGCAGTCATAAGCATATTTAAATAAAAGGAAAAGTTTATTACTTTTTTACATTTTTAATGAAACATGCAATTAAGCTATGAATATATAATATTATAGAAGTAAATATCAATGATAGTTATATAAATGAAATGCACATATATTTATAAGTCATTATAAGATTATAAATAATCTGTACATCTGAATTTTTTGTTATTTTGGCCATTTTAGTTATCTTTATTTAGTTTTTTTGTGTTACTGCATTTTATTTAACACCAAATACAAATTAAAAATGATAAGAAAAGGAAATATCTTGAACAATTAGAGCAACATTTGGGAGTCTTGTTTCTTATATAATAACACCTTAACTTTTGTTTACAGGAATTCCCCATTTCTTTGTTGAATGTGAAGGTTGTCATTTCTTATCTCCTGTCACTAACTTCAAATCTGTAAGAAAATAAGACATTTTTCTGAGGCACAGGCGTGACTAGGTTCTAGCACTATGTTCACAGAGGACACAAAATAGGAAGCAGTTCCCATATGACTAAATGAAAAACAAGTGTTTGCAGTTTCATCTTCAACCAGAAGACACCCAAATGCAATTGTTTCATGCTGAAATGAGTTGAGGGTAGGAACAGTGGTCCCGATGTGCTGTCTATTCAGTATATGATGAATCCTTATTGAATATATTTAGTGGTTTACCACTCACCCAACCAAAATATTAATAAATTGCACAAGACAGGTTTGTTCACTATACTAAATGCTGATTTGGAAATTAAACACAGACCAGAACTCACATACATGTATATTGGCAAAGCAACTAATAGTATTATATGAAAATGTCTATTGAGCTAGTAATCCTAGTGTATCCTTATGATCATGGCCACATGCACAGAAATGACTCTGCAATCAACAGGAGAAGAATATGAACTGCAGCGATCCCAGAGTATATTGGATTAGGCTTGTCTTACCAGAAGGAAGGGAATATTGTAAATAAAATAAGGGAGAATTGTCATATATATATTGGGCTAAGGAAGAGTCAGAACTATCGAATTCAACATAAAGATGGCGGACAAATAAGGCACAGTAATGTCGTCACACTGAGCTCCACCTCAACAAAACTCAATCTAGTTTAACATATTTCTGCACCCGGCAAGAAAATGACATGGAGCAGATCTGACAAATGGGTTTGATATGCAGACACAGGCAGATACTCTGTATATGTGAATTTGCTATCGTGCATATAAACATTTATGCCTATTTGTGATGTGACAAGGTGAGGGGAATATTTATAATGGGGTGTACATTCCCCCTATATTTGAAGGAGAGGACTTGGTTGTTTAAGCCCAGGAGGGCAACATGTATTTTTAATTGCTTGCCACATGGTTTCCCCCACCTGTTAATTGTCAGGTTGTTAAAGGTTTCTGAGACTGAGAGAGTAGCAGCAAACAAGGTGAAGTGCTGAGGTTGGCAGCTTCCCAAAAAGAAAAAGGTTGGCAAAAGTCTACATTCCTTTGTTATTTACCCACGTTAGTAAGGGACGTGCATTTGTTAGTAAGAACTCAGACGAGTTAGGCTTTGTTTTCTTTTTTCTTTTTGTTATTCTCTGAATGCCATTAAATAAAAGCTAAACCTTGAAAAGAGACTGTGTGCCATATTTTGCCCTAGAGGACAATTCCATGCTCCCAACTTTGTGGGAACAGTTTGGAGCTGGCCCCTTCCTCTTTCAACATGACTGTGCACCAGTGCACAAAGCAAGGTCCATAAAGACATGGATGACAGAGTCTGGTGTGGATGAACTTGACTGGCCTGCACAGAGTCCTGACCTCAACCCGATAGAACACCTTTGGGATGAATTAGAGCGGAGACTGAGAGCCAGTCCTTCTCGTCCAACATCACTGTGTGACCTCACAAATGCGCTTCTGGAAGAATGGTCAAAAAATTCCCATAAACACACTCCTAAACCTTGAAGACAGTCTTCCCAGAAGAGTTGAAGCTGTTATAGCTGCAAAGGGTGGACAAACGTCATATTGAACCCTATGGATTAGGAATGGGATGTCACTTAAGTTCATATGCGAGTCAAGGCAGGTGAGCGAATACTTTTGGCAATATAGTGTATGTCTGTGTGTAGTTTTTGTCCATATGAGTGTGTTTGTGTGCAACAGTGATTGTATATATGTATAAATGTGCCTGACAGAATATGTATATACTATGGAATCCCAATTATAATAATTATTCACAATAAGTTCTTTTAACATTTGGTTTTATTTGCACGAGACCCATATATTGTTCTTACTTACATTATTATAATAACAAAGTTGGATGTGTGTTTTTTTTTTTTTTTATACCCCATAGTGACTAGGTGATTTTACCATTACCTGTCCAAAAGTACCCACTGCTGTTTTTACATTTCTGCTCTGTTGTGTTTAGCTCAAATTTTCCTCTTACTTGTTTATGGAACCCACACATATTATATACCGTTTTTCTTGGCATGAAATGGACTTTCTAAAGATTCCATTATTTTCATCATATTGTATAATTTACTATAATAAATGTATGCAATATAATGAAAGAATTGAAAAAATACACTTTTGCTAACTCTGACACCCAAAATCTACAACCGTCAAAAAAGACACCTGCTAAATAGTTTCTAAATTTTGTCCTGAGTTTAGAAATACCCAAAGTTTACATGTTTTTGATTTTTAACCCCTTCACTGCTGAGCCATTTTACCTGTGTGTGCGGAACTTATTTTGACCGTTTTATCATGTTTAAATGTGATTTGAAGTCCTATTTTGTTACATTGCACAGACAATTTTTTAAAATTCTTTTAAAAAAAATATTTTGTACACCCTACCTGGTCATATTTAATATCAATGGAAAGGCCATGCTCTGGCCTTTTCAATTATACCAAGCATGATCCTCTAGCTGCCACCGATCGGGCGATTAACTGCTCAACTGACATCATCACACATATGGCAACGACGTCAAAGGGCGTGGGAAGGCCCCGGAGGCTTGGATGATCTTTGGCAGAGAACCGGCACCTAAGGGGACAAAGAAAGGCACCGCTGGAAAGGGTAGACTGTGCCCTTTCCAGTGGTGCCTCTCATTGGTCCTCAAGGGGTTAAAAATGGTAATTGGATCTATTTATATGGGTCAGTGGGTGGGAGAGGAAATCATACATTTGTCTGTTTCACTCTTCTTTTAACTGAATATATGGACACCACAAAATTCTTGTTTTTCTTCTTACAAGGGTAGTGATTAACACCAGGGCCGTCCCATCAAAAGGTCAGTTGGGTCAACATTGACCCAGGTGGCAATTTGCCTGATGTTTCCTGGAGTGGCACTATGGCCACAGATTCCTCCAATAGTATGAAGTATGTCTCCCTTTCTGCAGACATGACAAACAGGCAGATGTGGAGGATGTGTAATGTTGGGGGCTTCCAGCCTTTCCGGTGTGCTTGAGGGCAGCATGTCTGATGCTGCTCGCTCACCAACACCCTGTTTAAATTGAAACAGGCAGGGAGGTGGCTGCATGAGGTGCGGCTTGAGAGGGGGTCGAGGTCTGGTGAAGGTCTTTTTTTTTTTTTTTAAAGACTTTATTTATAGAAGTCAGGGCAAATCAGTATATACAGCAATACAGAATCTGAATGAGTGAAGATTCACCCCTGACCCAATTATAGATAATATATATAAACGAAACCTATTGCGTAGCGCAGGAGAGTGATAAAAGAGAGTGAAGAAAAGAAAGACACAACACAGAGGAATAACATACTGGGAAGGGGAGGGAACGGAACACACTTAAACAATGACAGTACAGGACAACACGAAACACCGACATACTGACTAACAAAACAGATAAAGGCACTAAAGGAGCCGATGATATACTAGGTTAGATCAGAGGGTGTTCAAACCAAACATTCCCAGGAGTCTGTTACACCCCAAAGGCATCCCACACATCCCAGACTTTCTGGTACGCCGGCAAGGTATGATGCATCTTTGCCGAGAGTTCGTCCATCAATTGAATGTGGTCCATGATCTGCAATATACGTCTCTGCGGAGGGAGTCTCGGAGCTCTCCAGGACTCCGCCACCGCTTTCCTAGCTGCTAATAGTATTTTAGAGAGGAGTCGGTTGTGGTGTATAGTAAAGTCCGGAACCGGGTTGGCGAATAGGTATGTCCAGGGGTCTTTTGGGACTTCGGATCCGAAGATCTGTTCCACCAGAGCTTGTACTGAGTCCCAATATTTGGAAATTGCAGGGCATGACCACCACATATGAGCCTGAGTGCCCCGTTCTCCACATCCCCTCCAGCAATCGTCAGGGATGGCCGCGTTCGCTTTATGGAGGAGCACAGGGGTGGCGTACCACCTCATCATAGTCTTGAGCCCCTGTTCCTGCAAGGTTGTGCATATGGATACTTTCCGAGCTGCCTCCCAGATGTCCAGCCATTCATCCCCCTCGAGCGTCGATCCAAAATCTCTCTCCCATGCGGCCATGTAAGTGATAGCAGGCAAGGAGGGTGTGCTTGCTAGGTGGATATAGAGCCTGGAAATGAGACCTCGGGGCGGGTCTCCGGATAAGCATAACCGTTCAAAGAAGGTGAGAGGAGAGGAGCCAGCCGTTTTATTTTCTATGGTAGAGGCGAAGTGACGGAGCTGTATGTAGCGGAAGGAGTCCCGCGGAAGCAGCTGGGCGCGGGCTGACATGGAGTCGAAAGAGTACAATCCAGTATGATCCCGCAGGTCTCTGAGCCGCAAGATGCCCCCCTTGACAAATCTAGAGAATTGGTCCGGCGTTTGCCCCGGTGGGAACTGTGGGTTTCTCCACAGAGGGAGCATGGAAGATGAGACTTGGCGTAGTTTTTTGGAGGAGGCAAGGGAATCCCATATCGCCATTGAGTGACTTAGCGGAGGGCAGGGTACCGGTTCTTGGGGTCGCCGGCTTTTAGGGAGCCACATCCAGTATCTGGGATCCTCCGGGAACATACATGCCGACTCAAAGTCTACCCAGCGGTGGGTGTTGGGCGGAGAGTGTAGTGCCACCACCTGGGATAGTTGCGCCGCCTGGAAGTACCATTGTAAATTAGGAAGTCCGAGGCCCCCCAATTCTCGTGGGCGGTATAGTGTAGATCGTGCCACCCGACGCCTCCCCCCCCTCCACACAAACGCGTCGATGTGAGATTGCAAAAATCGGAGGTCACTTGGGTCGACGGGAGATGGAAGCGCCTGGAACAGGTACAACAGGCGAGGCATTAGATTCATTTTAACGCAATGTACGCGTCCAAGCCAGGAAATGCACTCCCTATTCCACACCTCCATCTCCCGCCGCAGTTTAGCATATAAAGGTGGGTAATTGACCTTGTATAGGTCCTTATACTTGCTTGGTAAGTGAATACCCAAATATGGGATTGAGGTAGACGCTATCTTAAACCCGAATCGGGCAATCAAGTCTTGGATCCCTGTGCGGGAGAGGTGGAAAGGTAAGATAATTGATTTATCAAGATTAACTCTATACCCCGAAACATTCGAGAAACGGGACAATAATGCAGTAGTGGCCGTCAATGAGGACTCTGGAGAGGTCAGGGTAAGCAGCACGTCGTCCGCATAGGCGGATACCTTGAAGGATTCGCCCTGAACCGTTATGCCTTTGATGTCTGGGGAAGAGCGTATGTGCGTCAGTAGGGGTTCTAGGGTGAGAGCGAACAAAAGGGGAGAAAGAGGACATCCCTGGCGGGTACCGTTATAAATAGGGAAAGTGGACGTCCCGGAACCGGGTACGACAACGTCAGCCCTAGGGTTACAGTAAAGGGCCCGAACCGCGGAACAGAAATCAGGGGGGAAGGACATACGCTCCAGCAGGGCGAAGAGAAAGGGCCATTCGATACGATCGAACGCCTTCTCTGCGTCCAGGGACAAAAGCAAGGAAGGCTGGCCCCTCGCCTCTAGGTGCCAGATCGCGCCCGCCGCCCTACGGGTGTTTTCATATGCTTGGCGCCCCTGTATGAATCCCACCTGATCAGGGTGTATTAAAGATGGTAACAGCGGGTTGAGTCTGGTAGCCAATACCTTGGCATAGATCTTTACATCGAGATTTAACAGGGATATGGGGCGGTAACCCGATGGGCCGGAGAGGTCCTTACCCGGTTTAGGAAGAACTACCAAGGATGCCAGCAGGGAGTCGGACGGAAAAGGGCTACCCCCCTTGACCGTATTAAACAAAGTTACCAGGTGGGGACCAAGTATTGGGAGGAATGTCCTGTAATAGCGGGCTGTGTAGCCATCTGGGCCGGGAGCTTTATTCGGTTTTAGTGAAGCTATGGCTTCTGAGATCTCTTCGAGAGAGAAGTCCTTCGCGAGCGCCTCCCCTTGTGTCGATGAAAGTGTGGGCAAGTCAACGCTGGTAAGAAAAGAATTAATATCTGCTAGGTGGGAAGACGTGGGAGGCGAGTGTAGAGGGGAGTGATTATAAAGAGAGGAGTAGTAGTCTGTAAAGGTTCGTTTAATATGTTGTGGGGTATTGATCGGTCTATTGGCCGAGTCTCTGAGGGAGGTAATACGGGTCGCTTGGGGACGCGGGCGAATCTGCCGCGCCAACAGCGTGTCCATCTTGTTCGCGGATTCATAATACCTGCGCTTTGACCAGGTCATTGATCTAGCGACATCATCGAGCAACAACCTGTTCAGAGCCTGTCGGGTGCCTTGCAAGCGGTCAAAACCCTCCTGTGAGGGCGCAGATTTATGATCCAATTCCTGCGCCTGCAGCGTGTGTTGTAACTCTAACACGCGTTGCAGCTTGAGGCGCTTACGATAGGAAACCTTTTTAATAATCTCCCCTCTCAATACAGCTTTATGTGCCGCCCATACGGTGGAAAAAGAAACCTCCCCCGCGCCATTTTCTCGGAAATATGTCTCCAGTTCCCCTTTAAGCTCCTCGACCAACCCCGCATCCTGCAATGTATGGGAGCCCAATCGCCAGTTCCACACCGGGGAGCAGTCAGGGAGACCAAGCTCCAGGACCACCTCCGCGTGGTCCGACCAACTGATAACCCCGATAGAAGCCGCCACCACCCATGGGAGGAGGGAGGGAGAGATGAGAATGTTGTCTATCCTGGAGTAGGACCCGTGGGGATTAGAATAAAAGGTAAAATCTTTAGTGGAGGGATGGGAGACCCGCCAAATATCTATCAAGGCCTTCTGGGTTAAAAAAGAGCCAAACATGGTGTCCTGTCTTGAGCCCCCAGTCAAGGAAGGGTCGGCGGCAGGGCGAAACCTGTCAATAGCGGGACAGGGGACCGCGTTAAAGTCCCCACACATGAGAACGTCCCCCGAGGCAAATCTGTCCAAGTCAGCGTGAAGGGCATCCCAGAACGGTTTATCGGGTGTGTTCGGAGCATAAACATTAACCAAGGTGACGGGTCTCAAACCAAGTGTGCCCGATAGGATAACATAGCGTCCAGCCAAATCAGTATATACATCATGTTTTGTAAAAAGACAGTTTTTATGTATAAGGATAGCCACTCCGTTGTGTTTGTTGAGAGCGCAGGAGGAAAACACTTGGGGGAAACGGGGGTCTCGCAGCCTGTGCGATTCCTGCCGAGGCAACCTTGTTTCTTGGAGAAACGCTATATCAACATGTTTGCGTCGAAGATCTCGAAACATTAGTCTCCTCTTCTGGGGGGAGTTTAAGCCCTTCACATTAAGCGAGAGGGCCGTAACCTTTCTAGGTGGGATCATAGGTCCTAGGAGTGAGGTGATGTTGTACTCCAGCGCTCTCAACCCACATCAGTGCCAGACACACATAAAACAGAGACAGGGTAACATGCAAACAGACAAAACGAATAAGAACAAGACACCAAGAGGGAGATACAGGAGGGGGAAGAAAAAGTAACAGAAAGAAACATAGAAGGAAAGCCCGAAACAATCTCAACAGAGTCCCGGGTAGTCCCTCGATAGGGGGGACGGATAAGGAGGACATGGTAACCACACATGCTACCTCCTTAATTGACGCGTGAAGCAGCATACATATGGACGTAGAAAGAACCCAAAAACTACAAATATGATAAGATAATGTAAACGCAGATCAGAGAATTGAACAAATAATCGATGAACTTGACAGAAAACAGAACGGCATGCAAAGCCCCGCTTGTGCTGTGGGAAGGGGGAGGCAGGAAAGCCTCCACCTCAACAGGGCACAATTCCCCAAGTGACCACAGGCCCGCCGTTCCCAGTACCCCACCGTGCTACCCACAAGAGCGCCCATGAGTGGGAATCGTCACCCGGGAGATGTCAGCTGGGCGAAAGGGACCGGATCCACGATGCAGCCATGATGTCCCCCTCACGACGGAGGGCGAGGGGAGCCAGATGGGGGAATAACCTCCCACTCTACTTCCACCGGTTCCAGAGGCTGCAGGGAGGGATCCGTTATTTGTAACTCCAAGGCCGGGAGGCCGAGTTGGGCCAAGAAGGCGGGAGCCCCCGCCAACGAGGTGCAGATGGTCGTGGCGCCATTATGGAAGGCCAGCATCTTTAGGGGGAAGCCCCAAGCGAAGCGGACTCCATGGCTCCTCAGATGGTCAGCGACGGGCCTCCAGGGACGGCGTCGGGCCAACGTGGTAGGCGCCAGGTCTTGGAAGACCTGTAGCTCTGCATCTTGGTATTTCAGAGGAGAGTCCCGCAGAGCCCGCAGTACCGCT
This sequence comes from Leptobrachium leishanense, assembly GCA_009667805.1. Lineage (NCBI taxonomy): Eukaryota > Metazoa > Chordata > Amphibia > Anura > Megophryidae > Leptobrachium > Leptobrachium leishanense. The sequence continues at coordinate 416,274,791 of CM019063.1, read as the reverse complement.
GCCCTTGATGTGAAATAATGAAAACGGAAAATCACGTCTCTAGGACCCGCTGGGGGGGCCACCCTTGCTTTCAGGGCGCGGTGCACTCGGTCTAATAAAAGTTGGTCCGCGGTAAAGTTAGGCATCAGGGTGTGCAGCAAAGTCATTACCGTCTTCTCCAGAGCAGCGGAGGAAACCGACTCCGGGAGCCCCCGGAGTCGTAGGTTATTGCGCCTCGACCTGTTGGAAAGGTCCTCCACTTGTTGTTCCAGGTGCTGGATACGTTCCGCCAATATGTTGGACCGATCCACCACTGTGTTATGGCCTTTGGACAGCGTAGTCACCGCATCCTCCAAAGCGGAAGTTCGGGCGCCAACCGCGTGGATCTCTCCCCGAATAGCGCGCGCCGACCTGTCCAGCTCCCCCGCCAAAAACTGCTGGACCTCGACCAGCCGGCCGAGGATCTGCTGCACATCCCCTTTCGTTGCTGCCTCAGGGGGCCCACCGGGGCTAGAGCATGCGGAGGAAGCTGCCGGAGAACTGCGGCCGCCATCTTGAGGAGTAGGCCCGGATGCGAGAGGGCGAAATATCGGGGCCACCGACGTGCCCGGGGTCCCCTTTGCCCGCGACACCTTAGCGGGAGACATCGGGAGGTAGTCAGCGGTGATGGGAGTCGACTTGGGAGGAATCTGCTCCAGTTTAGCTCGGGTTCTACGATCGTCAGGACGGAGAGATCAGCCTACACGTCTGCTCTCATCCCGCTCCAGGCCACGCCCCCTCCCAGGCCACGCCCCCCTCTGGTGAAGGTCGTTTAAAAACCAACAGTTCCTTCTAAGCAGTGCCAGATCGTGGTTATCCATACCTGAGCTCCTTGTACCTGAATTCTCTTGTGATTTAACCTGTTATTGACCTCTGCTTGTTTTCTGACTATTCTACCTTCCGTTGCCCTAGACTATTTTCTTGTACTACGCTTCTGCACTGATATCGACCCAGCTATTCCATTTGACTGTTCTATACTCTGTATTCCTGATTCTGGCTCGTCTGACTACCCCCTTGTTGCTGACCTGGTTTTGTATTACGACATTGTCTTTGATTAACCCTTTCTGTCTAGCTAGTATACCTGGCCAATTCTAAGGACCAGACAGTTAGGGACTCTTCTACGGCTATCCTGTTGGTAGCTTTTGGGCTCTGTGGAGTGTTGGGCTTTAAGGACTGTATGGTGGGATCCGGGAACTGTGACAGGATGCACTGTTGGAAACTCCCCCACACACCCCATATGCTCCCCATTGCAACTTCTACTGTCAGCCTCTGCACTAAAATACTTACCCGTGAGTCGCGTTGAGAGTTTACTCCCCAACTGAGCTGTCAACAGACTCATAGTGACAAGATGCTTGCAGAGAGTACATCCAATTCAAAATACTGGTGCTCACGTACAAGGCTCACCATAACAGCGCCCCTGCCTACATCTCCTCCCTTATTAACAGGTACATCCCATCCCGACCACTTCGCTCTGCCAATGATCTGATGCTATCAGTTTCATGTACCCGCACTCCTAACTCCCGTCTTCAAGACTTCTCCTGAGCTGCCCCCTTTCTGTGGAACTCCCTCCCCCGCAACATTAGACTCTCCCCGTCTCTCCAATCTTTTAAGACATCTCTGAAAACACATTACTTCAGAGAAGCCTATGGGCTCACTCCATATTTCCCCTGCTGTACATTCTTGCACCATCTATCCACCCAGCCTATATGCACCCTGCTACTTCAGGTTCTCTATTTACCCTTACCAAATCTGACACCCCTCTCCTCTTAGATTGTAAGCTCTCGGACAGGGTCCTCTCTCCAACTGTTCTGTGTGTTTTAACTTGTATGTATATTTGTTATTCTGTCTCACTCATTGTACAGCGCTATGGAACTTTTTAGCCCTTTATAACTACTTGTAACTGTACTACTGCTCCCTAACAGTAAGATATATATATAGAAATGGAGGTGTATGTGTGGGGGAGAGGATCTGTGTGTGGTTATGGGGGCACTAATAAAATGAATTGGGTAGCATTATTAAAATGAAATCGGGAGACATTAACAAAATGAAATAGGGGCACTAATGAAATGTGGAACAGTACAGTATAGGGGTTCACTACATGTATGCTGGAAACTTGTCAATCCGATTGTAATTTACATTCGGCTTTAAAATAAATGTAGGATTCTAAAATATACAAGTGAATAAACACAAAAATATCTAACAGTCTTTGCAAGTGCTATAATATTTATCACAACTAAGAATGTTGTGTTATTAATGCGTAGCCATCTATGTTGGGACTTTTTGAGATGTAATACTATATAGAAAAGTTCTATTTGCAGGGAGACAATTGTTATTTTAGCAGGGGGACTCTGTTCGCTTATCCCTTCAGCATAAAATCTCTTTGCAATTGTTCATTAGATTTCTCCATGGGCAAAAATTGTCATGTTACAAACAAATATCAGAGTTTCAACAATCCTGTTCTTTAGATGAATTCACATCAGAATTCGTACAAAATCAATCAATGCGAGTTTCTACTTTGCTAAACACTGGAAAGTTAAAATTACAGAGTTTATTGCATTATTTCTGCTGCTCTACAACCAGTTTCATAGCTTTATTCAGTGATCTCTAAAAGTGTCCTTCACAAGGAATGGATCCCGGACACAAAAGCAACAGTGAGAGACCTGATTGCAAATTTTAAGAGTTCTTTTGTTTCAATCAAGAAGGGCTCCTGTCGGGTCAAGACATAAGGTTGATTGGGGAGAACTAACAACGGATCAGTAGTTTAAGTGAAAATAAGAAATAATTAAAAAAATAAAACAATGTTGTATAGTTCTTAAAGCTCACGTTATAATGGCTCCAAAGGAGGGTGTCCTTCAATCGGCTTACTCCGTCATATTTAGAGGGTTATTCAGTAAGTGTTGGTGTTTGCCTGTGTTGCAAAGTCCAGCCAAAACTACTGGTGTTATAACAAACAAACATCAGTGTTGCACAGTAAAACCAAAGAGCGAGAGGAAAAGCATTCTAGTGAAGCTGCTCCTCTCGCGCTCTGGATTTCACTTTTCTGAAACTACGATGTGGTGGCATTGAACATTAATTTTGAGACTTAATAACCAATAATTTACAATTGGATTTGCATAATCTACTCATCTACTCCAAGACATATATTATACCAAGTAAGGGTATAGGACTTACTTGACTTCCTTTTTATGTAACACAATATGAAATAAAGGAGGACTGGGCACCAAAACTATAGGAATTTATCTGTCATTATAATTTTGTACATTGTGTACTGTAACGAATTAATATCCACAAAGATGCACAGAAGGGCTGGCAGGAAAAACCAACTTGAACCGTGATTAACATACTGAGCATGTGTCAGGCGATGACTGCCAAAACAGATCAGGTGTTAGCAAAATTAGCACAAGGGAGTTTTAAAAGCGTAATCGTGTCCAAATGCTAGTTTTAGAACACAAAACATTTTAATGGATATATGGTGGTTTGAGTTACACATAGCAAAACCAAAAAAAAAATCAGATTTCATTTTTGTATATGTAAACACATATACATGTAATATGGCATAATTTTGTAACAAAAAGACATTTATACAGCCATGAAAATAAGAAACTTATTTTTATAAACAACTTTGAAGTTGGCTACTTGGCCATTGTTTATGGAAACTATGTGCAGTGTCACATGGTGTGAGCTAAAATGCCAACGCCACATAATAAATGTAGCATGAGCTGCCAAAATGTAGCATCTGATGACCCACCAAAATATTATCTTGTTCGCAATTGTCAGTGTACAAGATTCATTAGTGCATGCTAGGGAAACGCTAAGACCTGGGCTGAGAACCAGCGCTAATGCGGTTGTCTACAGTATAGAACAGTTTTTTTCCAGTGCAGAGTGCTGGGCCATACCTATCCCCCGCCCTCACAAGCATTTGAAAGTATGAACACATCCAGCGAAGAGCCCTCACACCCCTCACACCCCAGCATTATTAAAATCCTCCAAGGTGCCTGTATTATCTATGTTTATATGCTGTGACACAGTCCAGTTTTAACCACGTTTTCTAGGGCAACATAAATATGCAGAGCCACAGTCTTTTTGTTCTTAGGCAAGACTTTTATTTACCTCCACCTTTCACAGGCAATCAGTGGGAGAATCAGTGGATCACAGCAAACATTTCTTTCAGCAACAGAGGAATAACTTGGTTCTTTTTCCCTGTCTCTCCAGCTCTCTCTCCTGGAAGGACAGACACCCACACTCCTCAGCTACAAAGGAAAACCTTCCCTTAATAAAGCCCAACTAAATGGGACCACACCTGTATGCCATCGTTGGCTTTATTCTCCAAAACCTGGCCTGGCTAGTGAGCCGGGCTGCTGGGATAGTGGCCCGCCCTTCTCTCCACTATCCCGACCCCAGGGACCCATAACACATTTTACTGGATGCTCTCCATTGCACCAGCGAAACACAAAATATATTTTAACCATCTCCCTGGGGTTATTTTAAACACAGTGCACAAGGTCCGGTCTCACATATCGCCCATTCAGGACCATACCCTGCTTCCTGTCACACACCCTCCCCCTCAGCTCAAGACCATCGGGACGAGCGACCACGGACATCAGCGAATGCACCCGAGACAGCCCGTCGACATTTCCCTGCAGAAGACCGGCCCTGTGCTCCACCGAAAAACTAAATGGCTGTAGGCTAAGGAACCACCTCGTGACCCTCGCATTAGTCTCCTTATTGCGATACATCCATATGAGAGGAGCGTGGTCAGTTATCAGCCTGAATCTCCTACCCAATAGATAATACCTAAGGGTTTCCAATGCCCATTTGATGGCAAGGCATTCCTTCTCCACAACAGAATAGTTCTTTTCCCGCGGCAACAGCTTCCTGCTGAGAAAAAGAACAGGGTGTTCCTCTCCCTGACACTCCTGGGAGAGGACGGCCCCCAAACCAGCCTCAGAGGCATCAGTCTGGACTATGAAGTCCTTCGCAAAATCAGGGGACACCAAAACGGGATATGCACACAGGGCCTCCTTCAGACCTATAAAAGCCTTTTCGGCTTCGGGAGACCACTTCACCATCACAGGGGATCTCGCCTTTGTGAGATCAGTGAGGGGAGCGGCTATCGCAGCAAAATTCGGGATGAACCGCCTATAGTATCCAGTTAACCCGAGAAAAGCCCTCACCTGTTTTTTTGTCAAAGGTTGTGGCCAACTCTGTATAGCCTCAACCTTCGTTGTCTGAGGCTTGACCAAACCTTTGCCAATAGTGTAGCCTAAGTACTTGGCTTCCGCTAGCCCAATGGTACTTTTTGTGGGGTTGGCCACTAGGCCCGCAGACCGAATTGCAGTGAGCACCCGCTGAACTTTAGGAAGGTGCGATTCCCAATCTGGACTATATATAACCACATCATCCAAGTATGCCGCCGCATATTGAGCGTGGGGTTGTAAAATCCTATCCATCATCCTCTGGAACGTGGCAGGGGCCCCGTGCAAACCAAATGGCAACACTGTGTATTGGAACAAGCCATCTGGGGTTGAAAAGGCCGTTTTCTCCCTCGCTTGGTCAGTGAGTGGCACCTGCCAATACCCCTTAGTCAGATCAAGGGTTGTGAGATAGCGTGCTTTCCCAAGCCTCTCAATCAGCTCGTCAACCCTAGGCATGGGGTAGGTGTCAAATTTAGAAATGCAATTCAATTTACGGAAGTCATTACAAAATCTAATGGACCCATCCGGTTTAGGGACAAGCACAATGGGACTGTTCCACTCACTGTGCGATTCCTCAATCACCCCAAGTTTTAGCATTTTCTCTACTTCAGTCTTTATAGCTTGCCTACGGGCCTCAGGTACTCTGTACGGCTTCAGACAGACCTTTTTCCCTGGCTCGGTTATTATGTCATGTCTGATTATTTGTGTCCTCCCCGGTATCGCTGAGAACACTTCTCGGTTTTGCCTAAGAAACACCTTAACCTCCGCTTTCTGGTGTACAGAGAGGGTGTCAGAGATGTTTACCTCGGGGTCCGTGATAGGGAGGTCCGTAGGCTTCAGGGCCACTAAGACCTCTCTATCCTTCCATGGCTTTAACAGGTTTATATGGTAGGTTTGCTCAGGTTTCCTCCTTCCCGGCTGGCTTACCTTATAATTTACCTCTCCTATTTTTCCCATCACCTCATAGGGACCCTGCCAGGTAGCCAAAAATTTATTTTCCACCGTGGGGACTAGAACCAATACCCTATCTCCCGGTTGAAACACTCTGACCCGGGCATTCTTATTGTAGCTATACCTTTGGGCCTCCTGGGCTTTCCTCATATAGTCTCTAACGAGGGGCATGACCGCCTCCATGCGGTCCTGCATTTGGGATATGTGCTCCACGACACTATGGTAGGGTGTCGTTTCCTGTTCCCATGTCTCCTTAACGACATCCAGCAGTCCCCTGGGATGCCGGCCATATAACAGCTCAAACGGGGAAAAACCTGTAGAGGCCTGAGGGACCTCTCGGATGGAGAACATTAAGTAGGGCAAAAGAAGGTCCCAATTCCTGCCATCTTTATCAATAGCCTTCCTTAGCATACTCTTAAGCGTTTTGTTAAACCGCTCTACTAAGCCATCGGTTTGCGGGTGATATACTGAGGTTTTTAGCTGCTTGATGCCTAGCAATTTACACAACTCTTTCATAACCCTGGACATGAATGGAGTCCCCTGGTCTGTTAGGACCTCTTTTGGTATTCCCACCCTGCTAAACATCAGCATGAGTTCTTTTGCTATGGACTTGGCAGTGCCATTGCGGAGGGGAATCGCTTCAGGGTAGCGTGTTGCATAATCGAGGACAACGAGTATGTACTGGTGCCCCCTCGCAGATTTAACCAGGGGACCCACCAGGTCCATAGCAATCCTTTCAACGGGACATCGAGTATGGGCAAGGGCACTAACGGGCTCCGGAATCCTGGAGCCGGTGCAGTAAGCTGACATTTAGGGCAAGAAGTACAATATCTATTGATGGCAGCAAACACCCCTGGCCAATAGAACCTCCTGAGGATCCTCTCCTTTGTTTTATCGATTCCTAAATGTCCCCCCAGGATATGGTTATGGGCAAGGTTTAACACCGTATTCCTAAAGTTTTGCGGTACCAATAACTGTTTGACAATGTCCGTCCCTTTCTTTTCCACACGATACAACAGATTGTCAGACATTTCAAAGTGGGGGTACAGCAACAACTTCCCAGGCTGGGTCACATTTCCATCCACAACCTGGATATCATTTCTCACTGCCCCTAGGGTGGGGTCCTCCCATTGGGCCCCTTTAAAGTTTACCGGGCCACCCGCTAAACCCAATAACTCCGCCTGGTCAGAGTTAGCACCTGGCTCATTACTCTGAGGCGGTTGGGTGCCCACTAATACTGGCATAGGACCACAGGTCGTTTCGTTGAACTCATCATCTAGATCAACATCAGAAAAAGGAAAGACATAGCCCTCCTTGATTTGCCTCAGTTCAGGGAGTTCCCATAGTTCCAAGAAGTATGGAAAATCTCTCCCAATCACAACGTCATGGGCCAAGTTTGGTACCACCCCCACACAATACTTCAGGGTACCACACTGGGTTTCGATATCCACTTCAGTAGTGGGGTACTCTCGTTTGTCTCCATGCACACAGACGACCCCAAGTTTTTTCACATGGTTAAACACCACCTTAGATAGAATGGCTTTAGTCACCAGGGTGACCATACTCCCCGAATCCAGCAAGGCGTTACACCGTCTGCCATTAACCTTCACGGTACACCAATGCGGATTATCAACTTTACCAGCAATGTCATACCCAGAGTACAGTGAATGTGCTTCATTATAGTCCATGGGCTCATCGTTCATACAGTCTCTGGCTATGTGGCCCACTCTATGGCATTTAAAGCACCGGATTATAGGATTATATTTAGGTACTCCCTGTACCCCGGGAAACATGTCAGAGGGGTTTTCTGCATGTCCTTGCTCTTCTACACCCCGCACCCGCTGAACAGTCTTACCAGTTCGTGTGGCGTTCTGGGATTTAGGGTTGCGGGACTGAGTCACTGAAGGCGGTTGCACAGCTTCTCCCGAAGCTATAAATCTTTCTACCAAGGTGATCAACTGGTCTGCTGTTTGGGGGTCTCCTTGGTTTACCCAGCGGCGCAGAGAAGCAGGTAATCCACGCTGATAGCGATCCATAACTAGGGTCTCCACTATTTTAGTAGCGGAGTTGATTTCCGGCTGTAGCCACTTCCTGGCAAGATGAATCAAGTCAAACATCTGGGAGCGTGCAGCCTTGTTAGAAGAGTACGCCCAGGACTGGAATCTTTGCGCCCGCACTGCGGTGGTCACCCCCAGGCGCGCCATGATCTCTGTTTTTAATTTCACATAATCACTGGCCTGGGTTGGCTCCAGATCGTAGTAGGCCTTCTGAGGTTCCCCACTCAAAAAAGGGGCAAGTATGCTCGCCCACTCAGCCGCCGGCCATTCTTCCCTTGCTGCAGTTCGCTCAAAGGCCAACAGGTACGCCTCCACATCATCTGCTGCGGTCATTTTTTGCAGGTAATGGCTGGCCCGGATCACCTTGGTACCCTGGTAGCCATTTGCAGGATCAGACTCCAGTTTGTCTGATATGGCACGAATCTCCTTGCGTAGAGTACTGGTGGTAGTTCGCTGTTCCTCCTGGACCATGCCGATCGCCTCCACTTGGGATGTCATAAGCTGTCGCACTAGGACCTCTGTGCTTTCCTTCTGAGCTCTAGCCATAGCCAAAGCATTCTCCGCCTGGGCCAAAATTAGTCGCTGCAGGGTTTCCTGGGTCTCAGCAGTTCTCCTGTTTGCCTCCTGCTGTGCCGCAGTAGACTGAACCAGGGCTTTTACGACGTCGTCCATGCTGCTCGTGGTTTATATTGCCCTCAGACTTGGTGTGGTTATCCTCACACAGGGCACCATATGTGACACAGTCCAGTTTTAACCACGTCTTCTAGGGCAACATAAATATGCAGAGCCACAGTCTTTTTGTTCTTAGGCAAGACTTTTATTTACCTCCACCTTTCACAGGCAATCAGTGGGAGAATCAGTGGATCACAGCAAACATTTCTTTCAGCAACAGAGGAATAACTTGGTTCTTTTTCCCTGTCTCTCCAGCTCTCTCTCCTGGAAGGACAGACACCCACACTCCTCAGCTACAAAGGAAAACCTTCCCTTAATAAAGCCCAACTAAATGGGACCACACCTGTATGCCATCGTTGGCTTTATTCTCCAAAACCTGGCCTGGCTAGTGAGCCGGGCTGCTGGGATAGTGGCCCGCCCTTCTCTCCACTATCCCGACCCCAGGGACCCATAACACATTTTACTGGATGCTCTCCATTGCACCAGCGAAACACAAAATATATTTTAACCATCTCCCTGGGGTTATTTTAAACACAGTGCACAAGGTCCGGTCTCACATATCGCCCATTCAGGACCATACCCTGCTTCCTGTCACAATGCACATATATTAATTAAGGCTGATGGGCATTGCAGGATAAATACCACCCAACAGCATATAGAATCATTACAATCCATGTAATAGATCCAAAAGGAAGGCCAGGTGAGCGACAATAATTTCCCTGCTGCAGCATATAAATAATACATGTTTCAGGGCAAGACTTATCCATGTGTCCCTTTTAAACATGGTCCTAACCCTAATACTCAACCGCTTACACACCAGCATAAAATGTTTAGAATTAGCCAATATATTTGATTTAGGATAAATGTCAATAAAGGATACATTTATAATATAGCCTACTGCAACAGCAGCGACATTGCTGACCAGATCCATTACTTTGGTGTACAGGGCCAAGAGAACACCTTGCTACATACTTTCAATGCTCCTTTCAATTGCCTGTTAATTTGGTACAAGGAGCTTTTTTTCCCCCCCTTTTTTGCTCTTTTCCGTCAGTTAACACTAGGTTTGAGCAGTAGGGAAATTTTTATGATTAGCGTTCGTGTAGAAAGTAGCTCCGGGACCAAAAGACTTGTTGTTTACAATAGCGCTCTCTAGTGCTATAGCTGTTCTCTAGCATATAGGACGCGGTAAGTACAGTAAGCTTGTGCTATGAATCGCAAATTACCATGCGCTAAGTGGTTTTCTCCATTTGTAGCGAGAGGCAAATGATCTGTTGGTCAAGCGTTAGATTGAATTTACCTGGCACTAATGCAAAAACATGCTGATGCTAGGGTTAGCTCACACCAGGTGATAGTGCCCTACATGGTTATTGTACTTAGGGTCCACAAAGTCAAATCAGGTTCCCCTTGCTAAAACCGGGCCACTACGGGGAAATTAGCAGACACAATTTTTTTCCCCTGTGCATCCCAGTTTTACCAGCGGATTGTGGGGTAGGCGCTGGGTCTGGCAGCCTGCCCCGTAGCAGCCACTAAATTTGCGGATGCTCGGGGAAGTGCTAAAGCGCCATCCCAAATATCCCCACAATGGAGTCCATAGGACTGGCAGGATCTCGCCTCTCGGAGAACCTGCTGGTCGGTGGAGTGATCTCGGTGGAAGACTGGGGATGATTTTCCCCCAGTCTCACTCTGCTCCCGGCAGCCAGAAGCAGCAGATTGGGCCACCGTTCTCGTCATGGAATGAAAGGTGAGTATTTGTTTTTTAATGGGCTTTTCAGTTGCTGCTACCTGATTCTGCAGCAGCGGATTCAGTTGGCAGCAGCTCAGAGCTGGTGTCAACTTTTTGCGTTAGTAACAGCTCTTAGTAACTAGCGTTAGGATCTTGTGATCCTAACACTAGTTAATCTCTGCTTGCACTTTGTACTCCCCATTAGGGATTAGCTGTTCGGCTCGATCGGTTCAGAGTTTGATTCGAACATCGCCTGTTCGCATGTTCGCGAACTACGAACATTTCCGCGTGTTCGCCGCATGTTCACCCACAATGCTCCACAATGGACCACAATGCACTTTTCCACTGGCCTGAAGCTTGTAATTGGCTACAGCCTTGCACCTGACCACAGGTCAGGTGCAAGACTATGCCAATCACGACTTAGAGTCCTAATTGGGCAAATTTTGACAAATCATGGGCTCACAGAGCTAAGTCCCGCAGCACACTATATAAGGCCTTCAGCATGTGTTTTTTGAGAGGAGATTGTTGTGTTAGTGTGTGTTCTCACTGCCAGTCTGCCACCAGCTATTTCTCCAAAATATCTGGGAATTGTTGTAATCTTTGTGTTCTCACTGCCACCAGCAATTGTGGGGGTCTCATTTCACCAAAATATCTGGGAATTGTTCCAATCTTTGTGTTCTCACTGCCAGCAGCAATTGTGGGGGTCTCATTTCCACAAAATATCTGGGAATTGTTGTAATCTGTGTGTTCTCACTGACACCCATCAGGGGGTCTCACTGATTTATAGGTGGTTTCTGGGAATTGTAATTTGTGTCTTGTCACTGGCTGCCAGCTATCAGGGTGTCTCAATGAGTTATACCAGAGTTCTGGAAATCTTTAATCTTTATACCAGAGTTGAATCAGAGTTCTGTATATATTTAATCTATATATCACTCACCATGTCAGAAAGACCAAAAAGGACAGGCAGACACTCCCAGACACAGATAAGAGGGCAAGCAACCTCTGTGTCGGGAGGCTGTGCCTCTGGTCGTGGTGGACGTGGTGCATCCTCTGCAGGGGCACGCCTGTCCTTTCTAACTGGTGCTGGCTGTCTTAAGCAGCAGTAACATACAGAGGATTTATAGTGCAAGAGGGGTGGGGTCGCACCTATTCCCCGACGGGTTGGCTGCAACCACCAAATGCATCCAGCCCAGCAACATGTGTAGAACATAACAAAGAAAAAAATGTCATCTGCGCTTACTCCAATTATACCGTGTGAAACTAAACACAATTAGAGGTTTGGTTTCTTATCAATGGTCATTATAAGACTAGCTCGCCTGCCAGCGTCAAGGCACCTCTAAAAGGGTGAATCCTAACCAAAATGAAACCACCGGCTGCTACATAGCAAACCATACCTGCTCATGCTGCTTGTCAAACATGAGGTAGACTGGTGGGCCTTTATTTATGCTCCCCCAGAAACAAAATCCACTTTGGGATCAAAACAAAGACACGGAGCAGAGTCTTGCTGCAGGGATGACCTGGCTGGAAGTACATTGAAACATACATAGTGCAGAAGGGGTGGGGTCGCGCCTATTCCCCGAAGGGTTGGCTGCAACCACCAAATGCATCCAGCCCAACAACCTGTGTAAAACATAACAAAGAAAAAAATGTCATCTGCGCTTACTCCAATTATACCGTGTGAAACTAAACACAATATCCAAATCCACATACAGAGGATTTGGTGGATTGGCTAACCAGGCCATCCTCATCCTTCGAGTCCTCTGACAGCCAGGCTTGTAGTGGTTTACAGTCCACCTCAGCTGCCAAAACATCTAATTCAGCCTCCATGTCCACAGCTACTCCTGCCGTAGCCTCACTATCACACACGGAGGAGTCAGCTGAAATGTTTGACTACAATGACAGTGACATGCTGCATGAGAATACGCTGCAACTCCAGTGCTCTGATTCAAACTCTGAGGTTGAGGAAGGGAGTATAATCAACCTAGAGGAAGGGGGTGCCAGTGATGACACACAAATAACTGGCACTCCTGTTGCCCCAGCATACTACCAAGTTGGCTCCAGTGATGAGGAGATAGGGGGTGATGACAATGATGATGAGGTCACTGACTCCACCTGGGTGCCTGATCGAACAGAGGAGTCAAGCGAGGAGGAGGAGGCACAACAAACACGAGGCACGACATCCTCTATGACCAACCATAGCACTAGCCAGTCCAAGGCATCAGATGTCAGAGCTGCTCAGGTGCAGAGCGCTGTTGTCTCAAAGCACACATCCAGGAACTCTGATGTCTGGGAGTTCTTTAAGAAATGTGCAGCAGACCCCACCGTTGCGATTTGTAATCTATGTCAGATGAGGCTCAAGCATGGGAAAGACACCAGACGCTTGGGTACCACGTGCTTGAGATGACATATGACCACCTGCCACGCATCCCGTTGGCGCAAAACTTTGCGTAGGTCCTCTTCCTCCTCATCTGTCTCTACCCCCACTGTATGTCCTGCCATGTCATTGCCTACAACCTCCACTGACAGGGATGATGCTACAGTAATGGATGTACGAGGTCCTTCCTCACAATGTGACAGCATCCCATCAGCTGAAGATTTACGCTGTCAGATTACGTTGCCCCAGCTGCTGCAGCGTAAGAAAAAATATAGTCCCAACCATCCCCAAGCACAGCGTCTAAATGCCAGCTTATCAAAATTACTCACATTGCAGCTGCTGCCTTTCCAGCTGGTGGACTCTGCTCCCTTCTGTGAATTTGCTGAATGTGCTGTACCACAGTGGCAGGTTCCAAAACGCCATTTCTTTTCACGGAAGGCCATTCCAGTACTATACCAGCACGTGGGGACAGGGCTCTGTGCTGGAGCTTGTTCATCCACCATGCCTCCAGAAAGCTGCTTGTATGAGGTCTGTCTGCTCCACCACCACCTCTCCCTCTTTGTCAGGATCGGGTAACCCCTCTTGCAGACGATAAGCTAACAGACCCTGACCAACCGGTCTTTAGTAATGGCCAGGCTATGGTCAGTAATACTGAGAATGACTAACACAAAGAAAGTGGCGGAGTGCAAAGTAAAACAACCTGCAGAATGAAGTAACCCACAGTGCTCTAGCTAGCCGGTCCTTAATAATGGCCGGGTTAAGCAGAGCAGACCAACAAAAACACACATAGGTAGGGGTTAAGGAAATAGAGGTCCGTTTATACTATGCCAAAATTCAGGGTGCCAGAATACAGGGAAATCGAGACCAGCCAGGATCGTATTAACCAGGAAATCAGTCAGATAGGAATGCAGCAGTAACAACAAGGCACTAGGTGTAACTGGAACCAGGCTAGGGCAACTTGCTATGAGAAATGGAGCCACAGCACTTCCTATTGGTGCTCAGAGGAGACGCCCTGCTCTGCTATAGGATCGCTGATCATGTGCTGCGATTGGTTGTCCTTCCTGCATGCTGCGTCTGATTTGCGGGCAGCACCATTCTCTGTCCTGTAGTACACAGTACCCTGGAATAAGGCTTTCTGGATATCAGCTGCTATGATGACCGTAACATTACCCCAGACATGGGTTGAAGGCGCAACACTTCCCTGGACATGGGCAGAAGGCGCAACACTTCCCTGGAAATGGGTCGAAGGCGCAACACTTCCCTGGACATGGGCTGAAGGCGCAACACTTCCCTGGACATGGGCTGAAGGCGCAACACTTCCCTGGACATGGGCTGAAGGCGCAACACTTCCCTGGACATGGGCTGAAGGCGCAACACTTCCCTGGACATGGGCTGAAGGCGCAACACTTTCCTGGACATGGGCTGAAGGCGCAACACTTCCCTGGACATGGGCTGAAGGCGCAACACTTCCCTGGACATGGGCTGAAGGCGCAACACTTCCCTGGACATGGGCTGAAGGCGCAACACTTCCCTGGACATGGGCCACCGTGACACTCTTCCTCCTCCTCCTTCTCTGTCTCTGGCGAAGTGGCAGTTAAACCGAGTTTAAGTGGCAGGGGCTACGCAATGGTTCAAGCAAAAAGATGCCATACTGTGCTTGAGCTGGTTTGTTTAGGGGACAGGAGCCACACCGGGCCAGAAATTCTATCAGCTCTGCAGGGGCAGGTGCAGATCGTCTGTGATAATGGCAGCAACCTTCTCTCCGCCCTACGCCTGGGTAAGTTTACGCATGTACAATGCCTAGCACACATCCTAAATCTGGTGGTACAGCGTTTCCTAACCAGGTACCCAGGGCTGGCAGAGCTTCTCAGCCAGGCCAGAAAACTCTGCAGCCACTTCAGATGGTCATTCCCAGCAAGTGTTCACCTGGCAGAAATTCAAAGAGAATTCCACCTTCCCACAAACCGTCTGATCTGTGACATGCCCACCAGGTGGAGCTCGACATTAGCAATGCTGCAGCTTCTGCACAAGCAGCATAGGGCCATCAACCAGTACCTGTGTGAGTAGTTTTTTCCCCCACAGAGAGCAGCGGGAGGAAGAGGAGGCCTTCCCTAGCTCTCAAGGCCCCAGTCTTTCCGCAGACAGCATTCCAGTGGGTCCTCCTCAGATCAGAAAGGAGGAGGATGATGATGAGGAGGAGGAATATTTAAGTAGTGGGGGCATTGAAGGTGGGGATTTCTCAAGGGAGGGTTTTGTGTTCCCCCCCAAACCCAAGGACTAGTATCTGGCTGGGAGGAGGAAGTGCACGATGGGGTCATCCTCATTGACACGGGAAGACTCGGAAGCTAATGCCACCTCCAACCTACGCTGCATGGGCTCCCTTATCCTGCAAAGCCTGGTAAAGGACCCCAGGATTCGTGCTATCAAGGAGAGGGATCATTACTGGTTGGCAAGCCTTCTTGATCCACAATACAAGGGTAAAGTTGCAGAGCTCATCCTGCCCTCACAGAGGGAGGACAGGATGAAACAACTTGAGGACGCTCTAAAGCGACACTTGTGTAACACCTTTCCAGGCACTGGTAGGTTGATGACACCGGTGCTTCTGAGGCTGCGGATGATCAGAGGAATAGTGGTGAAGGCCGGGGCCACTTGACTGTTGCCTTTTTAAAAAAAATTTAGTCCACGACTCCCAAGGACGTCACATGTAGGCACCCATTGCCAGCGTCTTCACCGTATGGTGCAGGACTACCTAGGGGCAAGGGCAGACCTGGATACCTTTCCAGCAGATGATCCACTGGCTTACTGGGTGTTGAGATTGGATCACTGGCCAATATGCTATGCAGCTACTAGGTTGCCCTTCATCCAGCGTGCTTTCTGAAAGGACGTTCAGTGCAGCTGGAGGTTTTGTCACAGACAAAAGAGTACATCTGTCCACCTACTCTGTAGACCGGCTGACATTTATAAAAATGAATCAGTCCTGGATCAGCAGTTATCAATCCAGTGATACTGACGTAACTGAATGATCGGGGATTTCTTCTGCATTCACAAAACCTCCACTACTGCACTCTTCCACAATACCACAAAAGGGTTACGGTGTGAAGGCACTTGCTGCCACCAAAGGCAAAATATTTGGGTGCACTGACGCCTGTACCAGATTCATATCATTTTAATATTTGACCGCAGGGTCCAACCCTGCACTCTTTGACAACACCACAAAAGGGTTACGGTATGACGGCACTGTTAGCGACGCTAAAGGCCCAATTTTAAACCACCTATTGTTACTTTCATCCAAAGCCTGCATAAGTTTCACCATAATTTAGCCAAAAAAACACTAAACTTGTTCTGCTTGTCCTAAATTGTCTCCTCTTATAATACAGACTGCCACTCCAAGCAGTTGTTTATGAATAGATTAAAAGGAAAACCGTTTACCGTCATTTGAAATGTGATTTTTTTTTTTTTTAAATGTTTCTATACATCCTACAAATCCGCCACTCCACGGACAGGTTGTGGGGACCTCCTAGGCACGATATTTGAAGGAATTTTTTTGTTTTTATTTTTAACCCTTATTTCATGGAAAGCTCACTGTTCCTTTAAAAACGTTTTTATTTAAACTTTTTGTCCTTGTCTCCTGTCCCCCAGGGCACTACCCGGACCTCCATACACCTTTTATGGCAAACATCTTGCATATATGCCCTCTTGGAGGGCACTCTAAAAATCGAACTTTTGAGTCCCATTGACTTGCATTGAGTTCGGTTCGTGTTCGCATTCGAACTCGAACTTTTGAAATTGTTCGAGTTCGAATGCGAACCGAACACGGGGGTGTTCGGCTCATCCCTACTCCCCATGTTAAGCATAGGGAATGCAAAGTAAAGTAAACAAGTGCTAAAAAGCACTAATACCAATTTGCTAATTGGTTTTTTAACATGTTACCGAATTGGAGTTGATCTGTGCAGAGCGCTATCACTCTTTTAAAGCTAGCGCTAACGTGAGCCCTTGCGTTAGCTTGAAGGAGGAGATAGGGCCCTGTGTGTTTGTGAAAGTGTTCTCAACACATTCTTTTTCTGTGTTTTATTTGGGGATATGGGACCAGACATGTCTTGGGGCCATCGGGAGCACCGGGAGAATCCAGAGAGGCCGATGAGTCAGTGGGCCAGCTGAGCCTGGGGTGTGCTTTTTTTTTTTTTTAGACTTAGTCCAGCACTTAGTATAACCAGGACTGGATAACACTAGTGTGTAATGTCAGCACTTGTTTCAAAGGTCCGAAGGATTTCTGCATTGCAGGGGTGGGTTAGGGGGGCTTTGTCAGGTCCCACAGTGACGCCGTGGCAAAAAAAACAAGTCCTGAGACCAAACCTGGTGGCAAGCTCATGTATAGCAGTATGCCTTAGCCCAGCTTTTGGTGTACTGCGTCAGGTGTATGTAATGAGCACTGGCTGTGTTCCTTAAAAGAACCACTCCCACATCCAGCCAGTGCTCTGTCATTAATGTTGGATTCCTTGAGAAAGACAGGTGCCTGAATTATCCCAAGAGCCAAGTGACCAGCCATGCTGTTTATTCTGATTCCCGTGTACCGGACCTCTGGTTATTCCTCTGGACTTCGCTTCACTTACTCCTTGCCGGTACAGTCTCAAGACCCCATCTACATTACCAATCCCAAGAGACTTTTCATCATCTGCATTTGTTTTTCAAGGACTATTATTATTTATACAGATTCCTGCCTTTTTATTTGTATCCAGTTATTCAATATAAGTTTATGCTATTTTCACCAAGCCTTTTGTTGTTGCCTTATTTACTGTATCCCGGGTTCATATCCACGTCACCGATGTCACAAGAACCCGGTCCCTGACAGGCTTCCTTGGATACCCACACATGGATTCTGGAGCTGGCTGTGGCTTTATTGTGTGTAAAGGAGCGGAATCCACAGAGACTGCGAGGATTCCGCTTCACATTTTACTTACAGCTTCTCCTTCCAGTGACTGGCGGCTTCAGAGTTTGAAGCCAGCAGCAGCCAGAGCACCACATGTTGCTACAAACCTCTAACACCTGTGCTGTGATCAGGAGCCATCCTCAAAATGTGCAAATACATAAGGTATTGACTAAACATGCCAAGTGAGGGTGAATCCCACCCTTATCTTTTATACCTCGGCACTGATACGTCTCCCCAGAACAGTATAGTGGCCAGACTCACAGCCAGGCATGCAGGGAGCCATAAATCTGACAGATCCTCTGATCTGACAGTCCCTCTCCCCTGCTCCCTTTCTATAGCCTATTAAGCCGGAGCTCAGTGTGGCAGTGCTTTGCTTTCTCTATAGGAGCACTCAAGGGGTTAATTATCACAGGAGTCTGCAGAGCTCAGGAAAGTATTTGCTAATCAGCCACAGCCATGTAGCAGGGAGACATGTCCAAATTCTAGGTCAAAATAGCCAAACCAGAAAAATTCTCCCATTTATCTCACTTTCCAAATTGGCTATTTGGTCTAGATTGTTCATTCTCCTGGCAATTCTCAAGGTTTTCACCTCTCTCTGAATAACCCTGTACGTCACAGTTCTGAGCCCCTTCTTAGAAGTGTACCCGAATTACATTTTATTAAAGTATGGTTTAATATTTATCATATTTTATTTTATTATATTTTATTTTATTATATTTTATTTTTTATAAAATAATTTAATCAATATTCTACTTTAAATTAAGTATATTTTAATGCATATTTATTTTAATTATTCAAATTACATTTACATGAATATATAATTCATATTAAAATACAATTTATTTTAATATTCCATAACTATTTTTTTATTCTATTACTGTGGAGCTCTGTGATACGCTCATACACACCGTACGTTACTGTGGGTTTTATTGCTGTGGAGCTCTGTGATACGCTCTTACACACTGCATATTACTGTGAGTTTTATTGTTGTGGCACTCTGTGATATGGATCAACATGTTTTGAGGGGCATGGGGGGGTCAGCATTTCATCCTTGGTTACAGGCAGCACAATGTCTTGTGCTGGCCCTGCTCCAGTCCATATCAATATATTAATCTGACCCTGCGTGTTTGCATATCGGAGTGGGCCGGTCTGGATGAAGTCCAGGGCTGTTTTGTTGTCCCAGTCCAGCCCTGTATGGGACCTTATACTTTCAATAGAGAGGAGACTGCAGGTTGTGTTTTTTTGTCTCCGCAATTTATCCACAGGAACCCTCTGCTCTCGCATTTTAGAAAATTTTGAACAGCCAATGTAGGCCACTCAAAGCAACATTGTTGGGGAAATGTGTAATCCAGAATAATCTGAATATAAGAAGACCACCAATACTAGACAAGCGGTGAACTGAAATAAAAAAGGTTTACAAATGATATGTCAAATTTGCAATTTCAGGGTCATTCGGCTATTCAAAATGCAGGCAGTTTGCCAAATTTTGGCTAATTGCCAGCAAAATACGGTGCCTGTTTGACAGTTTGTTTCTGTACAGGGCACCTAGTTTGGGGTAGAGTTTAGATGAGAGTTTTTCGATGTGGGGGCCAAAAGATAGATTTGGGTCTAACCACATACCTAGATATTTGGGAGAAGTGACTGTAGTCAGCGTGTCATTTGATCTTGTCCCGACACATAGATGGGGTGTTTGCAATTTGTGTAGTTTAGGTGCGATTCCAAAGAGCATTGTAACAGTTTTGTCAGCATTTAGAAAGTTTGTTATCTGCGATCCACTTTTCTACCCCTGTGAATTGTTCTTGCAGCACTGCCTCCTGCTGCGGGAGATTTGGTTGGCTGGTATTACAGTGTCGTCTGCGTACATGTGTACAGTTGAGGCTTTGCAGACATTGGGCAGATCATTTATGAATATTGTGAATAGCAGGGGGCCGAGTATCGAGCCTTGGGGTACACCGCACGTGACTGGGAGGGGAGGGAAGTGCTGTCAGAAATGGACACATATTGCGACCAATCAGACACATATGATTGGAACCAGGTTAGCGTGCTATCACCAATACCAATTTTTAAGTTTTTGTAATAGGATGCCATGGTCTACGGTGTCAAAGGCCTTGGCAAAATCAAGGGAGATGGCTCCAGTTAGGCTTCCTTGTTCCATGCCCGCTTGGATATCATTACAAACTTTTAAAAGGGCAGTTGTAGTTGAATGATTTGAACGAAAGACTGATTGATCTGGGGTTAAATAGTTCCGATACTGAAGTAATAATCACGTAATTGAGTGTAGACACATTTTTCCAGAATTTTTGACATACAGGGAGCAGTGATATTGGGCGGTAGTTGGATACCAAAGTATTGTCTCCACTTTTATGGATAGGTACCACCCTTGCAGTCTTCCAGAGTTTGGGTATGTATCCAGTCGCCAGTGATTCATTGATTAGGGTTGCAACCGGTTTTGCAATTGCTGGCGCACTGATTTTCAGCAGCATTTCTTGGATTTGATCAGGTCCAGACTGGTATTTCTAATCTATTCAAAGAACTCCGAACAGCAGCGAAATGTCAGTGAAATGTCCTGATGTTTGGTGGTTTCAGACAGCAGGTTTAATCAGGCGAATCCCACAGGTTTCAATGTTAAAATTATTCCAGTTTTTATAAAATAGTTTAATATATATTTATTCTTTTAATTTGCAGCAAACAGTGTCTTTATTTTTTTTGGGATTTTTTTTAAGCATTTTTTTAAATTTTTTCACAAAAAAAATCCAATTTCTTTTTTTTTTTTTTTTTTAAAATAGGCTTCTTTTTTTCTGTAACAGACCTTTTTAATTATTATTCAAAGGACCTTATATGTTAATTCCAGACCTTTTTGTCCAGTTATTTGCAAGCCGCATTTCAAATTTTTAAAGGTTCAATCATTTTTTTATTTTTTTTTATATCCCGTTTGTCGATTTATTTTTTTTCCTGACGGCTGGTCGTCGCTGTGTTCGGCGAACCATCGGCTTTTTTCAGACGCGTTCAGCAGGTTTGCAGCAGATCATCGGGTACGTTTGGTGAGTTCTCTGCGGAGTTTTGAATTGATATGATTTTTCGGATGGTATCGGCGCGATTTTAGCTGGATTTTAGGTGTTTTTTCGGCGGATTTTTGGATTCGTTCCCTGCATTTCGGGGATCCTGCAGTGAATGCGGAACTCACCGCAGGGTCGGGGAATTTGATTCCCGGAAGTGCGGGGAACGGGAGAGAACCAAAACGTTGGTGCTCTCTGAATAACCCCTTATCTATTGTGTGTGTGGCGCTGAAGGTTCATCTTGTATCTCTGCTCACAAAAATGGTATTATTATATGTTAACAATATGAATAAACTTGTTAAACCTGCTTCATTGCAATTGTGTTAAAAAAAGCTGAAATCACCTAGAGGAGAGCAGCCGCCATTCTGTGGAGCTCCGTACGGCGCTGCCTATAATCGGGTGAAAGCGACTGTTTTATTGACTTAATTTTGGCGAGCTCTCCTCCAGCTGATAGCTAACTGCTCTGGCCACAAGTTGACAAGTTTGGCAGCGGGGGAAGTGTGAAGGCACAGTGAGTTTAACAACCCTCTCTGACCGGACTATTGCTGCATGGCGGCCATTTTGCGGCCTACGCTCGAGATCCGACTGCTTGTTCCCTTCGCTGAGGAGGCCTCTCAACCCCTGCCCCATGGGGAAGAAAACCGTGAAGTCCGGGAAGGCTGCGGGACAGCGCATCCCGGACATTCGCACTTCGCTGGGAGCAGGACGTGTGGAGGAGGTCCAGTGCCACAGCCGTGGTTCACTGGCTGAGTCTCCAACCAGAGTCCCTCTGCCCTCATCGGTCGGGTCCCCAATGGTCTTACCTGCGGTCTGGCAAATATCCACGGCGGACCTCCGAGGTGTTATGGAGGAATTCCGGACTCTCTGGTGACAAGACTTACAGGAGGTACGTGCGGTGCTCGAACCGTTGCAGTCTCAGCTCACCGAGGTGCAGACCCAGGTCCAGCTGACGGAGACGATGCAAGCTGCTACTGCTTCCACTCTGGACGAACTCCAAACTCAGATCGCTCGTCTTAATTCTGCGGTCATATTGTTGGAGGATCGCCACCGCCACAGAAACTTGAGAGTGAGAGGAATCCCTGAAGATGTGGGACCTGAGGGCCTCCTTACCTACATTTTGGAACTGTTTACTCACCTGCTCCTGACCGATGATGCCCCTTCGGTCCTGCCGGTGGCGCGGCTTTGCAAGGCAGCTGCTGCCCCGGAGACTGCTCCCCGAGATGTCCTGGTGGTCACCCGCAGTGTGGCGATCCACTCCCGGGTCCTTGCAGCTGTGGGGCCGTCATTCAGAGTAACGTACGCCTCCCAATGTCTCACCTTTTTTTGTGATCTTTCCTTTTTGGCGTTAACTGCCCGACGGCGTTTTCGGGATATTACTGCTCTGCTGAGGAACCGGGGTGTCCGCTATAGGTGGGGGACCACTGGCTCTCTCCTGATAAATAAAAGGGGCAAATCGCAGTCGGCGATGTCCCCTGAAGAAGCGGCGTCTCTGCTCTGCACAATGGGGATCTTACCAGTGTCTCAGAATCCTCCAGCGCCGCTGAGAGACCCTGGCTGAGTGCCCCACTGACTCCCCCGTGTGCCTTACCTTGGTTCCCCCCTTTGCCCATATTTCTGTTTTCCGAATTACCCTAACTACGAACCAAGCGACTCCAGATGACCCCCTGCTACCTCCTAATTTAATCCCCCCCCTCGCTGCGACTCCAGCGGACTTTCTGATTATTATGCAGCCCCCCCTCCTTTTTTTTTTCATTGACTGATGTTATTTAGGTGTAGGCCACCAGATGTACAAAGTGGGTTCCGGACCTTTTTTCCACCCTTCTTCCCCCTCCTTTTTCCTTTATTGTTATTAATTTAGGAGTGGGAACATTGGGTTGGCCCGGGTGTGCCATTCTGGGTGGCAACCGCGGCTCTGTTCGCCCTTTATGGCCCCGGATCCTCCCAGCCACGTGGCCTGCAACCAGGCCCTCGACTGTCTTTTGGGCTGTCGGGGTGAGCCGGTTAGGTCACATTAAAATGGTCAGTTCCCCTCGTAACCCCCCCATCTCCTTGAATAAGGGATTTGTAATTTTTTTTTTTCTCTCTCTCTTCCGGACTCATCCACTTCTTATGTTATCGAGATTTTGGCCATGTTTCTCACCTTTGATGTGTTTTCTTCTGCAACCCCCCCCCCCATTTCTGTTTTATGTGTTTTATATGTCTTTGTGGCCCTGCGAGGCCAACTTCGATGATTGGTTTGTGATCCTTTCTTTGCATAATAAAAACCTTAAATTCAAAAAAAAAAAAAAGCTGAAATAATTCGAAGGATCTAAACAGAAAAAGCACAGCCATTTAATTTTTATATAACATTGATTACATAAAATCCTACAGACCCATTGCCACAGGTGTATAAACTCTCGCATCTAACCTTGAAGCCTGCATTTACAAGCATTTGTGAAAAACATGGGTCATTCTGAAGTGCCATTTCTATCCCAGCATGTCTGTGCCTCAGTCCCCAAAGCAAGGTCCATAAATACATGGTTGAATGATGAGTTTGATGTGTAAGAAATTGACTGGGCTACACCAACCCTGACCTCAACCTCATCGACCATCTTCAGGGTGAACTGGAACTGAGATTGCAAGCCAGACCTTTTCGTCCACCTTCAGTGCTTGACCTCACAAATGCTCTTCTGGGTGAATGAGCAAAAATTTCCAAAGAAACGCTCGAATCTTGTGGAAACCTTACCCAGAAGAGCAGAATCTGTTAACGCCATCTTAATGTCTATGTATTTTGAATGTGATGTCATAAAAGTTCCTGTTGGTGTAATGTTCAAGTGTACCAATACTTAACTTTGTCTATATATGCATTATATGGAGTAAATAAAAAGAACGCAGACACTCCAATGGCAGATCAATGCATCAGATTTATTAGGGTAAGAAGTGGCAATGTTTTGACCAAGCTTGAAAAAAACATATTGGTTTAGCAGAAACTTTTCATCCTAAAAAGCCATTCATTATTGGAGTTCCTGGTTTCTTTTTGTTTGCTTTGACTATTTTGGTGCTGTCCTGCTGCCCTGGGTTTTAACCTATCCTGATCCTGGGGACACCAGAGAACATTTCCTCCTTGGGAACACTTTGACCAAAGGCGTGCGCACAGGGGGTCCCGGGTGTGCCCCTGCCCACGACACACTTTTTGTCCCAGCTGGCGGCATCCCATGGACAGCCACTGGGACCCTTTATCTGTGCAGCGCAGACTGTATATCCCTGGTGTCCCGGTGGTTGTTGGCTCTGAAATGCAACCTGTGCTTCTAGCACAGACCACAGAACACATCCGATGCTGAATTTAAGCGCTGGCGATTGCTGATGGCCTGTCACATGACCGCCAGCACTCACTGATTGTGTCAGAGAGCAGAGGCGGTCAACTGACAGGTCATCAGGCCTTTCCAATGAATCGAAACATGACCCTCTAACTGCCACGAGTCAGGACATACAGGGATCCACAGGATTCCCCTAGCTTGGCAGCTAGGTGGTTAACTGGCCGACTGACATCATCGCACTTATGGCGACAATGTAAGCAGGTGGGGAGTGATCCGGAGGCTTGGCTGACATTCATGATGTCAGCCATCTCCAGGAGCAAATCGCGATCTGACACCTAAGGAGTTAAATAGAGACATCTCTTTTTTTTTCTAGGTGCATCTGTTGGGGAGGGTGAGTGGTCCAAAGGACCTCACACCTTGCCCTTTCAGGTTCCCCCTGCAGGCGACAGGGGCGCCTGAAAATGACATCATCGCAACAGCTCAGGCCCATAAAACCATCAGGCCAGCTTCAAGAGAACCAGGCCGCAGAGATGAGTAGGTAGGGAGGGAGGGAGGGAGGGGGTTAAAGGACCATGACATACATAGTATGTCCTTGGTCTTTAAGGGGATTTTTCCTCAGGATGTACTATGTACGTCAGTGGTCCTTAAGGGGTTAATTTAAATGCTTTCATATAGAAATTAAATAATAATAAATTAAATGTTCTTGTATTTTATTTCAGTGGATTCTGTGATGCGCTCATACACAGCTTACATTACTGTGAGTTTTATTACAGTGGAGCTAGGTGATACTCACAGTAATGTGCAGTGTGTATAAGTGTATTATTGCTGTGGAACTCTGTGATACGCTCATACACAACGCATATTACTGTGAGTTTTATTGCTGTGGAGCTCTGAAATACGCTCATACGCACATCATAGGCGTTTTATTGCTACATACCCCCTTTGGTGTAGGGGGTTATGGATATGTATGTGCAGGTATGGCTGTGTGTGTAAATGCAAGTATTTGTCTTTAAACCGACTCCTGTGCATAAATGTCTGTGCTCATACACACTGCACATTACAGTGAGGTTTATTACTGTGGAGATCTGTGATACGCTCAAACACACCACACATTGCTGTGAGTTTTATTAACTCAGTCTGCCTCAGACTGGCATGTGTGCAGGCTGTGATGGCATAACTGTTTGTGGGAGGAATAAATCAGGGCACTGATGTGACAGGTATAGTCACACCTGTACCACGTGACTGATGATTCAGCAGTGAGTATGTGACACACCTCATTAGGTCCCGTCCCTACTTATTTAGCACTTTTGCCTGTGTAGGTTAGGAATTATACAAGAAAAACATTAAAACTTGATTTTTTTTTCTTTTCCCAGGAGGAGCCTGGCTAGCAATGTTCATGGTGGTGTGAGCTGTTAGTTCTCCTCTGTATACACATGCAAGGCTGCTAAAAATACCTAATTTTCACCTCTGTACGCTCCTCTATATCCCCCTGATCCCTTGAGCCTGGCAGACATGCCAGCTAAGAAGAAAGTGGAGGATGGACGAGCTCTCTCTCGTTTTTTTCACCTTCAGTGACAGGAAGTAATCCAGGATGGCACCTGGGGCTTTGCAGCATTTCAACCCTCCTCATCTGGGACAGAAGCAGGAGATACTATCCCTGTGGTCCTGGCAGATTTCAACTCTAATGGACAAGATTGACTCTATCCAGGAATCTCTGGCTGCAGAGATTGCAAAGGCAATGGAGATGCTCAGTACAGAGGTCTGAAGTATGGGGGACTGGACATCCGCAATAGAGGATCGTTTAGAGGTCGCAGTGTCTCACCATAATGAGCTGGTGGATGTGACTTCACTTTTTTGCCAGATACTCAGGGATTTGGAAGTTTGGGGCAAATACAATTAATTCTGCCAATTCATGAGATATTGTATTAAAATGATGGTGTTACCAAGACTTCTTTATTATTTTTAAACTTTAAAGGTAGGGCTGCAAGGTCAGGACGTGGGGGGATTGCAGCACAGTATTGATGATTTTATATGGGAAGGTGGGAGGAGAAGAACTGCTAGGCATTTTTTATATTACATAGTTACATAGTTACATAGTTATATAGGCTGAAAAAAGACATGCGTCCATCGGGTTCAGCCTCTCCCACATAACCTACTGCTGTTGATCCAAAAGAAGGCAAAAAACCCAGTCTGAAATATGCAACATACCGGGAAAAAATTCCTTCTTGACCCCAGAATGGCAGTCAGATTTCTCCTTGGATCAAGCTTTTACCCACATATTAAATATTATAACCCTTAATATTCTGTGTCTGCAGGAAGTCATCCAGTCGTTTTTTAAAAGTCTGTACAGACTCTGACCCAACCACCTCAACAGGCAGAGAATTCCACAGCTTTATTGTTCTCACCGTAAAATAACACTTCCTATGCTTTAAGCTAAATTTTCTTTCTTCCAGTCTAAATGGATGACCCCTTGTCCTATGTATAGACCTGTTAATGAATAGGTTATCAGACAATGGTTGATAATGGCCCCGTATATATTTATATAAGGTTATCAGACCCCTCTAAGGCGCCGTTTCTCTAAACTAAACAGGTTTAAGCTTGTTAGTCTTTCCTCATAACTTAAACCTTCCATTCCCCTTATTAATTTAGTTGCCCGTCTCTGCACTTTTTCTAACGCTATAATATCTTTTTTTAAGACAGGTGCCCAAAATTGCACGGCATATTCAAGGTGCGGCCTGACCATTGATTTATACAGAGGCAAAATTATGTGAACTCCCCTTTTAATGCATGCCAATACTTTGCTGGCCTTGGCGGCTGCTGTTTGACATTGCAAATTGTTACTTAGTTTGAAGTCTATGATTATTCCCAAATCCTTCTCCTGCTTGGATTTCCCTAACTCCGTACCATTTAGGGTATAAATTACTTGTGTGTTCTTCACTCCAAAGTGCATAACTTTGCATTTATCTAGATAAAATCTCATCTGCCATTTAAGTGCCCAGTCCCCCAATTTATCTAAATCCCTCTGCAGCGAAGTAACATCCTGCTCACATTGTATTACTTTTCCTAGTTTTGTGTCATCTGCAAACACTGATACATGACTTTCAATGCCTATCTCAATGTCATTTATAAATAAATTGAATAGTATTGGTCCTATAACAGACCCCTGAGGGACACCACTTACCACTGGTGTCCATCTTGAAAATGTACCATTTATGACCACTCTCTGTACCCTATTTTTAGCCAGTTTTCTATCCAAGAACAAGTATTTTCATCTAGACCAATTTTTCTCAATTTAAATAGTAACCTTTTGTGTGGAACTGTGTCGAAAGCTTTGGCAAAATCTAAGTAAATCACATCCACTGCGACCCCCTGATCTATACTTCTACTTACTTCCTCATAGAACGTAATTAGGTTAGTCTGACATGATCTGTGTTTCATGAAACCATGCTGATTTTTGCCAATTACATTATACCTCCCAATAAATTCTGAAATATTATCCCTTAGTAACCCCTCAAATACTTTCCCAGCCACAGATGTTAAGCTCACAGGTCTATAATTCCCAGGCACAAATTTTAAACCTTTCTTAAATATAGGGACCACGTCAGCTTTTCTCCAATTCTCTGGTACAATTCCTGAAAGAAAAGAATCTCGAAAGATTAAGAACAGAGGTTTACATATTTCAACACATAGCTCTCTTAGTACTCGCGGGTGAATTCCATCTGGCCCTGGGGCTTTATTCACATTCACATTGGTTAATTTCTGCAAAACCTTGTCCTGAGTCAACCAGTCACTTTGTATTAGTAAGTTTTTATTAATGAATTTCATGTCTCCTGTTATAGGTTTCTCTTTGATAAATACTGAAGAAAAATAATCATTTAAATTTCTGCTTTATCCTGATCTTCAGTTAACAATAACCCTGACTCAGATTTTAGTGAACCTACATTTTCACTCTTGGGTTTTTTAGAATTTATGTACCTAAAGAATCTTTTAGGGTTGGTCTTGCTCTCTTTGGCTATTTCTTTTTCATTTTCTAGTTTAGCCCATCTAATCGCATTTTTACATGCTTTATTGGCTGCCCTATATGCTTTATAGGATGCACAGATTTATCAAATTTAAAAGCTTTAAATGCCTTCTTTTTATTTTTCATTTCCTTAGTTACCTTCCTACTAAGCCACATTGGTTCAGTCTGTTTCTTTTATATTTATTAACCAGTGGAATATATTGTGACGTGTACTTTTCTAGTGTTAGTTTAAAGATATTCCACTTATCCTCAGTGTTTTTCCCGTGAAAGAGTTTCTGCCAGTCAATGACATTGAGAGCTTCCTTTATTTTAATAAAGTTGGCCTTTTTAAAATTATATGTTTTAGCATGCCCCTTATGAATGTGTTTTTTTGAGTGTATTTCAAAAGTCACCATATTATGGTCACTGTTTCCCAACTGTTCCTTTACATTAATATTTGAGAAAAGATCCACATTATTTGTTATAACCAGGTCCAGACAGTTATCCTCTCTAGTTGGTGTTTTCTACCAGTTGTGACATGAAGGTATCATTTAAAATGTTCAGAAACCGGATTCCCTTTGCTGAATTACTAGTCCCACTATCCCAATTAATGTCCGGGTAATTAAAATCTCCAATAATTAAAGTGCTACCATGATCTGCAGCCTTCCTAATTTGCTCTAACAGTTGTTCTTCCTCATCATTATCTATATTAGGTGGTTTATAGCATATGCCAACCAATAGTTGACTTCCCTGTTTATTCCCCAACGAAATATTTACCCATAAGGATTCCACATTTCCTCATCGCTTTCCAGTTGTGTAATATTAGGCTTTAAATCCTGATTTACATATAAACACACTCCACCCCTTTCTTATGTTTCCTATCCTTTCTAAACAATGTATAACATTTAAGTTTACAGCCCAGTCATGCGTTTCGTCCCACCACGTTTCTGTTATTCCTATAATGTCGTATTGCTTAGTGTATACTATTACCTCTAGTTCCCCCCTCTTGTTATTGAGGCTTCTTGCATTAGCAAGCATACATTTAATGTTGTCTCTACCCACCCATGCTGAATGCGACTTTACATTACATGCCTCCACTGTTCTGACATTACCCATCCCCCCGGCTCCACCCCCCTTAGTCTGAACTGAAACCCTTCCGCTATCTGCTCTGTCTCCATTTTGTAAGATACTGTATCCCTCCCCCCTTCCACTAGTTTAAATTATTATTATTATTATTATTTATTTATTTATAAAGCGCCAGCATATTCCGCAGCGCTGTACAATAAGCACAGTACAGACAGGGTTACAATACATTGAACAACATTTGACAAACAGTACAGGAGGAGATGAGGGCCCTATTCCCGTAGGAACTCACAATCTAGGAGGGTTGGGGTTGGAAACAGGAGGAGAGGACTGTAAGGTGAGAGTGATTGATGGTTGTGTCAGTGAGTTGGGTGTTAGGCTTCCCTAAATAGGAATGTTTTAAGGGAGCGTTTGAAGGAAGAGAAGTTAGGGGAAAGTCTGACAGTACGAGGGAGAGCGTTCCAGAGAGTGGGGGCTGCGCGTGAGAAATCCTGCAGTCTATCATGGGAAGAGGTGATGGGGGGAGAAGCTAGGCGCAGGTCACTGTTTGACCTTAGGGAGCGGGCTGGGGTGTATTTGGTGATTAGTGAGGACAGGAAGTGGGGCGCTGAGTTAGTGAGGGTTTTGTAGGTAAGGATAAGGATTTTGAACTTAATTCTGCAGTGGATGGGGAGCCAGTGAAGGGACTCGCAGAGGGGAGCGGCAGAGACAGAGCGGCGGGTGAGGTGAATTAGCCTGGCGGAGGCGTTCAGGATGGATTGTAGGGGGGAGAGGCGGGACAGAGGGAGGCCAGATAAGAGATTATTGCAATAGTCGAGTCGGGAGATTACCAGGGCGTGTATGAGTTGTTTTGTGGTGACAGCGGTAAGAAATGGCCGAATTCTGGAAATATTATGCAGTTGGTATCGGCAGGAGGAGGAAAGAGACTTGATGTGGGGGATGAAGGAAAGAGCAGAGTCCAGTGTAACTCCAAGACAGCGAACTTGGTTTGATGGGGAGATGGTGATACCCTCCACCGTGATAGAGAAGTCAGGAGGTGGGGAGGCATTAGAGGGAGGAATAAGTAGGAGCTCAGTCTTTGACATGTTGATCTTTAGGTGGTGGGAGGCCATCCAGGAGGAGATGCCAGATAAACAGTCACTGACTTTTGAAAGGACAGGGGGAGAGAGATCAGGGGTAGAGAGGTAGATCTGAGTGTCATCAGCGTAGAGGTGGTAATTAAAGCCAAAGCTGTTGATGATTTTGCCCAGGGAGGAGGTGTAGATGGAAAAGAGCAGAGGACCAAGGACAGAGCCTTGAGGTACACCAACAGATAGAGGCAATGAGGAGGAGGAGTTACCAGCAAAGGACACACAGAAGGACCTGTTGGATAAATAGGAGTCAACCCAAGCAAGTGCAGTGTCACCGAGACGCAGAGAGTTGAGGGGGTGGTCAACAGTGTCAAAAGCAGCCGAGAGGTCAAGCAGGATGAGAATAGAATAGTGGCCATGTTTTTTAGCAGTTAGGAGGTCGTTGGTGACTTTGGTGAGGGCAGTTTCAGTTGAGTGTAGCGGACGGAAGCCAGATTGCAGGGGGTCAAGTAGGGAATTGGAGGACAGGAAGAGGGAGAGGCGGTTGAAGACTAGTTTTTCTAAGAGCTTTGATGTGAAGGGAAGCAGGGATACAGGGCGGTAGTTGGATGGAGAGTTGGGGTCTAGGGATGGTTTCTTTAGTAAAGGGGTAACTAGCGCGTGTTTGAAGGCGGATGGAAAGGAGCCAGTGGAGAGATAGGTTGAAGATGTGTGTGAGAGCAGGGGTGAGGGAGGAGGAGAGGGGAGGAATTAGATGTGAGGGAATGGGGTCGAACGGGCACGTGGTGAGATGTGAGGAGGACAATAAGGAATTGACTTCCTCCTCAGTGGCTGGGAGGAAGCGGCAGAGGGTGGCAGAGGGGACCTGTGGGAGTGGAGGTGGCAGATAACTATCTTGTGTTGGGATGTTGCTTCTGATAGTTAGAGTTTTACTGAGGAAGTAGTCTGCCAGGTCTTGAGCGCTGAAGGCAGCTGAGGGGGGAGGTGCAGGTGGGTAGAGGAGGGTGTGGAAGGTGGACCAGAGCCGTTTAGGGTTGGAGGACAGCATAGATATAAGAGATGAGAAGAAGGATTGTTTGGCCAAGTGGAGGGAAGAGGTGTATGACCGGAGAATAAACTTGAAGTGAACAAAATCAGCTTCAGAGCGGGAAGTCTCCTCCAACCTTTTAACCATACTCTCCCCTAGCACAGCAGACCCTCTTCCATTCAGGTGCAATCTATCACGACTATACAGATTGTACCCCAGTGCAAAATGAGCCCAGTGCTCTAAAAACCCAAAGCCCTCCTTCCTGCACCAAGCTTTAAGCCACGCATTGACCTCCCTGATCTCCCGCTGCCTTTCCACTGTAGCACGTGGCACAGGTAGGATCTCAGAAAATACTACCTTGGAGGACCTCTTCTTCAGTTTACTTCCTAATTCCCTGAACTCATTCTTCAGGTCCTTCCATCTTCCTCTTACTTTGCCATTGGTACCAATATGGACCATGACAGCTGGGTCATCTCCAGCCCCTCCCAATAATCTATCAACTCTGTCAACCACATGCCTGACACGGGCACCCGGCAGACAGCAAACTGTCCGGTTAAGGTGATCAGCGCGACAGATTACCCTGTCTACTCTCTTAATAATAGAGTCCCCTACCACCACAACCTGTCTAGGCTTACTTGCCCTCTTTATCCCTCCCTTACTTGGTGCGCTGATCCCCCTGCTGTTAGAGGGAGCAGCCTCCTCCAGTACTGCTACACCTGAGCTGATGCACCCAACATCTTCACTCAAAGAGGCAAATCTGTTGGTGTGCGCAAGATCAGGACTAGCCAACCTTTTCCTCTTCCCTGCCCCCCTGCTACCACGTGTCACTGACACCCAGCTACCAACCTGTTCCCCGGTTAACGCCACTCCAACCACACCCCTAGATTCCTCAACTATGCTTTGCTCCGTGAGAAGCAGGCTCCTTCCAAGATTGTCAATCTGCCTCAGCGTTACGATTTACCCTTCCAGATCTCCAATATGAGCTTCCAGAAGAGCTACACGTTCACACTTGCTACAGAGATATGGACCCTGGAAATATTCCTCCAGACATGCATACATGCAGCAGGATGTGCACTGGGTCAAACCTTCAAGCTTGCTAACACTCATACCCGCAACAAGAGAACAAATATATATCACAATTTGAACTCCTGTTTTTAACTCCACTTGAAAATAGCCCACTTAGGAAGTAGACCACTGACAAGCCCTTGTGAGCAAGCTCAGTGAGCTGCCATTGAGTTTATGTAGCCATACAAGTGAAATCACCTGACAGGCTACACGCCCCCAATTAACAAGCCACCAGCCACTCAGGGAAAAAAAAAGCACAACAGAAAAAAAAAAGAAATTAAACAATATTACCCTAGACCTGTAGGTGGTCTAGGCTTACCTGCATTATCGTCTTATTACTATGCTGCTCAGTTAAAGCAGGTGACTGCCTGGCACTCTCGACGTGGAATTAGATCTTGAGGCTGCCCTTTTGTACCCGTAACATCCTTCTTCTTGTATGTGGCTTACAAAAAAACAACAAAGCCCTTTGCGTGCCTTCCGGCTGTAAGTTCAGAACTCTTTGCGAAATATGGGATAAGTTAGCAGATTGATGTGAATTATTAAAATATCCTTCACTGCTGCTCCCACTGTATTTTAATCCTGCCTACCCCCTCCCTCGGGAATGGATCCTTATATTTTTCAGCAATATGCTGTGGGATGGATATTCCGAATTCAACATTTATTTGTGGATGGAATCTTTGTGTCTTATGACCTTTTAAAAGATAAATGTTCCCTGCTTACGAAAAACAATTTTCGCTATCTTCTATTGTGCAGCTATGTAGGGACACCTAGGGCCATATCAAAAAGCTAGTGCTAACTTAACCAGAGCTGTTGTAAACTTACCAGAGCCATTATAGTCTATGGGGTTGTTAAGTTTGCAATAGCTCTGGTTAAGTTAGCACCAACTTTGTAATACAGCCCATAGTCTATAGAGTTGTATTGAAGAGCATGTCTTATATACAGGCTTGGGAACATGATTTACATGAGGAAATTGACCCTATGTATTCGGCAGATACAGTATCTGGGAGGCAACTAGAATGGTCTCGTCTTTTGTCCAATTTAAGGAACAGGTCTACCAAAATATTGTTTCGGTGGTATACTACCCCTACTAAGCTTTTTCATATGAGGAATTCCATGACAGATGTTTCTGGTGGGTATGTGGGGTGTGGGGGGGGTATTTTATCCATATGTGGTGGGTGGAATATGCCCTAGGGTGGAATTGTTTTATATACCTCCTATGCCCGGGTGCTAGCCTGTATTCGGAGGTACAGGTTTTGGATGATCTTACTCCAGTTTTACGAGACACTGTCCCTACATTTAATAAGATTTGGGGCCCCTAGATCGCTTACGTAGAATCGTGATGGGGAGAATGCAGGAAGGTATTGAGTGGCCCATGTTCGACATGGTGAGACTTATGTGGTGTTTGTTGGAGGGGTTTGTTGTTTTTTTTGGGGTTGTTGAGATTGTATATAAATAATTGGAGAGCGTTGCCTCAGCAATGTTTGAGTAGTAATTTGTGTTTATATATGTTTTGCTCTCTTGTCTCAAATAAAGCATTTAAAAAAATGTTCACGAAAAAAGACATTGAACCTGGTTGCTTTAACGTATAATAATGAAATGATCAATACATATATTCATTAATTTATACCCAGGTGTATGCAGGAAATAATCAGCAACTAGACACTTAAGCTTGAACCTTGGTTCTTTTTAGTAATAGAAAATGAACAGATTTTCCTTAATTGCAAACTAGATGGACATAAAAATAAAATACTTAAGGTTTTGTAAGCATTTATATTTTTGCTTTACTGGTACATTAGCAGATTTAACACAGTTATAGGAAGAGAACCACTGTTTTTTTTATCTTGTTTGAAATAGGTAATGGAAAAATCTATATTAAAAAAAAGTGATAAATATCTCATAGTTTGACCCTGTATAACAACACTATTGATTCCATTTTTCTTCTAAAGATATTGCTTGTCTTTACCCTTTAGCAAAATAAGAACAAAAAGACAACCAGCGTAAACGGTTCCTTCTTCCTAATTCAGGCAATATATCTAAATTTCCAATATCCATTGTAAGTACGACACATTTCTCTGAAATGTTTCTTCTGTAGCTACTACAATTATTATCAGCAAAAAAAGGAAATCTCCGAACATAATAAAATTGACCAGGTTCTTTCTTAGAATTTTTTTTCTTAAAAAAAATTACACGCCTTAATGTATAAATATAATAATATAAATAGTTTTTTAATTATTAAAAGTCAATCATCATATAGATGTTTAATGTATTTTTAAACATTATGCCAGTGACTTATACAATATATAACGACATTTTATTTTAATCATAAATACGAGACGTCGATATGGTGGTGGTTAGTATGGTTGGCCCGGAATGCCACATGATAATGATGAGGTGGGATGTGTGGCCAAATGGATGAAACTGATTGAGTTCTGTAAGCTGCATTTAAGTACCTTTTGTCATTGCAGCATTATAAATTAAACTTTCATGCTTTGACTCAGTATTTAAATATCTGTTTAATTAAAATTATGATTTGATTTGGAAATAAAATTGCAAAATTGGTTTAAAACAAATTATTCACAAATGTCTAATAGAAAACAAATCAGGGAAAACTCAAAACCATTTGTGCAAAAATGCAAGGAATTCATTAAAGTGAATCCAGAAGACAATTCCTGAAGATACATTTGGTTAGCAACATCAGAATTCTTGGTGAAGATCAAATATGTACAAAGAGTAATGTCCTTGTCAAGATCTGACTACACCAAACCACCTAGTAGACATGTGCATTCGTTTTAGTACTAAAACGATTTAGTCAGAAATTTGGGATAATTTAGTTTTAGTATGACTCAAGAGAAACGAAACTGCTCAGTACAAAAAACGAAAGAAACTAAAATAAAATGCACTACATTTTAGTTTCAGTCCTTTTTGTGATATTACATTGATGAGTGAAGGAGACCAGCAATGAAGAGCGCAACATCGCAACATCCAAAGTTCTGCACCCTCCACATCCCAATGCAGTAGGATGTTCTATACAGAGAGGGGCACTAATTAATGCAGGAGGATGTTCTATACATTATACAGACAGGGGTATTAATGCAGGAGGATGTTATATACATTATACAGAGAAAGGTATAAATTGAGGATGTTCTATACAGAGAGGGACATTAATTAATTCAGGAGGATGTTCTATATATTATACAGAGAGGGGTATTAATGCAGGTGGATGTTGTATACATTATACAGAGAGGGGTATTAATTAATGCAGGAGGATGTTCTAAACATTATACAGAGAGGATCCTTTTTTTTCAGCCCTTTAAATCCAGTGGCTGTGAGCGCTGAGATCGGCTGCTTGTTACATTATCTCTCAGTACAATGTATCAGGCTCAGCTGTTACAGTAACTGACTGTAACAGCGCTCAGAGTTTCAGTAAAACACGGAAATAATTTTGTTCTAACCTCTTATATATAAAAATATTATTTACTAGTTTTACTGAAACTGAGCGCTGTGATGAGCAGCAGTCAGTTACTGTAACAGCTTTGCCTGACACGGGGCAGTATTACAATGTTGGTGCTAACTTAACCAGAGCTGTTGTAAACTGAAAACCTCCATAGGCTATAATGGCTCTGGGAAGTTTACAACAGCTCTGATTATGTTAGCACCAACTATGTAATATGGCCCACATTGTGCTGAGAGTGAGAGATACTGTAACAAGCAGCGATCTCAGCCCTCTGAGGAGCCGCTACAATAGTAATTGTATCCATTGGTTTTCGGATGAATGAAATTAGTTTTCATACTAAAGAACTGAAAACGAATTTCTTTAGTAACTAAATAAATTGCATTTTAGGACTAATCCATTAGTTCAAAACGAAATTTTGTGCTGTGCACATGTCTACCACCTAGCACTTGTGTTCTCTGTAGGATCTAAATAAACCAAGCCATCCACCACTTGTGTGCTCTGCAAAGTCTAACTACACCATGCAATACAACACCTGTTCTCTACAAAGTCTAACTACACCAAGCCATTAAACACATCCGTACTTTGCACTGGCTGCTCAATCACCAGAACCTCTTCTTAAAAGTTGTGCCAATCAATTTTGAGTGCTTTTACTTTCTGACTAAATGGAAGTTTAAGGTTTTGTAGTATGCACCTGCCACAAAATTTGTTCCTGGTTAATGTAGATTAACGCTCTAGCCAGAGAAGAACCAGCTATTCAAACGTTGCTCGTTATTATCAATTTAAGATGGTATTTTGCATAGAATACCATCTCTCAGATGCTTTAAAATAATTATCCCCAAAACCCCTAAAGTTAGCTCCGATCCCACAATACAAAGTGAGGTGGGATCTGTTGCCTCCTGTGGCAGCAGAACGCTGGGAACAAATAGTCCACTTGAGCAGAGCTTTTGTAGTGTCACACTTTCTTCCATGGATGTATTGATCAGCAGCTGCCAAATATTCTGAGTGAAACCACTAATACATTGCCGGTCAGAATACAGCTGATACTAGCCAGCCGGTATTGGATAAAGGCTCATATACAATGTATCCATTATAGAGCTTCTCTTAATGGATGGGTCAGAATAGGACCCTGCCGTTAAACATTTATTAGGTGGATTATGACAAATGTTGTGCTTTGTATTAATCATGTTAATTTCACAACATATATTGCCAGATATTTTCTTCTTAGGAAAAGGTTTAACTAGTCCTCTATGTATACCTTAGAAGTGGACAAATCATCTTTCTCAAAAATTGGTGCAATACTGGAGAAAGGATTTTACCAGGAAGGATACATTGAGATTTCTCTCGTTTTCAAGTATGTCCTGGGTGGCGAGTATGTACCGTTAGGTGTCTTGCCCAAGGACACTTACTGGAGAGGTTGCTCGCTGGGATCGAACCCATGACTCCACAGGCTCTCTCCATGCAGAGCAGTGATGTTACCTCCTACTCCACCCAGCCGGTAATACTAACAGGGTTATTCAGAGAAAGGCAAAAACCAGGAGAACTAGCAGGAGACGAGAACAATCTAGACCAAATAGCCAATTTGGAAAGTGAGATAAATGGGAGAATTCTTTTGGTTTGGCTATTTTGACATAAATTTTTCACTTCTCCTGCCAATTCTACTGAGTTTCACCTTTCTTTGAATAGACCTGTATGTTAATCAGGTGTCCAATGCATCCTAGCAACCGTATCATTTTCTTTTGCTATCTTCGCAAGGAGAGGTGACTTTCAGCAATTTTTTTAATTTTATTCACAAATTATTTGCATTATTTTACAGCTCAATGTTGATTTCTGAAATGAAAAAGTATAGAAATATATTTTTTGGCTAATAATAAAAATAAATAGTGATGAGACACCTAATTTTAATAAAATGACTTAAGTTTTACCGGGAAGGCATGTTACAGGAATCTATTGTTAGTTGATCACAAAAATAGATGATTAATGTCATATTTTCAGTACCTTTTGATATAGAAGGTACCTTTGCCAACAAGTGAACCCCGACCCTCATCCTCCTCCATAAATGCAAAGTCAGCCAATATTTTAATGAGAATGATTGGAAAATAGGTTTTATGGTCCATGTTAATAAAGTGCTTGCACAACACTAAATTAACTGGCCAGTAGCCCTAAAATTGTCATAGAAATAAGTCACTGTCACCTTGGAGACTGCCGAACATATATATTCATATTCATAAGCAGCCAATTTCAAAGGTAAAGACATTGCATTTTATCTAAATTTGTTTAAAAATATCACAAGTGTTGGGCATTTAACTAAAAAATAGAAAAACCGGTGCTTAATCACAGTTAGGTGGGCATTTTAACATTTCTCTGATAAATGCAATTGATATAATCCATTATTTTAAGCCTTGCACTGCTAAGTGTTTTTTGTTTAAAAAATATCATAAAATTAATTTGAAACGTGGTATACGTAGTTAACACCTCAATACAGTATAAATGTTAGCATAATGCTTGTAATTAGGAGTTGGTTAAAAACATTAATAATGTAAACATGCTTATTCGTAAACTTTTTTTATTTGTTCATCCTTTACAGAAATATTGTTGGGATGAGAAGTTCTAGACACTAGATACAAATATTAGGGTCTTTATTGTTAAAATATAGGCAGAAATTGCCTTTTTATCAAATGTTGCAAATGTGATAAAGATAGATAATAAAAACGGTCAGTTATTCTGTTTATGGTGGTTTGTAGTGATCATAAAGAGATTATTAGCAATGCAGCTTCCAAAAATACCAATTGAATATAACAATAATATCTGTATGTAACATAATGCCTGGATATTCAAATTACAGTAACACTTTCTACTATATAAAGGTTATCATCAGTTTTAACTCCCCGAATCTTGTCCCTGTAAATTAATGACTAACCTCTGAGTTCTCTGTTTTGTCTTCCCTGGCTGTTGTACTGTAGCAATAACATCTGTTGAACTTTTTTATTCAAAGAGGATGAGGAGACTTCTTTCCACCTCTTTTTACAGTTAAACACGATGACCAGATCAGCATGGTATCCTGTATCAAAAAGGCACCACATGGCCAAAAGTACAAATGCCACAATAAAAATGCAGTGGATTTTTCAAAACGATACAGTCGTGCTGTTATACAGGTTAATAAATCAATGGATATATAAAATCCATTAAAAACTCGTTAAAAAACTCGTAAACCGTAGCAGTAAAAATATTATTGTCAAGTCAATAAAAGTGCATAGAGTAAAGTCCAGGTCAAATGTGCAAAAAGTGCAAAAAAAAGTGCTCAAGTATATATTAATGGGATGTTCAAAAAATGATGATGATGAATAATGTGCTGATCTTCTTATAAGTGCTGGTGCTGAATCCTCATATCCGTCAGTAATCCTCAAAAAAAAGCACATCACAGGAAAAGATGATAGTGCAGACAGTCAGAATAGAGTAGGCTCAATTATAATCAAAATCTAAACCACTCACATTTATGGGAGCCCACAAGGTCCCGGCTCGAGGAGAAACAGCCTGCAGCCAAATATATGGTGGCACTTCCTTCTTTCTGTCCGTACTGGAGACTAAAAATAGAGAGAATCGGGAGACGGCACTCCCATAGCGTAATACTGCGTATATGTGAAAATGTGGAAAGGAAAAGATGAAGCACACTCACCGATTTTGGAGCCTCTTAATGTCAGGCTCAATATATGTCGCTCTGGGTCCTCTTAGGGTGGGAACCCAAACCTCTTTGCCTCCGCGGTGGTGGGTCCAAGTTTCCAAGGAGAAAAAAAGGGTCGGAGAAAGGTGGCAAATGTTGGGAAAATTTAATGGATAAATAAAATAAAATACAGGACAAGGTCTACCGAGACGCGTTTCGGCTTAAAAAAGCCTTCCTCAGTCGGTATAAAAGTAAATGTCCATAAAAAAGTCAGTATGACATTCTAATGTCTGCACTATCATCTTTTCCTGTGATGTGCTTTTTTTTGAGGATTACTGACGGATATGAGGATTCAGCACCAGCACTTATAAGAAGATCAGCACATTATTCATCATCATCATTTTTTGAACATCCCATTAATATATACTTGAGCACTTTTTTTTGCACTTTTTGCACATTTGACCTGGACTTTACTCTATGCACTTTTATTGACTTGACAATAATATTTTTACTGCTACGGTTTACGAGTTTTTTAACGAGTTTTTAATGGATTTTATGGATTTTATTTATCCATTGATTTATTAACCTATTAATTGCACTAGATGCGCCGTATGGTTTTTCGCTTTTTATCTTGTATTCTGACAAATATTTTGGTTGTTTTCTATGTGTTTTTACCATACTATAGGCAGCATTGACTATTTATTAGCACTACACCCTGCACTTTAAATTAATTTATAAATAGGCGCCCACACTGTATAGTGTATATTTATTTATACACACTCCTTGCTTTGTGCTGTTATACAGGTATGATCTTAATCCCAACCAACAGATGCTGCTCGAATTTTGCTCAATTTTTAGGTAACAAATCCTGCTCCCCTTTTGACGACCGTAGTGAGAAACAGAATTTGTTACTTAAAAATGAAGTGACAATTGATCAGAATTTGTTGGTTATGGTTAGCTGTAACCCAAACCCTAAAACTAAAGCGAGCATCGTTTTTGCGCCATCCGTTTGTCAAATAATGCTGCATCTCTATCAACCCTCACGAGGTGGCAACCTGCAGATAGTAAACTGACCAGCATCAATCCTGCTTTAATGTGGTCTGAAAGTGGGTTTAATGGGTTAATATTCTTAAGGGTTTATTCACAAAGAACCAAAATTGAGTGTAATTCCGATGCTTTGGCTTTTGACACATTTTGGTGCATTTCAGCGATTCCATTTAGCTGAAGATACGGTGAGTTTGCTATTTAGCAAATGATCACTGTATTTTGCAGAAATTAGAGTCGCTGTAGCAGTTATTGTACATCGATAAAAAACACCGAATTGCACTGCATTGGCATCAGCGAATTCTATTGATCTGGGAAAAAAAAGGAAGTTTCCTATTTTCCTAATAGGAGTTTAAAAGATTAAAAATTTAGTAAAAATGTTTCCAAAGTAAAAAAGGTCCTTTTAAAATTGATAAAAATAACTGTTACAAAATAGAAAAAGTCTTTTAAAAAATGTTTTCTAAATAAATACAAATACAAATGGGCTTTTAAAAAATAGAAAAGGTTTTTTTTGCAAAAAAAATTAAAGAGAAAACAGCCTTAAAATTTTTTTAAAAGCACCACAATCGATGCTTTAACAAATGTGATGGTGTCTCTATTCATACAAAACTGATCCTACCTTAGGCTAGGGTCAGACTAACGCAGTATTAATGTGCGTTTAGCAGCACTAAATCACGGCCGTGCTAGCAGCAAATGACGTCCAATGCCGGGCAGCATACGAAGAACGGCCGCACAAAAGTGCGGCTGCGCAACGCAAGTGGCAAACGAACGCATTTTTTCGAGAACGTCAAACCGCTAGTACTGACGTACAGAGTGCGCTGCGTCCGCTAGCAGCATGTGTGCGTGATTAGGAGACGTCAGACGCTGCTAATGTCCGGCCAACATAACGTCCAGACACAAAAAGTGTTTTATTGATGATCCGTACAAAATCACGGACGACAATGCGCATCGTATGACCGCTATCGCGTATTCCGTGAAAAAATGCGTCCATTCGTTCGAACGCACTTTTTCATGGACAACGCGAAAAATGCGTTAGTCTGACCCTAGCCTTATTCTCCACACCTTTGCAAATAACCTCTATTTGGGTGCACCTAAAAACTGCCTTCTCTGTGC
Organism: Leptobrachium leishanense; assembly: GCA_009667805.1. Taxonomy (NCBI): domain Eukaryota; kingdom Metazoa; phylum Chordata; class Amphibia; order Anura; family Megophryidae; genus Leptobrachium; species Leptobrachium leishanense. Next base: position 416,233,008 of record CM019063.1, on the reverse strand, counting down.
TTAGAGCTTACACAATGGCACCAATAAACTGAGCAGTCAGTAAGCTGATAGCAGCTATGGCACAGCTATGGTCTGCTTATATGTACATTCTGTTAAGCTTAGTTCAGTAATGCAGCTGCTACTTAGCGTCAAACTACATATTTCATTAATCATGATTGGTTTAAAGGATTGTATATTGGCACAGGATCAATTTAATTGCTACTTTCTTTTGCCTGAGTAATGATCATGCTGAAAGCAAAATGCAGGGAGATTGGGAACAATCAAATATGATTTTTTTAGTAGTATTTATTTGATTTATTTTTCATATACATTTTAAGTGCACAACCCAAATGACTGATTTTGCAACAACACATTAGAACCAAAGGTATGTCTAGTCTCAGAATGTACAGTAGAACATTACATGGACCTTAAATTAGGACTAGTGTGGTTGAAACATTGTTGTAATGAAAGACATCGTCCTTGACTGAGGTTATTGCAGGGCTGCTAGATCTTTTTTTTGTCTCAGAATGTGAATAACTCTTCACCAAGCGATCTCTAGCAGTTTGTAACATATGATGATTACATAAACCAATGGAAAATGTAGACAACATGCATTCTCCTGTTTTGGTAGTATCAAACACGCTCAACCAATTAATGAACGTCTAGTTGTTATGACAAAGAAAATTCATATTGAGTATCAGAATGGAATTTCATCTTTCATTTGTATTATTGTTTTCATTTAGCCCCTTCACTCCCAAAGTCAATTTAGCTCAATTTTGCATTGCAATACATTGACAAGCACTCGTTAGCATATCAAACCCCCATTTTCACACCTTTTAAAGCAAGATTACTGTGCCCCTATGGAGAAACAAAATCCTTTGTTTTATCACTCCTCAATCACCCTGGAGAGAGATATAACAAGCTGCAAATATAAGCTTCAAATTTCAATGTAACAAAATGTTCAAACGCTTTGCTAATAGATTACAGCAGCCAGAGAGATATACAGGTATTATTTTATAATCCATTGGTAATTTTGGAAGCTGCATTGAGAATAATATCATTATGATCACTATAAATCCCCATAAGCAGGAGATCTAACGATTTTTATTATCTATTGTCATCATGTTTACTGTATTGGACACAAAGACTGTTTCTGCTAGTTTGCTCATAATGCAGATCCAGTATGAAATTGTGCAACAAAAGTGTCACCATCTAGAGTTCAGAACCTTTAATTCCAACAATATGTCTGTACTGGATGAATAAATATGTGAAATATTTTAAAAAGAGCAAATTTACATTATTTTAAATTATCAACTATTTCAGAATAAATATCTCTGTGCAAACTTTCCATTTTTCCCATATATTTAATCTTATCTTCGCATCCATTGGTTCAAATAAATGTTTTGGTAAAAAATAAAAATTCAACAAAAATTGCTTAGTAGTGAAGGGGTTAAGAGGTAGTTGGTATGGTGCTCCATGTCTTTCATGGCCAGACAGTGCATTCAGTTTATTTAATCTCATATTGAGAGTTTCAGCTTAATCTCAGTGATCTCATATCTGATGTTCCTCTTGGAAAGATATTAAACATAAATTAGCCATCCTCCTTTGCTACATGTAATTTGTAAACATGGGATTCCTACAGATTATTCATTATATTCCTAAAGTGTTCCCTGCCTCAGATGTTATACAGACGAAATCAGAAATAACAACTACCAATTCCAGAGGACACCTGCACAATGAATAACTATCAGATATGCACGGGCCAATTAGAGATAAATTTATTATAGCTTAGGTAGAGGAAAACATTAATCTTTGGGGAATATTGTTTTAATTTCATTTATGCAAATATAAATTAAAATAAACAAGCTGCTTTAAACAATAATTAAGCAAGGTTAATATTTTTTCCACAGCTGCTACTTTGTTGCATCATACAATTGTGACACTTTTTGATTTGTAAATTAAGCTTTCTCTAGAAATACTGTGGAACATCTCACTCATTGTACTTGAAATGCTGAAACTTCCTCCGAGGTTTTAAGTCGAGGAAACCATACATAAATGTTGTTTATTTTGAGATGCTCAACAATTTAGCATGAACTTCACATGAACATAGATTTGTACAAACCTTTATACAAAGGCACAAGTTGCTAAAGTATTTTTATTTTAAAAGTGTTTTGGTTGTGTACATATTGAATCGTTATAAAAGTTCCAATTACACCGTAATGTGCTATATTTTGGGGATATGGTGATACTTGTGTTCAGAATACATCTATAATGCAAGCCGTTATAAGGTTGTTGTAATGACAATGTTTCCTAGAGACTGCATTGTCATTATAGCAACGTTATAATAACACTCTATGATTTTAACTAGCTGTTTTGACAATAACGTGAAACCTGTCTCAAAAATTCACAATACTTTAGAAGAGTTTGCTTTTCAATGTAGAAGTGTAGAAGCAATCACCTGAATAGTTGACAGGGATATTACAAAGATTCTCTTCACTACTTAGTTCTTTGTCATTTAAAAAAATAATAGAAAATCCGCTACACGACACTTATTTAAAATATAAGATAAAAAGCAAGCATGTAGACATTATATAAAGCATAAAAAGTGGAGGTAGATTGTTATACAATGATTTCCAAAAAATATGTAAACACAGTTTAGAATGATCAGTCATATTTTAGAGATTACAAGATATTACACAGTATTGCTTACATGTGAATTATAATATCAGAATACTCTAGAGTCTAGACTGTAAGCTCTACTGAGCAAGGCCCTCTACACCTCTTGTTTCTGTTCCTATGTTTTATAATTTTTGTCTCCGTCACCATTGGTTATTGTATAGAGCTGCATAAACTGTTGGCACTATATAAATTATGATGATAATAGTAATAATAAATGGAACCTAGCTATTGATTCACATTTGAACATAACTAAATACCACTAGAAAGTACAACAATATCTGCATAATAGAATAATACCTGTTTACTTTTAAACCTTAGCTATCAAGTTGTTTTCCATTTAACCACTGTCAAAAACAACTTTCCATTGCAGACAGTTTAAAAATGTATGTATTCTTCATTAAATACATTTTAGGGACAGTAAGCTTATTTGGCCGGTTCCTGCTGGCCAAAAAAAAGTTGCTACATGTATAATAATAGTGCTGCAGCTCTGTGTTTCAGTAAAAGAAAAACAAAACTCTTAAGTTATTCACGCAGCTTTAGAACCTTGGATGACATGTCCAAGGTGCTGAAAATTCGGGATCATATTCTAAAGCTCATTTGAGAATGAATTTTGTTTACAGGAAATTAAATTCCTTTGCATTGCTCCAGAATAAGACCAGATTCAGGTTACTAGATGTTGGGCCCTTACAGAGAGGAGCTTGTGAAGAATGAGTATCCAGACCATGGTAGTGACAGGGTTATGGATATTTATGCCAATATAGTAGTCTACAGAGTACACTAAATATTTTGTATTGCTAGTTTGTAAAATCCATAGTATACTCCATACACTCATACCTCTCCCTTCCTTGTCTGCTATAATGCAGACTTGAAGTTGAAGTAAAATTGTTATATTTGTTCTATAGAGATGTTCTGAACTATCATAGTTTTAACTTTATTACAGTAAGAACATTTATCAATTGACCAAGTAAGTTCCCATGTATAACCTACACTGAATCTCTCGCTAGATAATATGTACATAAGCTTGTTTTAATTTATTTCACCTATAAATCCTTAAATTAAATTTCTCACTGGCCTTAAGAGATCCCAGATTCTCCCTCTGCAGTCTGTAATGAACGCCTGTACCATGCTTATTCACCTCACATCTGACACCTCACCCCCGTTGTCAATCTCTTCACTGGCTCCCTGTTTACTTTAGAATCAAATTCGCAATATTGGTGCTCATATACAAAGCTCTCCATAACCACGCCTGTGCCTACATCTCCTCCCTTAATAGCAGGTATATCCCATACCGTCCACTTCGAACTAACAAGGGTCTGGTGCTATCATCTCCTTGTACCCGCACCCCAAACTCTCACCTTCAGGGCTTCTCCCGAGCTGCCCCCTTTCTATAGAACTTCTGCCCCTGAAACATCAGTCTCTCCAGTCCTTCAAGAAGTCTCTGAAAACACATTGCTTTAGTGAAGCCTATTGGCTCACTCCATAATCCCCCACTGTACATTGCTTGCTCCAGCCCACATGCACCCCACTACATCACATACTCTGCTGTTTACCTTCACCTAGTGTGTCACCCCTTCCTCTTAGATTGTAAGCTCTCAAGCAGGGTCATCTCATCTACTGTTCTGTGTGTTTAACTTGTATGTATATTTTTATTCTGTCTCACCCATTCTACAGCGCTACGGTAACGGAACTTGTTAGCACGTTACAAATACTCGTAACTGTAACTGTACTAAGTCACAGGGCTGCAGTACAACACCCCAATTTCTTAGCTGAGGCAAACATGGATTTGTCTTCTTCAGGTCCTACACACGCAACGTTTAGCGAACGGATTGTGTGCACAAATTCTGGTGGGCGCTTCACTCTTCTACACTAGACACTGCATCACAAGCTTAGCAAATATATTGCTTATGCCATCAAGTAAACTTATACTTTACATCGAACAGTAACAAAAGAAATACAATAAACACGCAAAACATTATGATGTTAACACAAAAACTGCAAAGAACTGTTAAAGCCAGATGTGCATTGGATTAATATCAACTTTTACTCGATATTTTATATTTAAAACTGCTTCTGTGCAGTGATTACACAGACAGATACAATGTTTTATTATCTGCAGCTGAAAGATAATGAATCTTTAAACATAAGGCAAATGTACATGAGGAACGTGGACTTTGCGAAATGATCTCTCAGTCTCTGGCAGGCTTTCAGCTTGTTAGCATTTAGTGTAGTGTTTAGTTGTGTAAGCAGAGAGAAGCGGTAAGGGCTCAGAGGAATGTAACACCAGGAAAATTCCAGATGTCTCCATTTAGAAAGGACAGATTTTTACTCCTAAACAAAACAGATCTGCATTATCTAAAATAAAACATTTACATGTACCCGTGGTTCTTTAAAACTAGAGAAAACACCTACTCACAGTAATATATGCAAAATAAGATTAATAAAATATGTATGTTTTCTGGTGAAATAAAAATCACATCTCATTAATTCTGGCACTGTTCTATGTGCCATTTGTTCAATAACATGGACTACATCTGGATAAGAAACATGGCCAGAGCCATCATTTCCATGTCATTGAAATAACTCTAACAGCACCAGACGTCTACGCATGACTTCACTGCTTCATATTCAAATACTTTATTTGCAAGTATAACATTTATTCAAAGAAAAGCAGTAAAGAGAAAAGGCATCAAGATATCGTAAATATATACTACATACCAGAGCCCAATGGAAGGTTCAATATAACACACTTTATTACAGTAAAAATCTGTAAATAAAACATCCAACGTGTTTTGTGTATACATGGATGCTAAAAAATGGTTTTGGACTATAGAAAGGTTTAATTAACCCTGATGAGGTTGCCTAATGCGACAAATCATGGTGGATGCTTTATACACTATGGGCCCTATTACGATCCCCGCGCTAAACCGGGGGCGGTAGGGGCAAGAAAATGCAGCCTACATTGTAGTGCCCGTTAAAAATCAGGATGCTCATGGCAGCGCTGAGCGCAGCCGCGAGCATCCACTCACTGGAGTCCATAGGACTCCATCGAGTTCCTCTCTGCCGGTTACATGACCGGCCGGATCTCGCATCGGAAGATCCAGCTGGTCGGCGTAGGGATATGCAGGGAGAGACGGGGGAATTTTTCCCCCTGTCTTTCCCTGCTCCCGCCGGTCGGAGGAGGCGACCGGAGCCGCGGTCCTCGCCGCAGGACAGAGGGTAAGTATCAGATTTTTTTTTTTTTTACTGTTTTAAGCTGGTGTTAATGGATTCTGCACCAGCGGAATCCGTTAACACCAGGTCCTGGCTTTGGTTAACTTTTTGTTGACCAGAGCCAGGCATTAATCGGCGCTGGGACATTGTAATCCAGCACTGACTAACGCTTTGCGCTCCCCATGTTAAGTATAGGGAGCGCGAAGTGCAGTGACCTCGCGCTGAGAACCGCAAGGTCCCAAACGCAAACGGGTTTTTAATATTTTGTAATATCCACTAAACACCGCAGCTAACAGTAGTGCTCACGCAGGTGAGCGCTACCGTTAGCGTGCAGAGTGTAATAGGGCCCTATATTGCCAAAAGTATTTGCTCACCTGCCTTGACTCGCATATGGATGGGTGAGTGAATACTTTTGGCAATATAGTGTATATTTATATGTTTTTATTTGAATAAAGTGTGTAACAATGCAATGTTCTTGAACACAGGACATACTTGAAAACGAGAGAAATCTCAATGTATCCTTCCTGGTAAAATACTTTATTTATAAATAAATAAATATTGAATCTTCCATTGAGCTCCGGTGGTTTCCTGTCCATACAGATATTTTGTGGAATCTTTGACCTGTCTCCTTTGGGCCATATTCAGTGGCGGAAGTACCAGGGTCGCAGTTGTGACCGGGCCCTGGCATTCCGCCACTGGAGGGGGGCCCGGCGCCGCCCACCAGATTCCGGCAATCAGCGCCGGAATCTGGGAGCCGCGCGCTGGCCGTCCCTCTCCCTGCGAGCGGCCGCTGACATGCAGCTTGGCCGCTCACGTGGGAGAGAAACCACCTGACCAGCGCACGAGATCCTCTCGCGAGACCTCGCGCTGATCAGGTGGTTTCCGGTGAGCAGCCAAGACGCATGTTTCCAGCGGCCGCTCGCCTCAGAGGAACGGAATGCCGGCAGAGCCTGCCCTGGGCCTGGGGCCAGCAGAGGTAATAGCTGGGGGCAGTATATCCATGAGCTGGGGCAGAGCTGGGGCAGTATATCCATGTGCTGGGGCAGAGCTGGGGCAGTATATCCATGAGCTGGGGCATATCCATGAGCTGGGGCAGTATATCCATGAGCTGGGGCAGAGCTGGGGCAGTATATCCAAGAGCTGGGGCATATCCATGAGCTGGGGCAGAGCTGGGGCAGTATATCCATGAGCTGGGGCAGAGCTGGGGCAGTATATCCATGAGCTGGGGCAGAGCTGGGGCAGTATATCCATGAGCTGGGGCATATCCATGAGCTGGGGCAGAGCTGGGGCAGTATATCCATGAGCTGGGGCAGAGCTGGGGCAGTATATCCATGAGCTGGGGCAGAGCTGGGGCAGTATATCCATGAGCTGGGGCAGAGCTGGGGCAGTATTTCCATGTGCTGGGGCAGAGCTGGGGCAGTTATATCCATGAGCTGGGGCATATCCATGAGCTGGGGCAGTATATCCATGAGCTGGGGCAGAGCTGGGGCAGTATATCCATGAGCTGGGCATATCCATGAGCTGGGGCAGAGCTGGGGCAGTATATCCATGAGCTGGGGCAGAGCTGGGGCAGTATATCCATGAGCTGGAAACAGAAAAATGGGGATAGAGATCTAGAAGGAACAGGAATGGTACATAGTATAATACTGTAAAAACAGTTGCAGTCACACGAAGCCTCTGTTAAAATCTCACTCACAAGATGTGGCGGGTATCAATGCATATAGCATTATCTTTGATTAGCCCGGAATGCTATCCTGCGATCTCACCAGATTCCGTGTCACTCCACTGCTTCTTAGATGGATGCCAGGGCTGCACTCAGCAAGGAAATTCCACTTAGGAAAAAATTCACAGAGAAGATTCAGCCAGACAGCAGAGATAAGGTGCAAAAAAGGATTTATTGGACCAGTTTAAAAAATCTGACGCGTTTCGTCAGCCATAGAGGCTAACTTCATCCCTGATGAAGTTAGCCTCTATGGCTGACGAAACGCGTCGGATTTTTTAAACTGGTCCAATAAATCCTTTTTTGCACCTTATCTCTGCTGTCTGGCTGAATCTTCTCTGTGAATTTTTTCCTAAGTGGAATTTCCTTGCTGAGTGCAGCCCTGGCATCCATCTAAGAAGCAGTGGAGTGACACGGAATCTGGTGAGATCGCAGGATAGCATTCCGGGCTAATCAAGATAATGCTATATGCATTGATACCCGCCACATCTTGTGAGTGAGATTTTACAGAGGCTTCGTGTGACTGCAACTGTTTTTACAGTATTATACTATGTACCATTCCTGTTCCTTCTAGATCTCTATCCCCATTTTTCTGTTTTGTTTACTGTACGTCGTTTGGAGGAGACGCTTTAGAGATCTAAAAGGTTGTATACCACCATTTGCTTATTCACTTATAACCTTGGGAAAGAGCACATTTCTGTTTTTGCTGTTATCCATGAGCTGGGGCAGAGCTGGGGCAGTATATCCATGAGCTGGGGCAGTATATCCATGAGCTGGGGCATATCCATGAGCTGGGGCAGTATATCCATGAGCTGGGGCAGAGCTGGGGCAGTATATCCATGAGCTGGGGCAGAGCTGGGGCAGTATATCCATGAGCTGGGGCAGAGCTGGGGCAGTATATCCATGAGCTGGGGCAGAGCTGGGGCAGTATATCCATGTGCTGGGGCAGAGCTGGGGCAGTATATCCATGTGCTGGGGCAGAGCTGGGGCAGTATATCCATGAGCTGGGGCAGTATATCCATGAGCTGGGGCAGTATATCCATGTGTTGGGGCAGTATATCCATGTGTTGGGGCAGTATATCCATGTGTTGGGGCAGTATATCCATGAGCTGGGGCAGTATATCCATGTGTTGGGGCAGTATATCCATGTGTTGGGGCAGTATATCCATGTGTTGGGGCAGTATATCCATGAGCTGGGGGCAAAAATATCCATGTGTGGCCTGGGGGCAATATATCCATGTGTGGTCTGGGGGCAATATATGTCCATGTGAGCTGGGGGCAATACTATCTTTTTTATATTGCAGGAAAAAAAAAAGGTAAAAATATGGATCTTTTTTGGGGGGGGTTGGGGGGGCCCTTCATGGATTCTTGCACCGGGGCCCTCAGGTTTCTAGTTACGCCACTGGCCATATTACAATGTTCATGCTGACGTTAGCGCTCAGCTGTGTGAGCGTTATCGTAAGCTTAGGTGGCCCTAGCGTGGGCCGACCTTATTACATTCCGAATTCTAATTGTTTAAAAAAAAACGTTAGCGATTCGGAAGTTGCGTTTTTCAGCATGCGTTTATTGTGCTTTGCGCTTCCTATGCTTAACATGGGGAGTGCAAAGAGTTCATTAATTAGCATTAGAGAGAGTTAATTAGCATTAGAATTACAAAGTCTTCACGCTAATTACATCCCGCTGAGGTTAACTCAAAAGTTAGCACCAGCTTCAAGATGTGAGTAACTGATTCCGCTTCTGCAGAATCAGTCAGCACCAGCTGAAAAACAAACCAAAAATCAGATACTCACCACTCATCCTGTGGCAAACCCAACAGCTCAATACACCTCTTCTGGCCCCTGGGAGCAGAGGGAGACTGGGGGGAAAAGTCCTCAGTCTCCCTCCGCATATCACTCAGCCGACCTGCTGGATCTCGCGAGGTGCCGGTTTTCCTCCTTAGCGTCTCTGTTTTAGCGGGCACATTTTAATGGTGCCCTTTTTATGTGTTGTAGAACTAGTATTGTCTTGTCTTCACCCATAGCATCTTTGTACAGCACGGCATAATGTTTTGCCGCTATAAATAATAAATAACAATAATAACTTTGATTAAATGATGTCCTGTGATTGAAAGAATTTGAGAACACAACAGCTTAGTATTTTTGTTAGTGAGCATTCATTTATTTGACTCCTGTAAGCTATTGAGGCATGAGTTATTCTTATGCTGCAATACTTTTTTTAATCTATGGACTCTTTTTTTTGTCTTGCAGTAGGGCTTTTTATAATTATTATTTTTTAATTATTGGTTTCCTATTCCTGGATGAACACAAAGGAGTCATCCTTAAGGGAGCCGTAAATCAGATCTGTATCCATATTCATGTGAATTCAAGTATTTGTGGAAATGTATTTTGTATTCATACGGTGATTATGTATTTGATTACAATTCTTGAGCAGTGTGAAGTGTTACCTATTATTTTTAATTCAAACGTATTCACCTATGGAGAGTTCCATACTTTTTGCATGGCCTTTAGCTCAGAGCTCAGAAATCTTGTCCAACATCTTCAGGGTTTTTTTTCTTCTTCTCATACACACTGTGATATAGTCACTGGACACAGATATCGGTGCTTTGGTTTGTGCTTTATTGTGCAGCCATTGCAGGGTAAAATATCACACATGCAAAATAAACAAATACAAAATAAACACCTACTCCTGGATGCAGAGGCTAACTTCACATTGTAACATATCTGTCTAATATGGTGGACGGCTAAATCGTTTACCAACCTATTAAAGCAACATATTGTTTACCTTTCTCCTGGGCTCAGGATTAGGCTTTCTTTCCCTCAGCACCCTGCACATGGGACTGCCCTCTGAGGGAACCACATATCTCCTTTAAAGGGCAGGGCAGGGCAGGGCAGGCCTAATTAGGCCTCAGCGGTTGGTTATCCCTTTAGGGGTAACGGGAGTCCTCCATCCGCTGACTGATAAACCTATGGTCTACCACCTGCCCCTAATCACACAGTCACAACACATAAAAACTTGTGTTTATGAGGTGAAGTTTGTCATTTGTATTCTACTTAAAGAAAAAAAGAATATACAGTCAGGTCCAGAAATTTTGGGACATCGACACAATTCTAACATCTTTGGCTCTATACACCACCACAATGGAGTTGGAATGAAAGAAACACAATGTGCTTTAACTGCAGACTGTCAGCTTTAATTTGAGGGTATGTACATCCAACTCAGGTGAACGGTGTAGGATTTACAGCAGTTTGCAGATGTGCCTCCCACTTGTTAAGGGACCAAAAGTAATGGGACAATTGGCTTCTCAGCTGTTCCATGGCCAGGTGTGTGATATTCCCTCATTACCCAAATTATAATGTGTAGATAAAAGGCCCAGAGTTCATTTCAAGTGTGCTATTTGCATTTGGAATCTGTTGCTGTCAACTCTCAAGATAAGATCCAAAGAGCTGTCACTATCAGTGAAGCAAGCCATCATTAGGCTGAAGAAACAAAACAAACCCATCAGAGAGATAGCAAGAACATTAGGCGTGGCCAAAACAACTGTTTGGAACATTCTCAAAAAGAAGGAACGCACCAGTGAGCTCAGCAACACCAAAAGACCCGGGAGACCACGGAAAAAAACTGTGGTGGATGACAGAAGAATTCTTTCCCTGGTTAAGAAAACACCCTTCACAACAGTTGGCCAGACCAAGAACACTCTCCAGGAGGTAGGTGTATGTGTGTCAAAGTCAACAATCAAGAGAAGACCTCACCAGCGTCAATACAGAGGGTTCACCACAAGATGTAAACCATCGGTGAGCCTCAAAAACAGGAAGGCCAGATTAGAGTTTGCCAAACAACACCTATCAAAGCCTTCACAGTTCTGGAACCAGATCCTATGGACAGATGAGACCAAGATCAACTTGTACCAGAGTGATGGGAAGAGAAGAGTATGGAGAAGGAAAGGAACTGCTCATGATCCTAAGCATACCACCTCATCAGTGAAACATGGTGGTGGTAGTGTCATGGCGTGGGCATGTATGGCTGCCAATGGAACTGGTTCTCTTGTATTTATTGATGATGTAACTGCTGACAAAAGCAGCAGGATGAATTCTGAAGTGTTTCGGGCAATATTATCTGCTCACATTCAGCCAAATGCTGCCGAACTCATTGGACGGCGCTTCACAGTGCAGATGGACAATGACCCAAAGCATACTGCAATGCAGAAGCAACCAAAGTGTTTTTGAAGGGACAGAAGTGGAATGTTATGCAATGGCCAAGTCAATCACCTGACCTGAATCCCATTGAGCATGCATTTCACTTGCTGAAGACAAAACTGAAGGGAAAATGCCCCAAGAACAACCAGGAACTGAAGACCGTTGCAGTAGATGCCTGGCAGAGCATCACCAGGGATGAAACCCAGCGTCTGGTGATGTCTATGCATTCCAGACTTCAGGCTGTGATTGACTGCAAAGGATTTGCAACCAAGTATTAAGAAGCGAAAGTTTGATTTATGATTATTATTCTGTCCCATTACTTTTGGCCCCTTAACTAGTGGGAGGCACATCTGCAAACTGCTGTAAGAGCTACACTGTTCACCTGAGTTGGATGTACATACCCTCAAATTAAAGCTGACAGTCTGCAGTTAAAGCACATTGTGTTTGTTTCATTCTAACTCCATTGTGGTGGTGTATAGAGCCAAAGATGTTAGTATTGTGTTGATGTCCCAATATTTATGGACCTGACTGTAGCTTGTGTGCAGTCACATCCCACAAGGAAAGTAATACTATCTTTACATAGTTTGATTGTAGGATACTTTTGGCATCATAGGGCGAATTGGGATATAGATCCTTTAGATTTTTATGTGTGCAATTTTTGGCATCTATGTTACCTGAATGTGTTTAATTTGGGACAGTTCATCAGATCACAAATTAAAAAATCCCTCAGAACTTTCTTTATTTCATAAGGGGTGTATGTTGATTATTTTTGTGAGATCATCTTATCACCTCCTTATGTCATGTAATGAAGTTTTTCCCCTGTTTTTTTTTGTATATTGTATATATGGACTCCCGCATCTGACATATGGAAGTGCAGGAAACTCTATAAATATGTGTTCAGATATGCCCCCAAGTACATTAGTACACCCTAAGAATAGTTTTCTAATATTTCTCTGACATTATAAGGTTTTAGGAATTCCCGTTACAATAACTAAATTTTGTGTTTATAATCAAAGTGTTAAAAAGTATTAGGAATTGATAAATTTTAGAATTAGGGAGAAATTATGGTTATGTGATTTAGATTACAGTTAAAGAGAGCTTTGGGAAATGTTAGGTTTTAGGGGACTTTATGAATGATAAGGGTTAATATTTAAGATATACTGTACGTAGGTTCTTGGAGGGCTAGAGTGAAAGGGGAATGAAAGTTTTTTTCAATAAAGATATTTAGAGGTAATGTTAATGTTTATGAAGCTATGTGTGTGTGTGTGTGTGTGTGTGTGCTATATGCGCTAATTATTAAACCTGAATTGCTGACATTAAATGCATGCAGAATAATTAATAATAAAGTGCAGCCTAAACAGTAGCAGTGAGGTGTCCAAAAAACTTCACATAAAAATACACACACAAGATAGAACATGAGTACTTTGCGGCACAAGATTGTTTAGATAAAGGTACTACAGTGAAAGCAGTCTTAAAGAATAGTATCACAATAACCAATTTAGCTGTGCTTAATAAACCGTGCAGCAATATGTGCTAAAAACAGAACTGTGATACTTATATGAGTATCCAAGTTGCGGTCTTTTTATGACAATAACAATAACCTCAAAACCAGAGAGAACAATAACGCAATATCGTAACACTAACAGGGTTATTTAGAGAGCGGTGAAAAGCAGGAGAATGACCGGTGAATGGAAAATTTTAGGTCAAAATAGCCGATTTGGAAAGGGAGATGAATGGGAGAATTTTTCTGGTTTGGCTATTTTGACCTCGAATTTTCCATTCTCTAGCCATTCTCCATCTTTTCACCACTCTCTGAATAACCCTGTAAGTGTGGTGAATGGGAAACATATATTTTACTGGAACCTATCCAAACAACTCACCTTCTGCAGAACCACCGATATATCTGGCTCTGGCAATGAAAGCATGCGGTCAAATCAAGGGTGACACTGCCCTCCTTCTCTCTGGTGTGTCCTTAAAAACACAAGGGGGGAAGAAAGGCCTCCATAGCATAATATATACTCATCTTTATGTGTATAGTACAGGAGGGGTGGGGTCGCGCCTATTCCCCGATGGGGCGGCTGCAACCACCAAATGCATCCAGCCCAACAACATGTGTAAAACATAGCAAAGAAAAAAATGTCATCTGCGCTAATTCCCATTATACCGTGTGAAACTAAACACAAATAGAGGTTTGGTTTCTTATCAATGGCCATTATAAGATTAAGCTCGCACGCCAAACGTCAAGGCACCTTAATAAGGGCGAGTCCTATCCAAAATTGAAACCACAGGCTGCTACATAGCAAACCATACCTGCTCATGCTGCTTGTCAAACATGAGGTAGACTGGCGGGCGAGCTTAATCTTATAATGGCCATTGATAAGAAACCAAACCTCTAATTGTGTTTAGTTTCACACAGTATAATGGGAATTAGCGCAGATGACATTTTTTACTTTGCTATGTTTTACACATGTTGTTGGGCTGGATGCATTTGGTGGTTGCAGCCGACCCATCGGGGAATAGGCGTGACCCCACCCCTCCTGTACTATATGTTTCAATCTACTTCCAGCCAGGTCATCCCTGCAGCAAGATTCCGCTCCGTGTCTTTGTTTTCGATCCCAAAGTGGATTTTGTTTCTGGGGGAGCATAAATAAAGGCCCACCAGTCTACATCATGTTTGACAAGCAGCATGACCAGGTATGGTTTGCTATGTAGCAGCCTGTGGTTTCAATTTTGGATAGGACTCGCCCTCATTAGAGGTGCCTTTACGTTTGGCGGGTGAGCTTAATCTTATAATGGCCTTTGATAAGAAACCAAACCTCTAATTGTGTTTAGTTTCACACGGTATAATGGGAATTAGCGCAGATGAAATTTTTTTCTTTATGTGTATAGTAATAAAGTAATACACTCACCAAAGGTGGAGCCACTCTATTATTCGGCTCTATGTTAGGCGCAGGCGATATTACTAAGGTGAGTATCCAGGTCACTGTGAGATCACTCCTTCCATGCAGTCACTGCTATACACTCCATTGTCGTAATGTAGATTTCAAAATTTGTCACTTTATGCAAGATTGTTATACACTAGCTTTCTGTACTAGTTTTATCCTTATCTTTATTTTTTATGTGGTTATTTTTATGTTTATTTACTATTATTAATCCATTTCTTTTCAAATTAACAGTTATTAAAAGTTTACATTTTTTCTTTCTGTTTACAAAAAGAAATAGTTGCAATAAAAGCAGTCAATTATTTAAGGATACAAGAAGACCGAAATAAGGGAGGAAGGGGGGATAATTCCATCCATCTCATACTAAACATGTTTAAATTAAAATTATAATATTCAAGCAGTACAATAATGAGTACAAATAAGTATACAGTGACATTAAATATTGTAGTTAGTTCCATAAACTGAAAAGGTCAAATCAAACAAGTAAAGTATGGCCATTAACATCACCTACAGTATCTTCCCATATGTTCCAAAAATATTTCAACTTTGTGGTAAATGGAGATGGTTGTCTTAATGCCAACTCATAACCCTTATTGTCAAGTATCATTTGGATTCAGGGCTTTTTTACAGGGAGTACTCGCCGGTACTCAGTACCGGCACCTCACCACCAGCCTGAACTAACAGGAGAGAGCATGATGCTCCTCCCTCCTCCTGCAGTGGCAGGCAGAGAATTGGAAGCGCTCGGCAGCTCATATTGCTCCTGAACGCTTCTGATTGTCAGGAGTGTATGTAGGGACTGATAACTCCCCCTCTACTCCCAGTAAGTGACAAGGGAGGGCTGGTTAAATAAAATCTCCCCTGTTTCTTCAGTGCCCCAGTTCTGGTAGATGTGTGTAAACATGCTGCACCTCCCTCTCTCTGCAGCCGCTGAAACTTTGAACAGCATGGGGAGGGGGGTGCAGCATGTTTACACACATCTGCCACAGCTGGGGATTGTCAGGCAAGCGGTGTGATCAGAGGAGCTGGCACTGTAAGGAGGTACAGATGGCCGCCTAAGAGCCCAAGACCAGAACGGGATGCAAAAAAATTGAATCCCTGGTCACTTGCCTTGACAGGGTTTCAAATTTTTAAACTATGTGCCTGGCACTGTGTCCCTGCTGCTCCTCCTCTAAGATGCAGCCGGTGCCCAGTGAGCTGTATTGTATCTGCCAGGTCAGAGAGCAGACTCCCCCGCGGTGCTGGATATGGAAACCTGTGCTCTCTCGCTAGGTCCCTTCCTCCTTGCTGGTGCCTGACCCCCTCTGATGATGTCAAGAGGAGGGCATGCCAAAAGAAGTCTACACTGCCATCTTACCCCCAGCCTCCCCAGCAGCTCTAGACAGTGTGTGGTGCACCCTGGAAGGTGAGAAGGTGGAAATGTAAGTCCTGGCTGCATTGCTCTGCAGGGACTCAGTGACAGGCAGGCCCCAGAACTAAGAAAAGAACTGCTGCTGCTGGTTCCAAATACACTTTAAAACAGCAAATAAAAATATCAGCCCTGGCAACACAGGTCCAATGCCCCATGATTTAGGATTTATTGTATATTTTTTATGTTTTGTGTTGAATCTGCCTTTGCTGCTTACATGCTATTGATTTCATAGCTATTTTGTCTCTGCTGGGCATCCTTAGCTTTCTGCATCTAGTTAGTTTCCACCCCTCTGCTCTGTGTCTTGTTGTCAGTTACTTCCTGGTCACATAGCAGCCATTCTGTGCTCACTGCTGGACAAATCTAATGTCTTTTTACCTGCATTGCTGTACACCATTACAAGATTGTCAGTCTGATCATTAAACTCTTCAACTGGATTCATCTTTCTATCTGCTGAACGTCATCGTGTGAGTACTGGTCAAATACAAGCAGCTAGTCTAAAGCACCCACGCCTCACAGCGTAGTAGTATCTCTTGGGGGGCAATCTGGAATTACCCACACTTGTCAAGTGCAACCAGATCCCATCTAACAAGCAAGAGATCCCTACACCTGAAGCTGCCCTACACCATCCTCATCTGAAGGCTATAGCTAATGAAATAGCAGCCATTGAATGCTGTTACCACCATGTGGGGGTGTTCTCAAGGTCAAACACCCTTTCATTGGAGTCCCCCAATATTATTCAAACAGTACTTGGTGGATAGTGGAGTTTTATTGCTGTGGAGTTTATACACACTGCGCATTACTGTGAGTTTCATTGCTGTGGAGCTCATACACTGTCAGGGCCAGCCAGGCTGGGTGGGTGAGGGTGTGAGCCCCGGTTGCAGTGACATGAAGCAGACAATATGTTTCAAATAATAAAGGGTTTATTGGATATAACAAACATAGGATGATGGGGAAGATAGGAAGAGGGCTGCCTAACAAAGGGAAAGCTGATATAGGCAGGAAGGGGTTAATCATGTAATATGCAGGTTAAGGGGCTGAGAGGGAGAAGTATACTAACTTAATAAGCAGAACTGGAGCAGGGCTGACAATGCACACAATAGGAAATGAGAAAGGACACAAGAGGTTAACTTACAGAGGGATAACACAGGAACAGGGCTGAGAGCAGGGTTTTCTGGAATGTAGCATAAGTCCAGTAAACAGGGAGTCCAGTAGCTGGATAAATAATAAACACAAGGTCTGTATGAAGGAGTCCTTGGATGAAATGGAAGGGGGGTAACAGATGAAAGCGGGGTTCCAGGAAAAGCGGTGAGGGAATCTTGTGAGGTATCAAAGGGATTATCCAGAAGGGTAGTCAAATGGAATCCATAGGTCCAGGAATATAGAAGGCGGCAATCCGGTGAGCAAGCAGGGGTTCTGCTACACGTTGAATCTGAATGCTAGGTTGAAACAGGACAGGCTCCTGGCTGCACAAGCTCCTCTTAGGGAGTGGAAACTGATGCTGAAGCCCTTTGGGAGGGGCGCGGTTCCATTATATGGAATCAGTCAGGCTGGCTGATTAGGTGCACCTGTAGTGCAGAGCTGGCTGAGAAGTCTGGTTTTAAAATCTAGGGCAGCACCTTTCATGTGCTGCCCAGGGAATTTCAGTGCACAGCAGCTCTAGTTTTGCCTTTGCGGCGGCGACTGCGAGGACCATGACATACACACTGCGCATTACTGTGTGTTTCATTGCTGTGGAGCTCTTACACACTGCCCATTACTGTGAGTTTCATTGCTGTGGAGCTCATACATACTGTGCATTACTGTGAGATTCATTGCAGTGGAGCTCATACTAACTGCGCAATACTGTGAGTTCCATTGCTGTGGAGCTCATACACACTGCGCATTACTGTGAGTTTCATTGCTGTGGATCTCATACACACTGTGCATTACTGTGAGTTTCATTGCTGTGGAGCTCAAACATACTCAGCAAAACTGAGTTTTATTGCTGTGGTGCTCACAAATGCTAGGGGATTATCCACTCAGTGCCAGCGTTGCAAAAAGACCAAACAGCTAACTGCACTGCAATACAGATTTTTCTTGCAACAGAGGCACTTAGAGGATAACCCCCATAGGGTTACAACAGTAGTTGTAGTTCATTTAAAGGAACACAGTATTAAAAAATCTGGTTCCCTTTTATAGCGTCTTCCTTTAAGTGAACTATGACTATTGTTTATTAGGACACAAAAATAGTCATAATAATCAGTTTTTCCCCAGGCGTTAGAGAGTACCCCCACCTATTTTTCCAGAAAAAAGGCACTGTTTGGATGACTTCGTCACATATAGGGGTTGTGGTAGTTTTCCAATGTCTTGGAATGATAGCTACTGCTGCAATTAGTATATGTCCTATTATTATTTTGTCCACTTTAAAAAGTGTTATCTGGAAATTGTTTGAAAAGTAAAAGTTGGGGGAAAAAGGACCAATATGAGATGCAACACTAAGGACGAGTTTATATACCTCTTTCCAGTATCTTTGAAGTTTCGAACAGTACCACCAAATGTGTGCCATGGTGTCTTCACCTCCACATTCTCTTCAACACCTGTTTGAAACTGAGGAGTCTACTACCTGAAGTTTAGCAGGAGTGAAGTACCCCCAGTAAATTATTTTATGGTTCGTTTCTATATGATTTGAACATTGTGTGACAAATAAAGTTTAGAGCCCTTGTAATGGAAAACCATTCTTCCAGGCTGAGCTGCAAGTTTAACTCCCTTTCCCACGCCACAAGGATATTATATTTGCTGATTGCATTGCATTATATTTTAGGGAGCAACAAAAGGAATTTATCCATTTCTGATTTTTATTTTTTATTTTATACTTATTTTCTATTTTTTTATTTATTTTTAACTTTTTTAGTTTATACATCATTTTTATTTAGTCTTCATTTATCTCAATATATATTTTGATTTTGGAAGTTCTGGCCAAGTTACTCCATTCTATGGCCAAAGCCACACAGTGAGGAGCAAGTGCTGTAAAGATCATGTGGCGGGGGGGAGGGGTTACAGCACAAAATATTACAATATCGATGCACCCAGTGATACATAAAGTGTAAAATACATGCGAGATATCAACAACATAAAATTAAAAGAATAAATCATTTAATTTATTTAGTGGTAGTGTCCCAGTAAAAGTAAATCGTCTACCCAGATTTTTTTTTCTTCTTTTCTGTATAGTGACTGTCTCTTCTTACAGATATATAAGCTGCTACATTTTTGTACGGTAAATGTAAATAGAAAATGTCCTCCAGCAATGAATGAACTCTGCAATATGTCAGCTACAAATTGTAGCATTTAGCTAGTTGTGATGTAACAGAGAGAGACTTCGCATCATCCATGTATGGCTGGAGGGAGCCGCTTGCAAAAATACCTTCACTAAGTCCTCCACAAAAGAAAAGACCCCAACAGATCGGCCGCCCCAGTATACAGATAGTATAATATCAGCAAAGCTTTAATTAATAAATAAGGAATCACACAATGGTATAAGCGAAAAATTGATTAGCACACTCTTGAGATAGGTTGACAAACGTAGAGAGGGGGAGGATGGAAAATGTGAAACCTGTTAATGGAAAACTTAACCTGCAATCTCACAGCTTTGGAAGATGTCAATTACCTCCAGGTTCAGGATTCAGCCAAACTCCTCAACTCAATGTAAGTTTTGCCACCTGTACTATTTTTATATAAGTTCATTACACACATTTTCTCTCATCCTCAGATATTCATTTTAAATCATTGAAAGGGTTCATCACGGATTGCCCGTCTGTACTTTTCAAGCTAAATCAGGGTCATTGTTCCGGTTCCCATGAGTAACCCCTTCCCACCTCTATTCATTTATTTATCACATTTAGTTTAAGGTTATTGAGCAATTAAATTTCTTGGAGGGAAGGGCGGGTGACTTCACACAAGTCTTGTAAAAGTTTCTTACAGTTAAGCATACAAAACCAATTTTCACATAAACACACATACTGTATACTGTGCATTAGCTTATATTATTTACAAATGTTCGTATTAAATCTATTTATATAATTTGTTTTTCATTACTATTTTTGACCTAATACCTGAGGAAAAAAGCATAATTACTCCCTGCTAATTCCAGACACTCCACAGCTTCATACCTGCCAGCGCACAGATGGTAGGTGAATAACCTCAGCTAAATTTATCAGAGTAAACTAAATACCATTATTTCTATTACCGTAACAGAATAATGTAAGAGAACAACAATAAAACATTTTCATTGTTTCTGTATCGAGCCCTGAATATCTACATAGGTCATTACTCGAGGGCAAGGCAGTATAATATTGTCAAATTCAGTGAGTAATAGTTCCTACTCTATAACCTAGTAGCTTAATAACTATGAATAATTTTGAATATGCATGGAATATTTTCGATGCCAAAGCAATTTATATCTATGATACTGTATCTAATAATTTTTACATTGATTTTTTTCCCTCCGCAAATTCTATAGCGAAGTCCATCACCACAATAAAATCTGTTATTCTGTGTTTATCTGTTTTGAAATGTCTATCCTAGCATCACATTTCTGGGTTTAAAACTAAACAATCAGGACATTAATTTTTAGACTTCCCATTTGGCATTTGTATGTTTTTCAGTGGGCAATAAACCCAGCTTAATTTTCTGTGAACGATTTCTTAGTTATTAGATTGGCACATGGTACACTATAAAACAGACCCATAACTGATAACATAGAAACAGATAATGAGTCAGCAGTGGGCTCTTTGAAATGTGTTAACATTAGGAGCATCAAGTCGTTTATATGGAATAATACCTTAGTATATTTCTCTAACATCCTGACAATAGCATTCCTAAATGTCCATTAGGTAAGCCTGAATATGCCAAAATAGCAATGTCTTACAACGTCAAGATAGGGTACTAATATATTGTCAAATAATTTCTGTGAAAGATGTAACGACCATTAGTAAGATATCAGAGAGCTATTCTGCATTAATTACATCTGACAGACTGAAAAATGTGTAGCCTTATCTAAAATTCTCTTATTTATTTATAAGGTATTTTACCAAAAACGAGATTTATCTTGTTTTCAAGTAATGTCCTGGGTTCAAGAACATTGAATTGTTACAGTAGGTAAAGAAATACAAAGTAATAAAATGCAAGATATTAAAAAAACAATTTACTTAACTCCTTCACTACAAAGTACTTTTCAGAAAAATAAAACACTGTCCTTTTTAATTAATTATGTAGTAAGAGATATTTGGGAATATTCCCAATGTATTTCTTACTGTAATAACCTATTTATTAGGCAGATGTCCCCATCTACTGGCCAAATCGAGTTACTGCAGGAAGAACTGCAGTTAACTGCAGGACATGTCATCCTGTCGGCTTGGGGCATTCCCCAGTCAATTACTAACCAGTGTTATCACCTTGGGCATTATGTCCACAGGACTAAAACTTTGAAGGTACTTTCGGGAGCCCAAAAGCAAGCAAAATTAGTTTGCAACAAACTAATTTCATTTGCAATCATATAGCACAGCTCCAGATGGCCAAATGGAGTTACTAGAGTTCCGAGCTTCATGCAGGATCAGCTGTGGAGATGTCCATTTGAATAGAGACATTCCCCAACAGATCTTATAAAGTGTTAGCACATCCCTGCCCTGTTTTAATGCTATAATAGCCCCTTAATTACCAATATTAGCTTTTAAGAAACATACAGGGAAAATGGCCTGTTTCTTTAAGACTGATATACATTTTATCTACCAAAGAACCTGTGCTTAAGATGAAAATGATGTGCTTGAAAAAGCCACAAATATAATGAGACTTTAATAACAAGCACGGGGCTTAAACATTATGCTAAACACGTGTATTTAAATCAGGATGCAAATTAAGGAATCGCTTGTTTTTACATGTTTAATTAACCCCTTCACTACCAAGTGAATTTCCCCAAACAAATTGTCAGAAACCAGTGTTTTTTTTATAAAATCATTTTTAATTAATTATACAGTAATATGTAGTTATTACTGTAAATAACCTATTTGGCCAGTAGAGGTCACCATTTACTGTTAAATGGAGTTACAGAGGTTTGAGCCACAGGTCTGTTCTCCCCCCCACGTCGGCTGCTGAAAGCCCGATATTTCAGAGCGTTAAGCTGATTTTACAGTTTTAGCTTTTTGTGCATTATGCCCACGGTACTAAAACGTTGGGGGCACCTTCTGCAGCCCAAAAGCAAACAAAATTTGTTTGCAGAAAATTAATTTCATTTGCTTTTGGGCTGCAAATCAGCAGATTGAGATATCTCGATATCGGGGCGCCAGATGATGCCTTTGAAAACCGAGATATCTCGATATCAGTAATGAAGGGGTTAATTCAGGCAAAGTTCAAGGATCACTGGAATATGCCAGTAAATACAGTGATATATATATATATATATATCTTTCTTACACTTGAGGACTTCATTGCAACATTGCCCAGGGCTCTGGTCAGCAATTATCTAGTATATCCAGTATATATATATAAAAAGCCAAAATGCCATGCACTCCCGCTTTAATAGTTGGTCGCTCGGTGCTCTCCTTCCGGCTTTTAAATGTAGAAATTTTCTAAAATGATGGCAGCATTCTGAGTCTGTTAATTCCGTTAGATACATGTCCTGATGAAAATCCCGGACTGGGATTGAAACGTTGACACTTCAGATCAATAAAACCACGGAATTAACAGACTCAGAGTGCCACCGTCATTTTCAAAAATTTATATATATATATGCATTTATTTTATACGAGCAAGAAATAGAGACAGTGAAACAAGTATTACATGACAGTTCAATCATGTGTCCTTTGAATGACTTTATTAATGTTTTTTTAAAATAAATTATGTAATTTAGTGGATTAATGGGTGTTTTGATCTGTTGGGTAAGTAAATTTAACCTTAAAATTCAATGTAAAGTTAACTCTTGATATGCATTTTAATGAAATAGTTAACAGTGGTATTATTTTATGAATTGAAACATATTAACTCATGAAAAAGCACTTGGCCATTCTTACAGTAAAGATAATCCGTAATTTTTATATGTGCCATGCCAGACAAGTTGACTTATAAAACCCTGTGGCTTAGAATTTCAATGCAATTTAAGTGAGGAAAAAATAACTAACAGTTAAAAATCATAATATTTCTCTAAACCCTATTTTTTGTTAAAAATTCTGTGAGAAAAAAATATATATAAATGACTAATACAATGTGCACAGGCTTTTGTACATTCTCATGAGTGCAGGTCAGTCTGTCTAGAAACTTCCAAGACCCTGACAAAAAGCACAGCCCTTTCTCCTCAGGCCCCCTGCCTCCTGGCAAGTATAGACTAGACTCAAAAAATGCCTGTCATTAGGACTCGAGTCAGCCAAACAGAGCCGCAGTGTTGGATACAGCATCCCCCTTCCCCTTTCCCGTTACACCGACTCCTGACAGAAAGAGAAGAGAGAGAGAGAGCAGCAGAGGAAGAAAGGATGCAGGCGGTTCAATTTAATTCAAGAGCTCGAATAGACTGAAAACAGCAGCAGACGAACGATTGTCTTGAAATACAGCTCAGTGCTCAGTAGCTGTGAGGTGTTGCATTCCTCGCTTGGAGCTGTTTCGTGCATTTCATTCAGTTTCCACGGACGATTATAAATCACCATTTTTTTCCTGTGCCATGAATTATTTATTTTTTTCTAAGACCGTATATACATTGTAACAGTGCCCATTAAACTGGAAGGATTTGCAGTGATTGAGGGGTAGGCATGGTCCAAGCAGCTGTCTGTCTGCCCCTCCCTCTTTTTACCTTCCAGGAGCTGACCCTGGTCCTGGCTGGATCTCTGTAATAGCAGCAGGTTGGATAGTCCCACCAGGGAAACCTTGAGAGAAAAAAAAAACGACCCAGAGCACTTAACGCATCTCAGCAGAAGGCGATCAGCGAGGAAGTGGAACTTTGACATGTTGACCCAGAGAATTTTCAGGTATCAGCAATCGTAATCTTTTTACTATATGTCCCAAAACTTTAATAATCCCCTAAAAAAATTACCTGTCAAAAAAGTTTTTGATAACCTCTTCTTCAACAGTGCGTGCGATATATATTTTCTTCAAAATGTCTAATGAACACTATATCTAATGTAACATATTTGAACATATTTAGAAATTTTTTTTTGTGAAGGATTCTCGACACAAAATTAAAAATACTTTCACTTACCAATTAATGTATGAAAGCGAATGTGTGTGTTTCTGCTGGGTAATTATTGAAATTGGATTATAATGTAATTTCACCATATGAGATGAGTGAATGCCGAGGTATGTTTAATTATAAATTCACTGTTATTAAGTTGAAAAAAGTATGAACACAAAACAAACACCTTCAGAATAAATCCATATATTGTGCATAATGGTGTGGAGAATGCATGATAATTCTATATATGAATGGTAATACTAGTCCTAGATATTTAATTTGTTATATTTGTGTGATTTGTTTTAGTGTATAAGTAGATATTTATACAAGTGCTGTACAAAAAATACTTTTTTTGTCCTTTAAAATTGATATAACAGAGTATCTTGCATTTGTCAATGTCAGGATGCCACATATCTTAATGAAATGAGACTCTCCAGTAAATGTATGCATGCTTAATGGAATTTTTCCCCTTGTGTATTATTATTTCTCTTTCCATAAGAATGTTAAACAGCAGTCTTACTTTCCACATTATGAATCTGATGTCTTGTGTGTAGCGTGGTTGCCCTCTTGTGTTTTGTACTCTACATTATTTTAATTTCTTTTTTGTAATGGTAATTGACACAGTGCGTGTGTGTGTGTGTGTAGGTGTGTGAGTGTGTGTATCCGTGTGTTAAAAGGTTAATCCCCTCTTTGCAAAAGGCCAAATATCTGCTGATATGATGGCTTCTATATTGAATCATCAGATGTGTGCGTGTGTGTTTGTTCCATAAACCTTTGCAAATAAATCAGTCAATCGATTTCAGGTCTCTTCCCAAGGAAATGAAAGAACATAAGCTTCGGCAGAGGCAGGGATTCGAATGGCCAAAAATATGTCACTTGCCTTAAAAATGCTGTTTTTCACTTTATAATTATAACAATGATTTATAGCAAGCCGATTTCGCTCTTGTTGAATCTTAGAGGTGATTGCTGAGGGAGACAAACTCATTCACCATTGATAAAGATGATATTTCTGGCATGGTACCTTATATCTTAGGAATGAGCATTTGCAGATCAATATCGACGAGTGAAGTGCCGGGAGCATGGCATCCTCCAATTGCTAGTTAAAAAATCAATCAATATAGTAAATACCAAGACATACACATTTTCTTCACTTCAGTGTGTGGAAATAAAATTATTTTATTATAGATTAGGTTAAAAGATCAATTGTCTGATCTAAAATGAGAGAATAAACTAATTTGATTATTTTTTTCTAAACTTTCCAATTCTTCTTAACTTTAATGGGGACATTTTAAGAGTAGAGTGGTTTAACATGGCCCTGTTGTCAGATAAGTTGAACAGCTGGTTTATGCTTGTCAAATTTACTGTCATAAATCCACAAGAGGTTGTTAGAATCCAATTTGTGATTCAGAGTGCAGCTGTAAATAGTGCTATGCTGCCTTGGGATTTATCACAATGTTTCATAGCAAGCGGGTCTTGTCAAGGACTGTGATAGCAATACGAGATAAGTTCATTGATAAACAAAATCTGACACCCCACTGCCTAATAGGTATAGGTGCCATCTCCTAGCAGTCATATCATACGGAATCTATCTTTGAGATGAAAAAGAAACCTTCAGAATAGGCTGACAGGCTTTACTAGAGAACAGCACTGCCAATCATAAATACAACATTTGATTATAATTTTTTAAGAAACAAACTATAAAATTTAAAACCATATAGGAAAAGACATACTGTTTACACCTTTTGCTATTTATTAAATTTTTTGATTCAAGAATTTGTGTGTAGCTGTTGTTAATGTTTAAGAACAATCTATTGGGATTTGTTTAAGCATTTCAAAATGTTACATTAAGACATTAGAGCGGGGATCTCAAACTCTGGCCCATCAATGGTTCTGAACTACACCTCCCATGAGTCTCTGTCCATTTAAGCATTCAAAGAATTTTGGGAATTATAGGTAATAAACATCTGAGGGGGTAAGAGTTGGACATTCCAATATGAGAGAACTACATCCACTATTGTAATTCTGTGCATGAAGATGATGTATTCTATCTATAAAGTCCATGGATTATCCTTTGGTTGGATGATCAGTAAAACCAAATTATATTGATCTTCTCCTCAAAACATGTGGTAAAAAATGATTTAAAAGTTCCCTTTTCGTTATTCTCTGTATTATTTGTGCAATGCAATTCAATCATCAAGATAGTTCAACTTTACAAAAGAGTAATACCAAGGTTGTACTTTATGTCTGCTCCAATAATATATCCAGAATTATGTTACACTGCAACTTCACATCAATTCTCATAATTTAGTTTAGAAAATACTTCACAATCCAGTTTAAAAATTAGAATTTTTTTTTATTGCTATTTTATGTTATTTAATTGTTCTATCTTTGTACCCATATAGTCACGGTGACACACGTTTGGGTATGTAATAGCAGACATAGACAAGACAAATGTATGATTAGTTTCCTGCATGTTGATTAATGGAACCAATAACTCTTTGCTACAATAAAAAGAGTTCTGGTGGGATATAATACTTGTTTTCAACATTTTTCACTTCATTAAACCACTAAAATCATCTATGCATGCTGGCAGCCTGTAAAAATACATATAAATTCTGCGTTAGTTTTGCACCTTACGACAATAGTAGGGATAAGCTGTTCGGTTCGATCTGTTCGGAGTTCGCATCGAACATCGCCCGTTCGGCTGTTCGTGAACTACGAACATTTCAGCGTGTTCGGTTCGAGTTCACCCACAATGCACCACAATGGACCACAATGCACTTTTCCACTGGCCTGAAGCTTGTAATTGGCTACAGCCTTGCACCTGACCACAGGTCAGGTGCAAGACAGGTGCAAGACTATGCCAATCACGGCTCAGAGTCCTAATTGGGCAAATTTTGACA
Source organism: Leptobrachium leishanense (assembly GCA_009667805.1). Lineage (NCBI taxonomy): Eukaryota > Metazoa > Chordata > Amphibia > Anura > Megophryidae > Leptobrachium > Leptobrachium leishanense. The sequence continues at coordinate 416,205,786 of CM019063.1, read as the reverse complement.
AATCATGGGCTCACAGAGCTAAGTCCCGCAGCACACTATATAAGGCTTCACACAGCCCCCAGCACGTGTTTTTTGAGAGGAGATTGTTCTGTTAGTTTGTCTTCTCAGTGCCAGCAGCTATTGGGGGGGTCTCACTTCTACAAGATATCTCGGAATTGTTGTAATCTGTGTGTTCTCACTGCCAGCAGCTATTGGGGGGTCTCACTTCTGCAAGATATCTGGTAATTGTTGTAATCTGTGTGTTCTCACTGCCAGCAGCTATTGGGGGGGGGGGGGTCTCACTTCTACAAGATATCTGGGAATAGTTGTAATCTGTGTGTTCTCACTGCCAACAGTAGTGATGAGACGAACACCCCCGTGTTCGGTTCGCATTCAAACTCAAACAATTTTAAAAGTTCGAACTTGAACACGAACCGAACTCAATGCAAGTCAATGGGACTCAAAAGTTCGATTTTTAGAGTGCCCTCCAAGAGGGCATATATGCAAGATTTTTGCCATAAAAGGTGTATGGGGGTCCAGGTAGTGCCCTGGGGTACAGGAAACAAGGACAAAAAGTTTTAAAAAAACATTTTTAAAGGAACAGTGAGTTTTCTATGAAATAAGGGTTAAAAATAAAAATGAAAAATTCCTACAAATATCGTGCCTAGGAGGTCCCCATAACCTGTCCGTGAAGTGGCGGATTTGTAGGATGTATAGAAACATTTAAAAACAAAAAAATGACATTTCGAATGACGGTAAACGGTTTTCCTTTAATCTATTCATAAACAACTGCTTGGGGTGGCAGCCTGTATGAAAAGACATTTTAGGACACACAGAACAAGTTTAGTGATTTTTTGGCTAAATTATGGTGAAACTTATGCAGGATTTGGATGAAATTAACAATAGGTGCTTTAAAATTGGACCTTTAGTGTCGGCAACAGTGTCGTCACACCGTAACCCCTCTGTGGTATTGTGGAAGAGTGCAGGGTTGGACCCTGCGGTCCAATATTAAAATGATATGAATCTGGTACAGGTGTTAGTGCACCCAAATATTGTGCCTTTGGTGGCAACAGTGCCGTCACACCGTAAGTAACCCCTCTGTGGTATTGTGGAAGAGTGCAGGGTTGGACCCTGCGGTCCAATATTAAAATATGAATCTGGTAAAGGTGTCAGTGCACCCAAATATTGTGCCTTTGGTGGTAGCAAGTGCCTTCACACCGTAATAGTTGGTGGCAGTGTGAACACACAGATTACAACAATTCCCAGATATTTTGTAGAAATGAGACCCCCAAAATAGTTGCTGGCAGTGAGAACACACAGATTACCACAATTCCCAGATATTTTGTAGAAATGAGACCCCCAAAATAGTTGCTGGCATTGAGAACACACAGATTAGAACAATTCCCAGATATTTTGTAGAAGTGAGAACCCCCCCAATAGCTGGTGGCAGACTGGCAGTGAGAACACACGCTAACAGAACAATCTCCTCTCAAAAAACACATGCTGGGGCTGCAAGGGACACCTTATATAGTGTGCTGCGGGACTTGGCTGAGAGTCCTGAGTGGGCAAATTTTGCCCAATCATGGGCTCACAGAGCTGTCATGCGCCTGTCTTGCACCTAAACTGTGGTCAGGTGCAGGCTGTAGCCAATTACAAGCTTCAGGCCAGTGGAAAAAGTGCGTTGTGGTCCATTGTGGTGTATTGTGGGCGAACATGCGGAAATGTTCGTAGTTCGCGAACATGCGAACAGGAGATGTTCGAATCGAACTCTGAACCGATCGAACAGAACAGCTCATCCCTAGCCAGCAGCTATTGGGGGGGGGGGTCTCACTTCTACAAGATATCTGGGAATTGTTGTAATCTGTGTGTTCTCACTGCCAGCAGCTATTGGGGGGTCTCACTTCTACAAGATATCTGGGAATTGTTGTAATCTGTGTGTTCTCACTGCCAGCAGCTATTGGGGGGTCTCATTTCTACAAGATATCTGGGAATTGTTGTAATCTGTGTGTTCTCACTGCCAGCAGCTATTGGGGGGGCTCACTTCTACAAGATATCTGGGAATTGTAATCTGTGTCTTGTCACTGCCACCCATCAGGGGGTCTCACAGACTTGTAGCAGATATCTGGGAATTATAACCTCTGTCTTGTCACTGCCACCCATCAGGGGGTCTCACTGATTTATAGGAGGTTTCTGGGAATTTTAATCTGTGTCTTGTCACTGGCTGCCAGCTATCAGGGTGTCTCACTGAGTTATACCAGAGTTCTGGAAATCTTTAATCTAGATAACACAGTTGAATCAGAGTTCTGCATATCTCAAATTTTTATAACAGAGTTGAATCAGAGTGCTGTATATCTTGAATCTATATATCACTCACCATGTCAGAAAGACCAAAAAGGACAGGCAGACGCTCCCAGACACAGATAAGAGGGCAAGCAGCCTCTGTGTCGGGAGGCTGTGCCTCTGGTCGTCGTGGACGTGTGCATCCTCTGCAGGGGCACGCTTGTCCTTTCTAACTGGTGCAGGCCGTCTTAAGCAGCAGCAACATACAGAGGATTTGGTGGATTGGCTAACCAGGCCATCCTCATCCTTCGAGTCCTCTGACAGTCAGGCTTGTAGTGGTTTACAGTCCACCTCAGCTGCCAAAACATCTAATTCAGCCTCCATGTCCACAGCTACTCCTGCCGTAGCCTCGCTATCACACACGGAGGAGTCAGCTGAATTGTTTGACTACAATAACAGTGACATGATGCTTGAGGATGCACAGCAACTACAGTGCTCTGATTCAAACTCTGAGGTTGTGGAAGGGAGTATAATCAACCTAGAGGAAGGGGGTGTCAGTGACACACAAATAACTGTCACTCATGTTGACCCAGCAGCTGCAGCATACTGCCAAGTTGGCTCCAGTGACGAGAAGATAGGGAGTGATGACGATGATGAGGTCACTGACTCCACCTGGGTGCCTGATCGAACAGAGGAGTCAAGGGAGGAGGAGGAGGAGGAACAACAAAAATGAGGCAGAACGTCCTCTATGACCAACCGTAGCCAGTCCAAGGCATCAGAAGTCACAGCTGCTCAGGTGCAGAGCGCTGTTGTCTCAAAGCACATGTACAGGAAGTCTGCTGCCTGGGAGTTCTTTAAGAAATGTGCAGGAGACCGCACCGTTGCTATTTGTAATCTATGTCAGATGAGGATCAAGCGTGGGAAAGACATCCCATGCTTGGGTACCACGTGCTTGAGGCAACATATGACCACCTGCCACACATCCCGTTGGCACAACACTTTGCATAGGTCCTCCTCCTCCTCATCTGTCTCTACCCCACTATATGTCCTGCCATGTCATTGCCTACAACCTCCACTGACAGGGGTGATGCTACAGTAATGGGTGTACCAGGTCCTTCCTCAGAATGTGACAGCATTCCATCATCTGAAGATTTACGCAGTCAGATTATGTTGCCCCAGCTGCTGCAGCGTAAGAAAAAATATAATCCCAACCATCCCCAAGCACAGTGTCTAAATGCCAGTTTAGCAATATTACTCGCATTACAGCTGCTGCCTTTTCAGCTGGTGGACTCTGCTTCCTTCCGTGAATTTGCTGAATGTGCTGTACCACAGTGGCAGGTTCCAAAACACCATTTCTTTTCACAGAAGGCAATTCCAGCACTATACCAGCACGTGGAAGACAATGTTATGGAGTCATTGGGAAAGGCAGTCAGCAGCAAGGTGCACATGGCTTTAGACACGTGGTCCAGCAAGCATGGACAGGGCCATTACATTTAATTCACGGCACACTGGGGTAACTCTGATTGCAGCTGGGAGGGATTCAGGGTGGGACTCTGTGCTGGAGCTTGTTCATCCACCACGCCTCCAGAAAGCTGCTTGTATGAGGTCTGTCTGCTCCACCACCTCTTTCTCCTCCTCCTTCTCTGTCACTGGCGAAGTGGCAGTTAAACCGACGCATGGCAGGGGCTACACAATGGCTCAAGCAAAAAGATGCCATGCTGTGCTTGACCTGGTTTGTTTAGGGGACAGGAGCCACACCGGGCCATAAATTCTGTCAGCTCTGCAGGGGTAGGTGTAGAGATGGTTAACACCATGCCAGCTTGAGCTGGGAATGGTCATCTGTGATAATGGCAGCAATCTTCTCTCTGCCCTACGCCTGGGTAAGTTGACACATGTACCATGCCTAACACACGTCCTAAATCTGGTGGTACAGCATTTCCTAACCAGGTACCCAGGGCTGGCAGAGCTTCTCAGCCAGGCCAGAAAAGTCTCAGCCACTTCAGACGGTCATTCCCAGCAGGTGTTCACCTAGCAGAAATTCAAAGAGAATTCCACCTTCCCACAAACCGTCTGATCTGTGACATGCCCACCAGGTGGAACTCGACATTGACAATGCTGCAGCGCCTGCACAAGCAGCAGAGAGCCATCAATGAGTACCTGTGTGAGTATGGCACAAGGACAGGTTCAGATCAACATATTTTATTCCCCCCCCTGCAGTGGCTGATTATCAAGGATGCATGCACTGTGCTGTCACCATTTGAGGAGGCAACGAGGATGGTGAGCAGGGAAGGTGCATGCATCAGTGACATAATTCCTTTAGTGTTCCTGCTGGAGCGTACTCTGCGGGAATTATAGATGTAGCACTAGAGGCAGAGCAGCGGGAGGAAGAGGAGGCCTTCCCAAGCTCTCAAGGCCCCAGTCTTAATGCAGACAGCATTCCTGCGGGTCCTCAGATCAGACAGGATGAGGAGGAGGAGGAGGAATATTTAAGTAGTGGGGGCATTGAAGGTGGGGATTCCTCAAGGGAGGGTTTTGTGTGCCCAGAAACCCAAGGACTAGTACGTGGCTGGGAGGAGGAAGTGCACGATGGGGTCATCCTCATTGACCAGGAAGACTCGGATGCTAATGCCACCTCCAACCTACGTTGCATGGGCTCCCTTATCCTGCAAAGCCTGCTAAAGGACCTCAGGATTCGTGCTATCACGGAGGGGGATCATTACTGGTTGGCAAGCCTTCTTGATCCACAATACAAAGGTAAAGTTGCAGAGCTCATCCTGCCCGCATAGAGGGAGGACAGGATGAAACAACTTGAGGACGCTCTAAAGCGACACTTGTGTAACACCTTTCCAAGCACTGGTAGGTTACCAAGTGATGACACAGATGCTTCTGAGGCTGCGGATGATCAGAGGAAGAGCGGTGAAGGCCGGGGCCGCTTGATTGATGCCTTTTTAAAAAAAATTTAGTCCACGATGCCCAGGGACGTCAAATGTAGGCCCCCTTTGCCAGCGTCTTCACCATATGGTGCAGGACTACCTAGGGGCAAGGGCAGACCTGGATACCTTTCCAGCAGATGATCCACTGGCTTACTGGGTGTTGAGATTGGATCACTGATCAGAACTTAGCCAATATGCTAAGCAGCTACTAGGTTGCCCTTCATCCAGTGTGCTTTCTGAACGGACGTTCAGTGCCGCTGGAGGTTTTGTCACAGACAAAAGAGTGCGTCTGTCCACCGACTCTGTAGACCGGCTGACATTTATAAAAATGAATCAGTCCTGGATCAGCAGCTATCAATCCCCTGATGCTGATGTAACTGAATAGATCGGGGATCTTTTCTGCATTCCCAAAACCTCCACCACTGCAATCTTCCACAATAACACAAAGGGGTTACGGTGTGTGCACTGCCACTGACGCTTTAATATTGGACCGCAGGGTCCAACCCTGCACTCTTCCACAATACCACAGAGGGGTCACGGTGTGACGGCACTGTTGCCGACACTAAAGGCCCAATTTTAAAGCACCTATTGTTACTTTCATCCAAAGCCTGCATAAGTTTCCCCATAATTTAGCCAAAAAATCACTAAACTTGTTCTGCGTGTCCTAAAATGTCTCCTCTTTTCATACAGGCTGCCGCACCAAGCAGTTGTTTATGAATAGAGTAAAGGAAAACTGTTTACCGTCATTCGAAACGTCATTTTTCGGTTTTTAAATGTTTTTATACATCCTACAAATCCGCCACTTCACGGGCAGGTTATGGGGACCTCCTAGGCACGATATTTGAAGGAATTTTTCATTTTTATTCTTAACCTTTACTTCATGGAAAACTCACTGTTCCTTTAAAAAAAATATTTTTTTTAAACTTTTTGTCCTTGCTTCCTGTCCCCCAGGGCACTACCCGGACCCCCATACATCTTTTATGGCAAATATCTTGCATATATGCCCTCTTGGAGTGCACTCTAAAAATCAAACTTTCGAGTCCCATTGACTTGCAGTGAGTTCGGTTCATGTTCGCGTTCGAACTCAAACTTTTGAAATTGTTCGAGTTCGAATGCGAACCGAACACGGGGGTGTTTGGCTCATCACTAAACAATCGTACCAATGGTATAGGATAATTTATAAATCTGGTGAAATAGCCTTCTAGCTGTAAGGTAGCATTAATACATGATATATGAAATTACTACAGACTAACAAGCTCAGTTTATTAGTTAAGTTACAGTACCTTTATCCTACATGACATATACAACGGGGGAATTCAGTACCTTTGTGGTGGAAAACAAAAGCATAAGCAGACAATGCAGAACTCTCTTATCAAGGGTGTCCATCCAGTCTTGGTGGGGTGCACCTGTCTACCAATAGAGTAATATGAAAATCATGGAAGGAGTACAGTAAAGTCAGGAGTGAATAGGTATCTGTGCAAGATTCAATTTGAAATCGAGTTCCCGGGCTTGGCATTACTGTTGGGAGGTTTGGGACTGTGGGTTCTGGGAAGTCTGATGCGTCATTCTATTCCCCAACCCTCTTTGTCCAAGTCACCCTTTACCATAGGGGTACAGGGTGCCTGTGTTATGTGTGAATATTGTTATTGTTAAAATCATTATTGTCTGTGTTTATATGTTAATGTTATTATTTATAACATCATTACTGTGTGTGTGTCACTGCAGCCCCATATAGAATGTTTTAGATCTGCGAAAGGTTTGAATGGTCATTGCTTGCCTTGTTTGTCAAACATTTCCCCATTATCAGACCACTGTGTGTATGCACTGTCTGTTATCCCCGTCCACCTTGTGATTACAATCTGCACTATTGTTTCATGTCTGGACATGAAAATGGGGTATGGCTAGGGACTGACTCACTTGAGGAGGAGGGGAGGTGCCAGGGTATCATTTTCCATTGGTCTCTAGGTCCCTCCTTTCATTGTATATATTTTACTGATGTGCTTCATTAAACGTGATCTGTCTGTCGGTTTTACCTCAGGTTCTGAGTGTAGTCGCATTTTTTGGGAATGTTATTATTAATTATTATTTATTAAGCACCAACACATTCTGCAACGCTGTACAAGGTGCAAAGGTAAAGACAGGACAATTCTACAGTAAATACAGGAGAAGGTCAGTATTGCTGCCAGCAGATCACCACTATCACCACTGTTTCATTGTACCTGTCCTTAAGCTTCAGATAAGGCCTGGAGAAAGGCGTGAAAGATTGCTAGTGGTAGAACAGGTGTCTGGCAAGGGAGTGGCATTAACAGATGTGACCCAGTTGGGGTGCTGAGATCTGTTACAGTATCCTTGACTGGATCTCCTAGCCACAACATGAAGGGAGCTGCTAGATTCAAGGGTGAGCCTGGGTCATTCTGCATAGCTCAGTGCTCGATTTGTGACACTGTCCAAACAAAAAATCCTTAACCTCGTACATACTTTTTACACAAGCTTATGCAGAAAACTCAGAAGATGTGTCACCTTATCCAACCTATGTCCATGAATAGTACTATATGCCTAAAACTAACAATGGATTGATTCTGGATGAGCTGTTAACATTTCAGATTGAGCCATTAATTAGCTCAAGACTTGATTTAAAATTTCACATAAATGTTAACGGCTCTGCTGTTATTCCAAATAAGTATTACTTTGGAACAATTACAAGTCTACTACAACTAAGCTAGTGCTAGGCATCTTAAAAGTTTACTTGCTTGCATTGGTCATATACGTTTTCAATAACTCAACAAGGGCTTGACCAGAATATGACTCTGATGGTGTTATGTCACTGTGCAACTAATTCCATCAACCCTGGAATCAAAGGGTTAGATTCAATCCTGCTATCCAGGAAAGATAGTGGGAGCCAGTGATATTTATTACATCTTTTATTTTGCTTTGTTTAGAGAATCTTTCATTTTGGAGTTACCCAGAATTCCGCTGGAACTACTGCATCATTTGTATGTAAAATTGAAATCGCACGGTAATGATCACTCTTTGTTGCCCCAAAATTTAAACCTAGTTATAAATGCAATAGGCAGCTCTGGAGACTGAATATGAGTTGAAAAGTTTAGAAATGCACAGTGAATCATACTGACATTAATAGAGTTAGAAAAATATGTTTAAGGTTAGTGTTTACACTTTAATTGATAAACAACATTGATCTTGCAGTCTTAAATGTGGTTAGGAAGGGACAGGTTTGGATGTATTCTCGCAAATCTCTCTCAAACTTGATTGCATTTTTTCTCCAACATAGAGCCCTATCACCTGGTGTGAGCTAAAACACCAATGCTACATGAAAAATCTAGCACAAGTCTCTAACTTATAGCTCCGGTCAACCCACCAACAGATCGGCTTGATCGCAGTTGTTCGTGTCCAAGATTCCTTAGCGTGCGTTACGTAAACGCTACGATTGACCTAGGCTTACGCTGCACGCTCGCTACACCATCGCTAACGCCCTAGTGTCTGGAAAAATCTGTAAAGCCACATTGCATAATGCCTGGCCATACCTATTCTCTGCCCTCACAAGCTTGAATAAGTATGAACACATCCAGCGAAGAGCCCTCACACCCCTGCATTATTAAAATCCTCCAAGGTGACCGTATTATCCATGTTTATATGCGCACATATATTAATTAAGGCTGATGGGCATTGCATGATAAATGCCACCCAATAGCATGTAGAATCATTACAATGCATTTCTTAGATACAAAAGGAAGGCCTGGTGAGCGACAATAATTTCCCTGCTGCAGCATATAAATAATACATGTTTCAGGGCAAGACTTATCCATGTGTCTCTTTAAACATGGTCCTAACCCTAATACTCAACCGCTTACATACTATGAATAACCCCCAGCATAAAATGTTTAGAGTTAGTCAATATATTAGATTTAGGATACATGTCAATAAAGGATACACTTATAATATAGCATGCTGCAACAGCAGCGACATTGCTGACCAGATCCCTTACTATGGTGTATGGGGCCAAGAAAACACCTGTGCTGCATTCCTTTCATTTCCTGTTAATTGCCTATTAATTTGATGCAAAGACATTTTTTTTCCCTTTTTGCTCCATCAGTTAACACCTGGGTTGAGCAGTAGGTATATTTTTGCTATTAACATCGGCGCTAAAATTAACGTTGGGACCAAATAATCTGTTGGATAGAATAGTGCAGTGATCTCTAGCGCTCCCCATGTTAAGTATAGGACGCGGTAAGTACAGAAAGCTCATGCTACGAATCGTTTTATGGCAGCCCTTGGCCCTCTTTGAAACTCTCCGCCAGCTCAGTCAGATCATCAGTGGAAAAAAGGGAAAATAAAAAATCCACCCTCTGATGGGTTAAAAGCAAGAATTTATTGTTAAATACAATGAAATAGAATAAAAGCACTTATAGTGCCGCTGAGACGCGTTTCGCCGAATATTCAGCTTCATCAGTCAGTCACTGACTGCTTTTAACCCATCAGAGTGTGGATTTTTTATTTTCCCTTTTTTCCACCGGTGATCTGACTGGGCTGGCGAAGAGTTTCAAAGAGGGCTAAGGGCTGCCATAAAACACCCTACAAGCGAGACCCCCTCAGAGCCAGGACAGGGGCTCTGAATCTTGTAAGTACCCCCTAGGGGAAGAAATAGGGGCCGCTACTGCTACTTACTGCGCAATTGTCTTTCTTTTTAACATACCCTACAGGACACCTAGGAGCTCTACTGAGTCCGTTGTTTGTGGAAGATTCCACCTTTAAAATTGGGAAATATAAGAAGATGTACACCTACTTGATACTGTCCATGGTGACTCTCCAGGAGTAGAAGTAGCACGTAATTATTAGAGCCGGAACTTTACGAAACCAAAAGTTTCTATGCTTTTATAGACTTTATGCTAAACATACATAGGGACTTATTCCTATGCAAAATCATTTTATTGCAAAATCATTTTATTGTAAATTGACGTGCAAGTATCAACATACTGTTAAAATTATTGGCAGATATAATCGATGTACCACAGAAATATATACTCCACGCGCCTAAAGTGTTCCTTTTTTTAATAACATTGTAATACTGCTCGCTGAAGCTAGGGTTAGCTCACACCAGGTGATAGTGCCCATAGGATTTGAGAAATTTGCAGTGTGTTTGGATTCCTTTTGATGCTTTTATAATGTAGGCATAATTATGTATTTGAAACAATTGCTATAAGGGTTGGAATTTTTTTATGTACAACAGATCTGCTGTTTCAGCTGCAAAATAAATTTTCTATTTTTAACGATTAAACCATTGCTGCTGTTTCTCAGACACGTGTAACTAGCATGAGAGGTCTAGTTGCTACAATTCTAATGAAGAGAATTACTTTGCTCTCAGTCTGTGTAGAAATTCTAATTGAATCTCTCATTTTTCCAGCTGAGGAGTCCTTGAAAGATCTCTCAACTCTATTCTAGATAAGAGTTTTAATGAATCTAGCCCATAGTAATCATCTAACTTACATTTTAATTATAAATCTTTTCATGTATAATTTGCCCTGAAAACATGTAAATATGATTAGGAACTGAATTCAATAATAATAATAAATGAAGAAACATAATTAGAGATAGGATGAAATGTATTAGCACACGTTTACACAGAATAACACACTTAATCCAAACGATTAACACCATTTCTGCTCTTTATCAAACTCCCTCGAAGACCCTACTAATAAATGACCCCCAAATCCTGTGTTACACTTTATAACCATTCCTTGCTCACATCCCACAACACAGTGATGGAAAAAATCACAGCGTTACATGGATATATTCTGTCAATGACCTGCAATAGAGCCCCAGACGTTTTGTACTATATTACATTTTGTCAATCCCATCACAACAAGGTGAGCACTGAGTCCTACTGTGCAATAGCACACAACTTCCTTCTGACCAGCAACTTTTTCTCTTGCCCTATTTCTCTCCTCACTCTGGGCTCTATTTGAACCCTGGTGTAAACTTAACCAGAGTTGTTGTAATCCTCACAGAGCCATATGGAGTTGCTAAGTTTACAACAGCTCTGCTTAAGTTTAAACTAGGGTTGGTACACTGCCCTCTGTCATTTTATTTCTCTCTTATAACATTTATACTGCTTACAACCATAGTGAAGTTTTTAATTTGCTTACCAATCGGCTTCTCTGGTGCTGGAGAAGACTCATGCGAGCTCCTTGGACTGCAAGGTGATCAAACCGGTCAGTCCTAGAGGAGATTAACCCTGACTGCTCTTTAGAAGGCCAGATCCTGAAGATGAAATTCATATATTTTGGTCACCTAATGAGAAGAAAGGACTCACTAGAGAAGAGCCTAATGTTGGGAAAGATTGAGGGCAAAAGAAGAAGGGGACGACAGAATGAGGTGGCTGGATGGAGTCACTGAAGCAGTAGGTGTGAGCTTAAATGGACTCCTGAAGATGGTAGAGGACAGGAAGGCATGGAAGAACATTGTCCATGGGGTCACGATGGGTCGGACACGACTTTGCAACAAACAATAACTGGCTGTCTGTGAGATCCATATTACTGCAGTTACATATTCTTATTCTAGGCCAGTGATGGTAAACCTTGGCACCACTGATATTTTTGAACTACGTGTTCCCTGATGCTCAGCCATCCTTAGGTGTGACTAAGCATCATAGGATATGTCATTCAGAAACAACTGAGGTGCCTAGTTTCAGCATTACTGGTCTAGACTGATTCATAGTACCACTGTAACCAGTTTTCATAGCATTTCTTTAAAATGTCTTATATAAAATCATAACAGGGTTGAAATGTGGTTAAATTGCTTGGTTTGATGTTCTTTTCTGCTACTAAAAAGAACTACTTGTACTTAGGATAAGAATAACATCGCATGCACTTAAATTGCAAAATGTACGATTAAGGCCTTGTAAATTGTTACTTCAAAAAAATGTTTTTTTACTAGAATATATTGTGGTGCACTGCTGACCTATTTGACAAACATTTGGTGGACTGTGAATCTTACTCGTAATAACTAATTAGGGGAGTTACTTCTTTTGTTTTGTAGGTTCCAACAAACATATGCCATCAACAGTACTGTAGAATATTCAATACATTATAAAACTTCTTCTGGAAATAGAAATGATGTTACAACCTGCCTGCCTTTATATAAAATGCATCAATAGCAGTTTGTCAATATTTTATAAGTACATCACTATACACGTGTCTCTCCGAGCAACTCAAATGACATCATTTAACCTCCTAAAAGAGAAATGTTCTAGATGCGATGAGCCCATTTTATATGTAAATAATTAAACAGTTACTTTTGTCACCGTCACTTCACACTGAAATAGCAACAATCAATTAGCTTCACTTTACAATTGATCAAAGACTGCCAGCATTTAATCTGCGATTCCACGTGCATCATTTGGGATACAACACAGAGATCAAGTCCAGTTTGACACCATTCTTCTCCATTTGACAACGATCAAAAAAAGTCAGATTTCTCTCCAATTATTTTTATTTTAGTGTGTAAAATACAGTCACAGCAGAACCAGAAGTAAATTAATGTTATCCGTTGCTTTCGTTGATTTTGAGCTCTAGTTGCGTTGCCAAAAAATATCCATTGGCATTATCACATATTAACCATTCTTTTGGTAGGAAACTTTATTGCAGAAAATTAAATCGGTAATGAGAATGTACAATTACAAACAAAACAACGCACGTAATGTGGTGATAGACTGGCAAGTTGACTGTCAGCTGTAAAGATTATTAAATGAATATAATTAATAACCTTTGTCTGAATTCCACATTTGTGGGAATAAAGTTCTGTTCTTCTTGACGGATTGTTGACTGTCTAAATAGTATTTGTTAGTGGTACGAAAGAGAAGTCATGTTTGTGTCTGCAGTAGTAGGCTTCTGATGGTTGAAGGGAAAAAAAAAAGAATTGCCACTTTACGAATGACTGTGAAATCCCACCAAGATCCTGGCAGGTTAATTATGAGTCTGTTCCAGCTCCACAGAGTTATTTCTATCATTTCCCCTGTGCTACATTGGTAAATGTAATCTTTAAAGCAGCAATCCACTGTATCTTGTATCTGTTTTTAGATTGAGGTAATCTTCATTAAAGCAAAGCACAAAGGAATTTTATTTCCAACCAAATCGTGAATTACAAGCAGTAGTTTTATTGCACGCATCAATTTGGAATAATAATTAGATGGTATATGCAGTGAAACATGGCTAGTTAATATAAATATCATATTGGCATTTTCTGATTATGTTTCTGTGTGGGTACTATTTCATTATAATACAACCTTAAACAATATGTGATGAAATTAACTGGTGAACAATAACACCCCAATAACAAAACCCAAAGAGAAGAATGTGCTAATTAAGTGCAATAGTAGATGTGAAAAAAATAATTACTTTTTTGTGTTTACTAAATGATAATGAAATAGAGCTCAGTAAATTAATTAATATGCAAATGTAAAATTTATTTTAGCATATTTGCAGGCATCAGTTTTAAATTAGGGTTATTGTGTTATTTTTAACACCAAATGAACTATGAGTTCTCAAATATTTTCCCCCAAATATTTATTTTTCTATAATACAGTTATTTTTCTAGAGGTAGTAAAGATCCTCCTCCCGTCAGTAAATTGAAAGGCGCAAGAGGGATGGGAAATTTTTGAGACTAATGTAGTGATTAGTAGTAGTGATTTTTTTTTAAAAAATTTGAGAAAGGACTTTACCAGGAAGAATACATTGAGATTTCTCTCATTTTCAAGTATGTCCTGGGTGGCGAGTATGTACCGTTAGGTGTCTTGCCCAAGGACACTTACTGGAGAGGTGCTTGTCAGGATTGAACCCATGACTCCACAGGCGCTCTCCATTCAGAGCAGTGATGTTACCTCTACTCCACCCAGCCGGTACATATATTTGTCCTATTGACCCAAAACTTAATTTTCTTATCTATAGAGCAATTTCCTCTAGATAAAACAGGTCCTTTACATCCAGGGCCGGATTTATAACTAGGCAGAGTAGGTATGTTCCTAAAGGCATAGTACAGGAGGGGTGGGGTCACGCCTATTCCCCAATGGGGTGGCTGCAACCACCAAATGTACCCAGCCCAGCAACATGTGTAAAACATAGCAAAGAGAAAAATGTCATCTGCGCTTATTCCCATTATATAATTGTGTTTTGTTTCAGACGGTATAATGGGAATAAGCACAGATGAAATTTTTCTCTTTGTTATGTTCCTACAGGCGCCTGCCACAAGGGGACGCCTCGCACCGTAAAAAAAAAGTGTTTTTTTACAGTTTAAAAAAATTTAGACCACTGTATCTGCAGAGCCCTTATGACTAAAGGGACATATGAGATATCATTGGATCGGCTAGATTATTGCCTTTCCACTGATACCAAATATGATACTGGTTTTGATGTATGTAAAAATAAAATAATAGATCAAAAAATATTATTTTATTTAACGCATCACTATTATTCAGATTACAATTATAAAGTGCACAGTGATGCTCCACTAACTTTGAGAGATCAGAGTCTGGTCTTTACAATGATACCGAACATGACGATGTAATGTGTAAAATTAAAAAACTGAAAAATAGTAAATGCAAAATAAATTTTTCTCTGTTCTAGACAGAGGCAATATATGCTTACATATAAAACAAACAATGCCACTGCACTAACTCAACCAAGACAACAGATTCTGCCCCTTCTTTTGATTTTAGAGTAGAGAGAAACTGTTCTCTTCAGGTTTATTTAAAAGTTGTTGTTTTTTTAAATTAGTTTGCCCCAAAACGAAAATTCAAAAAGTAATTTTGGCATGTTTCCTTTATTTTTTTTGGAGGGGGTCCTCCACATTTCTGTGCCTATAGGCTACTGAGATGCAAATTCGGCCCTGTTTATAACCCATGGATGAGGATAGAAGTGTAGGCTATCTGTATGGCTCTTAATCATTTGCATTAACTCATGCCCAATGCATTGACATAAATAATGACCCTATTTTACCCAGGCAATAATTTACATTAAAAAATCAATTAGTAAAGCGGAGGTCAAATTCACAATATGAACAAGATCTACAATGCAGCTATTCTAACTGTCTATTCTACCATTATAGGGAATAGCGGTGACAACTGTATTGCTGATCCCTTTATGCCAGTGCTTATGTTTAACAGCAACTACAATATTAAAACGTACAATAATTCAAAAAATAATGAGTAGCATCAATTTGTAAAAAAAAACCATAGGATAATTAATTGTGCTCCCTGACAACCAGCTCATTAAGGAACCTGAATAAGGCCAGGTTCAAACACAGCAGTCTATGCTATTCAAATTGATGCTGGCTCAGTTAAAAGTATGAAACATGTTAACAGGCTTTCTCACATACCTCTTCTCTCGCCTTCATGCATGACAGCCTTTATGGATGCAGTAAAAAGGGACAGCAGCAGGTTCAGAAATTTATACCTTTCATTACGCTGGCTCTCATTCTTACTTCTTTCTTTATTTCTAGAAGATAGAAGTCTCAAATGCCCAATGACAAAAAGATAATTTATGTGGGTCATATACCTAGATAGAAAACACAACAAAAACATTAACATGAAGCAGCATACATCAAAAGGATACTGCCATATAATCTAAAAATGCTGCACACTCTGAAATCATTTTATAGCTATCTTAAGAAAAAAATGAGGTTTAGTTATAAAACATTTTCATATATTGCGTAAGACTGTTATTGCTTTGAATGTTTCACTTTAGAGTGCACCTGTTGTAACCAGTTTTATTGAGAGCCATTGTACTGGCTGGCTACTCGTTTTAAGCCGGGGTCAGACGAGCGTTTTGCAGAACGGAAGGAACGTCCATGAGAGTGGACGTTCCTTCCACTCTGACGCCCGTGTGGCCACCTCACTGAGCGCAGTTAGTGAGCTCAGCGCTGCAAGGCTCGATCCTCCTACGGAGGATCACATTTTGCAGCCCCATCGAAAGTGCGTCGTAGCTCTTTGACAGTTAGGCTTTCAGAACGTCCGCAACACGACCACTGTAGCATGCAGAATTCGTACGTCCACTACAGCGTGTGGCTGGCCCCATCGAAGCGTCACAACGCTGCGACGAATGCTGGGAGGGACGTCAGACACACACATATAGTGCACTCGTCTGACCCTAGCTTTCGCGTCCAGTCTAACCACAGTCATTTGGTAGCTGTGATTTAAAAGAAGCCAGCAGAATGTCACACCTGTAGAAGCGCTGATGGAGCCTGGCCCTGGTACAAAGACACGTTTTTAAAAAGACCAAAGCGTTAAAAAGGAGGACATAGCATTCAATAAAGCATTATCAAATTAATGAATTATAACAATGACTTATTCAGGAGAAGTGTTAACCTCCGCTATATATATTTGTAATCTGTGTATGCAGGTGAGGATGGTTTTCACCATAGATTTTATTATTTGCTATAATATTGGAAAAATGGTGAAGGCTTGGTGTAGTGAACGCAGGTGCTTGTTGCAGAGGAAAAATAGTTGGAAATTGAACAAGTACCCAGTGTCATAACCAAAAACCTTACTTCAGCATAGCTTAGTAGAATACGGTATTTAAGTTTTTTTAGGTCATTGGTCCCCAATATCTTCACTTCTTTAAGTTATAGAACCAGGGCCGGATTTGCATCTCAGGAGCCTGTAGGCACAGCCAAAATGAACCCCAGCCAAAAAAAGAGAAACATGCCAAAATGACTTTTTAAATTTCAATTTTGGGGCAAAGAAGATAAAAAAAACCTTAAAAAAAAAATTGAAGAGCAGTTTCTCTCTGTGTCGAATCAGGCGAAAGAGCAGAATCTGTTGCCTTAGTTGAGTTAGTGCATTTGAATTGTTTGTTTTTATATGTAAAAGCATATATTGCCTCAGCCGTAGAACAGAGAAAAAAATACATTTTGCATTTACTATTTTTTACACATTACATGGTCATGTTTGTATCATTAGACCAGACTCTCACCTTTCCAATGACACTTACTTATCCTTGTGCGGTGTAACAATTCAGAAATGCAGGTTCCAAAGCCCCCCCTGTCTCTCCTCACTGCAGCGCCACAGTCTATGAATCAATGAAAAATGCATTGCGTCATCAGCTTCACACTTGCTGGCAGTGTAGGAAATGAGAAGGTGAGTTAGTGCAGCATCACTGTGCACTTTATAATTGTAAACTGAATAATAAAGCTGCGTTGAAAAGGAAAAAAAAGAGAAAGATAATATTTTATTTGTTGTTTTAATTTTACATAAATCTAACCTGGTTATATTTGGAATCACTGGAAAGGCCATAATCTGACCTTTCTGATGATACCTCATATGTCCCTCTAGCCCTTAGGGTTCCAGAGATACAGGGGTCTGTATGATTGTATATTGTAAAACAAAAAATGAACAACTTTTTTTATTTACAGAGCAAGGCGCCCCCTTGTGGCAGGCGCCTGTAGGCACAAGCCTACTCTGCCTAGTTATAAATCCAGCCCTGTATAGAACCCAGGAACCCTGTTCTATTTGTGAGACATCGAGGGACTTGACCGCAAGCACTTTCCGCCCTCCGGAGGATCCCTTGACTTATGAGTATCCCCAGACAGCTCTACTACCACTTCTTTTCTTTTTTTTGCATTTGCCTTAAGCACTTTCATTAAACTGTGGTGTTTTTTTTTCTTTTTCATAACATTGATACCATCATGGTTACCTCTTTGACTATTTCTGGCACAGGCTACTTTATAGCCATTGTCTGACACTGACACTTTTTATTTGCTCCTTTTTATGTGCTTGATGTTCTTGAATTGCGTTTAGGAGGACCATCGCTTTATTCTCACCACCGTGTATTATTATCAAATACATTGATTCTGTCACTACTTCATTATTGGCACACCGGCAAATTTACAGCCCTCGCTTGCTAATTTCACTGATTATTGCACTGTTAGATGAGCTTTATGGATTCTTCTTCTCTATAATCTCTATATGGCACATATTTTGGTTGTTTTTTTGTGCTTTTACCTTTGTTTTTATATCCATTTTAGGCAGCATCACATCTACTCATTTATTTACTTTCTGTATGTTTACATTGCTGATTGATTATATTACCCAATTTAATAGAAATTTATCATATCGCACCGGTGCTATTGCACCTCCTTTTATGAAGTCATTTAGACCTCCTATCTTTGCCTCAGTAAGCAATATACTCTAGTAAAGTACTGAAACACACAGTGGTCTTTCGAATGGTGTTAAACTTATGGGTAATGGGATCATGTCACAAATCCATTGTGGCCATAACAGCCAGGTTTATTACTGCAGTGGGTTTAAGTCTATTAGATCCTGTTGTCTCCATTACTACAAGGTTGGCTAACCCACAAGATCCATTGACCCCTACACTGAACTAATCTGATAAAGAGCCACTAAAGGGAAATATCGTCACGAGGCAAAACCCCTTAGACAAGGCTTAGAAGCACCCTTTTACTGGCTCTATTGCAACTGTTAGCGTCTTGAGTCGTAATAGGAGATAGACACAAGCAGATGCTGGCAAAGACACAATGCAACACCACAGGCGACAGAGAGCACACATGAGAGGTCATGCTGAGGTAGCAGAAGGACATGGGAACTATTTTCTTTCAAATAGATGGGAATTCCATTATCCGTTTTCTACATAATGCTATATGTAAAAAAACTAGCTTTATTTAAAAAAAATGGTTCATAACTTCCATCTGTTAATTTTTTTTAATACCTTAAGAAGATTCTCTATTGTTGTACAGAATATGTTATATGACATTGTGAGTTCCTACGGGAATAGGGCCCTCATCTCCTCCTGTACTGTTTGTCAAATGTTGTTCAATGTATTGTAACCCTGTCTATACTGTGCTTATTGTACAGCGCTGCGGAATATGCTGGCGCTTTATAAATAAAGAATAATAATAATAATAATGACATCTAAAATATTTTTTCAGGATTATTTTGACCAGACAATTACTGGACAGACAGGCAGACAGATATAGCAAGAAAGCAAGTGACACATATTGGCTGTAAATCATACTGAGCTGCTTTCACCTTTCTCTCCGTAATCAGATTCATATCTTCATTGCTCTATCCTAGTCATATCAGACTTCACAAGCTTTGTGTGTTCCTGTCTATAGCCTAGAGATTATTATTAAGTAGAATTTCATAGCTTTGGGTTAAACGCGGTTAGTGTGGGTAATGTTTTCCTCATAACTTTGTTTGACAGGTAGTTGATCATACCTGCCATTCCAGTCTGTGTTGAGCATGTTCGCATAGTATTGAGTGATAGAACCTACATGCATATATGCAGTGTCTGGGACAATTTTTTTTATTGCTGGTTCTTCATCCCTTTATATTGATTTTATTATCTTTTGCATCACTTCTGTTCATGTTCTTAAAATATCTTACTATAAAACTCCAAAAAAAATTGCTTCTCTGGTAATAACCACACTCATTCGATAATTGAATTCAGATGTTAGCGACCATATCTGCCGCACGCATTATACTGCACCTTGTAGTAAGATGCTGATTTTATTGTAAACGCATTTATTGAAGTTGTAAAATGCCTTTATGTTTCATGTTAGAGAATAATAAATACCAAACGCCCATAAACTCAATTAGCAGTTTTGCCTGTAGAGCAGATTTTCTTTTATGCAAAGGCGCTTGGGACTTTTTTTTTCCAAAAGTAATGGTCTATTGCTAAATATAGAGCTTGCTGAATTATACATTTCTTAAATGGGATGCGTTCTTCTAATGGGACTTTCAATATCTCAACTGTTTTAGTCCTCTGCATGTTAATTATCAGTCATTTAACGGCCTTTAATATATAATTTACTTTCTGTAATTGCAGTATCAGCTAATATCTGGAAAGCATTTCTCATGCACAGCTACAGTCTGTACTTGCATTCTATACAGTATGTCTGGCTGTATTTGGCTGAGACTAGGATGTTTAAAGGCAGTTGTTTTTTTGAGAAAGGTTTTTTCCAGGAAGGATACATTGAGATTTCTCTCGTTTTCAAGTATCTCCTGGGTGGCGAGTATGTACCGTTAGGGGTCTTGTCCAAGGACACTTACTGGAGAGGTGCTATTACTGGGACCGAACCTTTATCTCCACAGTCTCATTCCATGGTTATAGATCAGTGATGTTACCTCTACTCCACCCAGACAGTTCTACGTTGTCATTAAAAGTTTGCAATTTTTACACATTCAATAAAGATGTGTAAGGATTTGACACAAAAATTAGATTTTTCATCTACAATTCTCTAGATTTTATAACAAAAAAACCTCATTTTTTTTAAGGAAAATTTGTATTAGGAATGCACAATCAGCAGTAGATTCAGTTTTAACCTACACAATATTGCCAAAAGTATTCGCTCACCTGCCTTGACTCGCATATGAACTTAAGTGACATCCCATTCCTAATCCATAGGGTTCAATATGACGTCGGTCCACCCTTTGCAGCTATAACAGCTTCAGCTCTTCTGGGAAGGCTGTCCACAAGGTTTAGGAGTGTGTTTATGGCAATTTTTGACCATTTTTCCAGAAGCACATTTGTGAGGTCACACACTGATGTTGGACTAGAAGGCCTGACTCTCTGCTCCAATTCATCCCAAGGTGTTCTATCGGGTTGAGTTCAGGACTCTGTGCAGGCCAGTCAAGTTCATCCACACCAGACTCTGTCATCCATGTCTTTATGGACCTTGCTTTGTGCACTGGTGCACAGTCATGTTGGAAGAGGAAGGGGCCAGCTCCACACTGTTCCCACAAAGTTGGGAGCATGGAATTGGCCAAAATGTCTTGGTATGCTGAAGCATTCAGAGTTCCTTTCACTGGAACTAAGGGGCCAAGCCCAGCTCCTGAAAAACAACCCCACACCATAATCTCCCCTCCACCAAACTTTACACTTGGCACAATGCAGTCAGACAAGTACCGTTCTCCTGGCAACCGCCAAACCCAGACTCGTCCATCAGATTGCCAGATGGAGAAGCGTGATTTTTCACTCCAGAGAACACATCTCCACTGCTCTAGAGCCCAGTGGTGGCGTGCTTTACAACACTGCATCCGACGCTTTGCATTGCACTTGTATGGCTGTGATGTATGGCTTGGATGCAGCTGCTCGGCCATGGAAACCCATTCCATGAAGCTCTCTGCATATGGTTCTTGAGCTAATCTGAAGGCCACATGAAGTTTGGAGGTGTGTAGCGATTGACTCTGCAGAAAGTTGGCGACATCTTCGCACTATGCGACTCAGCATCCGCTGACCCCGGTCCGTCAGTTTACATGGCCTACCACTTCATGGCCGAGTTGTTGTCATTCCCAAACACTTCCACGTTCTTATAATACAGCTGACAGTTGACTGTGGAATATTTAGGAGCGAGGAAATTTCACGACTGAATTTGTTGCACAGGTGACATCCTATCACAGTTCCACGCTGGAATTCACTGAGCTCCTGAGAGCGACCCATTCTTTCACAAATGTTTGCAAAAACAGTCTGCATGCCTAGGTGCTTGATTTTATATACCTGTGGCCATGGAAGTGATTGGAACAACTGATTATGATTATTTGGATGGGTGAGCAAATACTTTTGGCAATATAGTGTATGTTCCCAATCTGCCAGTGAAAACAGTCAACAATCTCATCGGAAATTATTGTTCGTGTAATGTTCATGCATTTTATATTCTGGTGCTGAATTTACTACAATGCTATCCTGGAAAATGTGTAATCTACAGAACTAATTTAGATTTGTTTGCCAGAGCATAATTGTTGGCAAGTGGGCAATTATGGACCGTGTTACAGCCTGCCTGTCAGCTGTCTCCGACTGGATGACTTCCCATTTCCTAAAGCTCAACCTCTCTAAAACTGAACTTCTTGTCTTCCCTCCCTCTAAAACTAAACATTCCTGCACCCATTTCCCTTCAGGTGAATGGTGCCAGTATTACCTCTACCTGTAATGCCCAATGCCTTGGTGTCCTCCTTGACTCTGATCTCTCCTGTACTCCACACGTTCAGTAACTAACCAAATCCTGCTACTTCCACCTAAAAAACATTGCACGCATCCGTCGCTTTCTTAATCAGGACTCTGCTAAAATGCTCATCCAAGCACTTATTATCTCCCACCTTGACTACTGTAACCTCCTCCTCTCTGGCCTTAAGAGATTCCAGATTCTCCCTCTGCACTCTGTTATGAATGCTTGTGCCAGGCTCATCCACCTCACCTACGGCACCTCTCACACCTCCCCCCTTTGTCAATCTCTACACTGGCTTCCTGTCTCCTTTAGAATCCAATTCAAATTACTGGTGCTCGTGTACAAAGCTCTCCACAACCGCACCCCTGCCCACATCTCCCTTATTAACAGGTACATCCCATCCTGACCACTTCGCTCTGCCAATGATCTGATGCTATTCGCTTCACGTACTCGCACCCCCAACTCTCGCCTTCAGGACTTCTCCCGAGCTGCCCCCTTTCTTTGGAACTCCCTCCCCCGCAACATAAAACTCTCCCTATCTCTCCAGTCCTTCAAGAAGTCTCTGAAAACACACTACTTCAGAGAAGCCTATCATCTCACTCCCTAATCCCCCTCTGTTCATTTCCCACTACATCTTCCCACACAGCCCACATGCACTCCATTACTTCACATTCTCTATTAACCCTCACCTACTGTGTCACCCCTATCCTTTTAGATTGTAAGCTCTTGAGTAGGGTCCTCTTGCGTACTGTACTGTGTATTGAACCTGTATGTATGTCCAGCCTCCCATTGTACAGCGCTACAGAACTTGTTGGCGCTTTATAAAAACCTGTAACTGTAACTGTTCATGCTGGTTATTGAAATGTGTGTTTGTGTGTGTAAATATTTATATATATATACACAAACACGAAACATAGAAAAGAGCATGCACTGC
Source organism: Leptobrachium leishanense (assembly GCA_009667805.1). Lineage (NCBI taxonomy): Eukaryota > Metazoa > Chordata > Amphibia > Anura > Megophryidae > Leptobrachium > Leptobrachium leishanense. The sequence continues at coordinate 416,182,692 of CM019063.1, read as the reverse complement.
TACATTGAGACCTGTTTGATAAGTATGTATACTCAAATCTTATTGGTTAAAAACAAACTAGCCACTACATCAACTGATAAATAGGGATGAGCCGAACACTCCGAGTTCGGTTCGAGCCTGAACCCGAACTTCCCATTTGTTCGGGTCTAAACCCGAACCCGACCTCGAACCCAATGCAAGTCAGTGGGGCTGAAAATTCGGTTTTTAGAGTGCCCTCCAAGAGGGCATATATGCTACATATTTGCCATAAAAGGTGTATGGGGGTCCGGGTAGTGCCCTGGGGGACAGGAAACAAGAACAAAAAGTAAAAAAAAAACATTTTTAAAGGGACAGTGAGTTTTCCATGAAATAAGGGTTAAAAATAAAAATCAAAAACTCCTTCAAATATCGTGCCTAGGAGGTCCCCATAACCTGCCCGTGAAGTGGCGGATTTCTAGGATGTATAGAAACACTTAAAAACAAAAAAAATGACGTTTCATATGACGGTAAATGGTTTTACTTTAATCTATCCATAAACAACTGCTTGGGGCGGCAGTCTGTATGAAAAGAGGAGACATTTTCGTACACGCAGAAAAAGTTTACAGATTTTTTTGGCTAAATTATTGTGAAATATATGCAGGCTTTGGATGAAAGTAACAATAGGTGCTTTAAAATTGGTCCTTTAGCATCCCCAACAGTGCCGTCACACCGTAACCCCTCTGAGGATATGAATCTGATACAGGCGTCAGTGGCAGTGCACCCAAATATTGTGCTTTTGGTGCCAGGCCTGCAAGTACTATCATACAGTAACCCCTCTGTGGAATTGTGGAAGAATGCAGGGGTGGACCTTGCGGTCCTATATTAAAAAGTTTTTGATCTGGTAATGGGCGTCAGTGCACCCAGATATTGTGCCTTTAATGCCAGGCCAGCAAGTATCATCATACAGTAACCCCTCTGTGGTATTGTGGAAGAATGCAGGGGTGGACCATGTGGTCCTATATTGGTAAGATATGATTCTGGTCAAGGCGTCAGTGCACCCAGATATTGTGCCTTTTAATGCCAGGCCAGCAAGTATCACCATACAGTAACCCCTCTGTGGTATTGTGGAAGAGTGCAGGGGTGGACCATGTGGTCCTATATTGAAAAGATATGATTCTGGTCAAGGCGTCAGTGCACCCAGATATTGTGCCTTTAATGCCAGGCCAGCAAGTATCATAATACAGTAACCCCTCTGTGGTATTGTGGAAGAATGCAGGGGTGGACCATGTGGTCCTATATTGAAAAGTTTTTGATCTGGTAATGGGCGTCAGTGCACCCAGATATTGTGCCTTTGGTGCCAGGCCAGCAAGTATCATCATACAGTAACCCCTCTGTGGTATTGTGGAAGAGTGCAGGGTTGGACCCTGCTGTTCGAAAAATTAAAATGATATAAATCTGGCACAGGCGTCAGTGCAGCCAAATATTGTGTCTTTCATGGACACAAGTGCATTCACACCGTAACCCTTTTGTGGTATTGTGGAAGAGTTCAGTGCTGGAGGTTTTGTGCATGCAGAAGACATACCCGATCTATTCCGTTACTTCGGCATCAGGGGATTGATAACTGCTGATCCAGGACTGATTCATTTTTATAAATGTCAGCCGGTCTACAGAGTCGGTGGACAGACGCACTCTTTTGTCTGTGACAAAACCTTCAGCGGCACTGAATGTCCTTTCGGAAAGCACGCTAGATGAAGGGCAACCTAGTAGCTGCATAGCATATTGGCTAAATTCTGGCCAGTGATCCAATCTCAACACCCAGTAAGCCAGTGGATCATCTGCTGGAAAGGTATCCAGGTCTGCCCTTGCCCCTAGGTAGTCCTGCACCATATGGTGAAGACGCTGTCAATGGGTGCCTACATTTGACGTCCCTGTGCATTGAGGACTAAAAAAAATTAAAAAAGCATCAGTCAAGCGGCCCTGGCCTCCACCACTATTCCTCTGATCACTCGCAGCCTCAGAAGCACGTGTGTCAGCACTTGGTAATCTACCAGTGCCTGGAAAGGTGTTACACAAGTGTCGCTTTAGAGCGTCCTCAAGTTTTTTCATCCTGTGCTCCCTGTGCGGGCAGGATGAGCTCTGCAACTTTCCCCTTGTATCGTGGATCAAGAAGGGTTGCCAACCAGTAATGATCCCTCTCCTTGATAGCACGAATCCTGGGGTCCTTTAGCAGGCTTTGCATCATTAGGGAGCCCATGCAGCGTAGGTTGGAGGTGGCATTAGCTTCCGAGTCTTCCTGGTCAATGAGGATGACCGTATCGTGCACTTCCTCCTCCCAGCCACGCACTAGCCCTTCTGTTTCTGGGCACGCAAAACCCTCCCTTGAGGAATCCCCACCTTCAATGCCCCCACTACTTAAATATTCCTCCTCCTCCTCCTCATCCTCCTCCTGTCTGATCTGGGTAGGGCCCGCTGGAATGCTGTCTGCGGAAAGACTGGGGCCTTGAGAGCTAGGGAAGGCCTCCTCTTCCTCCCGCTGCTCTGCCTCTAGAGCCACATCTATAATTCCCCGCAGAGTGTGCTCCAGCAGGAACACTAAAGGAATTGTGTCACTGATGCAGGCACTGTCCCTGCTCACCATCCTCATTGCCTCCTCAAATGGTGACAGTACAGTGCATGCATCCTTGATCATCAGCCACTGCGGGGGGGGAACAAGTTGACCTGAACCTGTCCTTGTGCCATACTCACACAGGTACTCGTTGATGGCCCTCTGCTGCTTGTGCAGATGCTGCAGCATTGCTAATGTCGAGTTCTACCTGGTGGGCATGTCACAGATCAGACGGTTTGTGGGAAGGTGGAACTCTCTTTGAATTTCTGCCAGGCGAACGCTTGCTGGGAATGACCGTCTGAAGTGGCTGCAGATTTTTCTGGCCTGGATGAGAAGCTCTGGCAGCCCTGGGTACATGGTTAGGAAACGCTGTACCACCAGATTTAGGACGTGTGCTAGGCATGGTACATGCTACAATTTACCCTTGCGTAGGGCGGAAAGAAGGTTGCTGCCATTATCGCAGACGATCATTCCCAGCTCAAGCTGGCGTGGTGTTAACCATCTCTGCACCTGCCCCTGCAGAGCTGACAAAATTTCTGACGCGGTGTGGCTCCTGTCCCCTAAACAAACCAGCTCAAGCACAGTATGGCATCTTTTTGCTTGAGCCATTGCGTAGACCCTGTCAGGCGTCGGTTTAACTGCCACTTCGCCAGAGACAGAGGAGGAGGAGGAGGAAGAGGAGGTGGTGGTGGTGGAGCAGACAGACCTCATAAAAGCAGCTTTCTGGAGGCGTGGTGTATGAACAAGCTCCAGCACAGAGCCCTGTCTTGGATCCCTCCCAGCTGCAATCAGAGTTACCCAGTGTGCCGTGAAGGAAATGTAACGACCCTGTCCATGCTTGCTGGACCACGTGTCTAAAGTCACATGCACCTTGCTGCTGACTGCCTTTGCCAATGACTCGATAACATTGTCTTCCACGTGCTGGTATAGTGCTGGAATGGCCTTGCATGAAAAGTAATGGCGTTTTGGAGCCTGCCACTGTGGTACAGCACATTCAGCAAATTCACGGAAGGGAGCAGAGTCCACCAGCTGGAAAGGCAGCAGCTGCAATGCGAGTAATTTTGCTAAACTGGCATTTAGACGCTGTGCTTGGGGATGGTTGGGACTATATTTTTTCTTTCGCTGCAGCAGCTGCGGCAATGTAATCTGACTGCGTAAATTTTCAGCTACTGGGATGATGTCACATTGTGAGGAAGGACCTGGTACATCCATTACTGTAGCATCATCCCTATCGGTGGAGGTTGTAGGCAATGACATGGCAGGACATACAGTGGGGGTAGAGACAGATGAGGAGGAGGAGGACCTACGCAAAGTTTTGTGCCAACGGGATGTGTGGCACTTATTCATATGTCGCCTCAAGCACGTGGTACCCAAGTGTCCGGTATCTTTCCCACGCTTAAGCCTCATCTGACATAGATTACAAATAGCAACGCTGCGCTCTACTGCACATTTCTTAAAGAACTCCCAGAGTTCCTGCATGTGTTCTTTGAGACAACAGCACTCTGCACCGGAGCAGCACTGACATGTGATGCCTTGGTCTGGCTAGTGCTACGGTTGGTCACAGAGGATGTTGTGCCTCATGTTTGCTGTGCCTCCTCCTCCCCCTCTTCCTCTCTTAATTCCTCTGTTCGATCTGGCACCCAGGTGGAGTCAGTGACCTCATCATCATTGTCATCATCATCACCCCCTATCTCCTCGTCACTGGAGCCAACTTGGCAGTATGCTGCAGCTGCTGGGGCAACATGAGTGCCAGTTATTTGTGTGTCATCACTGGCACCCCCTTCCTCTAGGTTGATTATACTCCCTTCCTCAACCTCAGAGATTGAATCAGAGCAATGTACTTGCTGCGCATCCTCAAGCAGCATGTCACTCTCATTGTAGTCAAACAATTCAGCTGACTCCTCCGTGTGTGATAGCGAGGCTACGGCAGGAGTAGCTGTGGACATGGAGGCTGCATTAGATGCTTTGGCAGCTGAGGTGGACTGTAAAGCACTAGAAGCCTGGCTGGCAGAGGACTCGGAGGATAAGGATGGCCTGGTTAGCCAATCCACCAAGTCCTCTGTATGTTCCTGCTGCTTAAGACGGCCAGCACCAGTTAGAAAGGACAAGCGTGCCCCTGCAAACGATGCACCACGTCCACCACGACCAGAGGCACAGCCACCCGACACAGAGGCTGCTTGCCCTCTTATCTGTGTCTTGGAGCGTCTGCCTGTCCTTTTTGTTCTTTCAGACATGGTGAGTGATATATAGATTAATATATACAGAACTCTGATTCAACACTGGTATAAAGATTTAAAGAACTCTGGTATAACTCAGTGAGACACACTGATAGCTGGCAGCCAGTGACAAGAGACAGATCACCTCAATTCACAAATGTTTTGTAGAAATTTGTGACCGCCAAAATACTTGCTGGCAGTGACGAGAGACAGATCACCTCAACTCACAAATGTTTTAAAGAAATTAGTGAGCCACAAAATACAACGTGGTACTGGATGTGTGACGAGACACAGATCACCTCAATTCCCAAATGTTTTGTAGAAATTAGTGAGCCCCAAAATAATGCGTGGTACTGGTTGTGTGACAAGAGCCAGATCACCTCAATTCACAAATGTTTTGTAGAAATTAGTGAGCCCCAAAATACTGCGTGGTACTGGATGTGTGACAAGACACAGATCACCTCAATTCACAAATGTTTTAAAGAAATTAGTGAGCCCTAAAATACTGCGTGGTACTGGATGTGTGACGAGACACAGATCACCTCAATTCACAAATGTTTTGTGGAAATTTGTTACCCCCAAAATACTGCGTGGTACTGGCTGTGTGACAAGACACAGATCACCTCAATTCACAAATGTTCTAAAGAAATTAGTGAGCCCCAAAAATAACTTGCTGGCACATTGACAAGACACACATCACCTAAATTCCCTGATATTTGGTAGAAATGAGACCCAAAAAGACTTGCTGGCACAGTGACAAGACCCAGAAGATCACCTCAATTCACAAATGTTTTAAAGAAAGTTGTAAACCCCAAAAAAACTTGCTGGCACAGTGACAAGACACACATCACCTAAATTCCCTGATATTTGGTAGAAATGAGACCCCCCAGACCCCCCAGTAGCGTGGCAGACCGGCAGTAACAAGACACAACTATCTCCTTTGAAATCTCCTCTGAAATGCGTGCAGAATCGGCGCGTGGAAACGTTATATAGTGTGCTGCGGGACTTAGCTCTGTGGGCCCATGATTGGGCAAAATTTGCCCAATCAGGACTCTGAGCGGTGATTGGCATAGTGTTGAACCAGTCTTGCACCAGACCTGTGGTCAGGTGCAAGGCTGTAGCCAATTACGAGCTTCAGGCCAGTGGGAAAATGCATTGTGGTTCATTGTGGTCGAACATGCGGCGAACACCCGGAAATGTTCGGTGTTCGCGATCTCATCGAACAGGCCAAATTCGGGTCGAACCCCGAACCGTCCGAACCCGAACCGCTCATCCCTACTGTTAAAATATGAAATGAAAAGAAACTAAACCACAAATCGTTTAAAACACAAGTACTGCTAATTTACTGCTGCCCTAGGTCTAACTAAACTCGTGCACCCCCTAATTTAAATTTGACACCCCCCTTCCTGTCAAGGTCACACCTCTTTCTGATTAAACCCCACCCTTCCTATTTAGGCTCCACCCTTTCCTCTTAGAGCTCCGCCTTTTCCTCTTTATATTAAAAGTGGACACCAAGTGCCTACTTGTATATTTTGTATACCATTTCAAATGTATCTATTGAGATAAATAAAATTAGGAAATGTTTAAAGTTATGCTTTTTTACAAAGATCAGCCATGCATGTCAAGTATACTGGATCACAGCCACTCTAATTGGTTGAACAATAAAATCCACAGAAACGTGCAGTGTGTATGAGCGTATCACAGAGCTGCACAGCAATAAAACCCACAGAAATGTGCATTGTGTATGAGCGTATCAGAGCTCCACGGCAATAGAACTCACAGAAATGCGCACTGTGTATGAGCGTATCACAGAGCTGCACAGCAATAAAACCCACAGAAAGGTGCAATGTGTATGTGCGTATCACAGAGCTCCACAGCAATAAAACCCACAGAAATGTGCAGTGTGTATGAGCGTATAAGAGCTGCACAGCAATAAAACCCATAGAAATGTACGCTGTATATGAGCATATCACTGAGCTCCACAGCAATAAAACTCACAGTAATGTGTGCTGTGTATGAGTGTATCACCTAGCGCCACAGTAATAAAACTCACAGTAAAACTCATTTCACTTAAACCCCCCACTCTTTCCAATTCATAACCCCCCTCCGTTCATTTCATTTAAACCCCCACTTCTTTCATGTAACCCCCACCCATTTCATTTAATCCCCCACTTCTTTCATTTAACCCCACTTCTTTCATTTAACCCCCACTTCTTTCATTTAACCTCACTTCTTTCATTTAACCCCCACCTCTTTCATTTAACCCCCACCTCTTTCATTCAACCCCCACCTCTTTCATTTAACCCCTGCACACCTATTTCATTTAAACCCCCACCTCTTTCATTTCATTTAATCCCCCACTTCTTTCATTTAACCCCCACACCTATTTCATTTAAAAAAAACACCTCTTGCATTTATTTAATCCCCCACCTCTTTCATTTCACCCCCCACCTCTTTCATTTCACTCCCCCCACACCTATTTCATTACCCTCCAACTCTTTCATTTCACCCCCACCTCTTTCATTTCATTCCCCCCACACCTATTTCATTTACCCCACCACCACTTTAATTTCATTCAACCCCCCTCACTTAACCCCCCACCACCTCTTTCATTTAATTGACCTGGGCGCTAGCGGCTGGGCTGGGAGCTGATGGCTGGGGGCGGGCCTTCCCGGCATCTGCTCTGGCAGGTGGAGCACATGGGAAGAAGTGACGTCATATGACCACTTCCTCCCAGCGCTTTCGCTCGGCGTCCGTATTAACGGCCGCGGGTGGCAGGTCTCACGTTTGGCGGGTCCCATGATCGAGCGGGGGCAGCTGGTCCCACAGAGTGGCGGGCTGCCACCCCCTGTAAATTTCCGCCCTAGGCCTTGTCGGCCTAGGCCAAGATACAGCGCTGACTGTATATCATGAATGCATCATTGGCTTTTTTTTATAAAACCCTAAAGTATATATAAACACTTGGGGCAGTATTACATACTGCCCGCTAAAACGAGACGTTGTAACATCTTGAGTATTATGCATTGTAGTGAGTGACCTCAGAGCTCTCCCTGTATTCTGCTTGGCTGTTGAAATGCACGTTTAATGTTTGTTTAGCTTTCTGTTACAGTGAGACGGGGGGGTCGCTACTTGTAGCTTCCTTTTAGAAATAAAAAGTGACTATAGTAAGAGCTCACTGAGAATTGTGTTTCAACACTGGAGACACACTAGTCCTGCATTAAAAAGGTATGCAGAAGGGTATCATGTTCATTTCTTTATATTTCATGCATACACGTATTTGGTAGAGAAATGTTTACATTGTTGTACTGTCGTGTTTTGTACTTGTAAAGATCATACTGTTGTAACCTTCTTCTTGAGTTTCATCAGGTAATACTTTTACATTGGTGTTATTTTAACTTTGGTTAAAATGATCACAACTTGCTTTGATGTAAAAATAAATTAAAAGTAATTAAACTAAACATACTTTATTCAGAGAGCATCGAAATGTCACCGACATGTCCCTTGTTCCCAGCACTTCAGGGAATCAAATTCCCCAAACCTGCAGTGAATTCAGCATTCACCACAGGGTTCCCGAAGTGCAGAGAACGGATCCGAAAATCCGCAGAAAAACCCGTCGATAAGCCGCTGATACAATCCAAAACATTGAATTGATCTGAAACGCTGCAGAACGTACCTGACAATCTGCCGTAAACCCACCGAATGTGTCGAACAGAGCGCCGACCAGCCGCCGGAAAAATCCAACAAACCAAGGAGCGGGGTAAAAAAACAAAAAAGCAATTGAAAGTTTCAAATTTGAAATGCTGTTTGCAAAAAAACTACTGAACAAAAATGTCTTGAATTAACATATAAGGTCCTATGAATGATACTAAAAAGGACTGTTACAGAAAAAAAACACTATTTAATAAAAATGGAAAAAGAGACTTTTTGCTGCAGATTAAAAGAATAAATGGTTTAATAGATATTCAATAAAAACGTGAATATTTTTAACATTGAAACCTATGGGATTCGCCTGATTAAACCTGCCGAATGAAACCACTGAACATCAGGGCATTTCACTGACATTTCACTGCTGTACGGGTTCTCTGAATAGATTAACTATTACTTCTCTATGAGGACTTTCATTGCTGCTGGACAGCACTGTATTTCACTGGCAATTCACCAAAATTGGCGAACTATCTGCTTTCTTCCGAATTACTATGAAATTGCACCGTATGGGGAAATTCACTATTCAGTGCAATTTCGGGGATGGTTCGGCTCTCTCTGAATAATCCTGAAAATGAATGCATACTGCTCATTATTATATCTTTCCTAAGAACTACTGTATGTAAATGAAAGAGTGAAAGCTTTGTGGAAAACATAATGAAATCAAGTAATGCACTAAGCAATATCATTTATGTTACTAATAGTATAGCACGGTAAAGAGTATAGAATCAAAATCGACCTATGAACTAACTACAAACAGTTGATTAAGAACCAATCAAGTTGACCATTCTTATATATTTACAAAAATTATGATCATAAAAATGTGGAATTGCCCCTTCATGTGATTACAAATAATGAATTATCTTCTTTCAACCTATACAGGGCTATCGTGGGTTATTTCTGCCTCGTTGTAATTTATATCATCCTATACATTAATCTTTTACATTTTACCATCTGGATTTAGAAAGCACCATGTTTATTATTTCATTCTATTACATACTGCTTTACTGACCTATGGCATTCTTTATTGAGTTGTTTTTTCCATTTCCTATATTGCTTTTTAAATCAATGCTATAAAGACGATGTCAGTTGACTCACCAAACCTGGAATAGTGGAGAATTAACAAGGGAATTATATATTTTATGCACACAGTTTCCCACGCACGTGCCTGTGTGTATCCTCAGCACATTGTATATTACTAGTGTAGCGCTGGTTTTAAATCCCCTGCCGTGTAGTACTTGTTTTTGGCCACCGGAGGGAGACAAGCACAATGTGAGACGCTGAACATTGGGACTACATTTCCCGGCATGCTTTGCGGGCGGACACAGGAAGTGGGTGGGACACAGACGCTGACATCCTGAGCCTCGTGAGGAGAGCTGGCAGAGCGCGCCAGGGAGTGAGAGAAGCAAGACACAGTGCTGCAGAATGTGACAGTGACCAGGCCGGAGCGCAGCTGGGGCCTGACAGAGATAAAGACCGGGTTATTCAGCCAGAGAAGAGGAAGACCCAGTGATTCACCAGAATACCCACGCTGATATCGAGTGAGCTGGAAGACCCCGAGTTAGGAGCACCGCAGATCGATTGGACAGGGAGTGCAGGTGGTGAGCTGGACATCTTGCGGCAGCTACAGAAAAGCAAGACAGCGGATCCGGTAACCCATAAAATCCCAGTCAAAATCGAGCGGAGAGACGTCCTGGGTCGAGCAGAGCACCAAGTATCGGGCGGATGGGTGAGAGGCCTTCCAGGCCATTGTGAAAATAGAAAGCACGCTGCTGTTTGTTTCAAAACCCACAGGGCCCCAACTTGACTAGTCGAAGATACCTCATAAATAATTCACTGGCCAGTTGAATATTGTACCCGGGTACCATCACACACACACACCTACATTCTTGGGACATAACCTATACGGGACTCACTCCCCAACCACAAAGGGGGTTAAAGATATATTTTTCCTTTTCTTTTCCGCTGCACGTTTCTCGAATTACGAAGCCTTGTATTTCTTTTCCGCTGCGCGTTTCTCGAATTACGAAGCCTTGTATTTCTTTTCCGCTGCGCGTTTCCCGCATTACGAAGTACTGTAAATATATCTACGTATACCGTGTTATTCATTATATGCCATTTATTCTAGTAAACTATATAATTTATAAAATCCACGTCAGTGTTGGAGTATATTTATTCCCTAGTGCGGGGAGACTGACCCGAGGTTCAATTTCAGCGGCTCCTCCGGGAGTGAGCGCTACACTAGGTTCTATCATCATGCCGACAACATGAAAGCAACAGATATGGAACAAGCCAACAGTAATCAGATACCAGCAAAAAACTTAAGCCAATGTTTCATTCATTTAAAGACCAAGTCTAGTAAGATTTGTTTTTGTAGAGTTTATCTGATGCTGTATCAACTGATAGCAGCTCATAATATCAGCAAGCTGTATAACAGAACTCTCCATTGATACTTTAAGTCATCACGATTTGACTTCTTTGATGGTAGCAGTTATTTGTTGATTCAGAGGAATGCGTCATAAATGCCCTCTTGTTAGGACTGTGTTCTCAGACAGCAGTGAATTATAGGAGATACAATTCACTCTCTTTAAATAGCGCAAAACGTGTACCCAATTCCAATTCATACATAAGGTATACATTGACTAGATATTGCCAGGAAATTAAGGGCAGTATTACAAAGCTGGTGCTTACTTAACCAGAGCTGTTGTAAACTTACCAGAGCCATTATAGGGCTACATTTCAATAATCGCGCTAAAACGGGGGCGCTATGGAGAAAAATCTGTGCCTGCAGGTTTCTCCTTTGCACCCCCGTTTTAGCACGGAATTGCAATGCAGGCGCTAGAAAAGCTGCCATCGTTAACGGGCGCTAAGCCCCAGGATGCGCCGCTGCGCATCCTCTCCATGGACTCCATTGAGGCAGACCCTGGCGGTCACATGACCTGCCGGATCTCTCCTCGCGGGATCCAGCAGGTTGGCGTACTGATCCGCAGGGAGAGACTGGGGGACTTTTTCCCCCAGTCTCTCCCTGCTCCCACCGGATGGAGGAGGCGGTTGGAGCCACAGTCCTCGCCGCGGGATAGGAAGTGAGTAACTGATTAATTTTGGCGGGGTTACTGCTGGTGCTAAGGGATTCTGCAGCAGCGGAATCCGTTAGCAACAAGTCCTGGCTGTGGTTATCTTTTTGCTAACCGCAGCTGGACGTTAATCAGCGTTAGGACTTTTGTAATCCTAACGCTGATTAACACTTTGCGCCCCCATGTTAAGTATAGGGAGCGCAAAGTAAAGTACAACTGAAAAGCGCAAGGTACCAAACGGTAACAGGTTTCTTAACCCGTTAGTGTTTGGATTGTATTATGGTGCGTCCGTGTTAGGGCCACCAGGGCTAACGTTAACGCTCACGCAGGTGAGCGCTATTGTTAGCACCAACTATGTAATGTAGCCCATAGTCTATGGAGGAGTTAAGTTTACAACAGCTCTGGTTACGTTAGCACCAGCTTTGTCATACTGCCCTAAATTTGTAGAACTAGTTAGGTAATATGTTTCATCAATAAAAAGATGCCTTACCAAAATTGGATTTCTTAATCATAAATGGTATGAACATTTAAAAAGAAAACCTGCTTCTTACTATTAATTTTTATGTTTTGTTTCTTAGATTGCACATTCCCTGAAGTGTACTGGAGAGAAACAAATGAGCTGCAATGGTTACATAAATCAATTGTCTGGATCGAAAGGATTTATCAAATTCTCTTTTGTCCGTTGATTGTTGTTGGTAATAGCTTGTACAACATGAATTATATGATGAATTTTCACAGACATTTTCAAAGAACAATCCTCCTGCTTGCCACTTTTTGTACAGTGAGCATTGTCATTTCGGCCTATTATTTGTACACTGGCTATAAACAAGACAATGAGCTATCGGAAGTTTCAATGGAAATAGATTGCGCGCACATTGAATCTTTGCCATATAAACTGCTGGAACAGAGAACTGGAAAACATTCTGTTTCTCTAAGGACAGAAGCCATTATCCTGGTCTTTATAGAAAGTCAATACTCTCAACTTGGCCAAGACATCGTAAGTGTTCTAGAATCTAGCAGGTTTAAGTTCCGTTCAGAAATGGCCCCAGGGAAAGGTGATCTTCCACCACTTACAGAAAACCACATTGGAAAGTATGCTCTTATTATATTTGAAAACTTTCTGAAATACGTGAACATGGATTCATGGAATAAAGAAATTCTGGACAAATACGGCCGTCACTATGGAGTTGGCATTATTGGATTTCTTAAAGGAAATGAAAACAACATACAGAACTTCAATATAAAGGGTTTCCCGTTTACTATCCATAGCAATATGGGTGTCAAAAACTGCTGTATTAACCCCAACACACCACTTCTACATCTAACCAAACCATCAAGAACAGGCAAAGGAGTGTTACTGGGAAGTGAATGGACTGTGTTTGAGTTTAATCAATCTTTTTACCAACCTGCTGTTTTTACTAAGGTAAAATTGCCTGTTAATACCCAACCACAATTATCAAAAACATCCATTTTTGCCACCGTTATGTATGACTTGGGGCTTCAAGATGGGATCCAGAGAGTATTTTTTGGCAATAATTTGAATTTTTGGCTTCACAAGCTTATTTTTGTAGATGCAATCTCATTCCTGACAAAGAAGAGCTTAATGCTGTCCTTGGAAAGATTCATTCTTGTAGACATAGATGATATATTTGTGGGGAAGGAAGGAACCAGGATGAATGTCAATGATGTCAAGGTAAGTCTTAATTATTATCTACATTATTTAAAAACTGAGAGGTGAGCTCTCTTCTGATTAATTATTCATTGACTTGGCTTTTCTATCTTGGTGTCCATGTGCAGTGTAAATCTACTACTTCATTTTATATGCAGCTTTGACTTTATTAATTTCGGTTATATCAATAGATTGCTGGAATTAAGATTATCCCAGAGATTTACTGGTAATAGATTTTGTTAGTATATAGAATTATGTTTTCAAAAGGTATTAATAAAAAAACTGCAGAATATTTCCACACTTATAATATTTTATTATTTTGTTTGTCTTCAAATACTTAGACAAGAAATATAACAACACACATGCATTTCACAGCTAAAGTAAGACACTCTTAATTTATGTGATTGTTAAAAGTGGAGCGTAGAGAAAAGCTCTGTGGTGTACCACAACAAAAAAAGAAACAAAATATTCAGTAAAGGAATAATTAACTATTAAAACGCTAGTGCTCTACATTCGTATATAACAGGAAGAATTACCAAACCTATGCCCCACAATAGGATCAATATTATAATTCACCAAGAAATTAAGGCAAAAAGGTTCCAAAGAGTGCAAGATTTACATCATCAGACCTATTATAAGGTCACTTGGTATGTCATATGAGGACATACTCCACATAATGTCTGTAATATACTTGTCTACCTACCTAAATAAAGAATTTAAAATGGTTCCAAAAACAATAGTTACTGTCACGTGGCGTGTGCGGTTCAGGTATGAGCCCAGCAGGTGGCGACACAGAGGGGAGGCCAGACAGGAATCAAGCAACGAAATAACTTTAATGGAACATAAATAGGCCTTGGCAGCAGGCACTTGAAAGAACAGAGAATTGCAATAAAGTCCAGGGAGTAGTCTTGACTGGAGAGCCAGAGGATTATGGGCTATGCAGTCCCAGACTGCAGACAGGGCCCACCAAGAATAATCAGGCTGGCTGTGGTACCTTAACCACTTGGCTGCTATGGACGCGCTCAGCGCGTCCAGCCAAGTGGTTCTCCTGTGCTATGGACGCGTTGAGCGCGTCCATGCACAGGAGGCAGCAATCCGCCGGATTCCGGAGGATTGCTGCACCCCCCCGGTGCGGGCTGACATCTTGGATGTCAGCCCAGCACTCGGGACCCCTGCGGGGACATTAGATGTCATCGCGGCGATGCGATGACATCTAATTCAGGCGCCCCCCGCATGTGCGGAGGAGGCGCCTGAAAGGGAGGGGGGAGGTCCTTCGGACCTCTCTCCCTCCCGATCGCCAGGGAGCAGGGAGTTAATACAGGCACTGCTTGGTCCAAACGGTGGCTGTCATTAACCCCTGAGGAGCCGGATCACGAATCGGCGCTGAAAAGTGCCGGTTCGTGATCCTTTCCCGGAGCTGGCCGACATCTTGGATGTCGGCCAAGTCTCCGGGAACTCCCCCTGAGGACTGGCGTCATCCTGCATAGCACGATGATGCCAGTCCTGGAGTTAACCCCTAGCTGCCACCAATGGTGGAGATAGGGGGTTCCAATGAACCCCCTATCTCCCGATCCGTGGCAGGTAGGGGTTAAAGTTTGGTACTTTTGGATCGGCCAGAGCATGGCCGTTCCAACGATACCAAACATGACTATGAAAAAAGTTTTTTAAAAAAAAGAAAAAATAAAAATAAAAAGATATTTTTAAAAAAATTCATAAAAAATTTTTAAAAAAAAATTCTTTTTTTTGGTTTGTTAATGCAGCAATATTGTTCCCATTTCAATTATAATGTGAACAATGATGCTGCACTAACAATTTTTGTATGCGGTGCGTTTGTTAAAAATTACGTAATTTTCCCCAAAAAAAATGTAACGATATCCCATTTCTAATCTTTTTAACAAGCGCACCCCATACAAAATATAACCGCAATTGCTCGCATGTTAAAATGTGAAAAAAAACCACTTTACACGTTGTAAATTATTGAAAATTCATATTTTATTGCATTTTTTGTTATAATATACAGACAGGACATGACGTACACATATAATAATGACATATTATGAATCTGCCGAGTCTGACGGAAAGAACGATATATAATATGTCTGGGTCATATACTAAAATAAGCCTTCAAAACACGTTTAAACAAGATGAGCGAAACAGGTAAAAATGAGCTCAGCACACAGGCGGGAAATGCCTCAGCAGCGAAAGGGTTAATCACAGGTCAGAGAAGGTGAGGAAAGGCTGTAATCCACAGGTAGGTCTCCAGACACTGGGGATAGAGAGCTATGCGATGGAAGTCTTTACAGATTGTCTACACCTTGTCTTCACCTTTACAGAACATATGAACAAGTATAGTCCTTCATACAACAAAATATGTTCTCATTAGGTATTGAATATCTAATAATACGTTCAAACTTAATCAATATATGTAAATGCTGGAAGATCATAAATACTGATATGACTCGATTTTTTTAAAACTGTATTCAGGTTACTCCTCTTTTTATGTGTCCGAACCTATGTGGTAGTAGGTCCTGTATACATCAGTATGCACATCATATGCTGAAGAAAGCCAAAAAATTGTATGCACTGATACTATCACCTTACTACATTCACAAAAGCCTATTTTGATTGATATTTAATCAAAATAAAAACTAGTAACATCTGGTGACTATGGTTCACAACAGGAGATAGAGTCAAATAAATGAAGATCTTAACATATATATCATACTATATTGAGTCACGTCAACTGCAATGAATTCATCAGATAATGCTCAAAAAGTGGGTAATAAATATCAACATTACTCAGTGTTAGGTTTTGACCCAGATGTCTCAGTAGGGATAGTTTTCCTCTTCTGAGATAAGGGACACCATTTAGAGCAGTGTTTCCCAAACCTGTCCTCGGGACCCCCAACCATGCCAGGTTTTCCAGATATGTGAAGCACAGCACAGGTGATATGATTTGCTGCTCAGTGATTGCAGGATTCAGTCTGCATTTCCCCAACGTGACCTGCAAAATCTGGCCTGATTGGGGGTCCCGAGAAGAGGTTTGAGAAACACAAATTTAGAGCATGGATGTCAAACTCCCTGATTCCCATGATTCCTTAGCATCTATTGCATTCAGAGAATTCTGGGAATTGCTGGGAGTTGTAAGACATAAACATCGGGGGGGGGGCTGGAGTATGACAGTTCGGATGTAGAACATTTCATTCCAGCAATATTTATGTAAAAGGTAAATAAATATTTGAAAAATTGGCAAATGTGCGTTATTATAATTATTTTATTTTAATCAAGAATCACTTGGTACTTTAAGGTTTAAGGAGATTATCACATGTAAGATTTCACTTGTCACTGAAAATGTCAAATGTGGAAATGTTATAATACATAAATTTTGAGAACATGATAAAGCATGGAGTATTTTATCTCAATACTGTAAGCTGCACATATTAATGGCCACTGATAATATAAATTAAAAAATAAAGGTGGTAAAGTTGTGATTTATAAACCACAACAACTCACTAAGTGAATGATACAATAGGACCCCCTCTGTAAGATAAGATATAAAATACACCATATAAAACAAGTGTGTATTCTGACCTGTAGGTGCTAAAATACCACAATATCTATAGACTATAGACAGGAAACTCACGGTTAAAGATGCATAATAGCACCTGGCCAAAAGGTCAGAAGGCCCTCCCATGAATGATTTAAATGTCTCTTTCAATAGCCTTGAACATTATTTTCCTGAAAGCTTCACATCTCATCTAAATGCAAGGTCTCACTTTGTGCTGATGGATATTCCAAAATACCACCAGTTCTAATTTACGTGTTCCATTAATTTCTATTTATTTTCCTTGTGTTTATCCATCGCCATACAACCATAAACCAACTCAATCTCTGTCTCTCCTTTTGCTACTTAATGTTTTTAACCCATATTTAAATTTTTACATTTGAAAAAGCCTTACCAAAATATATTCAGACACTCCGTATAAAGCCTGCTTTCTGTATCGTGTATAAAGTGGATGACTTTAAACAAGGGTAAAAGTCTGTGATGGTTATTCAGAGAGCCGAAATTTCGTTCCCTGCACTTCGGGGAAGCAAATTTCCCCACCCTGTGGTGAGTTCAGCATTCACTGCAGGGTTCCCGGAGTGCAGGGAACAAAACCTGAAAAATGACCACAAAATCACCACACAACTGATGAAGTCCCGCCGAACTCCTGCTGAAAAACCTGCCGAAATCACTCAAACCGCCGCAAAAAAAACACTGAACGTCCAGAAAATGCTGATGAGCTGTCGAACACCACACAGACCAGCCGCCGGAAAAAGCCACCAAGCTGACAGATAGGGTAAAAAAGAAAAAAATACGATTGAAAGTGTCAAAATTGAAACGCTGTTTGCAAGAAAACTACTGAACGACAATGCCTAGAATTTAAATATGAGGTCCTATGAATGATAAGAAAAAGGTCTGTTACAGAAAAAAGAAAAAAACACCTTTAAAAGAAAAGGAAACCATTTTTTTGCTGAAAAATGCCTAAAAGATCCTAAAAAAAAATCAATAAATAGAGATATTTTACTGCAGATTAAAATAATAAACGGTTTATTAGATATTGAGTAAAAACCTGGAATACTTTTAACATTGAAGCCTATAGGATTCGCCTGATTAAACCTGCCGATTGAAACCATCGAACAGCAGGGCACTTCAGCAACTTTTCACTGCTGTTCGGTGTTCTGTGATTAGATTGACCATTTGCTTCTCTATAGGGGATTTCATTTTTTTTACGCCATTGATACCGTCACGGTTACCTCATTGATTATTTCTGGCACAGCCTTTTTTATAGCCATTGTCTGACACTGACACTTTTTAATTGCACCTTTTTATGTGCTTGATGTTCTTGAATTGCGTTTAGAAACATAGAAACATAGAAAAATGTCGGCATATAAGAACCTTTCAGCCCATCTAGTCTGCCCAATTACATGGATACTTTACCTGGATTTATCTTTTGTTTAGGATAGCCTTATGCCTATCCCATGCCTGCTTAAATTCAATTACTGTTTTGGCCTCTACCACTTCTACTGGAAGGCTGTTCCATGTATCCACCATATCTCCTCTGTCTCATCTTTTTTCCAAGCTGTACATGTTAAGATCATTAAGCCTTTCCTGGTAACTTTTCTCCTTCAAGCCGTACACCATTTTAGTAGCCCTTCTCTGAACTCTCTCTAAGATGTCTATATCCTTCTTGAGATACGGTCTCCAGTACTGCACACAGTACTCCAAGTGAGGTCTCACCAGTGCTCTGTACAGTGGCATGAGCACTTCCCTTTTCCTACTGCTAATACCTCTCCCTACACAACCAAGCATTCTGCTAGCAT
This sequence comes from Leptobrachium leishanense, assembly GCA_009667805.1. Taxonomy (NCBI): domain Eukaryota; kingdom Metazoa; phylum Chordata; class Amphibia; order Anura; family Megophryidae; genus Leptobrachium; species Leptobrachium leishanense. The sequence goes on along the minus strand of CM019063.1, from coordinate 416,164,104 downwards.
TTCCTGCTGCTCTATTACATTGACTACTTACCCTTAGATCCTCTGAAATAATAACCCCTAAATCCCTTTCCTCAGATGTTGAGGTTAGGACTGTATCAAATATTCTATATTCAGCCCTTGGGTTTTTACGTCCCAGGTGCATTATCTTGCACTTATCCACATTAAAACTCAATTGCCACAGCTCCGACCATTTTTTTAGTTTACCTAAATCATTTGGCTGATCCCTCCAGGAACGTCAACCCTGTTGCAAATCTTTGTGTCATCAGCAAAACAGACATACTTTTCCATTAATACCTTCTGCAATATCACTAATAAAAATATTAAAGAGAATGGGTCCAAGTACTGACCCCTGAGGTACCCCACTGGTAACAAGACCTTGCGCCGAATAAACTCCATTTACCACAACCCTCTGTTGCCTGTCACTCAGCCACTGCCTAATCCATTCAACAATATTGGAATCCAAGCTCAAAGATTGCAATTTATTGATAAGCCTTCTATGCGGAACAGTATCAAAAGCCTTACTGAAATCTAAATCAGCAATGTCTACTGCACCACCTGTGTCTATTATTTTTGTTACCCAATCAAAAAAATCAATAAGATTAGTTTGGCATGATCTCCCTGAGGTAAACCCATGTTGTTTCTGATCCTGTAATCTATGTGTTTTTAGATGTTCAACAATCCTTTCCTTTAACATGGTTTCCATTAATTTCCCCACTACTGATGTAAGACTAACTGGCCTATAGTTCCCCGATTCCTCCCTACTACCCTTCTTGTAAATGGGCACAACATTTGCTAATTTCCAGTCTTCTGGGACGACTCCCGTTAGCAAGGATTGGTTAAATAAATCTGTTAACGGTTTTGCTATTACATCACTGAGCTCTTTTAATAATTTAGGGTGGATCCCATCAGGCCCCATTGATTTATTTGTCTTTACTTTAGGAGGACCATCGCTTTATTCTCTCCACCGTGTATTATTATCAGATACATTGATTCTGTCAGTACTTCATTATTGGCACACCGGCAAATTTACAAGCCCTCGTTTGCTAATATCACTGATTATTGCACTGTTAGATGAGCTTTATGGATTCTTCTTCTCTATAATCTCTATATGGCACATATTTTGGTTGTTTTATTTGTGCTTTTACCTTTGTTGTTATATCCATTTTAGGCAGCATCACATCTACTCATTTGTTTACTTTCTGTATGTTTACATTGCTGATTGATTATATTACCCAATTTAATAGAAATTTACCATATCACACCACACTGTAGCACCTCCTTTTATAAATAAAGACTTGTGACTATATTATAAACTTCACGCTAAACGGGATGCTAAGGAGGAAAACCTGCTGGCAGGTCTCTCCTTAACATCTCCGTTTTAGCGTGATATTATGGAGCAGGTGTTAATCTAGCAGCCTGCCCTGTAATGCAGAGCTAAGCCTTGGGATGCTCGAGGAAGCGCTAAGCACTGCCACGAGCATCCCCTCCATGGAGTCCATTGAGGCTTCCACTGACTGTCACATGACCTGCAGGATCTCGCCTTGAGAGATCCGGCAGATCGGTGGAGTGATTTGCAGGGGGAGACTGGGAGCCTTTTTGACCCCAGTCTCTCTCTGCTCCCGGCGGCAAGAAGAAGGGGATTGAGCCGCCATTCTCGCCACGGGATGAGATGTAAGTATGTGATTTTTTGGGGGGGTTTCAGCTGATGCTGCTTGATTCTGCAGAAGCGGAATCAGTTGGCATCAGGTCCTAGCTGTGGTTAACTTTTCATTTAACCACAGCCGGATGGAATTCGCGATAGGACTTTGTAATCCTAATGCTGATAAACACTTTTGCGCTTCCCATGTTAAGCATAGGGAGCACAAAGTAAGTAAGTTTGCGCTGAAAATCACAAGACCCGAATTGCTAATGGATTTTTTAACCCGTTAGCGTTTGGAATGTAATATGGGTGGCCGCCTCTAAAGCCACCAGAGCTAACGTTAATGCTCACACAGCTGACTGCTAACGTTAGCGTGAAGAATGTCATATGACCCTTGGCATAGTTGACGGATTTAAAGGAAATGGATTTGGATTCATTAGCACCAAGTCTTAAAAATTACTGCAATAACACTGGATTATCCAAAATGACTTTTCAGTGCCAGATAAAGGATATATATTTCTTTTATTTACAGAAAGCTCACACAATGCAAGCTCATGTTTTTTTATGACAGTGATTCTACGGTTATTATAGTACTATACCAATTATGCTAACCTCTTCCATCCTAATTTAGGCTTTTTTCATGAAGCTGCAAAATCGCTACCTCCCTATGTCCATGCGTATGTAATCAAATAATGATATGTGTTCACATTAAAACAATATACTGTATATTAACTGCAGAAGAATGGCACAGAACCGGTGTATGCACATTAAGGTTTCCCATAGAAATAATTGAGAGTATGGTGCATCATCATTTCAAACCCTCACATAAGCATATAATTCTCACTATGGAATCCCGTGAGATAATTAATAAATTACCCAATATTGGGAAGTTTGGATGTTGAATAGGATGTTGAAAAAGAGGCCCAGACAGCCAAATCGCTACCCTTCACTCATCATCAGAAAGAGCTGGGAGGATGTTACCCAGCAACTAACCAGGGTTTCATGGAAAGAACACTATCACCATGGGCTCAATTCCAAGTCAGGTGTAAATTCAACCAGAATTTATCAAACGTTTAGAAAAAAATAAAAAAATGTATCAGGGTTATTCAGAGAAAGGTGAAAACCAGGAGAACTGGCAGGAGAAGAGAACAATCTAGACCAAACAGCCGATTTGGAAAGTGAGATAAATGGGAGAATTTTTCTGGTTTGGCTATTTTGACCTTGAATGTTCACTTCTCCAGTCATTCTCCAGAAGTTCACCTTTGTTTGAATAGTCCTCTATAAATTGTGCAGAGTCAATCTATAGTAACCTGTGGGTTGTTCTTGGTAAGTGCAACCATACATTATTCTAGCTTACATTGTATATGTGTACTGAGGGATGCTATTACCCTTAACTCATGTACGACCAAGTGGTTTTCAGTGAAAACACTTCCAGGAACCCGGGTCTCTTTTTATTACAATATTTCAAATTGTTCCTCAACACTATAACCAGCACATACACGTGCACACACACACACTTACACCTGTGCACACATAAACGCACATACAAACATACCTACACATACAAACACAAGCACACACACACACTACTCTATCTCTCCTGCCTGTCATTTGTATGATAGTGATGAATTTATTATATTTGACAGCTGGCAGATATAAATTCTTGCTGTTTATTGGCGGATATGTCCAATATATTGTAAGTTCAGGGACATATTCTGGAGCCCATTTGCAAATGAAATTTGTTTGCAATAAACACAATGTGTTTGTAGCTATCCAATATAAATCCAGATTGAATTAACTCAATGATGGTAGAGAGGGGGTTAATGTCAAGGTCCAGAATTTGTGAAGGGGAAAAAATGACTAATGTGAAGACATTTCTACATGATAAATCCACTTCAAAACTATACTTGCTAAACTTGGGTTTCACAGATTTTTTTTTTAAAGTACTAAAAGGAAAAAATGCAGTAGTTGACAAGGGATTCCTTCCATGCTCCGAATGTAGTGTGAAGGAGCTGTGTAGAATGCACGGTCCCTGTAAGTCCCTTGGTGGGCATTTGACCTTTCATTGGAACATAAGGTATGTGGAAAAAGCCACTGATAATGTTACAGCTGGAGGCTATGCAATCAACATTTAGCACTATCAACGATAAAACAAACCTGCAGAGAGGAAATAAAAAAAAAATCTGCAAAGTGCACTGAGCTTCCAGTAACTTGAGTTTGGTGACAAAACGTACTATATTCACAAAGAGGATGTGTGAAAAATAAGTCCCCAGATATTTGCAAAAGGCAAAAAGAGAAAAATAAATACGTAATTAAATAAATGAAATTGGCCATAAAAATATTATCTACAGTACTTTACAAACTAGCAGAAAAGCATACTTTATGCTTAAGATTATTTCATGCATTTGCTAATTTTTAGTTAATATATTTCATCCCTTTCTATAAACATCTCTTAGTTTGCACCCTGAATAATATTCCAAAATTATGTCACACACAATATTATTCATATCTGGTTCTTCCTGTAGAGAAATGTTTGAGGGAATTGACAATCCAAAAGTTTCATGACAAAGGCCACTTCTGCTAGCCGGAATATTATCAACAAGACTTAATCTGTGGGGGATCTTGGAGGAACAGTATCTGGGACCTCTCAACTTTTGAGTGTCTGTGTTCTGAGACCTATTTGGAAAATCCGGTACCTCACCTGGTATAAAACCAAAAGTATTAATTTTAAGTTATTGCCATAACATTTATATCACACAATTTATTAGTATGTGGTATGTGGTATAGCATGAGTTTGTCAGCACAACGTTCTGTAAGCGTTCCAGGACCTGAACCCACCTCACCAAACTTCTGCTCTCATATGCACTTTGCATTCCAGCACTTTCTGATTTACAAATTAAGCAACAGTTGTCACCGATAATCAGCCCAAAAAGCTACTCTTTCTACATTGCTGAATAGAGTGCCAGTATTCCTCAGTTAATTACAAAATCAAAAGTTTCATGAGCCCTCTTGTAAAGAGATGGCTACAGGAATATTGAGTGCAAGTAGACGTGCTCAACAGTTACATTTAGAAGAACTTATACAACGCCAACAGATTCCGTAGCGCTTTACAATGGGGAAGCACAAACAGGAGAAGACGTGCATGATACAAGAGGAAAGACAATCCTGCCCATAGGATACCTGTCCAGGTAATACAGCACTTTAAGGCTGGGGTCAGACGAGCGCAGCGTTCACATCCGTGATGGCACACAAAAGTACATCCGTGATAGCATGAAATAAAGGCCAATGGAGTGCCACACACGAAGTACGTCCGCACTGAACTGCGAACGCACAACTGAAGCGGCAAGCGGACGCAAGTTAGGCAAGAACGTACAACCCTTAGAACGGCAGCACAAAGTGCGCTGCATCCGCAATGTCCACATAGCTTTGTGTGTGAGTAATGGAACGTGGTCAGACGGACTGCGTTTATACGTCCAGCATTTTTGACGGACAAAATGGTCCGTCAAAAAATATGTCAGTGAAAGAAACGGACTGTGTGGCCCCTACCTTGTTGTCAGTCAGAAAGTATGTCTGTACTGCACGAACGCACAGTCCGTACAAAATGCGCTCGTCTGACCCTAGCCTAAACCAAGTGCTCAGGCAGACATCCCGTGAGTTTACAATCTAAGGGACAGGGGTAACTGAAACAAATGGGAGCAGAGGAAAGGTGAAGCTTGTGGCCAGAAGAATATTGTAGGGATTGCATGGGAAGGAGCATATGTTGGGGCTTAGTAAGCGTAATTAGAGAGAGAAGTGGAAACAGCTGGAAAGGAGAGCTGGAATTAGGGACTGGGCCTGGGTGGGCAGCTTGGGACAGCAGAGGGAAGAGAGATGGAGGTCAGTCTGTGTACATATGCTGTGGAAAGAGAATGAAGTTTGGTGACTGCGGATTCAAACAAAATAGGATTTTCTGTGTAATTAATAAGAAGTATTTGATATGATCAAGTAAAATTTTTGGAATTTTCTGCATGCAACACCTTTTGCTTTGAGTTTTTTTTATAAACTTATTAAATCTACCTCAGCTTGAAACGATGTTCTTTTTCTCTCACCTGGCCAGTTTTTAAATAATGTTCACCTATCTATATCCCAATTAATTTGTCCTCAGTTTGGCATTTGAAAACTACCCACTTCTACCAATTACCACTTTCACAATCATGGAGATTTATGCCAGAATAAAAATCACACATCACTTGCTGCAATTACAGTAGTCCAGAGACACGTAATAAGAAATAATGTTATGTACTGATATGCAAGTCCATATACAGCTGCACATTAATATACATGTATATTTTTATCTACACTATTCGCAGAAAAAGCCACTGTGACAGTTTAACTCAAGTTGCTGTTTTAGATAGAGACAATTTGCCAAAAGGATTTTTCATTTCAATTTGTGAAGTAAATTTAAAAATTAATTGCAACGTCTAGGAATAGAGCAAGGTTGCAAAATCTTCCAACTCTGACATTTGCTCTTAAAATATAAGTTCTAATTCTTCATAAAAATGTATTTTATTAAAAATGTCATGTGTTATATTTCATAAACTATGTCTTATAAATATATTCTTTTCCGTAATTGTAATTTCACATGCACAAATTTTATTTTTCTTAAAATATCAGAATAATTATGTATTATAATAAAAAAGATCAGAATACTTCACTGCGAAATGTATGTATGTATTAATTAGTCCCATTGTTTCTACTACTTATGGAAAAGGATTTTTCTGCACTAAGAATGTATAATGGAAACTATCCCTTATTCTTAGATTAAGTAAAATGTGGCTATTCTCTCAGGGATATTTTATTGGTGTACGAAGATCAAATCTATGCAGAATGACTGGTGAGGATCTTCCTTAAATATTAAGTGGTCTTTGGTTTCTCCTTGGAGAGGTTCAGCTCTAGTCTAATGCCATGAGGTCATTGAGACATTGGGTTGACTCCATATTGAAGTCAAAAGTATCTATTTGCAGGACTTACTAATTATATATTTGTTGTCTCAGGATATTCTTGATAATGTGTGTCATACGGTATTAGCTTTTTAGAAGGCACGTCATGAATGGGTATGTTAAAGTAAAGAAAAAAAGAGAATGGATTCATGGTATAAAAAATCGTTTCTTGTTAAAAAAAAAAAATGAAACCACCCGCCTAAGAAGACTCAGCTTCATGCTGGGGATTTGTGTAAGTGGTATGTCAGGGATGTGATGTGAAATAATTTTGCTGTATTAAACGTGCCTTTAGAGAAGGGGGTATGAGGAAGAAGTTAAAAGTTCAACATGGATAACAGAGCATGAAATAGATTAAGCAGTTACCCTTATCATTTGATTATAATATTATCTCCACCCATGGTTTGACAAATACCTGATGGTTCCCCGATACCCACTGCTCTTCTCCTTTGAAGATGAAGTAATGTCAGAAAGTAGCATTCCATCATGATAAACATGTTTATGGATCAGATTCACCTTCAACACTTTCAGTGACTCAAAACTACACAGGTTTCCTAGACCATCCAATTATATTTTTCAACATGGACACACAAAGTGCAATGACAACTTTCTTATTAAGTGAGCTTTGCAGATAGGTCTATGTGCATCAGGATAGCCACAGGCTGTGAGAGTGACACCCAGAGACTTCAAAGACCATGATCACTTCATTAACTGGCAGACATTCCGGTGCTTGAGTAACCTATTTAAATTAGGTGCTATAAAGAAAATGTCTTTTTGAAACATAACGCAATTGAAAATCATTTCTTGTGTGTCATAGTCGTCTGCATTGTCTGGATTAATGAATATTTATAATGTCAGTTTTGTAAAGGATGAGTATTGTAAATGGTTGTAAGAGAGTCCTTCTATGTATGCATAAGAAACGCATTTGCATCACCGTCTTCCATTCATTCCAGATATGCATCATACGGTCAATGCAATCTCAGCAAGATTATATTATATTTGGGACATACTTGAAAACGAGAGAAATCTCAATGTATCCTTCCAGGTAAAATCCTTTATAAATAAATAAAATAAATAAATAAATATAGCTACACCAACTATGAGGACATTAAATAGTTGTCCAAATTGGGTAAAAAGACATGTCAAGATCTTGTTTTCAAAGTTCAAATTTATTGGTTTCTTAGAGAAACTGGTTGTATGGGTTGTATTGCTTGGAGTATGTTTGACTATACCCTACAGTGAATTCAGGCAACTGGGAATGTTTGCTACAACTAGGATATGAAGTCACACAGACTTCAACTCAAAGTTTCATTTTAGATAGTATACAAATGAAAGGAAATTAATGTGAGTTTCAGAAAATGTACCTCCTCTTATGTTGAGCACATCCCATCACAGTATGTGCTGGAAGCTGCTGTTAGGTGGCAGCACAGCCACGAGACTAGCATTCCATTGAACAAAATGGCTTATTCTTTGGGATGGACACATGGGTACTTCCAGGAGATGGTGCGACACCTCATACATTTATTTATTTATTTATAACGGATTTTACCAGGAAGGATACACTGATATTTCTCTTGTTTTCAAGTATGTCCTGGGTTCAAGAACATTGAGTTGTTACAGTTACAGAAATAAAAAGTAGTAAAATGCAAGATATTAACAAAAAACAAATATACAGATTAACAGAAAATAAATATGTAGGAAATAGTCATTATGTTACATGTTTACAGGTGCATTCTGTTTTGGGGTATGTTAATAGGGAGCTCTTAAGTGACTTTAGACTGGGGGAAGATTTGATGGTGTCTGAGAGGTTATTCCCTAATTGTGGTGCTTTGTAGGAAAATGAGGATCGAGTCACTTTTTTTTTGTATTGTGGTATTGCAAGTAAGGTGCAAGGTCCTGGATCGGAGGTTATAGGACAAGGTAACTGCTGGGGGAAGCAGTCTATTCAGGTAGGGTGGCAGCTTTCCAGAAAAGCTCTTAAACACCAGGTCGGAAAGGTGAAGGGTGCGTCTAGATTCCAGCGATGGCCAGTTTATTTCTTTTACAATCTCACAATGGTGGGTCAAGTAGTACAATGTAGTAAGTTTCTGAAGGTGTGTTTGCGGGGCAGCTGCATACACTACATCTCCGTAATCAATAGCTGGCATCAGCATTTGTTGTACAATTTGCTTTCTTACCGCGGGGTTCAGGCAGGATTTGTTTCTGTACAGGGCACCTAGTTGTGGTAAAGATTAGATGAAAGTTTTTCGATGTGGGGGCCAAAGGATAGATTTGGGTCTAACCACATACCTAGATATTTGAGAGAAGTGACTGTGGTCAGTGTGCCATTTCATTTTGACCCAACACATAGATGGGTGTTTGCAATTTGTGTAGTTTAGGTGCGGTTCCAAAGAGCATTGTTACAGTTTTGCCAGTATTTAGAAAAAGATTGTTGTGTTTGATCCACTTTTCTACCTCTGTGAATTGTTCTTCCAGAGCTGTCTCCAGCTGCGTGAGATTTGGTTTGCTGGTATAGATTACAGTGTCGTCTGCGTACATATGTACAGTTGAGGCTTTGCAGACATTGGGCAGATAATTTATGAATATTGTGAATAACAGAAGGCTGAGTAAAGAGCCTTGGGGTACACCGCATGTGACTGGGAGTGGGAGGGAAGTGCTGTCAGAAATGAACACATATTGCGACCGATCAGACACATATGATTGGAACCAGGTTAGCGTGCGATCACCAATACCGGAGTTTTTAAGTTTTTGTAATAAGATGCCATGGTCTACTGTGTCAAAGGCCTTGGCGAAATCAAGGAAGATGGCTCCAGTTAGGTTTTCTTGTTCCATCCCAGCTTGGATATCATTGCAAACCTTTAAAAGGGCGGTTGTGGTTGAATGGTTTAGATGGAAGCCGGATTGATCTGGGGTTAAATAGTTCCAATACTGATAGTAATCGTGTAATTGGGAATCATAGTTTTTCTAGGAATGAGATCCAAAACACTGATGATGCGATATTGAGATATGATAGGCAAATGTTGACTCAGCACTGCAAGTTGCCGCTAACAGAAACATTGGCCACTTTCCGCACTTGCTGTGATTGAATGTGCTCAATAAAAGAGGAGCTATTTTTCCTGGAACACTCACTAATTTCCAATCATTAATGTAAAAATCTATAACAAAAACCTTGTCTTTGGGTCTATATGAATCACCCCAATCAGTTTAGGATCCGCAAGCAATCTGAGGGGATAGCATTCTCAGTTGCAAAGGCATAATGCAAATAACTCACAAACCAGCAACGGCAGTTTATTAGTTTATTACCCTTACCCTTCATGACAAGATAATTGTTGGAATTCAGCAGCTGATGAATAAATAAAACAAACTCCATAAATCCTCCCACCCAGTTCCTACAAACATGATCACCCTGTATTTATTTTATGGAATAGAATTGTTAAAAATTTGAGATCTCAGCATTCTACATTCTAACATTAATACATAATGTAATATAAAATATACCATGGAAATAAAGAGTAAATTAATATATTAATATTCATTTAAGATTAATATATGCATTATATTTTATATCTCACATATGATGAAAAATAATAACATAACAAACATCATTAATAATTGAATTAAAACCACAAGCATAAAATAGGCTCCAAATACGTATTTTTTAATCCTCAGTTGCTATTCATTCCATTTAGTGCTGAGTTGGTAATTTATTGTGTGGATGTGAAGGATAATTAAACTGTAGCTATGGGAGACATACTGGGAGGGGGTGTAGTAGAAGTTGTGCAGCTATTTCTAGAAGGAATTGTTTAATGCATCTGTAAAGCCCTTCTTTGAATAGACAAAATAACATAATGAGGTTTATAGATCACGTGTTCGGCCTAAATAGCAAACATATACATATATGTAAAGAAGGTATGGAACGCAGTCCCCATTTATCTAACACAGACACAAATGGCCTAGAGTAAATTAAGTTTTTTTTAGATTATTGATCTTTCAAGTCACACTGTTAAAGTACTCAGTTCTACCATAAATATATCCTGCTTATCTCTAATTAATTTATGCTCCTGTTAAAACCTTGATAAAAGACTAAGGGCTATATTCCATAGTTGGTACTAACTTAACCAAAGCTGTTGTAAACTTACCAGTGCTATCATAGGGCCCTATTCCCTAGTGAACGCTAACTGTAGCATTCAGGGGAGTAAAACATTTACGTCAGGATAAGTGACTTTAACGCATGCCCCATATTACCTTCCTAACAATAAACATTGAAAAAATCCGTTAGCGCATCGTTGATTGCACTCACTTGCGCGAGCTTCCTGTACTTTGCACATCTTATACTTTGCACTCCCCACGTTTTCAGTAATTTGCATTAGGATAAGTAGGGTATTACAAGGTCCTAACACTAACACATCGATGGGTTAAACAGATTTTGACGTCACCCAAAAGCTGGTGCTAACTGATTTTGCTTCTGCAGAATCGGTTAGCATCAGCTAAACTCCCTCAATAAATCCGATACTCACCTCTCATCCCACAGAGATGCCCATTCCGCTGCCTTCTGGCCACCGGGAGCAGAGTGAGACTGGGGACAAATAGCCCCCAGACTCCCTCCACAATCACTCCGCGATGCTGCACAATCTTGCGTCCCTGCAGTGCATCCCTCCATGGAGTCCTATGGACTGGCGCAGAAGCGCTACCATGAGCATCATTTTTATTATTATCATCATTTATATTGCACCAACAATTTCCGTAGCACTTTACAATAACCAAAGGGAACATGATACATAAAAATGGAGATAGGATGGAAACAATAGGTGTAGAGGGCCCTGCTCATAGAAGCTTACAAACTAGAGGGATTGGGGTTGTGAAAGACAAGGGGAGTTTTACTGGATGTCAGTATCTTTAGTGCCAGCAGTTCAGGAATGGTGGGGCAATGCAAGTGGCTTCAATCATGTTTGAGTAATTATGTGGGCAAGGGGATGAGTTGCATCAGTGATGTGTTACGTTAACCTGAAGAGATGGGCTTTGAGGGATTACTTGTATATAGGGTAGGTACCCCTAGTGCTGCCAAATGAGCTCTAATGCATCAATGCTGTGTGCCACAAAACTTCTGAACATGTCCTTTGGTATCTGTCACCAAGACATTAGCAGCAGTTCCTATAACCTTTTAATGCCACGGGCGTACTATGCCATCCTCAGTGGGCCTTGAAGCCATGGGGCGACATAGTAAGCCACGCTGACTTCAATTGACCTCCTTTGCCCCACCCACCAGTCAGCAGGGAACTCAGACTGTCCCCCCGCAGCCAATAATGAGCGTAGCGCGCCAACTGCATAGGCGGGCTGGAGGAAGGACCCTAGTACTAGTATTGTCCACCAGCGTTAACGCCCACTGCAGGGCACACCCCGCCCGGCATTAAGGATTAAGAACTGCAAGTAATGACGTTGGGCCTCCATGGATAAGATTTGTTGTTCTAGTACATCCCACAGATGTTGATCTGATTAAGATCTGGGGAATTTGGAGGCCAGAGCAACACCCTGAAATACTTGCCTGTGTTTCTTAAATCATCCCTGAACAGTTTATGCAGTGGGGCAGGGTGCATTACCCTGCTGAAAGAGGCCACTGCAATCAGGGTATACCATGGACACGAAGGGGTGTTCGTAGTCTGCAACAATTTCAAGGTAGATGGTACGTGTCAAGTGCGTTCTGACACCTTTCTATCAAGGCCAGCATTATGTGTTTCAACAATTTGGTCTAGAGTAGGTCTTCTGTTTGTAATCTGACCAGACGAACTAGCCTTTATTCCCCACATGCATCAAAGAGCCTTGGGTGCTCATGACCCTGACTCCCACTTTTAGTAGTTACTAAACAGGACTGGACTGGGACAAAAAATCAGCCCTGGACTTCATCCAGACCAGCCCACTTCAATTATGCAAACACACACAAAAATAGTATATAAACCAACCGGATCACTCAACCAATCGCATTACAGATACCGGAGTTGCCGTAGAGCGACTGGGTGAAGCAACGCAGTGGCACTGAGGTTGAACGCGTACAACTCCTTAAGGTGAGGCAGATGCGCAGCAGGTCTCACCGTCACGGTGGCCCCAATATGAGAATGTGTCTGTTTCACAGACGGTGAGGAAGTTAACCCATTAAGGGCAGTGCGAGCTGGCGGTGAACCAGCATTCACAGTGGCCCACTGAGCCATCAGCCCACCGGGAATCTCCATGTAGTCCCTATTGCCAGTGCATGCCTGTTACTAAACACTGCAAACACCCCACAAAACATTCCACTTTGGAGATGCTATGACCCACATGTCTAGCCATCACTATTTGGCCCTTGTCAGAGTCATTCAGATCTTTTCGCTTACCCCTTTTTCCTGCCTCCAACACATGAAATTCACGAACTGACTATTAACTTGTGCTAATATATCCCACCCCTTCGCAGTTCCCATTGTAACCATATAACCAATGTTATTCACTTCACCTGACAGGTGCTTTAATGTTGTGGGTGATCGGTGTATATACACTTTTTGCAACTATAGGGTCTATTCACTAAACACTCAACTTGCCACCAAATTGCATCGAACAGAGAATTTCACTGTTGGTGCATTTTCGAGGCAGTGTGACTATTCACTAAGCTGTCAATTTGACAAATACAGGTGAATTGATGGCAAAATGTAGTACAGTTCACAGCATTTCAGCGATCTTCGGCAGCAGCAAAATTATCCCATTGAAAAGCAATGGTTTGTCTATTCACAGAACGCCAAACTACAATGAAGTGACGGCAAAATTACCTGATTTTCAGTGTTTCAGTTCGACAGGTTTAAACAGGCGAATTCATAGGATTCAATGTAAAAATGTAATATAATTTTTTTCCTTTTTTTTAAAAGCAAGCTTATGTTTTTCATTTTCAACAAAAAAGCCTTTTTATTTTTAGAGCACCTTTTTGTATTTTCTTTTTACTTTTTGACCAAATTTTTTGTTTCCATCTTTTTTGGAAGGCGTTTTTTTTTTAATTCCTTTTAAGTAATTTTTAAAGGACCTTTTTATTATTTAGACACATTTAATACAGTTTTAGTGGTTTAAACAGCTATTGGAAGAATACGAGACTTCAGTTTTTTGCAGTTTGATTGAATTCACCAAAATTTCAGTGAAATGGAATAGACAAAACGCGTCAAAGTTACAGCTTTGTGAATAGACCCTTATGTCTCATTATGAAAATGCAGTGAATATGTGTTTACTCCTATTTACAGTTTATTGGATCTTGGTAATGAACTGCTAGTCTATAAGGTCTAATCAAAGAAAGGTGAAACTCAGGAGAATGACTGGAGAAGTGAAAATTCTAGGTCAAAATACCCAAAACAGAAAAATTCTCCCATTTATCTCACTCTCCAAATCGGCTATTTAGTCTAGATTGATCTCTTTTCCTGGTTTTCACCTTTCTATTAATAGACTTGTATGATTTTAAATGACCCTATATTTAACATATCTTAAGATACTTAATTGTAAAAGAATAATAACAGGGTTATTCAGAGAAAGGTGAAACTCTGGAGAACTTTTGGAGAAGCGAAAATTCAAGGTCAAAATAGCCAAACCAGAAAAATTCTCCCATTTATCTCACTTTCCAAATCAGCTATTTTGACCTAGAATTTCCACTTCTCCAGAGGTTCACTTTTCTCTGAATAACCCCATATATAAATAAATAGACCGCCACACATAGGAAAAGGAGAAAACCTATTCCGTGAAAAAATGGAACCTAAGGATATATTCACCAAATGGCACCCTGAAACCGACTTACTGAACTTTATATCATTATATTATAATCAAGTTGCTGTTGCTCAGAATCAGGTCTCTCAATCATACATAAAATAGTCATTTTTTTACCATGGAATCCATCCCTGCGATTGAGATAAAAATAAAATCAAAACGCTGACATTCTACTTTTTCAAACAGACATTGCACGCTCTGAATTTATTAGATATTCCAACCTTGAATTGCAACCTATTAAAAACAACTTCACTAAAAAGGGTATGAATATTCTACAAAAAAATATGAAAGGAAAAAAAAATAGTAAGGCAATACAGGAATAGAAACCTAAACGCAATGAAAAGGAATAAAGAATAGAAAAGCCCATTACTGGGTAGGAGAGAGTTAAGGAAAGGGAGGATAAAATAAATAAGTATGATGGGAATTGAAAAGAGGTCAAAAAACTAATAACCAAGGTCAAGGACACCACAAAATCTCTAAATTGGCAAAACCCACTAGGTCAGGACACCAGAGGTCTGAAAGATCAAGAAACAGGTTGGGTAAATGAAAAATAGATAATAAAGTAGCAATGCACTCTGTGTATGTATCTGCTGCAGTTGATTACGAAAGGTTGCCAGTGTACAGGAGAATTTATTAAATTAATTGTGATGATCATTTCACCTCTGGATTGTTGTTGAAAAAGGACACACGTGGCCATGCATTCATATCGCAGATCAGCTCAGGAGACTGATGGACACCCAATCCTCAAGCACTGAAGAACAAGGGCAGTTAACCCAGGATAATGTAGGAGCTATTTGAACCAACTGTCAAGGTCCATGTCAGAAAATAGGTCCTGAGAAATGTTTTATTTTTTAGCACCATCCAAGGGCAAACAATGTCTAGAGGCGTGTAGTGCTGAAATAGGAAGTGTTTGCTCCATTTCTCTATGTCCACAAATTATGTTTTGCCAAGGAGGAGATCTGGATAGAGGACGGCAGAGAAATGAGAGTCGAGAGGGGGATGGACAGAAGCACAATGGGGCACATTACAATCCTAGAGTTAAAACGCGAGCGCAAGGGAGGAAAAAATGCGCCCGCAGTTTTCCCCCTTGCGCCTGCGTTTTATCACTGGATTACAATGCAGGCGCAAAAACTGCTGCCTGCATTGTTTGCGGGTGCTACCGCCCACGGTGCTCGCGGCAGTGCTGAGTGCAGCCGCGAGCACCCACTCGATGGAGTCCATAGGACTCCATTGAGTTTCCCCCTGCCGGTCACACGACCAGCCGGATCTCGCCTCGCGAGATCTGGCCGTTTGGCCTAGTGATACGCAGGGAGAGACTGGGGGGACTTGTTCCCCCAGTCTTTCCCTCCTCTCGCCAGACGGAGGAGGCGGTTGGAGCCGCGGTCCTCGCCGCGGGACAGAGGTGAGTATAGCATTCTGGTTTGTTTTTTTTAGGCTGGTGTTAACGGATTCTGCAGAAGTGGAATCCGTTAACACCAAGTCCAGGCTGTGGTTAACTTTTTGCTAACCAGAGCCGGATGTTAATCAGTGTTAGTAGATTGTAATCCTAGCGCTGATGAACACTTTGTGCTCCCCATGTTGAGTATAGGGAGCGCAAGGTACAGTAACCTCGTGCTGAAAAGCGCAAGGTACCAAACACAAACGGGTTACTTAACCGTTTGCGTTTGGATTGTAATACGCGGTAGACACCGCAGCTAACATTACCATCAAGAATGTAATGTGGCCCAATGACTGCAAAAGAATAAAATTCACATATAAATAAAATTTTCACATAAGTGTTTTTTTTACTTTATTATAGGTTAGCACTGGTACTAGTCATGCAATAGACATTTAGTGAAATTAAGGCATTTAAAATAAAAGACAAAACAGTGTACAGTGTTCATGCAACGCTGAGCAATGGTTGAATTAAAATAAATTAAAAACAAGGTGCATCACTTAAAATCAGTATGTTTGGATTAAGAGCAAATAAGCACAATTTAGTAGTATAGGTTTTGTGTAAATGTCATATGTGTAAACATTTTATAGAATAAAAATATGTAATATTTATTTATTTATAAAGTATTTTACCAGGAAGGATACATTGAGATTCTCTCGTTTTCAAGTATATTAAGTATAACATAAATTGATTTATCTATGATTACTCTCTAGGGCTCTGAATGATCGGAGGAGAAAGTGTAAACTCTTAGGAATACTAATGTTTTGAACCATCTAGCTCATCTGATCATTGTCGGCCTGCAATATTCTTGGCCAAATGCTTGGGGCTCTCAAGAAAAAAAGGATTACTTTTAAAAGTCAATTTCTTTTGAAATTTAATTTATACGACTTTCTTTAAAAGAAAAAATTAAAAGATAAATTAAGGCAAACTTATCTCCCACCAAGATCCCACACTACATCAATCAGCTTCAGAATACATTTATATAGGTTCGGCAGCAAAAAAAAAAAAAAATTACAACCCGAGAATCCTTCTCTGTAATGAAAATATACAGTCTACATTCATAACAGCACATTATAATATCCAGTGAAGCATCAACTTTTATTCAATTAAATATGTATTAACATTTTGCTAACAAGGTCATAAATATTTTATAGCATATTTAACAGAAGCACAGAGAAACCTAAGCATGAGTGACACTGATTGCCAAATAATGAAGGTTCACTAAAAATATGGGGGAAAAAAATCTTGCTACTTTGTTTCAGGATGAGCTATCGGAAATAAATATCAAATGATGTGCCCTTTATGAAGCAGTTAGAGGCACAGTACAGGTTGCTTTCTGTGAGAGTGAGCAAGTGCCAATCTGACATATTAGTATACACTGAAGAACAGTGTTATGGTCTCATTATATTCTTTCTCAAGAGACATAAAACACTGGGAAGGAATCATTAAGTGCTAAAAATACAACCTTGCCTAGCGCTTGTCCTTTCATTAAACCCAATGATTTTTTATCTTTCTTTTTAATACTATATTCCATTTTCTTTTTTTTACTGGTTAATCCATTAGGCATGATGTGTTATTGGTCCTATCAATAATTATAGAAACAGTGTGCCCACCTATTCAAATATGTCGAATACAAAGCAATAATTTCTTTTGTCCTGAAAAAAAAGCACTTAATTAGAGCTGTCAGTTCATTTTTTTGAGAATTACATACATTTAACTCTACGAAAATAGCCATCAGAAAGATAATTACTGCGGCTTGTATAATATTTTCTTCTACTGTAAACTAAGGCTGCGGTCAGACTAACGCATTTTTAACCTGCGTTTAGATCACTTAATCACGGCTGCAGTAGCAGCAAATGACAGGCAATGACGGGCAATATACGAAGTACGGCCGCACGAAAGTTCAGCCGCGCAACGCAAGCGGCAAACAAACACATTTTTTCGAGAACGTCGAACCGCTAGTAATGACGTACAGAGTGCGTATGACCATTTGAAAAAATACGTCGATGCGTTCAGATGCACTTTTTTACGGACGACGCGAAAAATGCGTTCATTTTGACCCTAGCCTTAGATATAGCCTGAAAACTCCAAAAACATTAAATTCTTCTTATTGGAATGAAAAATGCAAAACTTCGTAGGTCAGAAATGCATTTCCCAGTTTGTACAGGAACACATTTCTTAAAAAACCAACATCCGTGGAAGAATAAAGAGAGCACTTAGTGTAATTATATGTCAAGTAAACACACACAGAAATGTAATTATTTATTATGAGGTTTTTTTGTAGACCGCAGGCTCACTAGTCACATACTCTTGGTTGGATCCACGGGATTCTAGGAGAATGAGGGTCAAACACTTGGCAAGGTGTTAGTTCTACATCTGTTTAGTTTAGGTATATTGTGTAGGTGAAAGCAGACCCTATTATTATTATTATTATTATTATTCTTTATTTATAAAGCGCCAGCATATTCCGCAGCGCTGTACAATAAGCACAGTATAGACAGGGTTACAATACATTGAACAACATTTGACAAACAGTACAGGAGGAGATGAGGGCCCTATTCCCGTAGGAACTCACAATCTAGGAGGGTTGGGGTTGGAAACAGGAGGAGAGGACTGTAAGGTGAGAGTGATTGATGGTTGCGTCAGTGAGTTGGGTGGTAGGCTTCCCTAAATAGGAACGTTTTAAGGGAGCGTTTGAAGGAAGAGAAGTTAGGTGAAAGTCTGACAGTACGAGGGAGAGCGTTCCAGAGAGTGGGGGCTGCGCGTGAGAAATCCTGCAGTCTATCATGGGAAGAGGTGATGCGGGGAGAAGCTAGTCGCAGGTCACTGTTTGACCTTAGGGAGCGGGCCGGGGTGTATTTGGTGATTAGTGAGGACAGGTAGTGGGGAGCCCAGTTAGTGAGGGTTTTGTAGGTAAGGATAAGGATTTTGAACTTAATTCTGCAGTGGATGGGGAGCCAGTGAAGGGACTCGCAGAGGGGAGCGGCAGAGACAGAGCAGCGGGTGAGGTGAATTAGCCTGGCGGAGGCGTTCAGGATGGATTGTAGGGGGGAGAGCCAGGACAGAGGGAGGCCAGATAAGAGATTATTGCAATAGTCGAGTCGGGAGATTACCAGGGCGTGTATGAGTTGTTTTGTGGTGACAGCGGTAAGAAATGGCCGAATTCGGGAAATATTACGCAGTTGGTATCGGCAGGAGGAGGAAAGAGACTTGATGTGGGGGATGAGGGAAAGAGCAGAGTCAAGTGTAACTCCAAGACAGCGAACTTGGTTTGATGGGGAAATGGTGACACCCTCCACCGTGATAGAGAAGTCAGGAGCCCATGAGACTCTGTTAATCACCTGTCTTGTTACCGTTTAATTGCACGGCTTCAAATATAGATTAAGGCCTGAATTCCAAGTCTAGCTGTTGTGTGAAGATTGATAATTACTGCTGGTCCTCACACAATTGCTACCACTCCACTTTCTATTTCTTGTATAGGGGATCCAGCAATACCACTCAAGGGATTCCTGTAGAATAGTTTTACCAATAGTCATTAGGCAACCTGTGCCCTATCATTCAGCTTGAATATCAATGATATTCTGTTTTTTGAAATGCATTGCAAGTATTGCTCTGCTAGGGCAGTGGTACCCCAACCCTTTCCTCAAGTACCCCTGACAGACCAGGTTTGCCAGATATCTGAAGCACAGCACAGGTGATAGGATTTGCTGCTCAGTGACTGCAGGATTCAGTCTGCTTTTCCCCCAGAACTGTTGCAAACTTTCCAGAGCCATTATAGGGCACTTTTCCTTTGTGTGTGCGCTAAAATGGGGAAGCAAATGGGAAAAACCTTCACCTGCAGGTTTCCTCATAGTGTCCCCATTTTACTGCACTATTAAGGCAAGTGCTAATTTAGCAGCCTACCCTGAAACACAGCATTAACCTCATTGAGCTTCTGTGCTGCCACGAGTATCACCTCCTAGAGTCCAAAGGAGTCTGTGGAGGGTTCCGCTTCCAGAATGCAAGCCCTGCAAGATCTCACTCTAGCAAGACCGCGCAGGGCCGCAGGGTGATCATGGAGGGAGACTGGGGACTATTTTTCCCCAATCTCACTTTGCTCACGATAGCCTGAAGCAGCAGATCGGGCCATCATTCTCGCCAAGGGATGAGAGGTGATATCTGATTTATTGGTGGGTTTACAGTTAGCGTTCACTAGGGAATAGTACCCATAGTCTATAGAGTTGTTAAGTTTGCAACAGCTCTGGTTAAGTTGTGGAATATTGCCCTGTGTGTCTTAATGTTGCACTGCCCCTTACCTCTTCATGCAATGTGCATTTCTGTTACTCCTGGTTTCAAACAGGTCTATTCACTAAAAAGGTGAAAGTCAGGAGAATTGGCAGGAGCAGAGAACAATCTAGTTTGGAAAGTGAGATGAATAGGAGAATTTTTCTGGTTTGGCTATTTTGACCTAGAATTTCCACTTCTCCTCCTACCAATTCTCTTCAGGGCTATTCAGAAAGAGGTGAAAACCTTGAGAATTGCCAGGAGAATGAACAATCTAGACCAAATAGCTAATTTTGAAAGTGAGATAAATAGGAGAATTTTTCAGGTTTGACTATTTTGACCTAGAATTTTCAATTCTCCAGTCATTCTCAAGGTTTTCACCTCTTTCTGAATAACCCTGCCTTAGTTTCACCTTTAGTGAATAGACCTAATAGTTTCTTTTTTAAGACAAAATGTTTCATATACAATAAATCAGCTTGCATTTTTCTTCTAAAGTGGCAAGTTATTTCTAAAAAGGTTCTTTATTAATTGGAAAATTCAAATATCCTGCAATGTGGGTATTAGGGAGCAGAAAATGTTTATACAAGAAATAAAAGAAGGAACATCAAAAGCTCAATATGCCAATAGTCCTTCTACTGCCTTTTACCCATTGACAAGTTACAGAATTCATCCACACAAGAAATGGCCATTGTCTGAGCAATTACTTATTATCTGGTACCCGACGATTGACCTCTGTTGAATCGTTAATCTCAGTACAGGAAATAATACCAAACTGTTTGTGTCATAATCCATTCTCTACCAATGGTTTAGGACCTATGCTTTTGCTTGGGTTTTTTTTTGTCGATCAAAGTTTATGTAACAATATCCACTGCCTCTATCAAGGTGAACTCTGTTCAAATACTTATTTTGCCCTTCAACCATTCAACCAAAATGTTGATTCGTGCATGCTCTCCTTGTCATGCTCAATTTTGCCAGCGGGCTTTTTCATTGTGCAGTTCTTCAAATTTGACTACAGGATCACCCAACCGGATATTTAAGAGACATAAGAAAATGATAAAGCTCTGCTTTACGAGTCAGATCATAGCATTGTAGACTGACTTGAGCCAAACACTCAGCGTGAGTTCCGAGATATGTGTCCAAGTTGCTATTATTTTCCTTTAATGTTTCTGTGGATGAAGAGTTTAGAAAGTGGCGGCTCGTGGGTTATTCAAATGGGCATTCACAATACATAAATTGTGAAAATTTAATTTACATTTACGAGGTACTGTGCAGGATCAAATACATTTCTGTTTGTACGTACAAGTAAAAAAAAAAGCAATGGACTAAAAGAAAACAACAACCACTCATACATTCAGAAACAGTGATTTTACTAGGTGCCATCTTATCCATTTCATTACACTTGTTCTTACACACAAAGAACAGTCCTGTATATTACACAGTAGGTTTCCATCTCTCTCAGACCCTTTTCTATTTTTACCTTGTAGCGCTGTGTTTAAAAAGACTGTTCTGCTGCATTTACTTGAAATGGCCACCAGAGGGAGACAGAGACCATGCTAAGATTATGCTGGACAAACACAGAAAACATTGGGACTACATTTCCCGGCATGCTTTGGGGGTAGACACAGGAAGTGGGTGGGACACAGACGGTTACATCCTGAGCCTCGTGGAGAGAGCTGGCAGAGCGCCAGGGAGTGGGGGAAGCAAGACCCAGTGCTGCAGAACGTGACAGTGACCAGGCCGGAGCGCAGCTGGGGCCTGACAGAGTTAAAGACCGGGTTATTCAGCCTTATCAGAGGAAGACCCAGTGATTCACCAGACTACCCACGCTGATATTGAGGAAGCTGGAAGACCCAGAGTTAGGAGTACCGCAGATCGATCGGACAGGGAGAGCAGGCGGTGAGCTGGACATCTTGCGGCAGGTGCAGAAAGCCCAACAGCGGATCCAGTAACCAAGAGAACCCCAGTCAACATCGAGCGGAGAGACGTCCTGGGTCGAGCGGAGCATCAAGTATCTGGCGGATGGGTGAGAGGCCTTCCAGGCCGTTGTGAAAATAAAGCACGCTGCTGTTTGTTTCCAAAACCCACAGGGCCCCAACTTGACTAGTCGAAGATACCTCATAAGCAATTCACTGGCCAGTTGGATATTGTACCCGGGTACCATAACACACACACACACGTACATTCTGGGACATAACCTGTGCGGGACTCACTCCCCAAACACAAAAGGGGGTTAAAGATTAATTTTTCCTCTCTTTTCCGCTGCGCGTTTCTCGAATTACGAAGCATCGTATTTCTTTTCCGCTGCGCGTTTCCCGCATTACGAAGTACTGTAAAAATATATACGAACACCGTGTTATTCATTATATGCCATTTATTCTAGTAAACTATATAATTTATAAAAGCCACAACGGTGCTGGAGTATATTTATTCCCTAGTGCGGGGAGACTGACCCGAGGTTCAATTTCAGCGGCTCCTCTGGGAGTGAGCGCTACACGTGGGGGGCTCGTCCGGGATCCAGTCTCTGGAAAAAACGCATCTAAAGGGTTAAATATGGATCCAGACACTGCTGCCGAATGGTGTGAGGAGCACAGTAGTCAGTTAGAATTTTGTATAGTCATGGATATTCCCGCAGACACTTGGGCTGAAGATCAGATTATCCAGGCCGTGGCCGCGCTGACACCAGATCATCGGGGGTTAATCCTGGACATTAAAGAGAACCCAGATACCTCTCACACGTATGTTCTTTTTGAGTGGAGAAAGGGTGTTCCAGTGTGTTTTCAGGGCGTGAGCGTGAAACTGACCGATGAGGTGGAAGTCCAACTGATTCAGCCAAGTGCGCCACGTGGCGAATCCGCAAGTGTTCCTGTGCCCAGTCCGTTGGCCATGATCGGGCCTGAATTTATAGTGGCTTCTTACATCAGCTTCGGATATCGGAAGTTGGAAAAAATTTCAGGAAACTTGCCAACTCCGGTGGGAGAAGAAACCTTCGAAGAATGGGTAGAACAAGCGATGCAGGCTCTGGACGAGTGGGACGTCTCTGAGGCGCAGAAGAAGCAAAGAATTACTGAGAGCTTAAAGGGACCTGCGTCAGAGGCTGTCAGGAATCTGAAGCTGAGTAAGCGAGACTGTACTGCTCTAGATTACCGGAACATATTACAGGAAGTCTTCGGGCGAACGGAAAAGGCTGCTGAGCTTATGTACCAGTATGAGCATACTTACCAGAAAAGGGGTGAGAAGATGACAGAATACATGAGGCACCTGGATAAGATACTGTACCAAGTACTGTTGAAGAAAGGAACAGACCCCACTACAGTAGATCAGGTTAGAATGCGTCAGATATTGAAAGGTGCCTTACCCTTAGATCCTGTGATGTTGCAACTGAAGACTCGAGAAGGTAATAAAGAATTAAATTACCTAGAACTGATTTGAGTTGTTCGGGAAGAAGAAGCCCTTCTGGAAGAGAAGCTTGGAAGAAGGGGAGAAAAGGTCTATGCGCAACTCATAGAGCATAACGAGTGTTCATCAGATGAAGATGATCCGGAAGAGACATATGAGCCGGAGATAACAAAAAAATCGTCAAACCAGGTGTATGGTGAGATACAAAAGACTCTCGAGAAAGTACAAGAAGCCCAAGTTAAGATGGAACAGACACACACGGACCTATGCCGGGCAATCTTGAAAGTAGCAGAAATGCAGACTGAAATACAGAAGTCTCTCTCAGATATACGAACAGCAGCGGTTGCTGTGGTCTCCGACAGAGGATTTTCAAATGAGCCACAGGAAGAAAGTGTGCCCTCATCCTCGTGGGGAAGATGTTTCGCCTGTAGAGAATTCGGCCATTTCAAGGCTCAGTGCCCGGAAAGGAGACAGGGAGGGTCTCTATATGTGCCTGCTAGACCTAGGAGATCCTCTCCCTGGAGGTCTGGTCCTACGTCACGGGAAGACAATGTACGCCCGCAGTCACCACGTATGAGGACAAGGGTTAGACTGGGTCTACCTCTCCTGCTGCTACGAAAAAGTTCCCTGACAAGTTGATAGGTCCTTCGCCCATCATCCCGGTTCAAGTGGAAGGAGTCTATACTAAGGCTCTTCTAGATTCGGATGCTCAATTAACGCTGATTTACCGAGACTTCTATCAGAAATATTTGAAGCATATACCCCTGAAGAAATTGAAGGATCTCGAAATCTGGGGTATGGGAATGAAGAAGTTTCCCTATGATGGATATATACAGGTGAAGCTAGAATTCAGTTCGGTAAACACTGGACAACCGGGAGTATGTGACACGTTGGCAATTGTGTGTCCTCGTCCCTCGGGAGCTAATCGAAGTTCTATGATAGTGGGGATGAACACTGATGTGTTGAGACACCTCTTAACCCCACTGGTCACGGAAGAGAGTCCTGCTCCTGAGAAGGCACACTCGATGTCACGACCGGCCTGTCCACGGAGGGTCAAAGAACAGAGAGCCACTACAGAAGTAAGAAGGCTGAGGAGAACGGAAGGGACAGAGAAGGCCCTATGGTCAGGAAAGACTGTACAAGTACCGATTGGAGACAAATTCTCTGTGCCTGGTCTGCCTATATCTCGTCCGACTCCTACTATTCGGTCTCATCAGTTACGTTCCGTTAGAGAGAGTGAAGAAGACAGTGAAGAAGAAGGCTGGTGTCTGAGCTGGGTGTGGGCACCTGAGTCCCAGAGCGTCAAGCCGGTCTCTGTCTGGGGTGGGAGTGATTTAGGGTCTGATATCTCTGAAGTTATGACTCGAGCACCTGCAGTACCTGAGACCTGGGAAGTTCCTGAAGTTTTAGAGGAAATATCCATAGATTACAGTTCTATGCCTTCACTAGAGGGCTCATATTCCGAGGAAGTGTTTGCTCCGATTGTTGATGAGAAAATTGAGCCCGTAACTACAACTCACCCACCTGAAGACGTATCGGGTGTTGACAGTTCTATGCCTTCCCTGGAAGGTTTATACACCGAAGATGTATCTACTCAGTCTGCAGGAGAGAGAATTGAGCCTGTAGAGTCAGCTCTACCGACTGAAGAGGTTCCTGAAAAATTTGAACTTAAACGTTCAGTACGACCCCCTCAGAGACTCACGTATGATTCACCAGGACATAGCACAGAGGAAGCTGTAACAACTGGGCAGAGGTTTCCAGAAGTGTCAGCTCTACTTGCTGAGGTGTCTAAGGGTTTGGGGGAGACTGAGGAAAATTGCTGCCTGTTGTCAACCCTGAATATATAGGCTAAAGTTAGGAATGTTATGTTGAAATGTAATGCAACTGTTGTTATGTTATGTTGTGTTATGTATGACCGACACATGTACCCGTTACACGCCCTTGGGAGGACCCAAGAGTTTAGGGGGGGAGAGTGTAGCGCTGTGTTTAAAAAGACTGTTCTGCTGCATTTACTTGAAATGGCCACCAGAGGGAGACAGAGACCATGCTAAGATTATGCTGGACAAACACAGAAAACATTGGGACTACATTTCCCGGCATGCTTTGGGGGCAGACACAGGAAGTGGGTGGGAGACAGACGGTTACATCCTGAGCCTCGTGGAGAGAGCTGGCAGAGCGCGCCAGGGAGTGGGGGAAGCAAGACCCAGTGCTGCAGAACGTGACAGTGACCAGGCCGGAGCGCAGCTGGGGCCTGACAGAGTTAAAGACCGGGTTATTCAGCCTTATCAGAGGAAGACCCAGTGATTCACCAGACTACCCACGCTGATATTGAGGAAGCTGGAAGACCCAGAGTTAGGAGTACCGCAGATCGATCGGACAGGGAGAGCAGGCGGTGAGCTGGACATCTTGCGGCAGGTGCAGAAAGCCCGACAGCGGATCCAGTAACCAAGAGAACCCCAGTCAACATCGAGCGGAGAGACGTCCTGGGTCGAGCGGAACATCAAGTATCTGGCGGATGGGTGAGAGGCCTTCCAGGCCGTTGTGAAAATAAAGCACGCTGCTGTCTGTTTCCAAAACCCACAGGGCCCCAACTTGACTAGTCGAAGATACCTCATAAGCAATTCACTGGCCAGTTGGATATTGTACCCGGGTACCATAACACACACACACACACGTACATTCTGGGACATAACCTGTGCGGGACTCAGTCCCCAAACACAAAAGGGGGTTAAAGATTTATTTTTCCTCTCTTTTCCGCTGCGCGTTTCTCGTATTACGAAGCATCGTATTTCTTTTCCGCTGCGCGTTTCCCGCATTACGAAGTACTGTAAAAATATATACGAACACCGTGTTATTCATTATATGCCATTTATTCTAGTAAACTATATAATTTATAAAATCCACAATGGTGCTGGAGTATATTTATTCCCTAGTGCGGGGAGACTGACCCGAGGTTCAATTTCAGCGGCTCCTCCGGGAGTGAGCGCTACAACCTATATCATTACTGTGCCTTTTTTTGTTTTTCTCTATCACCACTGTGCCCTTTTTATATCTTTTTCACCTCTCCACTCTGCCCACTGTGCTGTCACTCACTCTATCTTTCTCCTTGCGACGCTGCTAACTGCTCACACTCATGTCGAAGAGGCTCCTCCTCTCCGCACGCACGCCAAAGGCGTGTGGCGTGCGTGCATGTGTGCGTGCGTGCGAGTGGAGTAGCCTCACTCAGACTGTGACGTGACAACGGGCTGGGTCCAACTGAATCGCACACTGACAGCTGTGCGATTCTGTCAGGTTTGGGCTTGAATGGGAGGTGCATCTTTGCACTTGGAAAGATCTTGCTGTCTACCCTGCAACCTAGCGCACATTGTTGTTGACTGTTGCTGAGCCTGGGGCATCACGTGGCCTCCCCAATAGACAAAAAAAAAGATCCTGACCAAGAAGATTTATTACTTATTTATTTTTTGCTGGTTCATGGGGGTTCATGTGCTCAGGTGCTCCTATGGAGGAGCCTCCATTGCCTTTAGGAGCATTTGCAAACGGATTCTTCTAAGGATAAAATAAGATTTATATTATAATCCATTGCTTAGCTTTACACTACTAATTATAAACAGAAATCCCATTTAGTATTATAGAAAAAATTGTTGTATGTAAAAAGCAATCCTAAAGAAATAGAGTGTAGGTAAATGTTTCCATGTACTAATTCATGCACGCACCTTGAGTTTTTCACACAGTATGTTAAATACTGATCTCTTAAATATATGATCTCTTTTAATGTTTCCTAGTGAGAATTAAATATCCCTGGCTTTAAATAACTTAAATATTGTTAAGGTTTCTGTAAGGCTTGATTTATTTTCCTATTTGTGCTGCTGATAAGGTTGTGTGGTTTTGTTGACAGTGTTAATAAGCAGAAACAGCTGAAGAAAAGCTTGTATACAGTGTTAGCCCGCAGAACTGATGAGAGAATAGAATACTTTGTAACAGCAAGTAATAAAAGTGACTTAAAGTTGACACCTTAAATGGTAAACATCTGCCTTTAGAGAATGGAACAATTGCCATGTCTTCTGTCTAGGTAAACTATTAAGTGACTTGCTTTATTTTTATATTACAAAAGTATGTAATCTCTCCATATAATGACTCTTAATAGCCGCCCTTAGGAAATGTGCAACTTCTCTGCTTTTTGTGTTATTTTTTTCTTCTTGCATTCATTTCTAAAGCTGCCGTGACTATTAAGTGTAGAAAATAAATTGAAACTCCTATCTGAAAGAACAAAAAAAAGTGTGGAAGAGAAACGCAGACTGCCAAGATGTGAGGGTTTTGTTACATTTTAACATTTATGATTACTATTAGCAACTTCTCATTTTTTTTATTTTGCATTCATTTTTTAAAATGTCGTGAGCCTAAGGTGCAGAAAAGAAATTGTAATTCAAGAGTGAAAGAAGAAAAATGTCTTTATAACAGAAAATTGCCAATAGATGATGATTTTTCTACATTATTAGCATAGTCATTATTGTGTTTTATGCTAATGGAAAGAGAAAGCCATTCCATCTTAGGTAGGAGAGGGTCATTCTACACAATGTATTGTATTTTTAGACACCCTTGTCCAACTCTGTCAGTTTTTTAGAAACTATGGGCAATATTACATTCTTAACGTTAACGTTGGCGCTTAGCTACAGTATGTGAGCGTTCTGCATAATTCCATAATAAAAAATGCGTCCACAGGTCTCCTTAATGTACCGGCAGCTGCCGGTACATTGAGGAGACCTGTGGCTTTGGCCCCCGGCCCCCGTAACTCACCTGTCCTGCAGCTGTCCTGGCCTCCTGTTCCCCGTTCAGTCAGCTCCTCCGGTCCGTCTGGCCGCGGCTCCTCTGCCCCACGTCTTCATGCTGAATGATCTGATTGGGCAAAGTCCTGCACCTGACCTGGACTTTGCCCAATCAGGGCTCTAATTCAATATTGAGCCCTGATTGGGCAAAGTCCAGGTCAAGTGCAGGACTTTGCCCAATCAGAGCTCAGCATGAAGATGAGCTTTAACCAAGCTCTGATTGGTTAAAGTCTTGTACCGACTTTAACCAATCAGAGCTTGGTTAAAGCTCTGCCCCAAGCCTCATCTTCATGCTGAGCTCTGATGGCCACAGCCATCTGGGGGCCACAGGTCTCCTAAAGGTACCGGCAGCCGCCGGTACATTTAGGAGAACTGTGAACACATTTTGCGTGTTCGGCCCCCATTGATTAACATTGTGTTCGAGTTCGTATTCGAACATTTCAGCCGTTCGGCTGTTCGAATACGAACCGAACACAGGGGTGTTCGGCTCATCACTAGTCATGTACAGTAAGAAATATAATAGGAATAAAAACAAAATTACTTCTTCTCTTCACTTTCTTCCAACCCTAAAAGACTGTTCTCAACCTTTAACTCGCTCCTCTACCTTCCTGCACCTCCTCCCCATCCAACCTCTGCACTCAAGATCTCGCTGACTATTTTGTAAAGAAAACAAGCATATGGCACCCCTCCTTCCCCAGTCAACCCCACCTCGACTCTCAACCACAGAGGATGAAGTCTATTCTCTACTGTCTTCCTCACGCCCCACTACCTGCCCGCTACACCCTATTCCCTCACACCTACTATCTTCTCTATCCTCAACTTTCACTCCTGCTCTTACTCACATTTTCAACCTATCCCTCTCTTCTGGTTCATTCCCTTCTCCTTTCAAGCATACCACTATCACACCCATTCTCAAGAAACCTCCCTCGACCTAAATTCTCTTGAAAACTATCGTCCGGTTTCATTACCTCCACTAGCGTCAAAACTGCAAAAAAGACTAGTCTATGACCATTTAATCCTCGTCCTATCCTCCAACTCCTTGCTTGACCCCCTGCCATCTGGCTTTCACTTCCAACACTCAACAGAAACTGCTCTCACAAAGGTTACTACCAACCTCCTCTACGCTAAATGCAGAGACCACTACTCCATACTGATCCTACTTGACCTATAAGCTGCCTTTGAGGCAATTGACCATCCCCTCCTCCTACAGACCCTCTGCTCTCTTGGTCTCTGTGATACCGTGCTCTCATTGTTAAAATCTTACCTCTCCCTTAGATCTTTTTCAGTATCTCTTGCTGGCAATTTCTCCTCTTCAATGCCTCTGTCAGTCAGCGTATCCCAATGGTCAGTCATAGGTCCTCTGCTCTTCTCTATATATACCTCCTCATTGGGTAAACTCATCACCAACTTTGTCTTCAAATATCACAGATATGCTGATGATACTCAGATCTACTTCTCAACTCCTGATCTCTCTCCCTATGTTCTCTCTCAGGTCAGTGATTGTCTGTGTGGGATTTATGCCTGGACGGCTCTCACTACCTGATGATCAATATGTCCAAGACCGAGCACCTTCTAATTCCCCTCTCTGTAAGGAAAATCGCCGACAGCGTAATAAAAAGCATAGCGCTGCCTTATAGTAGTGGGACTTGCAGCAGTAGTACTGAGATTCACCTCCTACCATGCAGCGCTCAGGTGTTACTTAATTCCATTGATCACCCTGCATAAAACCAGGCCACACCTGAAGCCCAAAGCTTTCTCATTGACTTGGAACCTCCAAGCTGCTAGGAGCTGAACTTGTGCAATCCCTACTTACCTGAGTTCTGGATCCCATTTCTACCTGCTGGATCTCCTCTTTCTACTCACTGGATTTATTGTTTCTCCCTGGATTTCTCCCATCACCTCCCCTGGATTACAAGGATTTATTTAATTTACTACCTGGATACCTATGCAGAGTGCACTCTGAGGACTAAGTTACTACTTTATTATTTAAAGACTTCTTCCTCTTTGTTATCTTCTCTCTTGCATATATTTATTAAGTGTATTCCTGTTTTCCTTAAACTCTTCTGATTATATGTGTCTTTCTCTGTATAACCTATATATCTTTTTCTCTGCTTAAATACCATTACCTGTAATCTGTATATGTTATATCTGTTTCCCTCTTACTTCATAACTCTCTCATTTTATGTATATGTTATCTATATACACGCATATATATATTTATATGTATATATTCCTTTCTGTTCTGGATCTGCATCGTTAATATATCACCCCTTTATTCTTGACTCATCTGTATGCCTTCGGTTTATCTATTATTGTTTATTCATCATTTCCCTTTTCGCATAACCCCCTTTTATATTGTTATTTCTCCTGTGTCCTTATAATAAATCTTTCTGAATATATCTCTGCTTTGCAAGCCCTCTGATTTATTGCATAGTGGCTCGAATCTATCGCCCCGGAACCTGTACCCTGACACTCTCTAACTCTACTTCGATCTCTGACTTTTCTATAAGTGATGACGTATCACCATCCTCCCTTTGGCCCAAGTCCGCTGCCTCGTAGTGACTCTTGACTCCAGTCTTTCCTTCAGTCCTACATCCAATCACTCTCCTCATCTTGCTGCAATCACCTCCGCAATATTGCAAAAATGTGTCAATTTCTAACTGTTAACACCGCAATGCAATTTATCCACTCGCTTGTGATCTCCCGCCTGGACTACTGCAACAACCTCCTTACTGGCCTTCCGATCTCCTGTCTCTCCCCCCTGCAGTCGATCCTAAAAACATCTGCCCGGCTTTTCCATCTCACCCGTCGCTCTGTCTCTGCTGCTCCTCTCTGTGAATCCCTGCACTGGCTCCCCATCCACAGCAGAATCAAATTCAAACTACTTAGCTTGACCTACAAAACCCTCACTAATGCCGTTTCTCACTACCTGTTGTCACTAATCACTAAATACAAACCAGCCCGCCCCCTAAGATCCAACAATGACCTGCTCCTGGCATTCTCCATCATTACCTCTTCACATGGCAGACTGAAGGACTTTTCTCATGCGGCGCCAACCCTATGGAATGCGCTTCCTCGCAAAATATCAGACTTTCCCCAAATCTGGATTCATTTAAATGCTCCCTAAAGACCCTTCTGTTTAGGGAAGCCTACCACCTAACTCTGTAACAAGACATCCGACCGACCCAAAACGGTCCTCACCTCTCCCGGCATTAACAACTCATCACTGCAGTCCTCCTCTGTTTCTCACCCCTCACCCATCTAGATTGTAAATTCCCATGGGAATAGGGCCCTCATTTACTCCTGTATCTGTTGGCAGGAATACTGACCTTCCTCCTTTATGTATTCTAGAATTGTCTTGTCTTTGCCCTTTGCACCTTGTACACGCTGCGGAATGTGTAGGCACTTAATAAATAATAATAATACTGTATAATTAATTAAAAACTATTTTACAGAAAACACTGGACAAATTACTGTATATATCCTTTTTTTGGGAGACTAGGCAGATTCATACTATATCATTATTATATGTATATGTCATGTCCTGTCAGAATGCTATA
The DNA here is from genome assembly GCA_009667805.1 of Leptobrachium leishanense. NCBI lineage: Eukaryota > Metazoa > Chordata > Amphibia > Anura > Megophryidae > Leptobrachium > Leptobrachium leishanense. The sequence goes on along the minus strand of CM019063.1, from coordinate 416,132,248 downwards.
ACAAAAAATGTAAAACAAATGTGAATTTTCCATTCAGATTTCAATCATTTACAGCGTGTAAAATTATTTATTATTATTATTATTATTGTTTTCACACTTTATCAACCAAGACTTTGTGGTTATATTCTATGTAGACTGTGACCTTTCCAGCAACGCCTCTTTTGTCTTCTTGGCTTTTGTCGATGGATAGATATTGGGGACCCAAGGACCCCACCTCCCCTTCAGGCATTTACCCAGCTCTGCCGGGGAAGGGGGTGCCTGAATCTCACATCATCGCGTTGTGCATGATGACTTCAGTGCACCGGCTGGGGTATAAAAGCAGGGGTATGACTTAAAGGAATCCGGAAAACTGTGGGACCCTAGCTGGAGAGGTGAGTACAGCACGGGAGACTGCGACAACAACATGACATGTGGGTGATGTCCTCCACACAAAGCGGTGATAGACCATGACATCTCCCACACGTCTTCCGCAGGGAAAGGGTTAAAAGTAACCCTAATCCTAAAAGTAGCCCTAACCCTGACCTTATTGATCCTGAAAAATGTTTCCAGAAAACATTGAGAGGCGCCAAATTCTGAATCATCTTGATTGAAGCGTCTTTTTCAATTTGGTGGCTTAATGTAAGCCAATGGCTTTGGTGACAAAGTAGCTAAACAGTAAAGCATACATGCTATATATGCTATAAATACAAACAATCTATGAGCTACAGCCATAGACCTGCTGGGTGAACTGGTCCTTTGGTTTTACACAAAGGGATTTAGGGGTTATTATTTCAGAGGATCTAAGGGTAAGTAGTCAATGTAATAGAGCAGCAGGAAATGCTAGCAGAATGCTTGGTTGTGTAGGGAGAGGTATTAGCAGTAGGAAAAGGGAAGTGCTCATGCCACTGTACAGAGCACTGGTGAGACCTCACTTGGAGTACTGTGTGCAGTACTGGAGACCGTATCTCCAGAAGGATATAGACATCTTGGAGAGAGTTCAGAGAAGGGCTACTAAAATGGTGTACGGCTTGAAGGAGAAAAGTTACCAAGAAAGGCTTAATGATCTTAACATGTACAGCTTGGAAAAAAGACGAGACAGAGGAGATATGATAGAAACATTTAAATATGTAAAGGGAATCCACAAGGTAGAGGAAGGGAGTATATTTAAAAGGAAACAAAATAGCAAAACAAGAGGACATAGTGTTAGATTAGAGGGGCAAAGGTTTAAAAGTAACATCAGGAAGCATTATTTTACTGAGCGGGTGGTGGATACATGGAACAGTCTTCCAGTAGAAGTGGTAGAGGCCAAAACAGTAATTGAATTTAAGCAAGCATGGGATAGGCATAAGGCTATCCTAAACAAAAGATAAATCCAGGTAAAGTATCCATGTAATTGGGCAGACTAGATGGGCCGAAAGGTTCTTATCTGCCGACATTTTTCTATGTTTCTATGTTTCTATGTTTCTATGTCCTGCTTATCTACACTTTTTTGATGTTCCTCTTTTTGGTTCATGATAATGAGCGGGAAAATTGATTGTTAATGATTATTAATAGTTTGTAAGTAATAAATGTGCCATGTGTGCACACCATAATGATATAGACTGTGCATGCCTATGGGTACAGCATATGGTGCGAGTGCCATAATAGAATGTTACAGAACAGAAGGAAACTAACATTACTGGCATGATTCTGGATGTTGGCATATGGTTGTATCATATATCATATTTTATTAAAAAATTATTTTTACACATTCTTTAAAAGAGTGTTATAATAAATATGTGTACAGTTTGTGCTAAGAGAGTGTATACCAAAAACATCTATAAATGACAGCCTTACAATAAGGTCACTAACAGGAAAAGGCTATTTTAAAGTGTAATTCAAATTATGGAAACTACCTGTATCTGTAATCTCAGTTTAGGTCTATTTTAATTGGCCTATTAACTATGTCCAGTTACCTGAGATGACCTTACCTTCTTTTCATACCCATATTATTTATAGGATTATCCTGACTATACCTTAGTCCTGCCATTTAGCAGCACTATGTGGCTTGCTGTGCACAGCTTTTTACTTAATTGCCTCCATCAATACATCAATAGACCCCTAAATTAATCCACGTTTTTACAAACATTGGCGTGCTTATAACTATTTCTGAAGGACATCAGTTTTGGCTCATTCTATTAGATTTTTGAAATCTAGAGTGCACATAGATAAATCACAGAAAATCTGAGTGAAACCCATATTACCACAGCATGCCCAACATAAACACATACAATATCATGATAGGCATTTGATGTCAGGCAGTATCATGTTAATAACTATAAATCAGGAATACAATAAGAAATTATGTTTGGTGGACACTCATTTTCTGTTTATACCATTAAATTCTGTTAATATGTGACTTAATACTGTATTTATTACAATCAATCTCTGAAGTGGCCAATCTTTTTCTCAGTTTTCTATGGAAAAGAAGTACTTTTGTAGATGAGCCTGGAAAAAAAAACCACAATAAAAATAACGTATCTTTAAAAGTGTTGTGGGAATTCGGCGTTATTTGATTCTTTGAATTTGGCTTCGGCTGAATTTGACACTGGGCTAAAAGCGAGCATACTTTTCATAGCTAGAGTTGTAATTAGGGTTAGGGTTAGAAATTAGGGTTAGAGATTATGGTTGGGTTACCGTTTGACCTTCTTTTAAGGTCTCTGCGAGTCCCTTCACTGGCTCCCCATCCACTGCAGAATTAAGTTCAAAATCCTTATCCTTACCTACAAAACCCTCACTAACTCAGCGCCCCACTACCTGTCCTCACTAATCACCAAATACACCCCAGCCCGCTCCCTAAGGTCAAACAGTGACCTGCGCCTAGCTTCTCCCCGCATCACCTCTTCCCATGATAGACTGCAGGATTTCTCACGCGCAGCCCCTACTCTCTGGAACGCTCTCCCTCGTACTGTCAGACTTTCCCCTAACTTCTCTTCCTTCAAACGCTCCCTTAAAACATTCCTATTTAGGGAAGCCTACCACCCAACTCACTGACGCAACCATCAATCACTCTCACCTTACAGTCCTCTCCTCCTGTTTCCAACCCCAACCCTCCCAGATTGTGAGTTCCTACGGGAATAGGGCCCTCATCTCCTCCTGTACTGTTTGTCAAATGTTGTTCAATGTATTGTAACCCTGTCTGTACTGTGCTTATTGTACAGCGCTGCGGAATATGCTGGCGCTTTATAAATAAATAATAATAATAATAATAATAAAGGTTACAGTTACATTTCGTTCTAGCTGTAACCCTAACCCTAATATTCTTCCCCATTTTTGCTTCATTTTATAGCAACAGATTCTGATCCTTCTTTTGATGCAAGTGCAGCAGGTCTGTGTATTATACATACATGACCGCCATCAGGGCATTACAGCCCATCATGATGAGCATACAGTTCTATTTTTATATCACTTCTCTATTTCTTTACTGAAGTATCTACCAATGCATTATCTATTCTGAAAGACATTAAAATTTAAACACAATAGTGCCTATTCATTTCCACCTAACGGACACATATTAAAACATGAAACATCAAGGGAAGAGTGTCCCAATTAAATATTAGCATTGAACATACCTAACAAGTTCTTTGTGTTCATTGACAACCATTTTTCACCAGCTGTTTTTCCCAGACACAGTGCAACATCTCCTGCTGAGGGAGAGGAAAGCCACGACCATGCTAACACATTTTTTTTTCATATGGTTCTCTTCGCTGATTGTTAATGAGACCATGACACTTCTTGTATTGTTATTCTATTGTTAGTCCCTCCTACAATATAGCAACATTGCAGCTGTTATTTACTTTTAAAATCCTCAAGGTCCGCAAGGTGCATTTCAATGCAAAATGAATACACGACATGACAGAGACGAGGAACGCTGAACGACAAACTGTGAATAGCAAGGATATGCCCACAAGGTGACATTGAAAAACAAACCACAAATCTCTTTCACCGTAACCTTTGACACACCATGCCCTGTCTTATAACTCAAATTCAAACCACTGCATAAAGACCGACAACTAAGATATATTTATAGCTTGAGAATGTCCCATTTATACCAAACATATTCCACCACCCAAACTTGTATTTCCACAAATAGACTATGCTTTAAGCTTAGACAAAAACACTCGCAGGGCATACCAAGATAGTTGTGGGAAGCAATCTATTGAACATAGAAAAAACGCTCTTGCCACTGTTGGTGACGGGGGTAACCCCAATTTAACAATTGCAAAAGATAGTGGAGATAGCCAAAGAATAAAATAAAACTTAGCTTTTAATCAGAGATGCAGTAAAAGGATGGTCATCTGGGACGGCACAAAGGAAGAATTCAAATCCTTCTGTGACACATTGAACCAGAATGATCTGAACTTGAAATTGACATCTGAAATACAGGAAATATCCCTAAACTTTCTAGACATCACGATTCATAAAGGTGCCTCTGGTTCTATACCATCTACCACCATTTATTGAAAACCTACATCCACTAACAACCTCTTTTGTTGGGATAGCTATCACCCCACCCCTCTGAAAGCAGGTATCCTGACAGGACAATACCTACGGCTTCGCAGAAACTGTTCTGATCTGGAGGAATTCATCCTCCAGGCCAATGACATGCGCATAAGGTTCAGACAACAGGGCTACCCCCACAAAGTCCTGAAACGAGCTTTTCATAAGGCACTTGGCCAAGATCACCAGACACTCTTACATCCTAAACCTTCTACCTCACAAGAAAGCCTTATTAGACTCATTGGCACTTTTGACGAGGCCAATGATCAAATCAGAACAATCTTACATGCGTATTGGCCTATCCTACAAGCAGATGTTGACCTTGCCCCAGTCATCTCTCCTGTAGCCGGTTTCAGCACCAGAAGAGGCCAAAACTTAAGATTGTCTATGCCACAGCCATTTGGCATCTACTGTTAGACAGCATAGACAAACCGTGCACTCTAAAGTGACTCCATGTATGCACAAATGTGGAAACTGCATGGCATGTAGGTTCATACTTAGACCTTCTGTTAACTTCCATGATAGCCAGAATCTGTTTTATTTTACTGCTAAGCAACCTTACACATGCCAATCTATGGGTGTAGAGTATTTACTGATCTGTTCCTGTGGCCTACAATATGTGGGTAAGACCGTCAGAGAATTACGTGTGCGCATTCTGGAACATATACGATCTGTTAAATATTCACGAGAAACCCCGGTTTCACGTCACCTAAAGTTAGTACATGAAAACAGATCCGATCATTTGAGGTTCATGGTCATTGATCAGGTGAAACTGGGACCCAGGGGTAGGGACCTAGATACACGACTGCAACAGAGGGAGGCATATTGGATCCACAGACTTAAAACCCTTAACCCCAGGGGTCTTAATGAGGGTTTTACCTTTTCTTCTTTCCTATAAAATATGTACCTTTCACCCAGTCAAGGGTTTCTTCTTTTTTCCAATCTTGGGAGATCTGCCGTGATCTGATCCTTATCACTTTTGCCATACAGTGTACAGGGTTCATTATCATATATTTTTCCGTTACTTCTCATAACAGGGCACTTTTTTACCATTTTTACCTTTTCAAGTGGTGGGTTTATTCATTTTGTCGCAGCCCATAGGTATATCACATCAGCCAATAATATATCAAAGACTTCTGTGAGTCAGTGTTGTACATAGTTTATGCTATGCATCGTGTGTTTATTACAGACTTCATCTTTAGAAGCCCCATCCCTTTTGCTGGTGTTTTATTTATACACATGGCATACATACATTGCATATATTAAGACGTCCTCACTGTGATTCACAACATTTAGCCTCCCCGGATTTACTCCTCCACCTCCATGTATTAGAAGGTACTTTTGCCCGTCAATTAAGCCGATCATGATTAACCCCTGACACTGACAATGCCCCGCCAGGTGTGGCATAGCTTAATCACGCCGGACCTACTATTTCCCTAACGAGTAACATACTGCTTAAATACGGAGACCTTTTGATGCCTCCGTTCACTTCTTACACTCATGCCTATGCAACAACTAGGCTGCACTCTCTGCTCCTGATGATGCTGGTTTATACCAGGGAAACGCGTTGAGCCAATAGAGATGTTCATTTAGTTCTTTATGTTTTAGGGACCCTTTAATCCTTGCTTTGGAGACTGTTTTTTCTGACTTGATATAAATATTCCTTACCTACTGGGAGCGCTCCCAATTTAGGCAACTAGCTCAGTTCCAATGCACTGAGGCCAGGTTGTTTTTTTTATCTTTTTCCAAGCCTGTATTGTTTGTTCCTGATAGGGCTCTTCATAAAGGCTGTGTGTTTTCTCATGCTTTCCTATACCCACAAAACCCTAGAAGGCCTGTTTTCATTCATTATATTTGATACTTGCAATGTTTCCACACTGCCTTTTATTCCCTATATCAGTTTCCAGGGAGGGTCCAGTATTGTGCTAGTATCTCCGATCTAGCATACTCCCAAACTTGCTTTATGGCCTCTTTTTTGTAGTGGCCTTTATTTTACTTATGTCCTTGCCTCCGCTGAGACATGTATACGTTATGTTTGTCCTAGGTAAGCTCTGTGTCTGTCTGCCTACCGCAATACAGCTTTGAAAGCATTCTTTTACTGCATCTCTGATTAAAAGCTAAGTTTTATTTTATTCTTTGGCTATCTCCACTATCTTTTGCAATATGCTTTATGCTTGCCTACACAAAGTCCTTGGCAAAAACTAAACCATTGCTCTAAGAATTCTGATCTGAATAGCTTACATTCCAAATTCCTTTGTGCGTGACTCTTTCACATCCTGCCCATTTAGTGTTTTTTATTTCTTGTATTTGTCCTTTTGGTCATTTGGTAATTAGTCATGTTTTTAAATTATTTTTCATTGTTTTTTTCCCAGAAGCACTACTATTTTGTAATTTTAAATAATATTTTGTGCGGTTTTATGTATGTGATTTCAGTTTGAGGCTTGGAATTTGACATGTGAAAATTATCTTTTGAAAGCTCCCACCAATATGGAGTAGCCATCAATCAAAATCAGTCTATTACCCATAGTCCCTTGACTTCACTGAATGAAAAATCTCTATTGCAATAAGAATACTGGGCGTTTCTCATTATGCCAGTTAACGATTATTAGATTATTACATAAATTATATATAGCTGTAACCTCTCGCAATTTGCACCACTTATTGCTGTCTTTCCTCCACATCAGGCCTCATCAGTCCCGTAACCATTTGATAGTTTTCCTGCTCAGGCATGGAATATTAAATTTTTGACCAAGCATGTACGTCCAATTTGACACTTGGTCGAATACTGAAAATATATTTTTTTAAATGGTTAGAAAACTTGGGTCAAATGTCTTCTAAAAGCATGGAGATAAATTGCATCTCAAGAGTAACCATGCAGTGTTACATTCAGTGTGTGAATGACTGAAAATGATGGCATGTTTAATGTGCTGTGATCATGTTTAACCCTTTCACTTTGAATGATGTGCTATGAGTCACAAAATACCATCCCAGTAGCAGGAATGACAATCATATCACGTCACCAGCTGAGGAGGGTTATATATGCCTCCACTCTCAGCTCTGTGATCATAACTGACTGCCTCTCAGGTAAAGTATAAAACATATCAGTATGGTCAATAACTGGTACTGCGACCATGTGGTTCATGTCACTGGCAGTTACATTGTCTTTGTGGTAACGTGTTGTAATTGGTTAAAAACATCTTCAAACATTATAGGGTTTATTCAGTAAGGTGTGCAATCATACCGTGCAATTTCGTGGATGTTTGTTTATTCAATAAGCTGTCAATTCGCCAAATACTGGCGAAATACAGTGCAGTTCGCTGCAGATAAGCATCCTTTGACGGTGGCAGCGAAATTATCCAATAGAGAAGTAATGGTTAATCTATTCATAGAGCGCGAAACAGCACGGAGTGTTAGTGAATTGCCATGATTTTCTGTGATTCAGTTTGACAGGTTTAAACAGGCGAATCCCATCAGATTCAATGTAAAAAAAAAAATATGTTTTATATATATGCTTTATATATATCTTTATTTTTATGCTTATTTTTATCTTTATTTTTAGTTTTAGTTTTCATCTTCATTTCTATATTTATCTTTATTTTAATTTTCATTATTTTTATCTCTATTTCTATTGCTATTTTCATCTGTACTTTTATTTTTATTTTTACTATTATTTTTATCTCTATTTCTATTGCTATTTTCATCTGTATTTTTATTTTTATTTTCATTATTATTTTTATTTTCATTTTTATATTCATATTTATTTTTATCTTTATCTTCATCTTCTTCGTCTTTATTTCTACCTCTATTTTTTCTCACTTCATCTTTATATTTTATAGTCCAGTTTTCATTTTGTACTCCCTCTACTCACACATTTTTTCACTCTCCTCTGCCCCCTTGTGGGACCTTCCATACACTCACTCACTGCAACACACATCACTCACACACCCAGCACATACATCACCACCATAACGCCCCTCTGTTTTACGTTTCACATCTCGCTGGATTTTCTTTACATCATCACATCACTTCTGCACGTTTTTATTCATTTGTTTCATTTACCTTTTTCACATTTTTTTCACTTTCTTCACACTTCTCCTGCATTGTTGTCCGTATAAGCACCAACACATTCACATCACATACATTTTCAGCACACTCAACACTCCGCATCATTTCTTCAGCTTCTTTTTCTCTCTTCCGCCCTTCCTCCCTGCATACACTTCCTGTGCCATTGTCTCTCATATACACATGTTTATATACACACCATCATTATTTATCCTCCTTTGCTCCTTATCTACCTGCTTGCCTCCATGATGTAGTGTTAGTGATTAGTTCATTTGATAGTTCATTTCAAATTCGATAGTTAATTTTCTTTTTTAATTTCGTATCACTAAATAAAACCCCAATTAATCAAATTTTCCTTTTTAAAGACAAGGGGCCACATTACAATCTTAACGCTAATGTTAACGCTCACCTGTGTGAGCATTAACGTTAGCCGCGGTGTCTACCATATATTACAATCCAAATGCAAACGGGTTAAGTAACCCGTTTGCGTTTGGTACCTTGCACTTTTCAGCGCGAGGTTACTGTACTTTGCGCTCCCTATACATAACATGGGGAGTGCAAAGTGTTAATCAGCGCTGGATTACAAAGTCCCAGTGCTGATTAACGTCCGGCTGTGGTTAGCGGAAAGTTAACCACAGTCAGGACTTGGTGTTAACAGATTCCGCTTCTGCAGAATCCGTTAACACGAGCAAAAAAAAGAAAAAAAAAAGAACCACATACTCACCTCTTGTCCCACGGCGAGGACTGTGGCTCTGACAACCTCCTCCATCTGGCAGGAGCAGGGAAAGACTGGGGGAAAAAGTCCCCCCAGTCTCTCCCTGCGTATCACTACGCTGACCGGCCGGATCTCGCGAGGCTAGATCCGGCAGGTCATGTGACCGCCGGCGTCTGGCTAAACAGAGTCCTATGGACTCCATCGAGTGGATGCTCGCGGTTGCGATCAGCGCTGCTGCGAGCATCGCGAGGCCGTAGCAAACGGAAACAATGCAGGCAGCTTTTTAAGCACCTGCATTGTAATTCCACGCTAAAATGGGAGCGGTAGGGGGAAAACTGCGGGCGTAGTTATTTCTCCCCACGGCCCCCGTTTTAGCATGGAGATCGTAATGTGGCCCAAGCTAGGGTTAAATTAAGCTGTCTCACAGATTTAGTATTTGAGTCAATTTAACAGGGACAGGTGCTTGTGAAACTGTTAAACTAAATTAATTTGTTTCATAAAGTTGTTAGCTGACTATATTACTTGTATTGTATGTATTTTAATTTCAAGATCAATTCGATAGTTGATATATAATTTCGGTATTGATTCGATAGTTGATATCGATTCGAATTCCGAAACACACCAAAAAAAAAATTACAATTTTTCTTTTATGATGATGACACAGTATAAAATGAAATAAATTCGTTATATAGAAAAGAAAAGTAAAACAAGGATTAGTTAGATTAAAAACAAAGGAAGGAAGGTATGTAGAAGAGGATAAAAGTCTCGCTGACTGCCTCAATGAATATTTTTGTTCAGTCTTCGCAGAAGAAAAGGAAGGAAAGGGACCTCAGTTAGGAGGAAACACTAACGAGACAATTACATATCAGTTTACAGAGGAGGAAGTTCTACAGCAACTGTCTAAAGTAAAGACAAATAAGTCAATGGGGCCTGATGGGATCCACCCTAAATTATTAAAAGAGCTCAGTGATGTAATAGCAAAACCGTTAACAGATTTATTTAACCAATCCTTGCTAACGGGAGTCGTCCCAGAAGACTGGAAATTAGCAAATGTTGTGCCCATTCACAAGAAGGGTAGTAGGGAGGAATCTGGGAACTATAGGCCAGTTAGTCTTACGTCAGTAGTGGGGAAATTAATGGAAACCATGTTAAAGGAAAGGATTGTTGACCATCTAAAAACACATAGATTACAGGATCAGAAACAACATGGGTTTACCTCAGGGAGATCATGCCAAACTAATCTTATTGATTTTTTTGATTGGGTAACAAAAATAATAGACACAGGTGGTGCAGTAGACATTGCTTATTTAGATTTCAGTAAGGCTTTTGATACTGTTCCGCATAGAAGGCTTATCAATAAATTGCAATCTTTGAGCTTGGATTCCAATATTGTTGAATGGATTAGGCAGTGGCTGAGTGACAGGCAACAGAGGGTTGTGGTAAATGGAGTTTATTCGGCGCAAGGTCTTGTTACCAGTGGGGTACCTCAGGGGTCAGTACTTGGACCCATTCTATTTAATATTTTTATTAGTGATATTGCAGAAGGTATTAATGGAAAAGTATGTCTTTTTGCTGATGACACAAAGATTTGCAACAGGGTTGACGTTTCTGGAGGGATCAGCCAAATGACAAATGATTTAGGTAAACTAAAAAAATGGTCGGAGCTGTGGCAATTGAGTTTTAACGTGGATAAGTGCAAGATAATGCACCTGGGACGTAAAAACCCAAGGGCTGAATATAGAATATTTGATACAGTCCTAACCTCAACATCTGAGGAAAGGGATTTAGGGGTTATTATTGCAGAGGATCTAAAGGTAAGTAGTCAATGTAATAGAGCAGCAGGAAATGCTAGCAGAACGCTTGGTTGTGTAGGGAGAGGTATTAGCAGTAGGAAAAGGGAAGTGCTCATGCCACTGTACAGAGCACTGTTGAGACCTCACTTGGAGTACTGTGTGCAGTACTGGAGACCTAAATAGAGAAAAAATGTGGCGGGACAGGCGCTTCCTTCACACTGACAGGGATGTCCTCACTTAAATAACAGTTCTCCCCTCTGTTGGATGAGTGTAAACCTCAAACAGAACAGAAAACAAAAATAATGGTGCAGTATGTCAAGGCAGTATACTATTAAAATAAAGATAAGAGGATTGCACTCACATGGTGTGGTGTCTTAGTATCAGACACCAGATGTTTATAGCGGCTGGCAGAATTATGGAAGGAACGCCAGATTTCCCTTGGTGGTGCTCCAACGTCTGTGGTGGTCCTCCAATCTTTGGGTACTCCAAGAGCCTTGATGTTGTTTCAGTATCCGTTCCCCTGATCCTCAGCAGCGGTGTAGATCACAATCATGTGGGGTACAGCAGCCAGGAAACAGGAAGAATAGGGACAGCAAGCAAGGTATAATGGGATTTATTGGTATAAAATAATTAAAATAATCTTGGTACATCCAAACGCGTTTCGCGGTATGAAGCCGCTTCCTCAGTAGAAGTCAGCAACATTTACACAAAAAATTGTTATTTAGTGCTTTGGAGATAGTACAGTAAAATCAGTAGAAACCAGTATTAAATAGAACACAGGGACTGCACATGTGTCATGATGCCTACCTATGAGTTTCTTGGTCGAAACTGAATGCCTGTAGGAACCTCAACCAAATTGACGGTTTTCAAAACTGGCACCACGTGTCCAAACTCTGATTCATTAATGTCAAGTTGTCACTGAGTCCACCTCTGGTTACTGCTCTCTGCCTCAATTGATATGTACATTGAACATTTCTCACATGTGATTCATGCAAAATCAATGTGCCATCAATATTAATGTCACCTTTTCTAACATATAAATCACACATCTCCTCGCGTTATACCATTAACCACCCTGCGTTTAATCTTATTCCACAAACTGCTGCATTCTCATTTTAGTCCAATCAATTTCTTGTTTTATGTGTGTCTGTTACAAAAAAGGGGTGATTGCAATTTCCTTTAATATGAAAAACATTGTTTTTCAAAATATGGTTAATATGGACAGCAGAGTTTTAATTCAGAAACAGATAAACAGTTTAGTAAATTAAGATAATCAAACTGGATAAAAACTAAAATGCGTGCTTGATCAAAAACCTTGGGAATTTTCAAGGTGTTTTTTCTTCCACAAGTCAACTTTTTTTTTAATTGGTTTATAGGTTTTTGACCTGCAATTAAGGAATAAAAGAATGTGAACAAGTTTATCTTCTCTTAACAGCAGACTAATGAAATCACTCGGTGGAAATAATTGGGTTTTAAGCAAAGCAATGATTTAACAATAGCTAATGATGCAGAGACCCCAGTTTTAGCACACATGGATTAAACTGCTAATTATATTACCTTCTTAAAATACAAGGAATACGAAATGCATGTAAGTCATTTGCTAAAATCTGAACATCCACAGTAATTAACGTTCAAGAAAATCTGCTCCGTTTAAATACAGTATGTGTTGATTTCATGATAAACTATTTTGAAACTTACTTTTCAGTAAGATTGCTAAGCAGGTTGGTGTTAGTGTATGTGTACAAAATAACAAAAAAAAAAGAACTAAACATTTGGAGTTTTGGAATATAATAGGAAGGTTGTGCAAAATTAATTCCTCGATTCCCTGTCATTTTGCCCAATAAGAACAAATTCCATTAACACACCACATATGAGAATCTCTAATTAAACCTAAGGCAGCCATGTGGGCCAATCAATTGTAATTAGCAATTACTTCTTTATTTGACGTCGTCATTATGATTGATGATGAATGCCATTCATCTACAATCTGCAAGGGATGGATGAGTTAATTTTGAAAAATACTATTGTAATGTTCATTTATTCAACCCCAAATGTTTGTGGAGAATAGGAAATAAATTATTCATAAAAAGATGCCCCTTAACTTATTAACATCCAATATGTTTAGCTTAAGGGCAGATAGAAATGCATTATTAAACTTAATGTTGGGATATAATTCAAATCATCCTCAATACTCATATAATTAACTGTGGATTTACAGAACTGCATGGGACTATTTTCTGATTAAGATCTTGTGTTTGTGGTTTAGAAGCTTACGTGGTATATTTAGCCTTTCAGCATTTTTGACCATTGTCTGGAATGAAGTGCAATTTTCTTTGATATATTAAGGGTTGCCTGATTTAACAGGGTCTCTGCAGTCTTATAATCACCTGTGCATAAAATATGTGGATCAAGATTTTCTGTATGGAGCAGGATTTTTTCTCCCTGAAAGTTTACTTAGTGGTAAAAATAAAATAATGGAAGGATTTAAGAACTGCTCACTTTGTCAAAAATTTACATAATCGCATATATAGGGTTCTATCACATGGTGTGAGCTAAAACGCCATCACTAACGGAAAAATTTAGCGCAAGTCGCTAAAAAGTAGCGCCTGCCGACCCACCAACAGATTGACTTGTCAGCATTAGTCCGTGGCCAACATCTATTAGCGCTTGCTAGGGAAACGCAATGCTCGTACTAGGTCCCGCACTACACCCACGCTAATGCTCTAGCGCACTGGACAAATTCGGAATTTCCCAGTGCAGAGTGCCTGGCCACACCTATCCTCTGCTTATTAATACAGTGCGCAAATACCAGGCTTTTGACTGTGTGTATTTCATACCTAGACGCAGGTCCCTGGGTGATTGGAGATTGAGCTATTCCACTGGTGAATATAGAGAGTGGAATTAGGGAGGTGTTAAGGAGGATTTTTTTTTATTCCCTGTCTTTTCTTCACACACCGCATTCACATATTATTACACTTAAATACATATTACACATACATATACAACACATACAGCAACTACATCATTACACATCCTTCCATACATCTGTCTATCCATTACTTGTTACCCACTTTGTACTCTCAACCCTGTGTATTCCTGTCTGACACCGTTGGTCACTGTCATGGAGAGTGTTGGAAGAGGAGAGGGAGGGAGGATAAGGATTGTTGATGGGGAGGAAGGGGAAGAAAAAAGGAGAGCTAGAGAGATATCTAGAGGTGAGGACAGGAGGTGTAGGGGTGGGGAGGAGAGGCAGCATAGAGAGGAGAGGAGGAGTGGGAACAAGGAGCGTAGGGGTGGTGATGGTACACGTGGAGAGGGGACTGGAGGTCCAGGGGTGATGAAAAGAGGATGAGGGGTGAGGTGATGGGGAGAGGAGGTCTACTGAGTGTAGAGGTGCTGAGCAAGAGAAGAGAGGTGACAGGAGTCCCAAAGGGGACATTAGTGGAGACAGGGGGGCGAGGAGTGACAGACTTTGTGCCAGGCCAGGCCCTTCTATGCAAGGGTCAGCTTCAGGGCTAGGGTCACAGCAGGCAGTTAGTGTACCTTCATAGACCTTAATGCACTCCCATTCAAGCTCAGCAGGACAGAGACAGGCGGAGAGATACAGTGTGGAAAAAAGAATGCACTCATTGAAGTCATATGTGGAGAGCGAGTACCAGCTTACTGACATTTCCATCACTTGGCACCTGCGGCTGTGGCTGTGGAACAAGATAAGGCAAGCAGTGTGTGCGTTGGGGAAGCAACGGAGCATCGAATCCATCAAGCATCGATTCCAGGACTGTAAAAGGGAATTGAAAGCAAAGATGGCGCAGGAGCAGCGGGACTTCAGGAGGGCTGGAGATGTCCCACCAAGGCGCTATGTGTACACTCGGTGGAAAGAAATGCTGAAGAGTCACATTCTAGAGATCAGCGTTCATGGCTTTCTGGGAGGACTGGACTCCAGAGACTTTGTCCATAGAGCGTGAGTAATGCTGTATCTCTGACTTGTCATTGTCTATATTCTCTCTTCTGTCCTATTTTTTGTCAAACACCGTATTCAGGTGTTTTGGACTACAATTCCCATAAATTTACTCCTTTTGCTTTTTAGAAAATTTGCAGCATTGATAGTTAATTGATGGAATCTAAAACACTTTCCGTCTGTAATGCAATGTTTAAAAAATGTTTAACTGCTGTGTACGTACGGTATATCTTAGTTAATTAGGATTAAGGGCCTCTCCTCTACTGAGTGATTTTAAATGTTCTGCATTGCTAAATTGTGTTTTTCTTTGTTTCCTGGGCCTACTAAATGCTTTTATGCTATGCATTGCTCAATGGTTTTATTTGTTATTAGGTCACACTGATTCATATTGTTTAATTTTATGTTACGCAACTATCTTCTAAACTGTGTTATGTGCATTGAGCAGAGATTATCAAGCATAAAATATGTTTTAGACAGCTGAACTGAACTGTGTTTACAGATTATCGTGCCCCCACTGCAAAAAGCTTATAATGCTCTACGTTTTTCTTAATTGCAAAAAGCCTTTTTTCAGTATTTTCGATGTTGATCTAAAAATTTCATAGCCATTTCATTGCCGCCATTTAAAATCTATGAAAGTTAGTTTGATTATTTTCATACCTGTTCATTGTCTTCAACACTTTTAAAGAATAGCATTTATTTCTAAAAGTTCTGTGGTTCACGTTGTGCGCACTTTGTGGACCTTGTGATGAATCCTGAATTCACAACAGGGTTTGCAAACTGGAATATCCATTTTTACAAAGTGCATATTTTTTTGAGAAAGGAGAAAGGATTTTTACCTGGAAGGATACATTGAGATTTCTCTCGTTTTCAAGTATGTCCTGGGTGGCGAGTATGTACCGTTAGGTGTCTTGCCCAAGGACACTTACTGGAGAGGTTGCTCGTCGGGATCGAACCCATGACTCCACAGGCTCTCTCCATGCAGAGCAATGATGTTATATGATATAATTAAAGCGCTGTGAAATGGCACGTTTTTTATATTCTCTTTTGATAACACTAATAGTTCTGCTGTGTATCTGAATCTCATGTATTGCTGGCGCTAACTTACTAGTATTCAACATGTTAATTATCTATTTAGAATATATTAGTTGATTAACCCCATGTTGGCACATGAGTCTCTCTGAACCTTTATATAGTTTACCTACAGATTCTGAGGACATTCAAGTGTTTATGTTACATTGTATTAAATATACTCTTTGGCATTCCCATTTACACAAACAGGTCTATTCAAAAAACAGGGAAAATCAGGAGAATTGGCAGAAAAGAACAATCTAGACCAAATAGGCCATTTGGCAAGTGAAATAAATCAGAGAAATTTTCTGGTTTGGCTATTTTGACTTAGAATTTTCACTCCTCCATTCATTATCCTGAATTTTACATTTCTTTGAATAGACCTGATACTCCCCCATGCATTGTGACAGCAGCGGAGGCACCAGCGGCAGCAGCAACAGCACTGTCACAGCCAGCATTACCAGTACTTTCGGCGGATTTTGGACCAGCCTTTCCAACACCATCGTTCTTTGATATGCTGTCGCATCAAGAATTTCTGCCTGACGTAGAGGATGTGCTACCCTCTGCAGGGCAATCATCAGAGAGCTATTTGCCACCAGGGAACATGAGAAGCCCAACACATGTCATCACTGCTGCACCTGCTGTTACTCCACTGCCAGAACCAGAGAGGCCAATGATGCCTTTACCTCCTTCGTTCCTCTAGGAAAACGACCAGCAGCCAGCAAAGCTAGAAAACAACCTCCTCCTGCCGCTCCATCTACATCGCCACCTGCCTCTCCAAGATCAGCTCCACAGCCTGCCCCTCTAAGGCTAGGGTCAGACGAACGCATTTTTCGCATCGTCCGTGAAAAAGTGCGTTCGAAGGAATGGATGTAATTTTTCACAGAATACGCGATAGCGGTCATACGATCCGCATTTTCGTCCATGATTTGTACGGATCATCAATAAAACACTTTTTGCGTCTGGACGTTATGTAGGCCGGACATTAGCAGCGTCTGACGTCTCCGAATCACGCACACAAACCGTTAGCGGACGCAGCGCACTCTATACGTCAGTACTAGCGGTTTCACGTTCTCGAAAAAATGTGTTTGTTTGCCGCTTGCATTGCGCGGCCAAACTTTCGTGCTGCCGTACTTCATATATTGCCCATCCTTGGCCGTCATTTGCTGCTACTACGGCCGTGATAAAGTGCGGCTGCACGCGCGTTCGCACTGCGTTCGTCTGACCCCAGCCTAAGACAGCCATTCTTCCGGCCAGTGGAAGAACAAGCTATGCAACACATTTTTACAGTGTTTGAAAGAATGAAACAAGGTCAAGTTGATACCCTGCAACACCTTATACATAGGGACACTATTGTATGCGAAAGGCTGTACTCAATGAAAAAGACAGGTGCTTGTTGTTGTAAAATAAAATATTTTCCTCACAGGAATATTTTTTTTTACCTGCCATGTTTTTGATACATGCAGATTAACCACTTGGCTGCTAAGGATGCGCTCAACGCATCCAGCCAAGTGGTTCTCCGGTGCTATGGACGCACTGAGCGCGTCCTAGCACAAGAGAAAGCGATCGGCCGGAATTACGGCCAATCGCTGCGCCCCCCTCAGTGTAGGCTGACATCTCGGATGTCAGCCCAGCATCCGGCACCATGGAGGGGACAATAGACGCCATTGCACTAGCGTGATGACATCTATTACAGGCACCCCTCCGCGCGAGTGCGGGGAAGGTGCCTGAAGGGGAGGGGGGACCTCTCTCCCTCCCCAACCGTGAAGGGCAGCCGAAAAAGGCAGGCACCGTTTGGAAGGGCACAGCCTGTCCTTCCAAGCGGCGGCTGTCTTTAACCCCTGGGGGTTGGATAGCGAATCGGCGCCAACAGGCGCCATATCAAGATCTCCTCTCGGAGCTGGCCGACATCTTGGATGTCGGCCAAGCTTTCGGGATCTCCCCCTGACAACTGGCATCATCGTGCATAGTGCGATGACGTCAGTTCTGAAGTTAGGGATTAATTTTTGGCATCGTTGGAACAGCCAGAGCATGGCCTTTCCAATGATACCAAACATGACCATGTAAACTAAAATTATAAAAACAAAATTAAAAAAATAAAAAATAGAAAAAATAAAAAAATTATAAAACTTTTTTTGTTTGTTTTATTAATGCAGCAATATTGTTCCCATTTCAGTTATAATGTGAACAATGATGCTGCACAAACAATTTTTTCTATGGGGGCGTTTGATAAAAACCACGTAATTTCCCACCAAAAAATGTAACTAGTCCCCATTTCAAATTCGTTTAACAAGCGCAACCCAGAGAAAATATAATCGCAAACGCTCGCGTGATAAAAAGAGAAAAAAAAAACACTTTACACGCTATAAATTATTGAAAATTCTAATTTTATTGCATTTTTTGTTATAATATACAGGCAGGTCATGACGCATACTCATAATAATGATATATTATGAATCTGCCGAGTCTGCCATTAAGAACGATATATAATATGTCTGGGTGGTATGATAAAACATGGCTTCAAAACGCGTTTAAACATGATGAGCAAAAGCGGTAAAAATAAGCTCAGCACACAGGCGTGAAATGGCTCAGCAGCGAAAAGGGTTAGCTTATTAAAAAGCACACTGCTTTTTCTTTATGTATTTTGTGCCGTACTTTCAAATTTTTATGTTTGTTTCCAAATGTGTTGGAGACACATAGAATTTTTTTTCTGTGTCTTACTTGCTTATGTTCCAACTGTACTGTGCTAGTTGAAATTTTGGTTTATGATCGCAGCTCCATGTTGGGTGCAACTACGTCAGCTTGCTAGCAAGTGTGGATTCGCATATACGCCATGGTGGTGCAGAATAGATCACAGTAATTTTAGAATGATCATTGATCAAACATCATTCCACATTGGATGCTTAGTTAATCTAGGCTTCTAGGCTACTGACTGCTTTATCGACAATGGAATGCTGTTAATACTATACCTTTAGTGCATGCCTATCCCCTCTGTTGACGTACCTGGACAATTTATAACCTGTAACCCAATTAGAAGGTTTCACAACTATATACATGAATTGCATAGTTGGGACATTATTTTCAAATATGAATACTAATCAAGAAGGCATGAACCTAGTTTTTCCTTATTAAAATGAAAGGTTTAGAAACATGGAGTTAGATATTTAGGGCACTATTACATTCTATACGCAAACGTTAACGCTCACCTGCGTGCGCATTAACGTTTGCCGCGGTATTTGCCGCATATTACAATTCAAACACAAACGAGTTAAAAAACCCGTTTGCGTTTGGTACCTTGCGCAGCACTGCTCGAGGTTACTGTACTTTGTACTCCCTATGTTTAACATGGGGAGCGCAAAGTGTTAATCGGCGTTAGTATTACAAAGACCCAGCGCTGATTAAGGCCTGGCTCAGGTCAGCGCAAAGTTAACCAGAGCCAGGACTTGGTGTTAACGGATTCTGTTGCTGCAGAATCCGTTAACACCAGCCTTACAAAATAAAAAAATAGGCACATACTCACTCTCTGTCCCGCGGCGAGGAGCAGGCCGGCGGGAGCAGGGAAAGACTGGGGAAAAAGTCCCAGTCTTTCCCAACGTATCCCTATGCCTGACCGGCCGGATCTCGCGAGGCGAGATCTGGCCGGTCACGTGACCGGCAGGGAGGAACTCAATGGAGTCCTATGGACTCCAGCAAGTAGATGCTCGCGGCTGCGCTCAGCGCTGCCGCCAGCATCCCGGCTTTTTACGCTTGATAACAATGCAAGCAGCATTTTTTCGCCTGCATTGTAATCCAGCATTAAAACGGGGGCGCAAGAGGGAAAACTGCAGGCGCAGTTTTTCCTCCCTTGCGCTTGCGTTTTAATGCTAAGAGCGTAATAGAGCCCTAAGTTGGAAATTGGATCTTTGGTGCAAATACGCTTTGCATATTTTACAGATGTTAGCATTTAAGCATAACAGACTACTACTTCCACATGTTATATTCTTATTTCTTTGTTAAACCATTCATTGCCATGATTGAGTATACTTAATCTTGAAAAGTACCTGCTAATGTTAAGGTTTGGTCTAATGCTGGAGCAATGAATGGTAATTTTGTTTATTGCAAACTAAATTCATTTGCAAATGGGCTCCAGAATGCGCTGCCAAAGTTTTAGCACCTTGAGTATGACAGCCTAGGTGCGAAAAAAGTTTGATCAGATAGAGGTCTGTTTATTCTTCAAGGAAACACAGACCCCTAGCTCTGTTATATAGATGAAGCAAATAGTCCGTGTCAAATAGTCAATGTCAAAATGTCAAATAGTGTATACAGTTTCAAAATGTGCTTTTGTGATTTCCAAGCCCATGTATGGCTGCTGCAAAGTAGGTCCTGCGAGTGATTTTATGGAAACCATCCTAGTAGTGATGTAGAGGTAACATCACTGCTCTGTGTGGAGAGAGACTGTGGAGACATGGGTTCGATCCCGACGAGCACCTCTCCAGTAAGTGTCCTTGGGCAAGACTCCTAACGGTACATACTCGCCACCCAGGACATACTTGAAAACGAGAGAAATCTCAATGTATCCTTCCTGGGAAAATACTTTCTCAAAAAAAAAAAAAGTAAATATTGGATATGGAGAGCATGAATAGAGACCATGGAAGGAGACCATGGTCCACAAAAAACTAAACCATTACTATCTTGTGTCTATTCACTAAACAGATAAATACTGTTGACTTATTTCATCATGGAACTCAACCAGTATAAAAAAAATAAGATGATATTTGTATCATGTTTAAAAATAAATCAAGAAATGTAATAAAATATTGATCTTAATTATAGAACATCTGGCCGTACAAAAAAAAAAACAATTTATAAAATATGGTCTTTGGGGAAAAAAACTGTTTCTTAATGCAATCACTCATTAATGCAAATGTTACATCCATTTTAATTTAACAAAAATAAAGCATAATTTATTTGTGACATTTTCTCTTCCACTGCTACTGATTTCTCGGCGTACACACGGTTGCACTGCAGAAACACTTGCCATCTGCTGCAATATATCTTTTGCGAGTTTCACCATCTTGTTTTGAGATCTTAAATGTTAAGTAAAATGTCAGGTCATGTAGAAAAATCATAGGTATTACATCCTAAATGTTAGTTCAGTTTGCATGAGAACAGAAAAAAAGCACATCTAAATTACAAGGATGTTAAGCTACAAAAAATAACGATATGTGAACTCAACAGTGGTTTTTCTTTGCTACTTTTCACCCAGTTCTTAAAATAGTCATGGAACATTCTGTTTTCCTTCATGATTCTATGACCTTCATCCTTCTAGCATTCTTCAGGCATTTCTCGAATTGTAAAATACACATTTGTTCTGTATTTTTCACTGTGCCTTCCCAACTTTTCTAGGGTTCGACAACCTAGATCATCCTGATTTTAAGAGAACAGATTTTAAATGCATCTTTGCTAAAATGCTACTATTTAACATTATGTAAAAAGATTACAACATAGCGCTCAAAAGACCAAGGTCCATGAGAAAGTAAGAGAGACACACTGTATGTCCACAGACAGTTCTTATCTTCAAGCGAGAATCTTCTCTGTTGTGTAGATGAAAAGACACGCACTGCAGGAAAAAGCAGAAAGAAACGGCCACAATTGCGCAGTACATCAACACCCAATGGAATGAAATTTCGTTTGTATTTGACTCACATTCTGGGGAGCCCACAGAATGTGAGTCAAATACAAACGAAATTTCATTCCAATTGTGGCCCTTTCTTTCTGCTTTTTCCTGCAGTGCGTGTCTTTTCATCTACACAACAGAGAAGATTCTCGCTTGAAGATAAGAACTGTCTGTGGACATACAGTGTGTCTCTCTTACTTTCTCATGGACCTTGGTCTTTTGAGCGCTATGTTGTAATCTTTTTGCTCAATTTTCTAGGTGTTTAGAGAAACCTCCGTACACAATATATAGCGAGTGGGTGAGACACTCGTTTCCAGTGGGCGCTTCACCCCTTTTTCTGTTTTCTATTTAACATTATGTACCTCACATATTTATTCATGGTCCCACGTGTTTTGGTCCTGCGCTAAATTAGCCTCATATTGGAGAGCTATAAGCCATCTGATTCATGAATGCCTATCTGTGATCATCCCTTTTAACCCTGAAGTTTACATTTTGCATATTATTAGGCTTGTGCACCGATTTTTTTTTCGGTTCGATTCGGTTCGGCTCGTTCGGATGTTTAAACTTTTCGATTCGGCTCGTTTCGACCGATGTCTGTTTCGATTCGGTTCGGTTCGACTCATTTTTCGTGTACATTTTTTTTTTCGGAATATCGACCATTTTTCGTATTTTCGGGTCACTTTGCTCGTTTTTTGTATCGACTTTTTGAGATTTCGGAAATTTTTTTGTTTTTTTAGGAACCTCTGTTCTCCTCGTTTCACAGTGTCTAACTCTATTCGTTTTGACGGAAACTGCTATGGTTTACTTTTTTTATACTTTATATATTTTTTTATAATAAATTTTTGGTTTGTTTTTCCATTTCACAACTTTATTTAATCATATTAAAATGTTATGAAAGCCAAGGAACAAAAAAAATTAACAAAACGATTTAAAAAACGCTAAACTGACCCGAATGGTCTGACTTTAAAAATAAAAACCAGAACAAAAGGTTTTAAAACGGAAGAATAGTTGATCAAAAATACGCATTTACAAATACAAAATTTACAGAATCAGCGATATAACCGATAATAGTTAAATATACGATGTCCAGAATTACCGAAATGGAACTGAAATCACGAATGGAACCGAAATCATGAATAGAGCAAAAATAAATTTCGATTTGACACATTTCAAGTCCATACGAAAATTCCGAAAATATTTCGTTTCAACTCGGAAAACTTTTCGGATCTGCCATTTTCGGATCTAAAAATTTTCGGAAAATCGGCCGCATCCGAAAACACGAATCGGGAAATTGCGTGAAAATTCCGAAACTCGAAACGCACATCCCTACATATTATTCCTACTAATCTGCCTTTATCTATTAAAGGTTTTATATCAACAATATTAGGAGCGTCTAAATTAGTTTTAGAAAGCCATTGGAAGTCGTCTTTCTTACCTACAATATCTGAAGTGATAAGTAAAGTGGATAAGATATGCAAATATGGAGAAATATTTGCAAACGTACATAATTTAATGACTATCTATCAAAAAAGGTGGCTAGGTTGGTTGTCTTTCAGATCTTCGGGTATGTCTCTGTAACCAAACAATTATGGATTAAGCTGATTGGAGGGATATTGTTTTGTGTTTTTCCCTTTCCCCCTCCCCCTTTTTTTTTCTTCCTTTGTCTGTACGATGTTAACTGTATTATGTATTATATACTATAACTAATAAACAATTATGAATAAAATACATTAAAAAAAAGAACAAATTTATTCATGCAAGAGTGTAGAACTGAGGAGGATTGAATATACAAGATCAGGATCAAGATATTTTGTTACAGTGTATTAATTGTTATTCAATTAACCCCTTCATTACCGGTAGAGATATCTCGGGCTTCAAAGGCACCATGTGGTGCCTCGATATCGAGATATCTCCATCTGCTGATCTGCAGCCCTAAAGCAAATGAAATGTGTTTGCCGCAAATGAACTTTGTTTGCGTTTGTGCTGCAGAAGCTGCCCCCCCCAAAGTATTAGCCCTGTGCGCACAATGCCCAAAGAGCTAAAACTGTATAATCGGCAGCTGAAAACTTTGAAATATCGGGCTTTCAGCAGCCGATGCAGGGAGAAAAAGAAAAAAATAGACCAGCCGCTCAAACCTCTAACTCAATTTGGCAGTAGATGGCGCCATCTATTGGCCAAAAATAGGTTATTTACAGTAAGAAATGCAATGGGTATAAACTCAAATATTTCTTTTTATTTAATTAAAAATTATTTTACAAAAATCCACTGGTTTCTGACAATGTTTTTTTTTTTTAAATCCCTTGGTAGTGAAGGGGTTAAAGGTATTTGATTATTTATTATAGTTTAATTTATATGGAAAGTGCCAAATATATACAATAAGTGAAATTGCATGGAATTTGCAAATGGCCTCCAATTTAAAGCTCCAGCTTCTTCATTTCTCTCTCATCCCCCTTATTTATTACAAATACAGTCATTGTTAAATTGCTGTTCAACCCTGGTATGTTTTGTATTAGGAAAATTGTGGAATATATTGCTGCTTAATGATAAATTATTAATTATTTTTCTAATGTCATGTCTAAAAAGTCAAGTTTTTGGGAGGTTTCTAAATAAAAAAAGTTGCATTTTTCATTTTGATATCACTTTAAGTGAATGTGCAGTAGTTACCGTAACTGAATTTGTCCCTATTCTACACGTATAACCTCTCCTATGTCATCTTAGCTACAGGTAGAGCTATCGCTTACTGGCACATTATATTCATATTCACAAAACTTGTACTAAAAATAATACTGATATGGTTAAATGCAATAAAAAGTGAATATTAATAATATTAATAACGCCAATTAACCCCTTTACCCTTTAACCCCTTCACTGCTGAGCCGTTTCACGCCTAAAAAAACACGTTTTTCTTTTTTTTATAATGATTTTTATTATTTTATTTCTTTACTTTAAACATGGTCATGTTTGGTATCATTGGAAAGGCCATGCTCCTACTAGCTGCCAACAGTCGGGAGATATTGGGGTTCTTTGAACCCCCTATCTTTCCTTAGGAGTCAATGAGGACGTTCCCCACACGTCCTCAGCAGTGAAAGGGTTAAAATTTATTTGGATAAATAAGGTCTAACATTTTCAAGTTACTGCAGTGCAGTCGAATCCTAAATTATTTATTACATTTTTACATTACATGAAATGGGTGTCCTTTTCTTGCATAGTGTGGGCATAGCAATGATTACCAGAGGTTTTCTGTACACTGATTAATTCTGCATTCCATACAAATCAGAAGGTCTTTTTTCTTCATTATAAGCAAACATCCAAGTTATTTATTTCAGTTAGCATCTCAAATGCTCCAAGCAGATACGTAAGAAATAACAGGAGGCCAGCTGGTTATCAGAGGATTGGCTCCAATGACCTTAACTAACCCTGTATAATTTTTATTCTATGAATAGGACTTTACATTTATTTTTTTCTCTTGGACTGTCAGGGCTCTATTAAATACTTCGCGCAAACGTTAATGCGTGCTCAAAAACGCATTAATGTGAGGGGAAAAACCCTTTGTGCAGAACGTCGTATTACAATGTCCGCAAAAAATGCGCGTTAACGTCTACCGCTGGGGAACCTGCGTGTTAACGTCTACCGCTGGTGAACCTGCGCGAACCCTTTGCGAGCGTAATGTACTTTGCGCGTCCTATACTTAACATTGTGAGCACAAATGCGTTCGTGCGCTGGTACGCGGATGGTATTACAATCTATGCGCAAATTTTAATGGACAACGTTTGCGCGCATAATTTTACCGTCTTTTAAATGCTGGTGGCAACGGCAAATCTGAGCGTCCTGACCGAAACCAAATACACCAACCCGAAAAAAATTACAGCACAGTATAGTTACACATTCTACACATACCCAAACAATAAAATGGAGAAGTTGTGCGTGTTTTTATTATTGCTGCAGCATATATACTCAGATTGATTTTGACAGGCGCAAAAACTGAATGGGAGCCAATTGTGGTTCTTAATTCTGATTGGCTGAATCGCGTGAAAAAACAGTCCGCCCACCGATTTCTGCACGCAGCGTTAATGCGCGTGCGTTTATGCGCGTCTTTTTTACGCGCGTTATTTTTTGATGGATGAAAAAATGCGCTCGGATTGTAATACCAGCGTTAATTTACGAGCAAATTATGCGCGCAAAAAAAAATAGCACCGCGTGTGCGCTTTTGCGTGAAGCAGTTAATAGAGCCCTCAGTGTCCAGTAGTTTTAATGACCCCATAACCCTAACAACACACACACATACACACACACCAGTGGACAAAACGTTTACAATAGACATATGCACATATGCACAAATCACTGATCCATTTGAAACTGGGGGCTTTACGTGACTCGCCTGAAATCCAAAACATATCTTAATGAATTATGAGAGATCAAAAATGCAACGTGTTTTGGTTCCTTCTTGATTCGTTGTGAGTTACACTTTATAATTTACCTGTCACTGCCTCAGAGTCTCACCTTTGGATCCAAGCTGTTGTGTAGCCACAGACTGGTTGGTGAGATCCTGCAAGCGCCATAAAGTATTTCCTTTTAATACTGGCAGTGAAGATGCTGGGGGAGGGGGGGATGAAGCTTTAACGCCTGTGCATTTTTAAAAAAGTTCATAGCATGATGGCACCATCGGGGTTAAACAAACGTTTTTTGTCCTTTCCGGGACCTCTAATTGAGTGCATGTTTAATTAAATCAAGTGCTCTATTAATAAAAAAAGATGCAATATACTAAAATGAAAAGGTTTTACAATCTTTAAGATTTCAAATTAATTAGATCATTAGAAATACAAAAAAAAACATAATCTAATTGCGGCCAAACCAAAATAAGTTTTTTTTTTTTTTAGAAGAATCAGTTTGTTGAAAATATGTGCAGTGCATGTGTCTAGTTTACAATGCTTTTTCAGGCCTAATTATTATTTTTATTAATTATTATTAACACATTCCACAGTGCTGCACAAAGGTGCAAAGGGTAAAGCCAGGACAATTCTACAATA
Source organism: Leptobrachium leishanense (assembly GCA_009667805.1). Lineage (NCBI taxonomy): Eukaryota > Metazoa > Chordata > Amphibia > Anura > Megophryidae > Leptobrachium > Leptobrachium leishanense. The sequence continues at coordinate 416,105,451 of CM019063.1, read as the reverse complement.
CATACAGGAGGCAGGTCAGTATTCCTGCCAGCAGATGCCAGAGGACATGAGGGCCCTATTCCCGCGGGAATTTACAATCTTGATGGGTGAGAAACAGGAGGGGGGCGGCAGTGATGAGTTAACGCAGGGAGAGGTGAGGACGGTTTTTGGGTCGGTCGGATGTCTTGTAACGGAGTCAGGTGGTAGGCTTCCCTAAACAGAAAGGGTCTTTAGAGAGTGTTTAAATAAAGCCAGATTTGAGGACAGTCTGATATTGTGAGGAAGAGCATTCCATAGGGTCAGCGCCACACTAGAAAAGTCTTGCAGTTTCGCATGTGAAGCAATAATGATGGAGGAAGCCAGGCGCAGGTCATTGTTGGATCTTAGGTGGCACAGACTGGGGTGAATTTGGTGATTAATGAGAACAGATAGTGAGGGTTTTGTAGGTCAGGGTGACTAGTTTGAATTTGATTCTGCTTTGGATGGAGAGCCAGTGTAGGGATTCATAGAGTGGAGTGGCAGAGGCAGAGCGACAGGTGAGATGGATAAGCTGTACTGATGTGTTTAGGATGGACTGCAGGGGGGGAGAGGCGGAGATCGGAAGGCCAGTCAGGAGGTTGTTGCAGTAGTCCAGGCAGGAGATAACAAGCAAATGGATAAGTTCTTGGTGGTGTTAGCAGTCAGAAATGGACGAATTTTGGCAATATTACAGAGGCGATTGCAGCAAGATGAGGAAAGTGATTGGATGTAGGGGCTGAAGGAAAGACTGGAGCCTAATACAGTTTTTGACAGGCAGAGCGTTCCCTCTCCTGTGCTAATTCCAGTACTGATACATATGTCCATGAGCCACTGCAGAAAGATTCAGCATCTATTCCGGACACTTTTCAAAACCAAAATTAAAATGGGGAAGCTAACGTATAAAACTTGTGCCTGCAGGTTTCCATGAAGCGTCCCCATTTTAGAGTTAGATTCCGTGGTAGGCACTGTCTCAGCACCTTGCCCTGGAATGCAGCACTACCATTAGCCCATCGGTGTGGTAATTAGTGCTAGGACTTTGTACAACATAACTTATCCTACTGATTGCTAGTCCTATACTTAACATGGGAAGCTCAAAGTACAGTAAGCTCACGGAAGCTAGCACAATCACTGATGCACAATGGATTTTTCACAGGTTTAGCATTAGGCATATAATATGGAGGGGCATGCAGTAAAGTCACTTATCCTGGCACTAAAAGGTACCCATCCGAAGGCTACCTTCAGCGTTGACTATGTAATTTAGCTCTTAGTGCAGTACTGGTGTTTACAGTACATCGACAGCTTTATCTGATGTACTTCAACTTTTGGAACATGTTCAGTAGCTCGTATGCAAATAACCTTTGTTTGCATAAAAAAATAATTTGCTTGAACTTCTCCAGAATATATATATATACAAATCCATTAAACTAAATCTCAGGCACACAAGGGTTCATTTGAACATACAGTTAACCCTGGTCACATTAGTGAAGGGGTTAATAAGAACAACTCACACGAGTGACCTAAATAATCTGTGTTATACAATTGTCAATTAGATGTCCAATACATGGTCAAATAACAACTACTCATATTATACCCATTGGGAATATAATCTTACTGTTACATGTTTAGATCATTTCCTAAAACATTTGTATTGTTATTATTTTTATTTGCTTTTTAAAATGCACAGTTCTTAATCTGTGATTATTTTATATTATTCAAGTATATTGAAAATATCTGATGTTTATCTTTTCTGCATTACTTTATCAGATATAAATTCTTGTCTATACATGTGTATTGTCTGACCCTCTAATTGCACCCTTTATCAATAACAATTCAGAGTTAATGGTGCAAGCAGCATCTGTTCACCTTTAAACCTAAAGCCCCTTGTGAACATTTTTGCTTGAGTATGCATGACCGTCTGCTGTGTCATCAAATTTTGATGTCTTCATCATATGGACAAGCTCATTAGGAGTTGAAATATATAAAGGGTTTATTCACAGCGGGCTCTTCTCCACTTGATCTGGTAATAGGGATCTCCTAATGGAAAAATTCAACACAAGTCGTTAACCATTAGTGGATCCCTATTACCGGCTCATTTATGAGTGAGCCACTATATTAGGAAGAAAAATAAGATCTCAGTTAACCCTGCACAAAAACTGCTGTAACTGTGTTCTCATGCATTTCCACCCAGCTTGACCACTTCCTCCATTCCCAAACATATTGGACAATTGGTAAACTAAGTATCATATATTGTTATTTTTATCAATGTCACCTTATGGAAAAACTATACTAAAAATAATAACACAGATATATCAATTTTGTTTACCAGATTTTATGAATGATTAGTCATGACTATATTGTTTTCATTAGTTTGGGATTATAGGTATCATAGGCATTTTTAACACAAACAATAAGCTAATACTAGGATTTGGGAACTGATATTTTTTTCCTCCCATATAATTGCATAACGTGTGACTGGGAATTGCTCATTGTTTTCTGGTTTTCTCAATATTTCCACTAGAGATGTGCATGGCTGAAAAATTTGTTTTGCTTAGTTTCGTTTCATTACGTTTTTAAATAATTTTGTTTCCAGAATTTCGGAACTAATTTTGTTTCGTATTTCCTTTCATTTTGGATCGATTTGAAATTTCAAATCGATTCGAATTTCATATATCAATTCGATAGTTGATATCAATTAGAATTTTGGATCACTAAATAAAACCCCAATTAATCAAATTTTGCTGTTAAAATAAAAGCTAGGGTTGAATTTTAAGCTGTGTCACAGATTTAGTATTTGAGTCAAATACTATAACTGTGAAACAAAATTTATTTGTTTCATAAAGTCCTTTGCTGACTATTACTTGTATTGTAAGTTAAGATCAATTCGATAGTTGATATCAATTTGATAGTTCATTTCAAATTCAATAGTTGATATGTATTTGATAGTTCATTAAAAATTTGATAGTTGATATCAATTTGATAATTCATTTCAAATGCAATAGTTGATATCAATTATTCAAAATTTTCTTTTATGATGATGACATAGTGTAAAACGAAATAAATTCGTTATATACCATTTTGTTTCATTTCAAATTCGATAGTTGATATGTATTTGATAGTTCATTAAAAATTCGATAGTTGATATCAGTTTGATAGTTAATTTCAAATTCGATAGTTGATATCAATTTGATAGTTCATTAAAAATTCGATAGTTGATATCAATTTGATAGTTCATTTCAAATTCGATAGTTGATATGTATTTGATAGTTCATTTCAAATGCAATAGTTGATATCAATTATTCAAAATTTTCTCTTATGATGATGACATAGTGTAAAACTAAATAAATTCGTTATATACCATTTTGTTTCGTTTCGAATTCGTATTGTATTGATTCGTTATTCAGAAGTATTTATAAGCTACGAATTATCAAATTTCATTACAAATTCCAAATTTTGCCAAAACGAATGCACATCTCTAATTTCCACTATCTATAGAAAGTATAATAAACGTACAGTAAGCTGGAAAGGAAACTGAGTTGAAATGGTATTTGCAACTCAGCTAGAAAAGAACGGAGCCTATTGACAATTGGGGTTGTTATTCTCAATAAATGGTCTATTACAGGTCTATTCGAAAAAAAGGTGAAATTTAGGAGAATTGGCAGGAGAAGAGAACAATCTAGACCAAATAGCCGATTTGAAAGTGAGATAAATGGGAGAATTTTCCTGTTTTGGCTATTTTGACCTAGAATTTTCACTTCTCCAGTCATTCTCTGGAGTTTCACCTCTCTTTGAATAGACCTGTTATTAACATTAATGGCCCCCTGGAATAAGGCTTCTTGTTTGCTTAAATGAACTTTAATAGTGACTAATTGTGTACAGCATGAGGAGGTAAAACTAAGATGGTTATTCAAAGACTGACGAAAATCACCATAGTTGCAAATTTGACAAATACCAGAGTTTCCCAAAACAAAAATTCAAATAGCAGCAGGAGAAGCTTCACCATGAAGCTTTTCCTTCCACTGTTTGGATGCTTCTTTTGAGAACACCAGTATCTGTCACCTTTACAATAACAGCAATTTAGTGGAACTAGTGGAATTAATCTTTGAATCCCTTAACCCCTACACTACGAAGTAATTTTCCAATAATCCACTCCCAAGAACCAGTGTTTATTTGGAAAATCATTAATATACAGTAAGAAATATTTGGGAATATTCCTAGTGTATTTCTTACTGTAATAACCTATTTGGCAGGCAGATGTCACCATCTTCTGACCAAAGAGAGTTACTGCAGGAAGAACTGATGCACATGTCATCTGGGGAATGCCAGATATGTCAGGACATTCCTAGGCAGATTTTTACCTTTATCATTTGCAACACAGAAGTTTCATTTGCATTCATATAGCACAGCTCAAGATCGTGTTAACACGATTTCTGTTTGCTGTCTTTGCTACCGCTGATCGTGTATACACGACCATGGTAGTGAAGGGGTTAAACCTGATCCTCTTATACGATTTCATGTAAAGGCTTTTCAAACTGCAGAACTGTTACATACCGCACTGGTGTCCCTGTTTCCCGGCAGCACCATCCGGCAGCACCATCCTTGCTGCTCGCTGGCCCGGCTACCCAGTGAAGTAGTCGCAGATTGTGGCCGCCGGTTGGTGATGCGGACAGGACGAGGTGCACACCAGAAACAAAAACAAAATCTGGTCTCTTGCCTCACCTGGTTTCAATATCCCCTCACTGTGTTCCTTGTGTATATTTCAATATTGCTCTCCTGTGTATGACCCTGGCTTATCTGATAATCCCTCTGGCTATTAACCCTTTGGCATTCAGCTAACTATCCAATTTGGCATTCACCCCTGGCATCTGACTTGGCACTGACCCCTGCAAATTTGTCTGACTAGCCAATTTCGCATTGACCCCTGGCATCTGGATGACTATAGGACTTGGCATTGAACTCCTGCAGGGCTGGCCTAAGCCAATGTGCTGCCTGGATCCAAGGATGAAATGCTGACCCTCCCCCCCCAAAAAAAAACACACGGCATGTATGAGTGTACCACAGAGCTCCACAGCAATAACCTGGCCACACTTCTCCTGTCCTCCCATTGCCTACAAACAGACAATAGATTTACCCACTCATGGCATTAGGTTCCACTCCCTGCTGGCTGAGGTAGTCTGACAAAAGAATGAAATAATAAAAGCAAAGTTACTCATCAGTAAGATATCAAGGTTTTCCCCTTATCAATGTTTGTATCTATTTCTGTTCACAACATACGTTTAATTATATGCACTACTCAGACATGTGTAACAAATGCTAATGTCGCTTAGATTGCAAGCTCTTGTGGCCATTCCTTGATAGCAGCATTTGCATATATTGACCAGGACAAACAGGAACATACCCAGAAATTGGAATTAAACTGATACGAGCATTGATACTAAGTCCACTGCTTTGCGGGCCTGACTCATGAGACAGCTAAATAAAATATAACCTTTATTATTATTCTTTAAACAATTATTTACTTATAAAATGATATATGAGCATTGCTATAAAATAATAACTGCCCAATTAAGATACGAGTAGAAATAGGTTGAAAGCTCAAGGTGCCGTTTCTGGACATTCTAGTCTCTATATGCAGAGGCTGCAAGCAGGGAATGGACCTAGAGTTTACATGATGAGTGAACTAAGCTGTTGCGTGAAATATTCGGCTGACTTTGGAAGCAGGGCAGCTCTAAAGCAATCAGGGAGGTGCATGAAACACACACACACACACACTCAGTTACTGATAAAGATGTCGAAGTCCTGTCCCAGTCTGACCAGAGTAGTGAGATAATTGCAGCTTCCTCTCATTCTGAGCCCCCTGTGGAGGAATTTTATATCAAGGCAGGAGGCTTCATATTTTGCATTCTCTTTTCTTTACTAAATCAACAGCAGCAAGGAAAGTTACATAGCAACAGCAGTAACCAATAAACAACAAGAGTGTAGTAAATCCTTAGCCACGCCCTCTTTTCTTGCTGCTGGCCTCCAGGTGAGTCGTTTTTAAAACAGCTCCTGGACGCCAGGATATATTTTGGTTATTTTATTGATTAAATTTTATATAGTTATATATATATTTATAATTTCGTTTAGGCAAGGTTTCTGTATTTTAAATACCTTTTTTTTTTTCCTTTAGGTTTCTGCCTGCTGCGTGGGCACTATCCCGCCTGCAGGCTTGCGCTTGCTTTCTTGCTTGCTTTTTTCCCATCACCCGGCGGACCAATAGGGAAATTTAATCTCCCTGGCCGCCGGGTGCTATTCCATCGCTTATTTACTTCATTATTTTACTTTTTGTTTCGCTATAGTCACCGTTATCTGCGCGTGCAGTCACCGCATGAGGAACTTGCCTCAGAGTGCACGACCCCATCTGCACATGCGTTCGCGGCCATTTTGCTTATCGAGCTCTGCCGCCATTCAGCTCGTGCCGGGTTTAAGGTCGGCAGGTGCCTCCTTCAAAGTTAACTGCCTTAGGACAGCCTGCTGCACGGACCCTCTCCTACCTCGGGTGAGCCCCGCAAACCAGTTTCTGCTCCGGCAGTCACTTAAAAAAGCCGCGAAAACCGCGTGTAAGCCACTCAGCGGCGCTTCGATCCGCACGCACGGATCAAATTAAACAAAATAAATATAATTTTATTTTACCTGCAGGTGAGCCCCGTTTTTGGTCTCCTTTACCATGGATCCCCCACAACTTCCCTCCAATCAGGAGGAGCTCAAAGCTTAGCTTCTGACAGCCATTTCTGAAACCCTCCCCATAGCGCTCGCTAGCCTTCCTCCAGCCCCCCCAACAGAACCCCCGGTTCTTTCAAGGGCCCAGTCCCCGACCCACTCTGAGGGTTCCCACTCGGACATATCCGAGTCTGCAGAACCCTCACGGAAAAGGCCCTGGAAAGGCCAGTCAGAATCCGCTGGCAAGGGTAAAGGTCCAATTAAAAAATCCAAATGTGTCCCAGAACCCAAGGGTGTTGACACTTATGACCTGGATGACTACCAGGCTGATTATCCTGATGAGGAGGATATGGAATCTACCGGTAACCCACCGGCCACTCATGTTTCAACGGGTGAGCCCCGTTCCGATGCTATGGCAATCATACCCCTTACTACCGTGCCTGCGCCACCACGCTCACTTGCGTCCGCGGACACCCATTTACAACTCCTTGACTCCCGAGGTTTGCCCTTCTTTGACCCGCGCACGACCACCCACCCTAGGTCCTCCGCTTGGTTACCACCGGACCATATAGCGGAATTTTTGCGCTTCTGGTTGCGCTGCCCCCTGGACAAGGCGGATAGGGCGCGCTTACGGGCCGAATGCCCTCGCCCGACTCTACCTGATAAGGTGTCCCTTACCCCTGAATTTGACGAAGACTTCGTCACCTTCATGGGTAAGGCTGGCAGGGACCCAAGAATGGGTTTGGAACAGGGTCTCCGTGTCGCCCAGGACAAGCTTCTGGACGTCTCCGGTCCCCTTTCACTCATCTTCGTGATGGCGTACGAAGCACTAGCCACCAACAGCCCGCTTGATCCTGCTCTAGTCTGCGAATGGGCACAGCGTGCCCTCTGCTTGTTGGGTAATGCCAACGTCGGCATTTCGTCTGAACGCCGTAAGGCGGCGCTGTTTCGGCTGGATGCAAAACTAACTAGCATGGCTACAAAGGAATTGGGTCCGGCAGCAAAAGGCTTACTGTTTGGAGATCTGTTCATGAGAGACCTTAACCGCAAGGTAAACGTTTATACGAACCTTCAAAAGGTTCAGGCAAATATGAAAAGGGTTTTCCACCCCCAGCAACGTTTTTCCTCCAGGGCTGGCGCACCAAGAGGTCGGGTCGCCAGCCGTTACAACGCTGCCTATAGACGTGCAAACCAGGACGTGCAGTACAGACCCAGCCCGATCCTGGCGCGCGGAGCCCCTGTTGGTCGCGGCTTCAACAGACCCAGACGCCGCTACTCCGCTGGTAAGTGCCTCAGCGCTCCCACTTCCACACATTCCGGTCGCGGGTCGCTTACGCTATTTCCTTCCCAAATGGCGCACACTCACATCAGACTCGTGGGTTTTACGAACGGTAGCAGGTTATTTAATCGACTTCTCCCAGGTTCCCGTCCAGGCTGCTACCCCGCCCCCGGCCCGTTATTCCTCAGAAGAAACGACGTTGATAGACCGGGAACTTCGCTCCTTGCAGTTAAAAGGCGCCATCACCCCCGCCAGGGGTTCCCCGTGCTTCGTCAGCACTATCTTCCTTGTCCACAAAAAATCTGGGGACCTTCGACCGGTTATAAATCTAAAAACTCTCAACACCTTCGTGGCCTACCGCCACTTCAAAATGGAGGGTATACACCTCCTCAGAGATCTCCGAGACGGCGACTGGTTCACGAGATTGGACCTCACAGACGCTTACCTCACGGTCCCGGTCCATCCAACTCACCACCCGTACCTGCAGTTCCACTGGCATCGCGACCTCTGGCAGTTCACTTGCCTGCCGTTCGGCCTCAGCTCCGCGCCATGGTGCTTTACGAAGCTGCTCAAACCGGTAATGGCCTTCATACGATCCCAAGGCGTCAGGATGATTATATATCTAGACGACATCCTTCTATTGGCGCAGGACCCCGCGCAATCCGCTCACCATACAACCCTGGTGGTCACGCTCCTACAAGACCTGGGCTTCATTATCAACAGGGACAAATCGGCACTGCGTCCCGCCCAAACCGTCACCTTCCTCGGATTCGATATAGACTCAATGTCTTGCCAGCTGCGGCTTCCCCCGCAAAAGCTTCGGGCCATCAAGAAATCCCTACGCGGAGTCCTCAGCATGGACACCATCTGTCTCCGAGATTTGGCGAGAGTTGTAGGTCTCCTCTCTTCCTCCATTCAAGCCATCTTCCCTGGCCCACTACACTATCGGGCGATGCAACGTCTGAAGGCAACACACCTTCGTCTCAACCCCTCCTACGACCAGCTGGTCTCCATCACCCCGGAGGCTCGGGTGGAGCTCCTATGGTGGTTACGCCATATGGAGGCCTGGAACGGCCGGGCCATCTTCGGCTCTCTACCAGATTTCATTCTGGAATCCGATGCCAGCCAGTCGGGCTGGGGAGCAACTTGCGGCACTATATCCACGGGAGGAGCATGGGCTCCGGAGGAACGGCAACTTCACATTAATTGCCTGGAGCTCATCGCCGGCTCGTTCGCCGTTCACAGTTTTACCCAGGACCTCAGGGACTGCACCCTTCTTCTCCGGATGGACAACATTTCCGCGGTCCAGTACGTGAACCGCCTAGGGGGATCCCGCTCCAAGCTCCTGTCGGACCTCACGCTTTCCCTCTTCAATTACTGTTTGGAACGGAACATCTCTCTCAGGGCGGAATACCTTCCCGGTTCTTCCAATTTTGTGGCAGATTGGTTTTCGAGATATTGGAGGGACTCAAGCGATTGGAAACTAGATGTTGTTACGTTCCACCGCCTGTCGGAACTGAGGGGACCGTTTCACCTCGATCTGTTCGCTTCCCGCTTGAATCGTCAAACAGACGCCTACTTCAGCTGGCTTCCAGACCCACAGGCAACTGCGGTGGATGCTTTTCTCCAACCATGGCCGCCGTCCGGGGCCTACGCTTTTCCGCTGTTCCCGATGATCACGCGAACGATCCAAGAAGTCCGCCGACGGGGGATCCGGATGCTTCTTCTCACGCCCTTGTGACATGCTCAACCCTGGTTCCCACTGACGCTGGAACTATCCTGCCTCCATCCACTCCTGCTCCCGTCCTTCCGATCCATTCTGTTGGATCCCCAGGGCAGACCACATCCGATGATTTTGGAGAACAATCTTCCCCTAGTGGCGTGGACGATTTCCGGGGACCCTGCATGTTGCCGGGACTATCAGATGCAGCTCGCTCCTTATTGTGGGAATCCTGGGCTCCCGGCACGAGAAAGGGTTATCGTTACGCCTGGAGAACTTGGTGTAGCTGGTGTTTGCAACAACAGGCTGATCCCGCTACTGCCCCTCTACAGTTGATCCTCAATTTTTTGGCGAATCTTTCCACGTTGGGGAAGTCCTATCGTACCATTAACCTGTTCCGCTCGGCTATCTCGGCGGCTCACGTTCCCCTGGGCGGCGTCCCTGTGGGTAGGGACCCTTCCGTCTGTCGTCTCCTCCGTGGCATTCGACTCGCTCGCCCGCCAGCTCTGAGATATGTGGTATTCTGGGATGTGGCGCTTATGCTCGACTTCCTGCGTAACTGGCCGGATAATGACTCACTAACCCTCCGTCTGCTCTCGGCGAAATTGACGGTTCTGTTATGTTTGGTTTCCTTTCGACGTGTCTCTGATGTTAGAGCCTTCGATGCGCACGCCGTGGGTTTCTCCCCCGAGGGTGTCGTCTTCTCGCTTACTAGGCGTACTAAAACTCTATCCCGTGAGGTTTTCTACCCTTACTTTCCCACTGATCCTCTACTGTGTGTTGCTCGTTGTGTTACTACTTACCTCTCTCATTTGCGTCCCTTGCGCTTCTCTCCGACTGGCCAACTCTTGGTCTCTTATGTCTCTCCTTACAAGCCTGTTTCCTCTCCTACCCTCTCGAGATGGGTGCGCTGGCTGCTCTCCCTGGTGGGCGTTGCTCCCCATTTCGGCGCTCACTCCGTGCGGGGCGCGGCGGCTTCCTCTGTCGCAGACGCTGGGGGTTCTCTGACTGATATTCTACAGGCGGCTGATTGGTCTAGGGCGGTTACTTTTCGTACCTTCTATTTCCGTCCTCGTTCTCATGCTTCTGGGGCTCTAGTGCAGCTTTAAAACTGCAAAATATGAAGCCTCCTGCCTTGATATAAAATTGTGGATTATTCCAGCCTGGGTGTCAGAATAATCTTAATTTTAATAAGGACAGGAGGCGAATATTTTTCCCGCCCGCCCAGGCCCGAGTCGGCTTACATTGTTCCGTTTATTTTCTGCTACATGTAAAAAAAAAACAAAGACTTAAATAAAATTTCTCACATGTATAAATGTATAATTGTTTATCTGGGTGTTCTTCTATATGATTTAAGCGTCTCCACTTCGCCTTGTACATTTGTCTAATCTGTTTTTATTCCCTTAGTAGGGTTTGCATGTCTTGTTAGCCTGACTTCGAACTACTGTCTCGAATTTGGATGCCATTTGCTAGTTTTCATTTTAATGATTTGTTAGTTGGCTGTTGATTGACAGGCCTCCTTTGCATGGTGCTTTCACGTATCCTCTGCTTCCTCCTCAGTTTGACTTGCTCCTGTGGTCTCCCATCGTCTCGGATGGCCGTTGGCTCCCAGTTTTGTATCTACGAGTCTCCTGGACTTCTGCCTAGTTGGATCTTCTCCGCTTCGTTTTCCGTTTTCCTTCCACCTTCCTGGATTCTGGTTTTCTCAGTCACGTCTCTCCTGCTCGTCCAGCTTACAAGAAAAGAGGGCGTGGCTAAGGATTTACTACACTCTTGTTGTTTATTGGTTACTGCTGTTGCTATGTAACTTTCCTTGCTGCTGTTGATTTAGTAAAGAAAAGAGAATGCAAAATATTCGCCTCCTGTCCTTATTAAAATTAAGATTATTCTGACACCCAGGCTGGAATAATCCACAATTTGTAGGGATCAGCACACAGGTCACAGTACTTAGACAGGAGAGCAAGCTGTGTGCTCTGCCTGCAAAGTAGAGAATCTGCTCATGTGCTCCCCTCCAGTCAGTCCAGTCCAGATGATGCAGATGCCGGACTCTGCAAGAAAGACTCTTGAAGGACTCCCGACTTGCTCAGGAGGCCCTTCCCTAATAGTCAGTCCACCGATGACGACGTCACGATGGAGGGCTGAGGGTTCATGGCTGCAGGGGGAAAATGATTGAAAAACAAAAAAGCTGTGTGATTAGGGTGTGCCAGGCACATCCGGCACACCCGTGCGCACACCTATGGTGGTCGTGCCACACACACATACCTGGTGACTGAGGCTGGTGCTGGCGGTCCGGAGGAGAGACAAGCTGCTGAAAGAGATCCGGCCTGCCCACACGTGCCTTAATCTGTTTCCCACCGCTCTCCCACTCCTGTCCGCATGTGTGTTGGAGCGTCGGTGGTCACAGCTCTGGCCTACAAGAGATGCCGGTGCTGATAAAAGATAGTGCAGCAGCAGTAAAAATATGCTGCCCCCCAGAATTTGACAATTGGAGCTGCTGCTCCAGCCTCCACCATGGTCGGACTGACCCTGAACCCCTGTCATTGCCTGACTGTCCTGTTTTCTATCTGTATATTCTGTGTTTAGAAATCCAGCCACATTAAGGACCGGCAGAGTAGGTAGATTGTCTGCGTGCAGGGATTATATATATATATACGTGACAAGAACATACATTTACTATACACGTACTGTACATAATCTCATACAGGTTTACGCATATTAAAACATAAGGTTTATGTATCTCTATAAATAAGTTAAATAAATCTAAAAAAAAAATATCTTTCACCCCATTGATAAACACATATGTGGTTTTGTATATACATAAGAAATATATGCCAAATCAGGATTCCAATTCTATGTCAAACATATACAGCATATGCGATGTAAGATCCATTTTACAGTCTTTATAATTAGGGAGAACAAAATGACAGGTGGTTTGCTTTGAAAAGAAAACGCATCGCATACAATTTAAGCACTACAAATACAGAGATGTTGCAAATGCCATGAAGAAAGCGCTCGGCCCTGAAGTAATCAATTTAGCTACAAGAGCACAGCAGTTTACAATGAGATAATAGGAGGAAGGAATCATTTATACTTGTTGTAGTAAGCAGAAAAAAAGCTAGTTACGATTCGGTCTGCACATAATTTGGAAAATAAAACATTGACAAGGCCAGAGATAACCCCACAACACATCTGTGCTACAAAACTGTAAGTTTCTCCTGTTTTTGCACAAATTATTGGCCTATGCTTTTATAGTTAGCAATGAATTACTTTTTATTTAGCAGTTCGATGTCATATAGCCCACAGTGATCAATGGAAGTCATTTCATTAATCACAGGCATCCTTAGAACACTGGCCTCAAATTTTTATGATGGTTTCAAAGATCCCATTTCGTTGTAGATATCATATCGTCACCAGTTTATTCCACTGGCAGGTTATTATAACGCAACTTTAAAAAATTATGTAGATAAGAAAATATAAAGTTATATGTTTCATATATTTCATCATGTTTCACTTCAATTACGATCTCTCCTCGAAGGTCCACACAGATGCAGAGTGACTGCAGGGCATTTTCTGTGACTAAAAACTGTTTATTAATGGATATCCACGTATTTTAAAGGGGATTCAAAACATTTTTAAAATAGGCCTTAATAATTTAGGGCTAGAATCCAAATGAGCTGCTAATAGTTGCTTGCAAATGGAAAAATACTCTGTTTTCCTTTTGCGGCTTGCCATTAACTGCTCTATTCCGACTTAGCCGTTGTATCAGGGACTCGAATTGCAGGATTTTTCAGCCACTGATTGATGTCTACATAGCAGCATAGTCCATAGGCCTCCATGGAACCAAGCGAGACCCTGTGCAAGGGGTTTCACACAGTAGTTGCAGAAGCAGGGCAGCCATCGGGGGTGACAGCCCATGATATGTTCAGGGGCCCAGTGTCTCAAAAGGGCCCTGGCTCTTACCAAACACTATGTCATCTATCAAAGTGCCTCAGATGTAATGGCCCCTCCATTCCAAACTGAATTGACCTATCGGAATACTGGAAAATTTCCCAGTGGGCCGGGGCATCGGGGGATGGTAAAGGCAATCTGGCTAATCACTGAGGGAGCGATTAGTATGGTGTGTGCCAGCTAGAGGTGCAAAGCGAACGCTCTCCCACCAGGAAACCCCTTTTATTCACCAGGGATTTTTCCCACTCCCTGTAAAATAAGGTAAAAACAAAAGGAGGCAACATTTTTTCTTTTTAATTCGTTTATGGATATAGCCAAATGAGGTGAGGGGGGCCCGACCAGTGGTTCAGTAAGGGGCCCCAAGATTTCCGATGACAGCACTGCACGAATGAACACTATTTGTTCTCAGTGTTCTTTTGCTTGCAGGGAAGGGAGTGCTGGACCGCACCACCCTCTACATCAGCGGGAAGTTAGGTTTTTGAGAAATGACGTCTCAAAGCCAAGGACAGCGAGCTACAGTTCTCACCCGTAGTTGCTATTAATGGCTGGAGCCATTAATATACTTATAAAGTAAGGAGCCGCAGCTTCCCATTCAAGCTGTTATACATAACAACTCCAGTCATTACCATAACAACTCGAGCTATTAGGTTAATGGATTGGTCCCTTGGCCCCTTGTCTGGTATAATAATCCATTTAGCAAAGGAAACAATTCCCTAGTCTTGAAAAATTTATAGGCACCCACTACCTCCTTAATCCCCATTGTTCATAGCAAAGGGGTGGGCATTTCTGTCACTTTGTTCAGTGCTGAGGAGGAGAGTGGAGGGGGATTGATGTCAACTTTCAGGAAACAATCTGAAAGTGCAGAATATTAAACTAATAGGTAGTAAAATGAATCATTAGGTAAGATGTATTGACGATTTAAATAGAATCTTGGTGCAGTTTAGTAGTGCATAATAATATATTAAGGGTACAGCTGAACACTACAGGAATATCATGTTAAATGTTAATCATTTCCAGTTTTCAATATTTAGAAAAATGGTAAACAGGTGTTTCAAGAGCCTGGAGTACCTCTAGTACATATTAAATATCAGAAATGCAACTGATACTCAAATTAGCCATCTTGGAATTAGCCAGTCTTGCATATTATCTCCTCTGAAGTTTAAACAAAATCTCCTGTTACATCTCATCTAGCATAGAGAAATTGTAGTTTAGTGGATACTTAGAAAAATACTGTGGTAAAAAATGACTAAAGGGAATAGAACTATCTAGATTTAATCTTGCATGAACAGAAAACAACCATTAAGGGACTTCTAGGCAATCTAATTATTATGCTAAGGAGACTGCCCAGGTATGGGAGTGAATGGTGATGATGAAGGAATCATCCAATTAAATAAATACACAAGATTGACTTAGAACAGAGAGAACAAATTAACGTAGCAAAGCTCAAGGTCTGATGGGAAAATTAGTTGTTCCAACTTAAAAGTAACAGTGAGATGCTGGACAGTGTTAAGATTGTACTATTCTATTTTAATTATAAAACAGAGAAAATTTACATTTTCACAGCTGATTGACAGCTACTATATTTATTGCTAATTATTACAGCAAATAATAATCTTACAGCTCTATACCTTCTATGTAAATATTCTTCATTGTAATGGGCATTTGGGGAATGTCCTAATTTGTTACACAGTATTGCAGCAGACATTCCTGAAAAGCCCTACGTGTCTCTCTTGATCACTCTTGCAGTGTTTGGGTCTTTCAGACCTCTGTATCTCCACTTCTATACAACCCACTAGGACAAGTGAAGAATCATCCGAATGATCAGAGTTGGGCATATGTAAAATATAAAAAAGAAAAAAAGAAATATTTTCATTTTTTTTTTGTTCAGAAGCATTGTCCATTTTTTCATTTAGAAAGTGAACAATGCTGCTGCAGTAACTCACCTACGCATTTCCCATAATGGGAACAAGTGAAGAGATGACACAATGTGCAATTATGCACTGCATCATCAAAAACAAACAGTAAATAGCAGAATTTTATACAGACTCCTGTATCTCCACTTTTATACATCCCATGAGGTGAGCGGAGTTGTGCTGGACAAATCAAGGTTTGGCATTTACAATACTATCTAACATGACTAGAGAATTAAAATAGAAACAATGAGAACTAGTTCAGAGGAGATGATGCAATGCGTAACTATGCACTTCATCATCTAATATTAAGCAGAGCTGAATTTCAAGCACTAGTTCAGTTAGACCCCTGTTTAACTTGTTATTTTAATTCCTAGGAGCCCCGAAATCCATTTTAGGTAAAAAATAACTGCCTGTTTTTGAAAAGAAAACATATTATTTGTGGTATAATGATTGTAAATTAGATACAAAGAATGGTATAATGGTGTTGGTTGCATTCAATTTTGTTATTCAGACATTGGCATTAAGCCATCATCCTGCATGATCATTTACCGCTACCACGTGTAACTTTTTGATGTAGAATTACAAATAACTACTCATTTGAAGCATCTGGTTGTGTAGTTTCTAAAAATATATACTTTATTTGCCATATTTTATCTCCCCTGAGGGATAAAGCTATTTAAATGCAGACATTCCTGATTTCAAAAGCAGAAGGAAAATGTCTTTTTATATTGAGGTTGTACAAGGTGCACATACTGTAAGAGCTCCTTAATTAATCTGGGGTGACTGAGTCCAATTACATGGGTTATTATTTTCTTTTCAAACACTTAGACCTTTAAAATAAGTTAATATATTTCTTGTATTCAGCGTAAAACCCAGAAAAATATACTAATAAGTAAAAAATATGTCTAAAAAAAAAATATCCAGTCATATAATTACCATTATTCATTAGAAATCACATGTAGAAATTAATATGGACTATACTTAATAACTCCTCTTTGGTTTTCGATTTTTGTGTACTTTTTAAAATAAATGGAAATTTCATGTCGCGGCGCTGCCCGATTTTTTTTTTTCTAAAAGGAGTACCATATAGAACAGGGCAGATGTTTCTGAATTCTAACTCCCGTGATTCTTTGGCCATCTATTGCATTGAAAAAATTCTAGGACATGTAGGCATAAACATCTTGAGGCCCAAGAGTTTTACAGCCCTGCCATAGAACATATAACCACAAAAATTTTGATTATAAAACCTGAGGTAAAAAAAATAGACGCTGTAAATGGTCGAATTCGAATAGAAATTTTTACTTTTTAAGAAAAATTTGATATCATTCTGACATGACATATACACAGAGTAATGATATGTTTTCAATCTGCTTAGTTTGCTGTAAATAAACAGTGTATAATTTGCCTGGCTTCTACAACAAAACATGACTTTTATTACCGATTAATGGCAAAAAATAGTTAACAGCATAAAAATGGTGAAAATGAACTCAGCACACAGGGGTGAAATGACTCCGCAGCACGGAGGTAAAGGGAAAGTGTTTATTTCTTGTAGCAGTGCTTGGGGAAGAAACACAATCTGATATGAAGCATTTTCCAGCTTTGGAAGTAAGTGATAATGATTGATTGCTCCAGCAGTTAGTCTGGTTCAATTGATTGCAAATCAAGCTGTCATGGAGCTCGTCAGTTTGCCATTCCAAAGCCCACGTTACCTCCTATTATTATCTACTACTACCAATAATAATAATAGCATCATATCTATTATCCCTTCATTGTACAGAACAGCGCATAGAGGTCTGGATCCCATGGCCTGTAACCAGGCAATCTTATTATAAATCCCCAATATGCTGTTCATGGGTGAGGGTTATAGAGGATGCTTGGAACTAACTATTTTAGTTTGCCATTTGTGACAGTGTGATTAGGGGCAGGACAAAGTGGTAGACCATAGGTTTATCAGCAGGTGGATGGAGGACTCCCTTTTTCCCTAAAACGTTAACTAATAGCTGAGGCCTAATTAGGGTTGCCCTGCCCTTTAAAGGATATGTATGGTTCCATCAGTGTGCAGTCTTGTGTGCAGAGTGAAAGAAATCCTAATGCTGAGCCCAAGAGGAAGGTAAACAATATTTTACTTTTAAAGGTTGGCAAAAGGCTTAGGCCGGGGTCAGACGATCGCACTACATGCTCCCTTACTAACATGCCTCCTGGCGTCCTTCGCAGTGTTGTGAGGCTTCGACAGGGCTGGCCATGCTGTAGCGCCCGCCAGAATTACGCGTACTATAGCGTATGTGCTGTGGCCGTGCTGAAATCCTCCACGCCAAAACACTACGACACTTGTTCGACGGGGCTGCAAAGCACAATCCTCCATAGGGGGATCGAGCCTTGCAGCGCTGTGCACACTAATTGCACTCAGCAAGGTGGCCAGACGGGCGTCAGAGTGGAAGAAATGTCCACTGTCACAGACGTTCCTTTCGCTCTCAAAAACACTCGTCTGACCCTGGCCTTAGTCATCCACCTTGCTAGACAGGCCTGTTATAGTGTTAAGTTACTACTCTCCGCTTCCAGGAGTAGGTATTTGTTTTGTATTTTGTTTATTTGTATTTGTGATATCTTACCCTGCATTGGCTGCACAATAAACCAAGAAACCAAAGCACCGATATCTGTGTCCAGCGACTATATCACACATATTACAAATGAAATAACAGCAGGGATTTGTGTATTTCAGCCATAAAACTATTTGTTTATTCATGATTTGGCTCAATGAACTGTTGACTGCAGATTAGCATTTGTTTGAATTTGTGAGCCCAAGTTAAACACAAATACATTCATGTCAGATGCTTCCATACAGGTGTACACTCAAATCCAGAGCCACTGACGCAAAGCTGGAAATAAATATCTGCTTCACACATGTCCATATAAAAGGAAACACATGAAATTAAAACAAACACTTCAAATATACAGAAGCTGAAAACAAAAACCTTGCAAAACAGGACACTGCATTACTAAGGTTCAATGACACACCCCCAAATGTGCCCCCATCCCTAGTGTTGGATTAAGGACTTTGTCGGCCTGGAGCTGAAAGTTTTAGTGGCCATCTGCCACTCATATTCACTATACCTTTGTCCCATTCATCCCACAATCTGTAGTTACAGTGTCCCATTCTGTTCACCTTCCATTGTTCCTCTTCTCCATTCTTCTTCTCTCTCATTGTTTCTCTTCCATATTATTTTCACCATCAGTTGTGTTGATGTCACATTTATCTCACGCAAAAACACATTCCGTTGTGCCACTGCACCATTGTTCTTGATCGTACTGTGTTGATTGCAATTGGTGGTGACGTAATTAATTTATCACGGAGCCTATTTTGTCATTATGTGAATCTGGCCTTGCCCATCCTGCATCATAAGATTGCACAGCAAATTTTATTAGGGTGTTTACACATGGAACATTTACTAATTAGAAACCAGAATTAGTATACTAAGAAATAAAACACCAAAGGGCAATTATTTATGGCTCTCTTATACCAGGTCTACTATGACTGAGGTCAACTTAGGACAGTTGGCTAATGGATACCATCATTGTGCGCTACCACTGGTATCCTCTCCTGAAGTCCATAGGTATCCATAGGTATCCACCACAATTCCTACATCAATGTATATTATCTGTTGCTCAAGAGAAGTGATTCCCTTTTACTGTAAATTGAATGATATTTGCATTAGGCAGTCTGGCCATCAGCTATCTAGTCTATTAAGAACTCTGTAAATTATAAATAATGTTGTATAGAACACCCACATGTCTTATTTAAGACACATGGTGTTAATTAGCTATCATCTTAGTATGACATGTTTTTGCATCTTGATTTTTTTTACTGTGATTTCATTATTTTGAAGTTTAAAACTCTATTTCTCTTGCGGTATTTCTATTACTTTGACTGCCCATGTGAACCCCAATAAGTGAGATCTTGTAAACCTTAACCTAGCTATTCTTGGAAGTCATTCCTCTTTTACTCAGCGGCTCTGCTGTCATTTGTCACTTTATCTGACATATTATTTAAGCCCCGGGGTTTTAGCTTGATGGTGAACACACTAAGTGTGACAAAGATTTGTCAAATGATGAACTATACTATAACTTTCTGGTGGAGGAACGTATAATAACTCAAGGCAATTGATTCTGATTTTTTTTATGAGCTTTTAAGCTGAGCCTTTCTGTGCTTTTCATAGAGACAGGTGATATACAGGCTTCTTCTCCTGTGTTTGTTTCATTGTTTTAAAATGCTTGTGCATGCTTGAAAAAAATTGTGATGACTTTTAGGCTAGAGTCAGACGAACGCAGTCTGAGCGCACTCTGTGTGCGTGCATAAAGGATGGACATACTGACGGAAGATATTGTAAACACCACACGATCCGTTTTTCTTGACGGACGTAGAAAAAAAATGGAATTATGGGAAATAAAAATAATCTGAAAAATGATAGAAATTTGAAAAGGATATGAAAAGCCATTGTGTGCGTCTAGGTGCTGGACGTCGCAAATGCGCTGTGTCTGACATCTCATCACTCACACAGAACCTAAGCGGACGTGGTGCACTCTGCGCGTCCGTGGTAGCAATTTTACGTTCTTGCCTAACTTGTGTCCGTTTGCCACGTGCGTTGTTCGGTGCGCAAGTACTTCATGTGTGGGTCTCTATTGCTAATGATTATATGCTGCGACGGATGTTAAACTGTGCGGCGACACAGACGTGATCACTGCGTTCGTCTGACACGGGCCTTAAACTGCTCCAACGTTACCACTCGGTGTTATGTATCAGCTAACCTGAAACAATCTTAACTGTGTTTATGTCGGGATATTGATGGACAATATTGAGTCTTATCTTCATTTTGATCCTTTCAACATTGATCCTTTTCTTTCAAAACACTGGTCTAGATTGACGGAAACTTTGCTGGAATGAAAATTGAGAAGCAAGATCTATCCAGAGGGTTGCATCGTGAAATCATGCATTGCCTGTGAGGTGTACATTTCTCACAATTCTTAGGTACAGGCACCAGATCTCATACCATAAGGGTTATTCACAAAGCACTGTTGTTTCAGTTTAATGGTGGATTATCTCCAGTGAACAACGTTGGTTTCACAACATTGCAACAGCATGAATTCTCTAAGAGGCAAACTGCCACCAGTGAGCTCAATATTAAGGAGTTATTTTTACAAATGTATCAATATCTCAAATTCCATCTTCTTGGCAGAGGATTCTTAAACTGAACCAATCATGTACAGCAAGGGAACATGTTTAATCATAACAGCTCATTTAAAATGGCATTTAGTATACCTCACCGAGCCTGGGACCCTCCTTAAATGTGCAATTAAAAGCAGTACAAATAGATGGGAACTAAAACATATCTGAGGATAAAATATAGGAAGGGGTCACTCTTCCATATTACAGGGAATAAACCCACATTAAAAAATAGAAAATAGGAAAAAGAAAGAGGATAGTTAAATTAGACCGCCCATGGAACACCATTAAATCACCCCATCCCTTTTATCTTTTTGTTTTTAAATGTGCAAATAGCCTTAACTTGTAATTTGAATTATACTGCAGATGCGTGCTCTCTCACAGTGTGCAGGATTCATATGCTGCAGGAAATCTCACTATTAGTGAATTGATTTCCCTGCAGCCTATAACTCCTTCATACTGCATTGAAGCATTTTGACATACTTTCCATTAAATGTAGAGGTTACGTATGACATGGGAAATCTGGAGGATATTGCATTGAGAATGTGCATAAAAAATTGCCAACACCATAAATTAGAATATTTACCTCTCTGACATGTAAGGTGTACCAAGCTTTATTTTAATCGAATTCTCTAACCCAATTCCATTCTCCTGCGGAAACTGCATACATTTTCCCTGTTCTTCCCTGGCAGTTTCACAGTTTAAAGTTGGGGAAATGTATCCACCAAAAGTGAAACATTTTATACAACAACTATGAACTGAGAATAGATGAAATTCACTGATTCTATTGCAGAATAACGGTGGTGGTGCTCTTTACTAGAGGTGTGCATTCGTTTCGAGAAAATTTGGAATTCGGAACGAAATTCATTAATTCGTATTTCGGAAGTACTTCCGAAATAACAAATTGATAAGATCTGAATTCGAAACAAAACAAAATCGTATCTAATGAATTTAATTCGTTATACACTGTGTCATAAAAATGAAATAAAAATTTTCATTTTTTTTTTTGTGTTCCGGAATTCGAATAGATATCAACTATCGAATCGATATCGAATTGATACATCAAATAGCGAACTGATATATCAACTATCAAATCGATATATCAAATAGCGAATTGATATATCAACTAACGAAGTGATCTTAAATTAAAATACATTCAATACAAGTAATGTAGTCAGCAAACAACTTTATGAAACAAATTCATTTTGTTTCACAAGCACATGTCCCTGTTAAATTGTCTCAAATATTAAATCTGTGAGACAGCTTAATATTTAACCCTGAATTGTCTTTTAATAGCAAAATTTGATTAATTGGGCTTTTATTTAGTGATCCAAATTTGAATTGATATTAAATATCGAATTGATATCAATTATTGAATTTGATATAAACTATTGAATTTGATATCAACTATCGAATTGATATCAACAATTGAATTGATCTTAACTTACAATACAAGTAATAGTCAGCAAACGACTTTATGAAACAAATTAATTTTGTTTCACTGTTTAATTTTACTCAAATACTAAATCTGTGACACAGCTTAATATTTAACCCAATATTGTCTTTTAAGAGCAAAACTTGATCAATTGGGGTTTTAATTAGTGATCCAAAATTCGAATTGATGTCAACTATCGAATTGATATGAATTGAATCGATTTGAAATTTTGAATCGATTCAAAATTTCGAATTGATTCGAAGTTTTGAATCGATGCAAAATGAAACGAAATACAAAACAAAATTAGTTCTGAAATGAGGAACGAAATTCTGAAAATGAAATTAATTTAAAACGAATCGAAACAAAAATAATTTTTCAGCAATGCACACCGCTACTCTTTACTCTTATTGTCATTGTCCAATGTTTATTGAATTTTCCTTCTCTGAGCAACCAAAGATCACCAGAGGTGCAACAACTTTGACTTTTACTGTTGTATTACCATAGTTACACCCAATGGTACTTAGTGAATAACAACACCTCCCCCATGTCTAGCTGTGGTTAAGTAATACTAGGATATAAAAAGGAAATTTTACAGTTGATGAGATGTTTTCAAAACTTAAAAAAAAATATTCTGGAGTTTGAGTGTACACATACAGGGTTATTCAGAGAAAGGTGAAAACCAGGAGAATTAGCAGGAGAAGAGAACAATCTAGACCAAATAGCCAATTTGGAAAGTGAGATAAATGGGAGAATTTTGGGCTATTTTGAGCTAGAATTTTCATTTCTCCAGTCATTCTCCTGAGTTTCACCAGCAGGAAGATGTTTGCCACTGGTGTTCAGGACAACACAGACAGGTGAGTTGTACCTAAGAGGCAATTTTAATGGCTGCCCAAGACCACTGGACATTTAAACACTGCTATGCACAGACTAGCTAAAAAGTGATTTTAGAGACTTTACATTTTTCTTAAAAAAAGGGGAAATTTTTGGGGAAATTAGTCAGAGGCTGAATCCTTTCATCTGAAACAGCCGATACTTGAAAAATAAATAAATGAAAAAAAGTCTGTCAAAACTAGCATTTTTTTAAAAAGACTATTCTAAATAAATCGATGCCCATGTTCGAATCAACTGATTTTTCATAATTTTAGTCATAAACACCTTGCTTGGAGTAGACTATCAGGGTTATTGAGAGAGAGCTGAAAACCAGGAGAATGACTGAGAACTGAAAATTCTAGGTCAAAATAGCAAATTTGGAAAGTGAGATAAATGGGAGAATTTTTCCGGTTTGGCTATTTGTAACCTAGAATTTTCACTTCTCCAGTCATTCTCCTGTTTTTCTCCGGTCTCTGAATAACCCTGTAGATATTTTTCAGTTAATAATTATTAAGTAGTATGAAAACATGCTTGCTGGACAACATTATATTCTGTTTTTTTTAATATTTTTTGGAGATAATATAATAAAAATCATCATCAGCATTAAGACTTTATATATAATGCAAGCTGTTTTCAAAAAATCTTTAGATTCTTTGTAATGGTAGAAACCTTATAATGTAAACTAGCAGGTCCATTTAAAGAAAGTTGAAACTCTGAGGAATGACTGGAAAAGTGAAAATTCTAGATCAAAATAGCCAAACCAGAAAAATTCTCCCATTTATCTCACTTTCCAAATTGGCTATTTGGTCTAGATTGTTCTCGTCTCCTGCCAGTTCTCCTGGTTTTCACCTTTCTCTGAATAACTCTGCATGCCTCTGACCTTCAAAATAGATATACAATCTTGACGGTGGTTTTTTTCTGACCATTTGTTAATTTTTCGGAAATCTTTTACAAAAATGCTTATGCTATGTTGAAAAGAAGTTGATTGGTAAATGATTCAGCAGATTTCATTAAAGCATTCAAAGATTCTCAGCTAGCAAAACCTCCCTCTAAATGTTCTCTACTGCGATTGTTCAAAGGATGTTAATGATAAAATCAAGATGACCTTTCTGTTGTCATTTAATTGCATACATTTGCATCAATATCACTACGGAAGCAGAGGTACTAGACTCATAATAATTACTTAATTGTGTCTGTCTATGTCACATGATGTTGCTGCTATTGCAGCTTTGAAACACAATAAAAATAAATGACACTTTGTGGAAATTTAGAGGTTATTGTTAAACTGTATGGTAAATATAAAATGAAAACTGAATGTTAGCTATAACAAGCTAAGCTTGTTATGTAATATTGGGTCATGTGCCTCTATGTGTGCCAGCCAATATGATTTAAGGAATACTATTTATTAACATTTAAAAATATTGCTGCATTCTATCCTACACTGCAATTTCTTCAACAGATGTTGATTATACGTATCAATGGCCAGACAGGATTTAGAAAATGTATTCGAAGATCATCTCCTGTGCAAATCATTGGAAAATATGATATGAAATGTGACACAAATATATATATATAATAAAGCTTATAATTGTAGAAGACATTTAAGACATTTACACATACCAGCAATTCAGAGAACTGCTTCACAGAGCTCATGTGCTACATTTCCCATGTGCAGCAAGAAACTCTGCGTAAAACATGCAAATTAATTCTCCAATTTCCCACTTTTTTGCATCCTGGGTCTGTTTTTTTTTTTTTTAATTCAATTTTTTTTAATATTCAAAGAAGTGAGAAAGATGGACAGAAATACACATAAGAACAAAAATTACATCACATCCAAGTTTGATACAGAACAAAAATAAAAAGAAGTCACAAAATAGGAACAAACGGTGGGAAAAGGAAAAAGGAAAAAATTGTCTGGATATTCGAACTCACCATCAAGGGGGGTTCAAGGCAGAGACAGGGAACAAGCCCCTATACATGCCAAGGACCAGCAGGGAACCAACCCCCAAAGGGGTACGGGTAGGGGCTTATGTGAGAAAGGTCTGAAAAAGTCCTCTGAGATGCTCCAGAGTGTCTTCCCAGAGAGGGGCACACTCTCCCTACACCGAAGGATCCTGGGTCTGTTTTAACTCAGAACCCTCCTTGCCAGTGTCATGCCATAATATATGGCTTTTTTTAGCAAACATCAGCATATGCAACAAGTCCCAGACACTCCTGTACAGCTGTTTGGGGATTACTATTGTGATGGAGGAAAATATCCTCTTCCTTCGGATGCCAGTCTCTGTTCTAATCGGTGGAGAAATCAGGTAAGTTAAGGTGCGCACTTAAAGAAATCACACAGACAACGAATGGGTCTATGCAGCCTCTCTGGTCAAAGCCAGTGATCTCTCTGTCTTTTATTAGATTTTGATACATGTTTTATAGTAGTTTGCCGCGTAAGCCAGTGGGAGTCAACTTAACATTTTAAACAACTTCAGCATAAAATTGTGCACATACAGATTATTTTATTAACTATATAAGAATGAAATATCAGCTATTTCCAAAGGTCAAGGTATCATGCGTCATCGACGAAATCAGACGTTTTTCTCCATCATGGGTGTGTGGGTGATGTCCTGTGATGTCCTGTACCAGGATGCAAGATGGACCCACACCCTTGTTCCTGATACCGAAAAAAATTCCAACTACTAGATATGCCTAATGCATCATCTATATACCGGTACTCACAAAAACCCCTCTGACTGTCAATCAAACTATACTTCAATCAGAGATATATCGCGTCCTACTACCAAGCTTGTGTTCACCTGTTACCGTTAGGAAAGTCCTACTACCAGGTATGCGTCTATTACATCATATCACCTGTTATCGCCTGGAGATACCTAACCAGGTACACCCCACTTGTTACCACAGGATCACGATAATCTCTCTGATTAACAACCAAACCATAATGCTTTATCAGAAAATATGCCGTCAATTCAAAGAACCATGAACAGACGTACAAACAATTAGACAACTGGCATGCGATTCGTGGGTCAGTATAACGGGCACCTTGGCAAAGTTAAATAAACCCCACTTTTGATGCCTTTCCCAAGCGTCACACTGGGATTTCCTGGGGGTAGGATCACAAACCGGAACACGTCAACGGCAAGATATCAAAAAGTATCTTACCTGTGAGGTTACGAAGTTGATCAGGCTCCGTTTCTGGTGTGATCCTGTCAGGAAATCCTTGGTGTTGGCGCGCTGGCTAAGGCTTTAACCCAGTACCCCACGTTGCGGCGTCAAATTGTGATGGAGGAAAATATCCTCTTCCTTCGGATGCCAGTCTCTGTTCTAATCGGTGGAGAAATCAGGTAAGTTAAGGTGCACACTTAAAGAAATCACACAGACAACGAATGGGTCTATGCAGCCTCTCTGGTCAAAGCCAGTGATCTCTCTGTCTTTTATTAGATTTCGATACATGTTTTATAGTAGTTTGCCGCGTAAGCCAGTGGGAGTCAACTTAACATTTTAGTCAACTTCAGCATAAAATTGTGCACATACAGATTATTTTATTAACTATATAAGAATGAAATATCAGCTATTTCCAAAGGTCAAGGTATCATGCGTCATCGACGTAATCAGACGTTTTTCTCCATCATGGGTGTGTGGGTGATGTCCTGTGATGTCCTGTACCAGGATGCAAGATGGACCCACACCCTTGTTCGTGATACCAAAATAAAATCCTCATGACTTTGTGGTTAGCTATTCTGCAGAAACAGTGAAGTTATGCAAGATACATTTTGGTTTTATCTGAAAAGACAGTTATATTAATCATTTCTTAAAGACATATCAAACTTAAATGAGCATTTTTCTAGGCCTTTGAATATAATTAAAGCAGATACATATTCTTGTCCATAACACTATTCCCTCATCAGCAGGAGATATATATATATATATATATATATAATATATTTATCCATGAATCTGGCTCTCTCGAATCCATTTGCATACTTGCAACGCTCAGCGCACTGTGATAGTATCCAAAAAAGCGGCACTCAGGGTGTTTCCAATTACCACTTAGTATCTTTATTGTTCAACATTTCAGTTTACTCTCCGTAAACTTTCTTCAGGATAAAAATACAATACAAACATCCACTTAAATAGAAGAAATAACTCACCCACTTAGTGCTCCCCTCCAACACGTGTTACCAGCACGAAGAACGCCGTCTCTTCTAATGATGTCAGGCTCATTCATCATCCCATGTGACTGATCATCGTGGAAACCACTAAAGCCAAAATACCCAATTACTATAAAAGAGCTATACAGGCTCACAGGCAAAAAGTGATCTAACTAAAAAGACTGATCCACATAAAAAAATTGGTGGTGAAAGATTGAAATGCATGTTCTGGGTTCACTAAAGTAAGTGACCATATTAAAAAAGAAAAAAAGAAAACATATTGGTTCCGAAACAAAAAACCTTAGCAAAAAAACTTTTCAGCAGCAAAAAAAATATATATATAACCCGTAAACAAAATATGACAGAAACCTTTATAAGAGTTCAAAAATTGTACCAAGAACTTGGAAAGCTAATTTTGGCAGCTGCTCGTAGAAGGAAAGAACGTAGCAGCCAGCAATGACTCAGAGGGGCCTGGCAGAGGAGAGCTGGAGCAATATATCCATGTGAGCTGGCCTAGGGCAATATATCCATGTGAGCTGGTCTGGGGCAATATATCCATTTGTGCTGGGGGCGATATATCCATGTGAGCTGGGGCAATATATCCATGTGAGCTGGGGCAATATATCCATGTGTGAGCTGGGGCAATATATCATGTGTGAGCTGGGGCAATATATATCCATGTGTGAGCTGGGGCAATATATCCATGTGTGAGCCTGGGGCAATATATCCAGTGTGAACTGGGGGAAATATATCCAGTGTGAATAAACGAGTATTTATTAGGACACAAAACAGGCTTTTCCCACCTCTGTGCTGAGCTCATTTTAACCGGTTTCACTCATCATGTTTAACTGAAGCCTTATTTTAATATATGACCCAGACATATTATATATCGTTCTTTCCGGCAGACTGTGCAGATTCATAATATGTCATTATTATATGTATACGTTATGTCATGTCTGTATATTATAACAAAAAATGCAATAAAATTTGAATTTTCAATAATTTACAATGTGTAAAGTGTTTTTTTCACATTTTATAATGCGAGCATTTGCGGTTATATTTTCTATGGGGTGTGCTTGTTAAAAAAATTAGAAATGAGGAATCGTTACTTTTTTTTGGGGAAAATTACGTGTTTTTTTAGCAAACGCCCCCCATAGAAATAATCGTTAGTGCAGCATCATTGTTCACATTATAATTGAAATGGGAACAATATTGTTGCACTAATAAATCTAAAAAAAAAAAAAAACATTTTTTTTAAAAAAAAATTTTTTTTGTTTTTTAATTTTATTTTTATTTTTAATTTCTTTTTTACATTTTACATGGTCATGTTTGGTATCATTGGAAAGGCCACGCTCTGGCCGTTCCAATGATAGCAAACATTAACCCTTAGCTGTCACGGATCGGGAGTTCATTGGAACCCCCTATCTCCACTATAGGTGGCAGCAAGGGGTTAATTTCAAAACTGGCGCGATGACGCCAGTCATTAGGGGGATATCCCGGAAGCTTGGCCAACATTCAAGATGTCGGCCAGCTCCGGGAGGGGACCGCGATACGGCGCATGTTGGCACCATATCGCGATCCAGCCCCCTAGGGGTTAAAGACAGTCGCCGCTTGGAAGGGCAGGCTGTGCTCTTCCAGGCGGTGCCTGTCTTTAATCGCTGGCCTGCGGGGAAGGGGAGGGGGAGAGGTCCGAAGGACCTTCCCCCCCTCCCCTTCAGGCACCTTCCCTGCAATGGCGGGGGGTGCCTGAAATAGACGTCATCGCGCATGCGCGATGACGCCTATCGTGCCCGCCGGGGTCCCGGAGGCTGGGCTGACATCGATGATGTCAGCCTGCACCGGGGGGCCGAGCAATCAGCCGGAATACCGGCTGATCGCAGCTGCAAAGGGAGGACGCGCTCAGCGCGTCCTCCGCAGCGAAGTACCAATGTGGTTGGACGCGCTGAGCGCGTCCACCGCATTGAAGTGGTTAATAAAGATTTTTTTTATTTTTCTTTTGGTATATATTATTTCATGGTTGAGCCATCTTGATTTATTGTGGTTTGGGTACACATTTATAGGACCTTGGGAAGTCCTTTTTGCAGATGATCATCCTTTTTGTGACTATTTTATGAAAACAATGTGCAGGATATCTATTTTGTTTCAAATTATACATGTCTTCACACAGGTTTAACCAAAACCTGCCCACTTTATACGTGAGACAAATTGAACATTAGTGCTTTACATCGTGAAGGCATAGCTTAGCAACCTACACACGATTTTATATGATGAATTATAACAATTTCTTGTTCATTTTTATTTGCTAATCTTACACAGTGAGACCAATAAACATATACCGGTAATAAGAGTTTATTTCCATGTTCTATGTATCTTGAAGTGAAACCATTGACACATGGGAAAAATTAGTCAAGATGGGGATAGTGGATTAATAAAACCAACTTTAACTTTAACAATCACTACAGTAAATAAAGCAATAAATTGCATTTTATGAGATTCAGGAACTCCTCGTGGCTTAGTCAACTGAAATTTATTTCTGTGATTTGTACTGCAGTTTGATCAGATTCTAATGAATAAACTGGAAGCTATTTTTGTATTATCTATGCATCTATTACAGTATGACTCTATAATCCCTCTCTCATAGACAATGATCTCTGAGGTCTAAGATTCTTATACCGAGTAATTTTTCCACAAGTGAGTCATCAAGCAGTGCATTTTATTAAGAACTTTGATAGCAAATCCCTGTGGAGTTACACGAGATTAAGAAATATTTTGACAGATAAGATAAAACTGCACTTCTTTATAGCTATATTTCAATGTGTGAATTCATAAAAACTTCCAGGTCTATTCTCACATGAGAGCAATACTAATATCCAGATTATATGGTTTTCATTTAATATTTTCTATGTGTTAGGATTTACTAGACACAGGGCAGTATATAATAAATGGAATTTCTCTATGCAAGTATTATTTGATGTTTTACTAGAAAGTGTGCCCTGGGTTTAAAGGGCTAGCTAGGCTTTTGTCATGCTTTTTTATTTCCATTTATACCTTATTAATGATTTACATTTATATTTCAAAATAAAAATATTTTAAAGGAACACTTTAGTAATTATTGCATTTAATCTAATTACAATAGCAATGGTGATCCAAATTACCTTTTTTCTCTTTCTCCAATCCTTGGGTGTCCTGAAAGGCTGTGTTAGCCTTCCCAACAGAAGTTGCCCACACAAAAACAGTGAATTAACTTGCACTGGCCAGCCTTCCAAGGTTCCATATAGCAAGCAATACACAGCATTATGCATTGCTGATCGGCCAATGCCGCACAGTGTGTTGGTAATGATAGGCAACCAATTGGCTGAGCATACAAGTGAGCACTGTAGGAGGTGAAATACCCAATTTCCTACCGATTTGTTTTTGGGGAATGTTGTTCTCAAAGTGTTAGATTATTCGCTGATGCATCTGTTGGCAGATTGGTGAGCATCGATCCTTTGTTGCTCTTGATGGACTAGGCCTTCTTTGGAGGCTCTTTATATATACTATGACTAGGGATGAGCTGTTCGGTTCGATATGTTCAGAGTTCGCATCGAACATCGGCCGTTCGAAAGTTCGCGAACTCCGAACATTTCCGTGTGTTCGGTTTGAGTTCGAAAGAAAAAAATAATTGAAAAAAGTATAAAAAATGCTTAAAAAATACTAAAAAAATATAGAAATAAAGAGACTCTTTACTGCAGAATATTATAAGCAACGGTTTATTAGATATTGAATTAAAATGGGAATATTTTTAACATTGAAGCCTATGGGATAAAACATTCTTGTTACTAAAACATCAGGCAGACACGGCCCTCTAATCAGGCACTGTAGAGGGCAGCCTGCAGGGCCTCCCAAGGATCCCCTTGAGGAGCATTGAGGAGCATGCGGCTGCCGGATAACAGAGCTATGACTGTGCGGGCTAGCCGCCCGGGTGCATGTGGCAGAGACAGGCAGCACAGGGAGGGAGCCACTGCACCTGCGGCCACGGGAGACCCCCCCAGCCCCCACAACCAGGATCCAGGGAGCCCTCACTGACCACCAGGCTTTCTCTTTCTCTACCTGGCTGAATGTATTTAATTATACATATTCGATACATTCAGCCAGGTAGAGGGGGGTGGCATGTGGGCTGCGCAGGGTCTCAGGCAGTGGTTTGTTTTTTTTGTGTGTATATTTTTAGCAAATTTATAGGGGAAGGTAAGGGCAGGTATGATATACAGCTGTGTTCAAAATTATTCAACCCCCAATGCTGTAAAGGGTTTTAGGGAATTTAGTGTACATTTGTAATTGTATTCAGAATTAAATCCTACAAGGACTTTTTAAAGAACCATATGCAACTAAAATGACATCAATTGGTTTTGTAATACAGTAGTAAATGTTTCTTTTGTGAATTCTTCATTGACACAATTATTCAACCCCTTAAAGACTACCACTCTGAAGAACAGAGGTTCATTCAAGTGTTTTCAATCAGGTATTGAAAACACCTGTGGATGTCACGGAGCAGCAATAAAGCATAATAAGCACCAATAAGGCTAGGGTCAGACGAGCGCAGTGCGAACGCGCGTGCAGGCGCACTTAATCACGGCCGTAGTAGCAGCAAGTGCCAGGCAATGACGGCCAATATACGAAGTACGGTCGCACAAAAGTCCGGCTGCGCAACGCAAGTGGAAAACGAACGCATTTTGTCGAGAACGTTAAACTGCTAGTACTGACGTACAGAGTGCGCTGCGCCCGCTAGCGGTGTGTGTGTGTGAATTGGAGATGTCAGACACTGCTAATGTCCGGCCAACATAACGTCCAGATGCACAAAGTGTTTTATTGATGATCCGTACAAAATTACGGATGCAAATGCGCATCGTATGACCGCTATCGCGTACTCCGTGAAAAAATGCGTCCATTCGTTCGAACGCACTTTTTCACAGACAACGTGAAAATGCGTTCGTCTGACCCTAGCCTTAGGCAGCTTTAAAATGACTGTGATACTCAGCTCCTTCTAGACATTAACTGGTGTGGTTACAAACATGGTGAAGTCAAGAGAATGGTCCAAGAAGACAAGAGAAGAGGTGATTACTCTTCACAGGAAGGGCAATGGCTAGAAGAAGATTGCAAAGATGTTAAACATACCAAGAGAGACCATAGGAAGCATCATTCGCAAATTCAAGGCAAAGGGCCCTGTTGAAACGCTACCTGGTCGTGGCAGAAAGAAGATGCTGACTTCGACTGCTGTGCGCTACCTGAAGCGTAGAGTAGAGAAAAGTCCCCGTGTGACTGCTGAGGAACTGAGAAAAGATTTGTCAGATGTGGGTACTGAAGTTTCAGCTCAGACAATACGGCGCACACTGCGTAATGAAGGCCTCCATGCCAGAACTCCCAGGCGCACCCCCTTGCTGTCTCCAAAGAATAAGAGTCGACTGCAGTATGCCAAATGTCATGTGGACAAACCACAGAAGTTTTGGGATAGTGTTCTGTGGACTGATGAAACAAAATTAGAACTGTTTGGGCCCATGGATCAACGCTATGTTTGGAGGAGGAAGAACAAGGCCTATGAAGAAAAGAACACGTTGCCTACTGTGAAGCATGGCGGGGGGTCAATCATGCTTTGGGGCTGTTTTGCTTCTGCAGGTACGGGGAAGCTTCAGCGTGTGCAAGGTACCATGAATTCTCTTCAGTACCAGGAGATATTGGATGACAATGTGATGCAGTCCGTCACAAACCTGAGGCTTGGGAGACGTTGGACCTTTCAACAGGACAATGATCCCAAGCATACCTCCAAGTCCACTAGAGCATGGTTGCAGATTAAAGGCTGGAACATTTTGGAGTGGCCATCGCAGTCACCTGACTTAAATCCGATTGAGAACCTCTGGTGGGACTTAAAGAAAGCAGTTGCAGTGCGCAAGCCTAAGAATGTGACTGAACTGGAGGCTTTTGCCCATGACGAATGGGCGAAGATACCCGTAGATCGCTGCAAGACACTTGTGTCAAGCTATGCTTCACGTTTAAAAGCTGTTATAACTGTAAAAGGATGTTGTACTAAGTACTAAGATTGAATGTCACTTGGGGGTTGAATAAAATTGATAATGATGTGAGCACAGAAAAGACATTTGTGGTTATTTCATTATAAATGTTACGTTATATTTGTCTGACCTACACATGCCTCTTTGATTTAATTGTAAGCAAGATGACTGAATGATCAAAATCAATGTCAAACTGGCCAAAACACTCAATTTCAGTGGGGGTTGAATAATTTTGAACACAACTGTATATATAGATAAGATATATATCTATATTCTTATAGATATGTATATCCAGACTTGTATTACACACACATTTTGGCAACTAATTGCCCCCCCATTTGGCTGATCCCTCCATAAGAAATGTTGAACCCGATAGAGCAGAGAATAATATATATATTCTCTGCTCTGTCGGGTTCAACATTTCTTCTGGAGGGATCAGCCAAATGGGGGGGCGCATTTAGTTGAGATTGTCCACATGCCACACCCCATGTGTATATGTGTATATATGGTCTGAGGTCTGTGGGTGGGTGTATATATATATCTGTGTGTTGATATATACGTATATGTCTGTGTGTGGTATCAATGCATCCCTACTCTATACACAGCGCTCCATGTCCCTATAATATATATGATCAGGGGTTACCTTTTTTTATATTTTTATACTATTCCTATTAAATTAACAGTAATTTTTGATGTATTTTATTCAGTAGAAACTTTTTTTTGCCTATATAACATGTGCTTTGTGAAAATAAAACGGTTTTGTGTGTACATTTTAATTTAGTTAGTGGATTCCTTTCCAGTGCGGTGAGAAGCAAACGTAATGCAGTGTAGACACGCTGTGAGGTGGAGCGGAGTGAAGTCAAGCCTGCAAAATGTTTGCTTCTCTTCGCTTCGCTGTGCGTCGCTACACGTTCAGTGTGTCTCTGCCTTTATTCCCGCATCGCTAGTTTACCGAATCAGTTTGTTTACTTGTTACTGACCCTGCTTGTTCTGAGGACCCGATCTGTTGCCAACTTTGCCTGCCATTTGACTATTCTCTCTGTATATTCCCTGCCTGTTCTGTTTGCTTCCTGTTGATACTGGTGTGCGCCGATTCTCACCATATACAGTAGCGCAGTACAAGTGCCTAAACATTGCTGACCCGGTTTTGTTATAGCTGCTGATGTTACTGAATAGATCGGGGATCTCTTCTGCATTACCAAAACCTCCACCACTGCACTCTTCCACAATACCACAGAGGGGTTACGGTGTGAAGGCACTTGCTGCCACCAAAGGCAAAATATTTGAGTGCACTGACGCCTATACCAGATTCATATAATTTTAATGTTTGACCGCAGGGTCCAACCCTGCACTCTTTCACAATACCAGAGGGGTTACGGTGTGACATCACTGTTGCCGACACTAAAGGCCCAATTTTAAAGCACCTATTGTTACTTTCATCCAAAGCCTGCATAAGTTTCACCATAATTCAGGAAAAAAAATCACTAAACTTGTTCCGCATGTCCTAAAAAGTCTCTTTTCATACAGGCTGCCGCCCCAAGCAGTTGTTTATGAATAGTTTAAATGAAAACCATTTACCGTCATTTGAAACGTCATTTTTTTGTTTTTAAATGTTTCTATACATCCTACAAATCCGCCAGTTCACGGGCAGGTTATGGGGACCTCCTAGGCATGATATTTGAAGGAATTTTTCGTTTTTATTCTTAATCTTTACTTCATGGAAAACTCACTGTTCCTTTAAAATCGTTTTTTTTAAAACTTTTTGTCCTTGTTTCCTGTCCCCCAGGGCACTACCTGGACCCCCATACACCTTTTATGGCAAATATCTTGCATATATGCCCTCTTGGAGGGCACTCTAAAATTCAAACTTTCGAGTCCCATTGACTTGCATTGAGTTCGGTTCGTGTTCGCGTTTGAACTCGAACTTTTGAAATTGTTCGAGTTCGAATGCGAACCGAACACGGGGGTGTACGGCTCATCACTAACTATGATCACCTCACCTGTTTCACATCACTTTCCCATTTCAACTTGCCGCATCGCTATTAGTTCTAAATTGCCACGTTCCAATTTTTGTGAAGTGTATTGCAGTCATTAGATTTGAAATGACTATATATTTTCAAAAATACATTAAATTCCTCAAAGTAAAACATCAAATAATGTGTGAATAATGTGTTTTCAATATAGTACAGGGTGAATTTAATTTTTTAATTTACTGTTTTTTGCATTTTACATACTGTCACAACTATACAGAATTGGGATTGTAGTTTATTGCTCAACTCTTTCACAACCAAAAATGTTCATACATGAATTTGCAGTAAGATACAATGGAAAAAAAATAGCAAACAATATCCCTTTTTGCATACTTTTTTAATGCATAATAAGTGCACTCCATGATGAGAAATGAAATTCCCAGTGGGACCTCATACTTGTCACTCAGTGCTTCTGTAAAGAAACTAGAAGCAACAACCTATCACTCTCAAAAAAAAATCTATGTATGTACCCCATACAGAATATTTTTATATTCTATTGGTATTTTTGGAAGCTGCGTGGCTAATAATCTCATTATGATCACTACGAATCCCCAATAAGCAGGACATCTGATCATTTTTATTATCTATCTTTGTCACAGTTACAGTATTTGACACAAAGGCTAATTCTGCCTATTTGCTAATAATGCAGGCCCTGGGTGAAATTGTGCAAGATAATCAACTCCATCTGGGGTGTAGAACCTTTCATCCTAGCAATATTTCTCTATAGGAAAAACTAGATCATGACAAAATAGAAATGAGGAAATTTACATTATTTTAATCTTTTACCCATCTCAGAAAACAACAACAATCTTTTGCAACGTTTTACCACTACAATTAGGCATTAACCTTGTATCCAATGTTTCAAATTAATGTTATTATACTTTTTTTTTCAATAAAAGTGCTTGATAGAGAAAGTGTTAAGCACTTGGTCCAGTGTTAGCTAATGAATTGTTTGTTTAAAAGCTTATTTCCTCTTATTTTGCCATGCAGCTAGTATTGTCTCTTCTTTACATTGTACCAAAAAAAAAAAAAAAGAATTTTAAAACTTCTGCATTCTCTTGATCCCCATTAGCCATCATTCATCATTAGCTTATTTGCTCTGTTAATTACCTGGGTCTTCAATGGCGCTACACTATCTTTATAATAACAGAATGCTATTTTTATCATTAATATATGTTAGCCTACAGTGCCGGTGCAAACATGTGGTAAACTGTTTATTAGCAGTGCAAAAACATTTATTGAAGTTTCTCGAAATATAAACAGTCACTTTAGCATAGAAATATTGTTCTTTATAGTTAAAACAAGAAGATTGTAGAATTATCTGCCTAGAGTGGTTGGTCTTTCTGATTCAGTATATAGTTTTATAATAAAAATTAAATGACTTATTAGAAAATATGAATCATATGGAGAATAAGCATTAATAACTGTGATAATATCTTATTTGTCGTGACCCATAACAAGGGGTGCAGAACAAATTACAAACTCACTCCTCGTGCCCGCACCAGTTTGGATAAGATTTGACGCCTGGCAGTACTTTTCCTGTCCATTGTTCCACTCCTGATTTTACTTCCATCCCACTGTGAGAAGCTGTGGTATAGCCAGGCTAAGTATGTGTGTTTACACACAGTAGCAGTGCTGCAACATTGCCATTGTTGTGCTGTAACCTGTGAGCCCTGTACCCTGGTGTGCTCTCAGCCTGAGCCTTGCCATATCAGCTTGCTATGGATTGTAGCAGAATCCTTATTAACTGTTCCATCCCACTACTGCCACCACAATCTAAAGTTGTACATTGTGGTTCATACAAATATTGTTCTGGCAGCGACTGAACTAAAGTATTTTGTGAAGGGTTCAACTATTCACTTGCAAACGTTTTACTAGAGGGCACAGAGTGCATGCTTGTTTTCACTGAACACCAACCGTTTATTTCAGTGGTTCCCAATCTTGGTCCTCACAGATCAGATTTTCCAGATATCTGAAGCACAGCACAGGTGATATGATTTGGTGCTCAGTGATTGCAGGATTCAGTCTGCATTTCCCCAAGGTAATCCTTAAAACCTGGCCTGTTAGGGGTACTTGAGGCCCAAGGTTGGGAACCACTGCTTTAAATCATGAAAACCTAAATTTAGACGAATAACTTAACAAAGTTAGGTAACATTTAAACTAGGGATGCACCGATGCCACTTTTTTAAGACCGAGTGCAAGTACTGATACTTTTTTCAGGTACTCACCGCTACTGAGTACTGATAGTTTTATTTAAAGCAATGTGACAGCTTTCCAAAAAATAATTTAGGATTTTGCTGAAAGCCTGTACAATTTATGTTAATATTGAAATGTATGGCCAAACACCCCATTTAGCCACTGCCTGTACATACTCTGACCACACACACAGACCTCAGATATATATGTATACCCACTCAGATACATGTATTCTTTCAGACCACATATATATATGTATACCCTATTTAGGGAGGCCTACCACCCAACTCACTGACGCAACCATCAATCACTCTCACCTTACAGTCCTCTCCTCCTGTTTCCAACCCCAACCCTCCCAGATTGTGAGTTCCTACGGGAATAGGGCCCTCATCTCCTCCTGTACTGTTTGTCAAATGTTGTTCAATGTATTGTAACCTGTCTATACTGTGCTTATTGTACAGCGCTGCGGAATATGCTGGCGCTTTATAAATAAAGAATAATAATAATAATAATAATAATAATACCCACTCAGACCTCATATATATGTATACCCACTCAGACCCCATAAACATGTATACATGTATACCCACGCAGACCTCATATAGGTATACCCACTCAGACCTCATATATATGTATACCCACTTAGATACATGTGTACTTACAGACCTCATGCCAGATATACCCACAGGCCTCAGACAGACGCCAGGGCAGCTGTTCTAATGCATTAAAAGCATTCGGCCAGCGTTCCCCTCCAGCTGACCGTGCAACCAAGCGGTCGAAGGGTTGTGACGCACTCTCGCGAGATCTCGCAACTCCCGCAAGATCACAGCCGGAGGCTGCATCTCAGCCTCTACACCCGAGCAGCCACTCGGTAACGCGACCAGTCAGAGAGGAACACAGGCTGAATGCTTTTGATGCATTCGGCCAGCTGCCTCAGCCCCTCGGATACCGGCAAGCCAGTCCAGCGCTGGCTTCCGGGTATCGTGGGCAGGGCCGCCATCAGGGCATTACAGCCCATGCTGCAGTAAGGGGCCCGGCCGACTGGGGGGGCCCGCCGTCGGTAGCTTTGATTACTTTAGGCCGCAGGCCTCTGGAGGAGGTCCTGCGGCCTACTTGGGCCTGGCTGCCCTGTGAGCAGCAAGATGGCCGCCGGGTCACGTGGGAAG
This sequence comes from Leptobrachium leishanense, assembly GCA_009667805.1. Taxonomy (NCBI): domain Eukaryota; kingdom Metazoa; phylum Chordata; class Amphibia; order Anura; family Megophryidae; genus Leptobrachium; species Leptobrachium leishanense. The sequence goes on along the minus strand of CM019063.1, from coordinate 416,066,788 downwards.
GGGGCCCCAGGCCCACACTGGGTGACACCCTCTTGGAGGGTGACACCACTCAGGGCCAGCCTTTGTATCCTGCCTCTGTTTTTCCTCATCAGCGCTGTGTCTCTATGGGGAGAGATCAACGCTGTGCTGAGAAACTCCGCCCCCGGGCTGGCACAAGCCCCGCCCCTCCATGTGACAGCCGTGGGTCTGGGAGAGGAGGGGGAGCAGCCCTCCCACCATCATGGCTGCCCCTAGCTTCCACTGGCTCTGGAGTCTGCACACTGCCTGCCCTGCCCCTTCCTCACACAGCACCACCACAAGCACGTGCCTGTGGATGGGAGAAGGAGAGAAGCCAGGCTGAGGAGCAGCTGCCCTGACACCCTGCACATCGTGAATCTGGACAGAGGCAGGTAACAGGGGCTGCACTGGGAAGGGTAGAAGAGGGGGGGCTAGAGAGGTGACAGAATGTACACTGTGGGCTGGGGGGGGTGATAGAGAGAACACAGGGGGCTGGGGAGGGTGACAGAGGTCAGTCAATCTATCCATTCATCCCACTGTCCATCCATCCCTGTCTGTCTATCTGTCCATCCATCCATACCAGTCTGTCCATCCCACTGTCTATCCATCCCTGTCTGTCTATCTGTCCATCCATCCATCTGTCCATCCATCCATCTGTCCATCCATACCAGTCTGTCCATCCCACTGTCCATCCATCCCTGTCTGTCTATCTGTCCATCCATCCATCCATACCAGTCTGTCCATCCCACTGTCCATCCATCCCTGTCTGTCTATCTGTCCATCCATACCAGTCTGTCCATCCCACTGTCTGTCCATCCCACTGTCTATCCATCCCACTGTCTATCCATCCCACTGTCTATCCATCCCACTGTCTATCTGTCCATCCATCCATCTGTCCATCCATACCAGTCTGTCCATCCCACTGTCTATCCATCCATCCCTGTCTGTCTATCTGTCCATCCATCCATCCCTCCTTCCATCCATCCCTGTCTGTCTATCTGTCCATCCATACCAGTCCGTCCATCCCACTGTCTATCCATCCATCCCTCTGGATGTAACGCTACATTCCTAGAGTTAAAACGTGGGCGCTAGGGCGGAAAAACTGCGCCCGCAGTTTTCCTCCCTTGCGCCCGCGTTTTAATGCTAGATTACAATACAGGCGCAAAAAATGCTGCTTGCATTGTTACTGCGCGTTAACACCCGGGATGCTCGCGGCAGCATTAAGCGCAGCTGCGCGCATCCTCTCAATGGAGTCCATAGGACTCCATTGAAGCAGACGCTGGCAGTCACATGACCAGCCGGATCTCGCCTTGCGAGATCCGGACGGTGAGTGTAGTGATACTTAGTGGGATACTGCGGGGACTTTTTTCCCCAGTCTTAACCTGCTCCCACCGGCCAGAGGAGGTGGTTCTCGCCGCGGGACAGGAGGTGAGTATCTGCTCACTTTTTTTATTTTTTTGGATGGTGTTAACGGATTCTGCAGAAGTGGAATCCGTTAACACCAGGTTCTGGCTGTGGTTAACTTTCCACTAACCAGAGCCGGACGTTAATCAGCGCTGGGACTTTGTAATCCTAATGCTGATTAACACTTTGTGCTCCCCATGTTAAGTATAGGGAGCGCAAAGTACAGTAACCTCGCGCTGAAAAGCACAAGATACCAAACGGGTTACTTAAAGGAACACTCTACTCAAAAATCACCCCCCCCCCCCGTTTTTTTATCCTAACCTATCCCTATTCCCTTAATAAATCTTTATTTTTTATTTATTTTTATGTAACTGTAATACTTACCCTAAAATCCACTTCTTTCCAGCAGCGTTTTTTTTATTTTTTCATACTCCCCTCCCTCCTCTTCCGCGTCCGTCCTTCTTGCGTCTTCTTGCCTTCTGGTTTACGTGAGAAGCGTGCATGCGCGCCTCTCACATAAGCCAGCCAATCGGCAGGCTTCCTCCCGGCTCCCTCTGAGGATTAGTGTTGCGCGCAAGAGGATGCGCGCAACACTAACCCTCAGCCGCTGCCGCCAGCTACTGCGGTGAGTTGGAGACGTCATCGTGCTGAAAGCGCGATGACGTCTCCTACTCGGCAGAAGTGGGAAATATGAATCCCGCTCTGCTGACTGACAGCTGGGAGGGCGGAGTAAACTCCTCCGCCTCTCTCAGCTGTTTTCAGCTTTTTCAGCTGAACTGCCAAGCGGAGGGAGGGGGGACAGAGGGCGGCATACTCCGGGCATCATGACCACCTAAAATACCTTAGGTGGTCATGTTGCCTAGAGTATCCCTTTAAACCATTAGCGTTTGGATTGAAATATGCGTTAAATACTTGGGCTAACGTTAATGCTCACACAGGTGAGTGCAAACGTTAGCACCAAGTATGTAATGTGGTCCATTGCCTTTACTGTTGGAGGTCTATTGCTGTGGTGCTCTGATATGCTCGTACGCACTGCACACTACTGAGAGTTCTGTTGCTGTGGTGCTCTGCCAGTGGAATTATTTAATTATACTTTTATGCTACATTGTTTGCACGAATACACATTTTGTGTGATTTTAAAGGTATTGGGAGCAACACTATGTGATCCGATCTTGATTCATATTTTTTTTAATAAAAAATAGAATTTTTTACTGTCTTAACTTATTTGAACCAGATAGATACTTTTTTATGTTAAATGTGCTGTTGTGCGAACAATATGTGTGATTTTAAGATATTGGGACTAACACTCTGTAATGTGATCACGATTCACATTAAAAATTTATTTCCTATGGGGAGAGGGGGGGCCCTATTCTGAGGGTCAGTAAGGGGCCCCAAAATTTCTGATGGCTGGCCTGATCGTGGGTGGTATCGGGGCATTTGAACGAGGATCCCTAGTTTAAACATTTCCATTTCCCCCCTAAGATGTAGGTGCAGGACTAGTCTGATTCTAGGAAAATGTACCAGTTGGCAGGTTATTAGCTGCAATATCCTTCAGGATAATAGACTTTAAAAACAGCAGCCTTCAGTAATCTCTGCATCCACATAAACTTTGAAGGGGCGTTATTCCCGCTGGGCACTCCATTGTCTGGACCATCTGATTAACCCCATGTGTATCCTTGCTTGCTTCAGACTATTTTTCAATCCATTGATGAATTTTCTCTTTGGTCATTATTACCGGTCACACAAGCATAAATGATTGTAGGACATGGACTTTTATCTACCTATATTTCTTTGTAACTAAGTAACATTAAAACATTTCAATAGAATGGCATCCACTGGTTAAAAGTCAGAAGCAGCAGAAAGAGAAATAAATATGTCTGCTCAGCTTTAATGCCGACAGTGAGATAGAGCTAGTCGATAAGGGAGCAATTAGTGCGATCTGAAGACAGGTAGTGACATGTATGATGTGTGGTGGCATCTGGTATAAAAGGAAAGGAGGAAATGCTCATCTGAAGTTACATTTACAAGTATTTATAAACCGCCAACAGATTCCTTAACGCTGTACATTGGGAGCAACAGAATAACAAATATACATACACATTACACACACGGATCAGAAGGAGAGAGGACCCTGCTTGAGAGCTTACAATCTAAGAGCCCTCATCATCTTCAGCTACACTGAGTGCTGCTGCTGAGTGCTGCTGAGTATGATGCTGCTGAGCCTGAGTGCTGCTGCTGAGCCTGATGCTGCTGCTTAGTGTGACAGAGTGCTGCTGCTATTTTTGTGCTGATGCTGCTGCTGAATGCTGCTGAGTCTGATGCGGCTAATGATTTTGACAGAGTGTCGCTGCTGAATCTGCGGCTGTTGAGTCTGCCGCTGCTGATTTTGATGCTGCTGCTGAGTATGATGCTGCTGCCGAGTGTGACAGAGTGCTACTGATAATTTTGAATGCTGCTGCTGAGTCTGGCTGAGTGCTGCTGCTGAGTCTGATGCTGCTGCTGAGTGCTACTGCTGAGTTTGATGCTCCTGCTAAGTCTGAGTGCTGCTGCTGAATGGCGTGCTCTTTCATGTCAGAAGACAGGCTTAGTTTATTATGGAGACTTCTAGGTTAAACAGCAACTTTTCAGCTCTCCACCTTAGTCATGCAAACACTAACCCAGAGATCTCCATAATAAACTAAGCCTACCTTCTGACACCCTTGCAGCCTACCTTTTTTTCCTTTTTTATGCCATGTACTGTATGCTAGTAATGAAGACCCGGAGATAATAATCTCTTTCTAGAGTCCAGAATTTTTAATCCCAACAAAAAGGATAAACAAACTAAAAACTAAAAGAATACAAACTCATATTGTTTTAATTTTATAACTATGTCAGAGTAATATTCTACATGCAAAATTGGTATTTTATCAATATAATGCACTAGGTAATGAAAGTTTTAAAAGGTAGCACCTTTCACTGAGTAGGAGAAATGAGAAGGACTTGACGTGATGTACAAAACGAGACAAATCCATTCCCTTTTTCTCTCTCTCTCTCGCGCTCCCTGGTCAATCCTCTCTTTACTTACATCCCCTATCTTCCCCAATAAATAAATCTGTATTGACTTTACCAATTTGTGACTATGCTTATGCCCAATGATCCCTATGGGAATGTCTGCATGTTCATTACTGCTGTTAATTTGCTCATCCTGTACCGTTTATTGCTGTCTTTCTAATTTGAATCTGTTCACCTCACCTATTTATTGATTTCGAGCTCTGTACCGATGATTATTTATTTATTTTGCACCCATTGTTTTGGTTATTTCATTTTCTTATTAAAAAAAAAAACCTTAACAGCATAAATGTACTGTATATTTATAAAATATCTGCATAGTAAAAGTACAATCACAATCAAGATGAAAACTCATATTAAGGAGGCACTCTTATCAAATATTTACTGCGAAAAAGGACGAACAGGCATAAAGAGTAGGGAGAATAAGAAAACTGCCCAGTACAATTAATGGTTCAATCCAAAATGTATTGATAGTAAGTTGTATAGTAATTTAAGATACAAAGGGCCAAATTACATTCTTATCACAAAAACGCACGTGCAACACCTGAATTTGTGCGCCAAGCGTTAAACGTTAACACGCGTAAATCAACCCTGGAATTTCAATCCTCGCACGTTTTTTCATCCGTCGAGCAATAACGCGTGTTAAGCGGACGCGCACAAATGCTTGCGCTGTAACGTTGCGCGCAGAAATCAGTGTGCGGACTGTTTTTTTTCACGCGACTCAGCCAATCAGAATTAAGAACCACAATTATCTCACTTTAAGTTTTTGCGCCTGTCAAAGTCAATCTGAGCATATATGCTGCAGCAATAATAAATGCACACACAACTTCTCCATTTTATTGGTTTGGTCTGAGTAGAATGTGTAACTATACTTTGCAGATAATTTTTTTTGGGCTGGTGTATTTGGGTTCGGCCAGGTTGATAGAATTTGCCATTAACACCAGCTTTTAGGAGTTGCTAGAATTATGCGCGCAACGGCTGTGCGTTAATTCCTGCGCATAGATTCTAATACCATCCACGTACCAGCGCACATTCACGTTTGTGCTCACAATGTTAAGTATAGGACGCGCGCAGTAAAGTACGCTCGCGCAGGGTTCGCACAGGTTCACCCGCGGTAGACGAATACACGCGTTTTTTGCGCTGACAATGTAATACGACATTCAGCGCAAAGGGTTTTGCCCCTCACCTTAATGTTTTTTTGCGCCGGCGCACACGTTTGCACGAGGATTGTATCTTGGCCCAAAGAGTACACAATTCTAACATAATTCCATAGTGCTTAAAATATTTTACAGATCTCTCATTAATTGCTGCAATTCTTTGGAATATTATACTGCACATAATGGGGAAATGGACAGAAAAGCCCCTTGTTTCATCAACTTGTCTATTTCATTGAATTTTCATGGGCATTTTGAACAAATTCACTACCTAGAAAATAATACAGTACTTCTATTTATCCGATGTAGTTTGTACAGCTGTAAATTCTCTCTTCACAGGAATAATTCAGAGATTATTCACAGCATTCTCATTGAGTAACTGGATGAGTGGATGCTGAATAATCCCCCACCTCCCTTGGCACCTTTGCGCATTTCTCTATTATTAGATCAAACAAAGATAATAAGTAAGCGGAAAACAAAAGATGTCACTCACACATACAGGAAATAGAACAAATCTGTGTTTTCATAACAATTTGTGGCAGTTCCTCACACTGCCAAATTCACTCCATAGAAATTATAATGACTAAAATAGGTTCCTCAGCCTTATCCTTATTGTCACCAGACAACTCCATTCTTCTTTTGTATATACCATTGCTGGTCTCTTGTCAAAATGTTTGTAAAAGCATCAACAGTTACCACTTCTGAAGGGAAAATTTGCAACATTCTACTTTTTACAGCTGGAATAACTTTATACATCCTTGGTTGTTTTACAGAATGCAACATTTCCAGACCCATGTTTGGAAAAACCAAGGTATCCAAATCTTTCTTGTGAGTGTTTTTCTGTAGCTAAGTCTTCCTCTTTGGTTAACCCGTTCGGAGTGGGCCCGAATACTGCGGGATGGCATAGCATGCCACTCTGACTTCTATGGTCTGCCTACCGCCCACCAGCGTGTGCAAGGCGTGTGTCATTCGCTGCCAAGGGATGGCCTGCATTCCACCTGTAGCCAATAATGCGCAATGTGTCAGCTCCATAGGCGGGCCAGATGATCGGGGGCAACAGCAGTTGGAGAGCAGGGGTGTACTAGTTCACCCTGCAGGCATATAGACACAACTGCCGAGTACAACCTGCCTGGCAGTAAGGGTTTAAAGAAACTTCAAAAACTTCATGTTTTTGGAGTATCTTGCAAGACATAGAACTTTACTATATTAAAGTAACATGAAAGGCAATGATCTTAATGTCTAGCCGCAGATGTCGATGGCCTCGAATTCCCAGACTTCCTTAAATGCAGACGTGGACCCCTTGCTTGATGTGCCTAGAGGGGTGTCAGCTATACCCTCCTGACGAGGCCCAAGAAGGCCGAAACGATCGTCGGGGGTTGCTGCACCTCTCGTGCAGGGATGACGTCCTTGGCAATCAGCAGTGGCCACCCTTTTTGGGTGAGAGCAGGCTGATTTGCATATGGAAAATTCATCCCTGTAATGGCACAATCAAGCTAAAACCTTGTTTGTGAGACCTGAGCGGGCACCCACCGTAGAGCAGGCCATTGTGCTGTTGCTCGTTCTCAGGACCCTCACAAACACCCCCCTTGTTTCTCACTGTAATTGTAAAGGGTCATCCAGACGTGGACCCCTTGCTTGATGTGCCTAGAGGGGTGTCAGCTATACCCTCCTGGCGAGGCCCAAGAAGGCCGAAACGATCATCGGGGGTTGCTGCACCTCTCGTGCAGGGATGACGTCCTTGGCAATCAGCACTGGCCACCCTTTCTGGGTGAGAGCAGGCTGATTTGCATATGGAAAATTCATCCCTGTAATGGCACAAGCAAGCTAAAACCTTGTTTGTGAGACCTGAGCGGGCACCCACCGTAGAGCAGGCCATTGTGCTGTTGCTCATTCTCAGGACCATCACAAACACCCCCCTTGTTTCTCACTGTAATTGTAAAGGGTCATCCAGATGTGGACCCCTTGCTTGATGTGCCTAGAGGGGTGTCAGCTATACCCTCCTGACGAGGCCCAAGAAGGCCGAAACGATCGTCGGGGGTTGCTGCACCTCTCGTGCAGGGATGACGTCCTTGGCAATCAGCACTGGCCACCCTTTCTGGGTGAGAGCAGGCTGATTTGCATATGGAGAATTCATCCCTGTAATGGCACAATCAAGCTAAAACCTTGTTTGTGAGACCTGAGCGGGCACCCACCGTAGAGCAGGCCATTGTGCTGTTGCTCGTTCTCAGGACCCTCACAAACACCCCCCTTGTTTCTCAATGCAATAGATTGTCTAGAGAATCATGGGAGTTGTAGTTGAGAAATTATAAGCTGTACAGGCAGATTACTGTAAGAAGTGTAGAAAGGGTCAAGCATTCAGGATCACTAGGAAGCGTTAGCATTAAAAAATAAATACCACAAGTCAAATGCATAGTTGTTGGATACACAGGATTATTTTAAAAAAAAAAAACAGTTTTTCATGTAGTGCAAAAAGTATGAGGTGGAACGAGCTATATACAGTGAGGGAAAAAATTATTTGATCCCCTACTGATTTTTTATTTTTGGCCACTGACAAAGAAATGATCAGTCTATAATTTTAATGGTAGGTTTATTCTAACAGTGAGAGCCAGAATAACAACAAAAATACCCAGAAAATCGCATTTCAAAAGAGTAATAAATTGATTTGCATTTTAATGAGTGAAATAAGTATTTGACCCCTTCGAAATACATGACTTACAGGGTTATTCAGAGAGAGCCGATATGGCCCCGAAATGTCCCCGAAAAGGGATTTTCCCCGTACGGTGCCATTTCGGGTTCGGGGCCCTTTGACTATTCAGAAAGCAGGCAGTTCACCAAATTTTACAATGGTTAATCTATTCAGAGAACACCGAACAGCAGTGAAAAGTTGCCAAACTGCCCTGCTGTTCAGTGGTTTCATTCGGCAGGTTTACTCAGGCGAACCCCATAGGCTTCAATGTTAAAAATATTCCCGTTTTTATTCAATATCTAATAAACAGTTTATTATTTTAATCTGCAGTTATAAAGTATCTTTATTTATTGATTTTTTTAGGATCTCTCAGGGGTGGGGGTTTAAATCACTTTTTTCATTTTTCTTTAACAGACCTTTTTATTATCATTCATAGGACCCTATATGTAAATTCCAGGCATTTTCATTCAGTAGTTGTTTTGCAAACAGCGTTTTAATTTTAACATGTGTTTTTTTTTTCTCCCGTTCATCAGCTTGTCCGCTTTTTTCGGTGGCTGGTCTGCGCTGTGATCGGTGGCTCGGTGGCTTTTTCCGAAGTGTTCTAGGTGTTTTTTGTGGCGGTTCCAGCGGGTTTTCGGCGGGTGTTTAGCGGGCTTGCGCCGGGTTTTCCCTGCACTCTGGGGACTCTGCGGTGAATGCTGAATTCACCACAGGGGGGGAGACTTTGATTCCCCAAAGTGCAGGAAAGTGCGGGGAATGTATAACCCCCTTAGTTCTTGGTGGCAAACCATTGTTGGCAATCACAGAGGTCAGACGTTTCTTGCAGTTGGCAACCAAGTTTGCACTCATCTCAGGAGGGATTTTGTCCCATTCCTCTTTGCAGATCCTCTCCAAGTCATTAAGGTTTCGAGTCTGACATTTGGCAACTCGAACCTTCAACTCCCTCCACAGATTTTCTATGGGATTAAGGTCTTCAGATTGGCTAGGCCAGTGCTGGCTTGCGGTATCGGAGGCATCTGCAGGAGTACCAAGTACTTGTGCAAATGCCGGTATCGGCACCGATACCAATACTAATATCGGTATTCGTGCCATCCTGGTTATAAGTATCATGCTTTTGTGCTATTAAATTCAGGAGCAGTACTCCTGAGTTTCACCACTAAAATTTTTTTTTAAAACAGCTTGGTAATACACTTATTCCTGTATTTAAACAATATGCGATTTATGCAGGTACGCAAAGTTTATTTTCCACAATCATCTACTATTTTGTGCTGGACACTCTTTTTTCCTATTTTTGTAATTGATATACGAGGTGATTTATCAGCAGGAATTAGTATTCTGCAAAATGGCAGCTCCATGGTTGTATGAAAATATAAAAAAAAGAATGATGGATGCTTTTACTCATTTTGCCCTTTTCGTTGCAGATATGGATTACATACGCACACAACTGAAAATAATGTGTTTATGATGCATTGCAGGAACAGTCAACACAAATACATTATCTTATTTTAAGGAAGTAATTGTGTTTATTTTATAGCTTACCAATAACCACAGGCTGTATGTTTGTTTTCAGCTTCTGGACTTTTTACTCTTTTTGACCTTCCCACCCACTGAGATATCATTTGTATTCCACTGAACAACAACAATTCCAAAAACTACAGGTGTAATACATGATGTTTTTAAGTACCGGAGCTGAATTTCTGGAGATAATGGCATAAAAGACCAGCCTAATGTATAAAATACAGTGTAGAACAGAGACTATGATTATTGGTTCAGCATTTCAGCATCCACTTCTAAATAAGCGCTGGCGAATCAGAGACCGAACATGAAACAGTCACCAAATAGCTGTTTGCAAGTATTGATTGTTTATGATAGAGAAAGTCGAAAGATTTTGAAAGCACTCTCTGTAATATAAATGAATTTGGACCTACCGCTAAGAAAAGCATTTATAGGACTTATATAGCGTAACATTAATGTGTGTCTAGTATTTATATTACAGTGAAAAACATTATATTAAATAGAGAAGTGCACGACTGAAAAATTAGTTTACTTTCGTTTTAAAATAATTTAGTTTTCGGAATTTTGTTGCTAATTTCATTATCGTTTCATTTTGTTATCGATTCGAAATTTCATATCGATTCGAGTTGCTATATCAAATTATCAATTCGATAATTAATATATCAATTCGATGGCTGATATCAATTCGAATTTCGGATCACTAAAAAAAAACAATTGATCAAATTTTGCTGTTAAAAGAAAAGCTAGGGTTAAATATTAAGCTGTGTCACAGATTTAGTATTTGAGTCAAATTAAACAGTGAAACGAAATGAATTTGTTTCATAAAGTCATTTGCTGACTATTACTTTTATTGTAAGTTAAGATCAATTCGATAGTTGATATCAAATTCAATTCGATAGTTGATATCAATTTGAATTTTCACCATAGTTTTCAATGTTAAAAAAATCCCTGTTTTTATTAAATATTTCTTAAACCATTTGTAATTTTCAATTGCAGCAAACCAAAAAGCCATTTTTTTTATTAATGAACGCACACAGACTGTAAGAAAATAATTCAGCTGCATGCGTTCAGCAAAGAAAATCAGACCTCATTATTACATTTAAAATAAGTTAGAAAACCTAAACTTTCAACTAAAAAATCCCGAAAAATGCCAAAGAAATACTAAAAAATAAATACAAAAAATGGCTGTTTGTTGCAATTGAGAATTATTAAACGGGGATTTTTTTTAACATTGAAAACTATGGTGAAAAAAAGCCTAGCATCTGCATTAATTAAAAAGTGACCTGTTCCGTTTGTTTTTTTTTGTTTGTTTTAGACATTTTGGTTCAGTTTTTTTACGTTTTAGATCATTTTGTTGTTTTTTGCATGTCACATCATTTGGTTCAGTTTTTTCCTTTTCAGTTTATTTCGTTACGAAATTTATTTAATTTTTGATAATTTTGATCTGTTTTTTCAGCATTTCGTGTCATTTGCATTCCATTCTATTTTGTTAGGTACCATAACGAAATGATTTTGTTTGTCCTGGAACTTTGATTCGGGATTTCGTAATTTCGGGCGGCCGATATTTCGTTTCGGAAATGCTTCCGAAAGAACGGAAATGGTCAATTTCGGACGAACTTCAATTCGGAACTAAATGAATTGCACATCCCTAATATTAAATGTTTGACTGGAACATCATCATATATTGTGGTGAAATCTAGGCCTGCTACCAAATCTCACTGAAACCATATTTATGTAAATACATTTAGTTAATCGTGCTTCTTATTACTTTCTGCAAACATCTCCAAATATGTACCAAATACGAGACATGGCTGTCTTCAAAATCATTACAATGTACTTTTTCACTGCAAACTGTCATTTTTCAAGTTACCTATACATACTGTCAGGTCTATTCAAAGAAAGGTGAACCTCAGGAGAATGACTGAAGAAGTGAAAATTCTAGGTCAAAATAACCAAACCAGGAAAATTCTCCCATTTATCTCACTTTCCAAATCAGCTATTTGGTTGAGATTGTTCTCTTCTCCGGACAGTTCTGCTGTTTTTCACCTTTCTCTGAATAACCCTGTGTATATATGTTGCCCTTTTTGTGACGACCTTTATGTCCACATAAAAAAAGTATTTCTTACACAAGAAATATGTCTACTTAACTCTCTTCCCACCAATATTACATTGGCACAAAAAGCTTTAACCTCTCATAGTTTAGGTGCGGCATAACCGAATACAGCTCAAAATTGGCTTTCAACTGTACATGGTACAGTGATCTACTATTTTATAAATAAATTGTGATACATAAGTCTAAATGAGGAATTATCCTACAGATTACAAGGATCAATGGACGATTTCTGCTTTATTTTGGCAGGCTGAAATGGGGTTTGTAAATGGTAGAGATGTGCACGCGTTTTTTTTTTCATTTCGTTTCATTTCGGCACGTTCGGTTTTGCAAAAGTTTTGTTTCGGACCATTTTCGCTTCGGCTCGTTTCGGCTCGGTGTTTTGTATCGATTTTTGTTTTGTGAAAATGGGGAATTTCGGTCTTTCGGATCATCTGTTCTCTTTGCTTCAAAGGTCCATCCTTGTTCTCGGATTTTCGTTTTGACTTTAGACGTATGGTATTTCAGATGCTCCGATATTTCGGTCGATACGGTAATCCTGCCGATTCGTTCCTTCGGACGTATCGTTTTTTATAAAAGATCCTTTTTTTCTTATGAATATGCATTGAACAACTTTATTTAATCATATAAAATATCAATATTTTGTACTGTTAGACTGGGGATTTAGGGAAAAGCTAATTAAATATTTAAAATAAATATATTATTGATGCAGAAAGAAAGCACTGGAACGAGTGAAAAAAGTGACTGACGATGCGAAATTATGAAATCTGCAACGGAACCGAAACGGACTCAAAACGATACGAAAAACCGAAACGCAACCGAAATCGTGAATAGAACGAAAATGACTTGCGATTTTACAAATTTCATGTCCATACGAAATACCGAGTTTTTTTCGTTTCGTATCGGGAAATATTTCGGATGGTGTGTATTCCGTTGCCGGTCCGGTTCGGAACGCCGGAAGAATCCGAAGCACCAAATCGGCCCGTTTCGTGAGAGAAACGAATCAGTACGAAACGAAACGCACATCCCTAGTAAATGGGAGCTAATGCTGTATAATGCCCTGTAAGATTTCATATGACACAATCTTATCCTCTCTGACGCAAGCAAAATGAACCTGTCTGCAAATTAAATGTCTATTAATGGCATAATGTTATTATTTTACGTCACATTCCCACCAATCCCGATGAACCAATCCCTCAAGATACAACATGTAATTCCCGAAAACTATACGCATGCAAAGCTGGTCCTTGTCAGTTAACAAATGTTTATTTTGGTAACTTCTGTTTTGATTGTGAACCTGTTACTGCAAAATTTTTGTTCTGATGTGCTTCATTTTATAATGTTACTTGCTTCACGTTCTAATTGTGTTTGAGATTGCATAATATTTCAACTGCGATTCTTCTGAAAATAAAAAACTTTGGGCCCTATTCCAAGGTTGGTGTAAACCTCAAGAGAGCTGCTGTAAACTTAACAGCTCCAAAGACTATGGGACATATTACAAAGTTCATGCTAAAACAGGGACGCTAAGGAGAAAATCCTATGCCTGCAGGTTTCTTCTTAGTATCCCCGTTTAAGTGTGATATTACGGTGTAGGTGCTAAGCCTCAAAATGCTTGCGGCAGTGCAAAGTGAGGTAAATGACCTTGAATTTTCACTTCTCCAGTCATTCTTTTGAGTTTCACTTTTTCTTTGAATAGACCTGAAAGAAAGGTGAAACTCAGGAGAATGACTGGAGAAGAGAAAATTCTAGGTCAAAATTGTTCTCTTCTCCTGCCAGTTCTTCTGGTTTTAACCTTTCTTTGAGTAGACCTGATAGTTATCCTTTCTCTGGGCGTATTATGGGGCATGGGCCTGGAGCTGCAGATCCAATAGCCCCTATGTTAACCGGGCCCTAGCCCCTGCTGAATTATACATGTAGAAGCCAGCAGTGGGAAGAAGGGACCAGACCCTGCCTGTCAAATAGGCTTACTGACTGAAATTTGCATAGATGTTACATACATTTTTATATTTTGGGTTACGGAAATGGGTTTTCCAAACAAACAGTAGGTCCTACCAGTGGTGGTATGCAAAACCACTTGGTAGCGAAGGGGTTAAATTTGCTACATTCTGACTGCAATCTTAATAAATGCTACTAAACACTGCAACACTATCAGGGTTATCCAAAGAGATCCGAATTGCTTGAGAAAGGTAACCGAACGCTGAAAATCAGCGTTCGGTTACCTTTCCTGGCCATTCGGCTATCCAGAGAGCAGGCAATTCGCCAAATCCTGGCGAATTGCCTGAACATACGGTGCCTGTTCGGTGCCTACTCGAGGGCAGTGAAATCCCCATGAAAAAGCACTGCTACGGTTATTCAGAGAACACAAACCAGCAGTGAAAGGTTCCCCTAATGCCCTGCCATTCGGTGGTTTAATTCGGCAAATTTATTCAGGAGAATCCCATAGGCTTCAATGTTAAAAATATTCCCGTTTTAATTCAATATCTAATAAACCGTTCATTATAAAATTCTGCAGCAAAAAGTCTCTCTATTTATAGATTTTTTAGGATACTTTAAGCATTTTTCTTAATTTTTTTTTTAAAGTCTGATCTTTTTTAAGTTTACTTCTTTTTTCTGTAACAGCCCTTTTTATTATCATTCCCTGGACCTCATATGCAAATTTCAGACATTTTCGCTCAGTAGTTTCTTTGCAAACAGCGTTTCATTTTCACAGATTCATACAAATGGTTTTGCTAATTTATTCACCTCCCTCATCTGCGGTCTCAGCTGCTTCGGCTGTGTGCGATCGGCTCCTGCTCGGGCTTTTACCGTGGTTTTCGCAGGTTAATCCGGATGTTTTTGGGGGTTTTCTGCGTGCATTCGGTGAGTTTTGCGGTTAGTTTTCGTCAGGTGTGCGGCAGCTTTTCCCTGTAATTCGGGGACCCTGTGGTGTTTGCTGAATACATCCCAGGGTCACCGAAATGGGATCGGCAAAAGGAACCGAATTGAAGAGAACGAAAAGTCACTGAACGTGCGGTGACTTTTCGAATCTCTTTGGATAACCCTGTATAGTATATATTTCTAGATGTACACATCCTAGGGTATTTAACCTTTAGAGATAATGACAGTATATACTTAACCAATCTATTCTAACTAGCTAGAAGCGAAAGAGAACCATACGGCGCATCAAAGATAAATTAACAAGTGAACATGCATAAACTTATGTCAGCAATGTTGAAAGAAAGTGCAGCAGTGCTTGATATCATTTTATAATATCATCATTAATTAAAAGTGCACATGCATGGAATTAACTCCAAAGGCAAAGTCCAGTATATTAAAAAAAAAAAGGTGCTCAAGTGTATAATTGTCCAATACTCAAGAAAATCGGGAAAATCGGGAAGGAGGATGTGTTGATCTTCTCTAAAGTGCTGGTGTCAGATTCGTTTATTCATCAATGCTCCTAAAAAAAACACATCATAGAAAAACGATAATAGTGCAGACAATCGTAGCAGGGTTGGTCGAAATGTTATAGTAAGAGTACAGACCACTCACATTTATAAGAGCCTACAAGGGTCCAGGCTCAAGGAAAGAAGGCCTCTGGCCAAATACAGGGTGGCACTCCCCTTCTTTCATCCGTGATAAATACTAAATAAAACAGAAAGAATTGGGAGACAGCACTCCCATAGCGTAATATTGTATGTAGAAGGTGGTAGAGACAAAAAAGGACCGCACTCACCAATTCAGGAGCCTCACAATGTTGGGCTCAATGGATATAGCCTTGGGCACTCTTTAAGGTGGAGACCCAGACCCTTTATCTCAGCAGCAGGCAATCCGTATGTGTAGCAAAATAAAAATCGAAGAAAGTGGCGAATAAAAGGTTATAAAACCAATCTAATTTATTAAAAAGCAAACAATGGTAAAAGATGGACAAATGATTTACCGAGACGCGTTTCGGCTTAAAAAAGCCTTCCTCAGTCGGTATAGAAACTCAATAGTGTCCATATATGTGCAATTAGCAAAAAAATGAAAGTAAAAGAAAAACCGTCCTCTCTTATATTGTATCGTGATTGTACTCCTTCAAGCCACGTTGGCCGGAATATCCACTTCCTGGGTATCCACTTCCTGCTTCCGGTCACGTGGCTTCCGGTCAGATGGTTTTACCCAGTCATGCTTAGCGGTTGGTTTCTCGCATTTGTCGAAAAGATTACAGCGAGTTGCCGATCGCGGCTGCGGGGGGGCTCTTTAAACTGTACCAATATTAAAACAATCAAGGATAAACATTGAATAAAAGTGTGATATATATAAAAAGCTGAGAATCAAGTCGAGCGTCGTTTACGCTTCACAATAGCCTAACTGTTGGTGAACAGGAAATTACCCAGTAGGGCCTAGCGGCAAGTTTCAGTTTTGATTTCGCCTTTGTGTCTAATAAGGCTAAACGTTTAATCTCAATTGCAGTTTCGTCACATCTTGTCAGTGTGAAACTGCCGTTCTCCCGTATAAGATGTGTACAATAATGGTGATAAAGGGCAGAGTTCGAATAGAGCGATTGATTCTCGCACTTGCCGTGAGAACACAGCGAGTTATCGATGGCAATCGCAGAAGGCTGCTTGGACTAACACAAATATTGTTAACTCATGATAGGCATTAAGCAAAAAAGCGCAATGTATGTAATGAAACTCAAAATCAAGCCGGACAACGTTTAGACTCCACAATAGATTACCCAATGGGGCTTAGCGGCTGATTTTAGTTTCAATTCCATCTTCGCATCTAGTGATTCTAAACACTTAGTTGCGATAATAATAACAACACGACTTATTAATGTAAGCTTGACGCTCTTATATAAGATCAATCGTTAAAAAAGAGGGGATAAAATCCATACAAGGGAATCTGATTAAATGGCCTAGTCAAAGGGACATATTTAAATGTGGTCTAAAACAGGTGAAAAATCAGATATGTAAAAAGGGGATTATAATGGAAGATTAGAAATAACAGCCAAGGTCAGGAGTAAAAGTGTTTGGTTATACTAGAGAATAGAAAATTAATTATGTCACGTACCAATTAAAAGGGTAAGGATGAAGGGGGATGAATGTTGTAGCCAAATATAAAGGTTGGGGAAGAGAAGTGATCTAATGGTCAACAGGAGACTGGAGTATAGCTGCAAGTGGGAGAGGTTAGTCATTAAGAAAGTGGCACAGTTCAAAGTCTGCGTTCAATCCGTACGGTTGAAGCGCATTCATTAGGAAAATCCACCTCATTTCCTCTTTTCCTAACCGTTTCTCCAGACTGCCGCCTCTCCAAAAAGGTTCTACTTTTTGAACTGCCATGAACATGAGGCCTTCTGGATTCTGTCCATGTTTCAATTTAAAGTGCAATGATACACTATTCTAATTCTAACTAGCCTCTGCTAACTCCTTTGGTTAACCCCTTCACTACCATGATTGTGTATACATGATCAACGATAGCAGTCGCAGCAGCCCGTGTTAACATGATCTTTGGCTGTGGTGTGTCATTGCAAATTAAATTAATTTGTTGCAAACAAATTTCATTTACTTTTGGGATTCAAAAGGTGCCCCCAAAGTTTTAGCCCCATTGCCGTTACTTGAAAATGAGAGAAATCTCAATGTATCCTTCCTGGTAAAATACTTTATAAATAAATAAATAAATTACATATCGGGCATTTCCTAGCTGACCAGTAGCCATAAGTAGCCATGTGCGCCATTTCTACCTGCAGCAACTCCATTTGGCCAATAGATGGCAACAATTGCTAGATAAATATTTTATTACAGTACATTGGGAGTATTTCTAAATATTTCTTACTGTATGAGTAATTAAAACTGATTTTCAAAAAACCACTGGTTTCTGAAGTGGATTTTTGGTAGTAAACTATGATTTCAAAATTGTAGGGGTTAATACTACCACTTTCCTCCATTTGATTTCATTGTTGTTTCCTGTTAAGCTAAATATATTCTCAATTTTATTTTGGCATTGAATATTATTATTTTGGTACTGTAAGAGCAACTGGGGTTTACTGGTCTCCGGCTTGTAGACCAGATCTGAATTTGATATAGCGTTTGTCCCATCTCTGCAGCAAAGCTGATCCACAGCAGCTTTCCTTTTCACAAAACTCAGCCAGAACTTGAGGGAGTACTGTATATTTCTATGTATCTCTCCCCAAACATCAGACACAGCTTAATGCAGGGGAATGAGTATCTTTAATGGAAAATGGGTCAAGTTATATGGGCAACAGAGAGGGGGTGGGGTAGCATAACAAAGTCAACAAAATATATTTTCTACATTATTATTATTATTATTATTCTTTATTTATAAAGCGCTGGCATATTCCGCAGCGCTGTACAATAGGCACAGTATAGACAGGGTTACAATACATTGAACAACATTTGACAAACAGTACAGGAGGAGATGAGGGCCCTATTCCCGTAGGAACTCACAATCTAGAAGGGTTGGGGTTGGGCACAGGAGGATAAGACAGCAAGGTGAGAGTGATTGATGGTTGCATCAGTGAGTCGGGTGGTAGGCTTCCCTAAATAGGAATGTTTTAAGGGAGCATTTGAAGGAAGAGAAATTAGGGGAAAGTCTGACCGTACAAGGGAGAGTGTTCCAGGGAATGGGGCCTGCGCGTGAGAAGTCCTGCAGTCTTTCATGGGAAGAGGTGATGCGGGGAGAAGCTAGGCGCAGGTCGCTGTTTGATCTGAGGGAGCGGACTGGGGTGTATTTGGTGATTAGTAAGGACAGGAAGTGGGGAGCTGAGTTAGTGAGAGCTTTGTAGGTCAGGGTAAGGATTTTAAATTTAATTCTACAGTGGATGGGGAGCCAGTGAAGGGACTCGCAGAGGGGAGCGGCAGAGAGAGCGGTGGGTGAGGTGGATTAGCCTGGTGGGGGTGTTCAGGATGGATTGTAGGGGGCAGAGGCGGGAGAGAGGGAGGCCAGATAAGAGATTATTGCAATAGTCCAATCGGGAGATTACCAGGGCGTGGATGACTTGCTTTGTGGTGTCAGCAGTAAGAAATGGACGAATTCTGTAATTATTACGTAGTTGGTAGCGGCAGGAGGAGGAAAGAGATTGAATGTGGGGGATGAAGGAAAGAGCAGAGTCAAGTGTAGCTCCAAGACCGTGATGGAGAAATCAGAGGGTGGAGAGGCATTAGAAGGAGGAAATAGTAGGAGCTCAGTCTTAGACACGTTGATCTTTAGGTGGTGGGAGGCCATCCAGGAGGAGATGACAGATAAACAGTCGCTGATTTTGGAAAGGACAGGGGGAGAGAGATCAGGGGTAGAGAGGTAGATCTGAGTGTCATCAGCATAGAGGTGGTAATTAAAGCCAAAGCTATTAACCTCCCTGGCGGTCTAATTTTTTAACAATTTCGTGTCTGAAAGCGTCTCAATTTTTTTTTAAAGGAAACGTTTTTTTGTGCATAGTTAGCCTGAAATAATTAGGAATCACGCACTGAAATCCATGCAATCAAGAGTTCTTACTGGTAAAATCCTTTATAAATAAATAAATAAATAAATAGTAAATACACTGAGTCCGATAAAGTTTGAAACACGAAATAATAATTTATTATCCCAAAAATAATTATCCAAAATATTGTAAATAAATGATATTCAATAAAATAAAAAACAAAAAACACTGAAATCGGTCTGAAAACAAGGGTAAGAGGATGTATGGTCTATTTCTTATCCTGTAGTGCCACCCAGTGGCCGTTCATAAACATTGCACTTTGGATTACAGTATTTTATGAATTGTTTATAAGTTTGCTGATGATTCCCGCCCACCCTGCACCATGTGACTCGCAGGGAGCCTTCCAGGAAGCAGCTCGCTGCAATCACACTGCGGGGGACAGCGAGGGAGCCAGGAGGAGGTGAGTAAACATCCAGCCCGAGTATGGCTCAGGGTTACCATTCACAGTAGTGAAATTTAACCCAGAGTCACACTCGGGAATACCGCCAGGGAGGTTAAAGGGATACTCTCAGTGGTTTATTTAGGTTTTGTGCTGCCCTAGGCCTAACTAAACTCGTGCACCCCCTAATTTAAATTCGAAGCACCCCTTCCTGTCAAGGGCACACCTCTTCCTGGTTAATCCCCACCCTTCCTCTTTAAGCTCCACCTTTTCCTCTTAGAGCTCCGCCTTTTCCTCTCTTTATATTAAAAGTGGATACCAAGTGCCTACTTGTATATTTTGTATACCATTTCAAATGTATCTATTGAGATAAATAAAATTATGAAATGTTTAAATTCAAGCATTTTTACAAAGAACAGCCACGCATGTCAAGTATACTGGACCACAGCCGCTCTAATTGGTTGAACAATAAAATCCACAGAAACATGCACTGCATATGAGCGTATCACAGAGCTGCACATAATAAAACCCACAGAAATGGGCACTGTGTATGAGCATATCAGAACTGCACAGCAATAAAACTCACAGTAATGTGCAGTGTGTATCACAGAATCCACAGCAATAAAACTCCCAGCAATGCAGTGTGTGGTGTGTGTGTCAGCGTATCAGAATCCACAGCAATAAAACTCCCAGCAATGCAGTGTGCGGTGTGTGTGTCAGCGTATCAGAATCCACAGCAATAAAACTCCCAGCAATGCAATGTGCGGTGGGTATGAGTGCATCAGAATCCACTGCAATAAAACTCCCAGCAAACCGAGTGAATATGAGCACACAGCAATTATTTATTCTATATTTACCGGCCTCCGTCCACGGTAGGGCTGTGTGCAGAGTCAGCAAGGACTGTGTACGGACTCAGCAGGCGGTCCCTCCAGGCCATGTTAGGATCGCGGCTGTGCCTGTGCATGGAGCCATCTTGTCAGCAGTGGGGTGCCACTGCCAGAGGGTGCGCCGTGGCTTTGATTCCCTTCCCGGTGGGTGTTCATTCCAGAATAGAGTGAGAGTCCGTGGTAACGAAAGGGCGGGCAGCTGTGTGCGTGCGTGTCACGTGGTTCAGCCAGTCAGGTGGTACTGAGACTCGTACCAACTGACTGGCCGGACAGCGTGACCTGCACGCACGCAGCCTCACCAAGAGCCAGGCAGCTCAATGACAAATTTCTATCACTGCAGGTTAAGGAAAGGTCCACTTTAAACAGCAGTAAGCAGACAGGGCTTCATATTCTGCTGATACCCCCCCCTTTACCTGCCGTTTACTGTCCTCTTCTCTCTCTGCACACAAATCACATCCCCCTCCCCTCTCCTAGAGCTGCTGCGGGGCAGGGGAGGAGCTATGGAGGGAGCTCATTGTTTGAGAACACAGCTCAAAGCTGACACACAGTGACAGTGGCACCTCCTAGTACCCCTAATGACACCCCAATAATCACTGGTACCTGGGGCGACCCGCCCCCCGTCACTCCCCTAAGTACACCACTGCTCTGTGATATGCTCACACACAAGTTTGGCGAACTGCCAGCAAGTACAGTGCTGTTTGAAGGCAGTGCAAATCCCCATAGAGAAGTAATGGTTAATCTATTCAGAGAACACCAAACAGCAGAGAAATGGCAGTGAAATGCCCTGATGTTCGGTGGTTTCAATCAGCAGGTTTATTCAGGCGAACCCCATAGGTTTCAATGTTAAAAATATTCCCGTTTTTATGCAATATCTAATAAACCATTTATTATTTTAATCTGCAGAAAAAAGTCTTTATTGATTTTATTTTAGTACCTTTTTAGTAATTTTTCAGATATTTTTTTGGCAAAATTTCCCTCCCTTTTTTTAATAGCGGTTTTTCTTTTTTCTGTAACAGAACTTTTTATTATCAATCATAGGATCTTATATGTAAATTCCAGACATTTTCGTTCAGTAGTTCTTTTGAAAACAGCAGGCCACGGGTTTGCGGTGGCAGCATTCAGCGGCTGACTCCCTGCCCTTTGGGGACCCTGCGGTGAATGGTGAATTCACTGCAGGGTGGGGAAATTTTATTCCCCGAAGTGCAGGGAACTACAGAACACCAAAATGTTTGCGTCATTTCGGTGCTCTGTGAGTAACCCATTTAGTGGTGAGGTTTTTTGCTGCCCCCTGGAAAGTGAAAGCCTAGGCCTTGCCTACCCAGGACATACTTTAAAATTAGTGAAATCTCAATGTATCCTTCCTGGTAAAATACTTTGCAAAAGTAAAAAAATAAAAAATAAAAATTTGGGGTTGGGCCACCCAGTGCGGGCCGCCGCCCCCTGGAAAGTGCCGCCCTAGGCCTAGGCCTTCTCAGCCTAGGCCAAAATACACCACTGGATACTCTTGGCAACATGACCACCTAAGCTTTTTTAGGTGGTCATGATGCCCTGAGTATGCCCTTGTCTTTCCCCCCTCCCTCCGCTCAGCCGATCGGCTAAAACAGCTGAGAGATGCGGGGGACTTTACTCCGCCCTCCCAGCTGTCAGTCAGCAGAGCGGGATTCATATATCCCACTTCTGCCGACTATTGCCGAGTAGGAGACGTCATCGCGCTTTCAGCGCAATGATGTCTCCAACTCGCCGCAGTAGCTGGCGGGAGCGAGCCGCCAGCATAGTCTGCAGCTGCGATTAGTGTTTTGCTTGCATCCTCTTGCGCGTAACACTAATCAAAGAAGAAGAGGAAGCCTGCTGATTGGCTGGCTTACGTGAGAGGTGCGCAGGCGCGCTTCTCACGTAAACCATTATCCAAGTTCAAGATTTTCAGGACAGGAGCGGAAGAGGAGGGAGGTGAGTATATAAAAAAAAAAGACGCTGTTGGAAACAAGTGTTTTTTAGGGTAAGTATTACATTAAAAATATATATATACATATATATATATACACACAATAACTAGGTAGGGAACAGGTATATTTTAGTGCAAAAAAAAAGGGAGGTGGATTTTTAGCCTAGAGTGTTCCTTTAATGATTTTGTCCAGGGAGGAGGTGTAGCTGGAAAAGAGCAGAGGACCAAGGACAGAGCCTTGAGGTACACCAACAGATAGAGGCAATGAAGAGGAGGAGTTACTAGCAAAGGACACAGAGAAGGACCTGTTGGATAAATAGGAGTCAACCCAAGTGAGTGCAATGTCACAGAGACCAAGAGAGCTGAGGGTCTGTAGAAGAAGGGGTGGTCAACAGTGTCAAAAGCAGCCAAGAGGTCAAGCAGGATGAGGATAGTTTTTTTAGCAGTTAGGTCGTTGGTGACTTTGGTGAGGGCAGTTTCAGTTGAGTGTAGGGGACAGTAACCCGATTGCAGTGGGTCGAGTAGGAAATTGGAGACAGAAAAAGGGAGAGATGGTTGAAAACTAGTTTTTCTAAGAGCTTAGATGTGAAGGGCAGCAGGGATACAGGACGGTAGTTGGATGGAGAGTTGGGATCGAGGGACGGTTTCTTTAGTATAGGGGTAACTAGCACGTGTTTGAAGGCAGATGGGAAGGAGCTGGTGGAGAGAGATAGGTTGAAGATGTGTGTGAGAGCAGGGGTGAGGGAGGAGGAGAGGGGAGGAATTAGATGTGAGGGAATGGGGTGGAGCAGGAACGTGGTGAGATGTGAGGAGGACAGTAAGGAATTTACATGAGGGGGAGTTGAATTCCTTCAGAAGATGCATAAACCTAATTAGTACACACTAGAGGGGATTAGCAAACACACCTCATCAGATCACTCTAAGGACAAACAGATAACAAGAACAATAAATCTACATTGTATCTCTAACACAAACTAACTCCTAAAATACAAACAGTTTCAAGATAGATTCTCATTATGCCCATTCTCCTTGAGACCTGGCTTTGCCAAATTGGTCCACAATCTCTTGGCAGGAGGCCAGCATCCACATTTTGGCAAATTGTAACTAAGCAACTGGATCTGTAGCAATTAAGAAGTGTATGTGTATTGACTTTGATAAGGGAAGGGGTGGTAGTTGAATTAAGAAGGACAACATGTGTGTATTATAAATATGGTTTGATTACATTTCAGTATGTAACGTCATTTAATGATTCATGTACTATGACATGATTTTGACCTTTCTTGTGCTGAGTAGCCACATATTTGTATTAGTTAAGCATCTTCTAATTTATTGTAACTTGTAGAGAGTGCTGTATTAGTTGATTAATTAAATAGATTATATTGATACAGCTTGCAGAGTAATTTTAGCAGCAAGTAGAATGACAGTTTTAAAAATATCTTGAAACCTACTGGGGAAAAAAAACAACTTATTGATGAAGTGATAATGATTAAGAATATTTTACATGACAGCGTCAAGTCTAAGCTGTTAGCAATCGCTATAGATGATTAAGGAATGCCAAACAAAGAAAATTACTCTAGAGACTCTGACTTTGTCATTTGTGCTGAAAAAACAAACCTGTTTTAAAATATTGAAAATGTGTCTAGGAAACCTCAGAAATGCTCTGTGAGAAAATCTAAAAGAAGATTTACATTTGCAGATCTAGATAACATTTCTCCAACTATTTTGAACCCTTCATTACCTAGATTGACTATAAATCTAATATCGAACCAAACACAAACATTTGCTTGATCGACATTTTTGATGAAGCATGGCCAAACGTCATCAGACAATATTGGTCTATCCTCTATACTTTGAAGAAAGCACTATCACCTCAACCTTGTATTACTACACGAAAGGGGTGCAGCATTAGAGATCAGGTGTGCAATAGTCACCTGTCACCCGCCAGACCGAATACACGTCAGGCCTGGTTGTCACAGAAACCACTGGACACGTTTAGGTGAGGCGGCTGTGTAGCATGCAAGTACATCATGCACAAACAACATACTTTCCATGACAGCACAGGAACTCATCAATTCCAAACATGGGATTTTGTCAACTGTAAAACAACTGGGCTGGTGTATTTAGCAACCTGTTCCTGCCAACATTTATACGTTGGCAAAACCAGCCGTCATTTCAAATTAAGATTTGTGCAACATGTCCACTCCATTAGGCAGACACAGGATACCTATATCCAGACATCTCACAGTGGCACATGACACTGCTTGATCCAGTGAGAAATCTGACAGCCATTCTGGCTGTCAAGAAGGATTTTGTTGACCCCATATGTTGCATATTGGCTGGCGCTTCAGACTGGGTTTTTTGCCTTCTTTTGGAACAACAACCATAGGTAATGTATGAAAGGCTTAACCCGATAGATGCACGTATGTAGCTATGTAGTTATGTCAGCCTCCCAATAGACTATTATGAATCCAAATGTTCCTCAATTTCAGTCATAGCTCAACTAGACATCTCGGCTCACCACAGGATACCTATATCGTGTACTGCTTGCAGATGTTCATATTGGTGCCCCCTTTTTTTTCTTAGGGGTGGGTTAAATGGAAGATAACCTTGAACATCCTTTCTTTTCAATCCATTTACTATACTCCATACACAGCAGACCGCCACTGTCTCTTAAATCCTTGCTGCCTGACTGAATGTCTTTCACCAAGAATTATATAGTATACATCATGTCTCTATGTTAAATAACTTTGTATGCTCGAATATAGATACATTGTGCCCAGATAACACTCATGATGAGATGTCTATGTGTCAAGCACATAGCCCATCTGCCCTTCAGGTTTGAGCCCTGCCCTTCCATCATGGCCCAACAATCAGCATGTGGCTCCACTTCCGCTCTGCTAGTGAACACACAAAACCTCTACCGTGCATGCGTGAGTGCAGGATGCATGTTCAGCAACTCCCACGAGCCGGCCTGGGAAATGTAATGACTGAATGACTACAACTGGACCAATGAGTGCTCCTCCCTGAGCCGGATTACACACGCCCCAACTCCTGCTCCCGCCCCCGGGATCTCGGCGTTGATTGATGACCATAAAAAGCTGGGCTACCATTGAACTGGTTCGCCCGATCACTCCTCAGCCACAAAGGATCCTATTCTGATGAAGCTGTCTTCTAACTCTGTATCCAGACAGTGAAACGCGTTGATAGATACCAAGTGGCAGTGTGTACTTCTTTTGATCACCTAGCCACAGGCAATCCTTTAAAAATTACCTTATAACTATCACGGCATTTTTCATTATATTTTTGTAAACCTTACATTACTGGGTTCTCACCTTACCCTTTTACTCCCACTATAGGGGTTCACCCCAAAGCATTGTGCAGGTTAGGTGTGTCATATTCCTGCACGGTGCAAGAACTGTTATCTGAAGCAAAAAGAGAAACTTTGTTTCTAATTGATCTGGCTACTTTTGTTTGTTGGTTCGTTTGTTAATTTGTACTCAGCACCCTTTAGAACTTGATTTCTCATCTATCCTATATACTCGGACCCAGAAAGGCCCAATTCCTACTCTAATAGTTAATATCTATCCACTATTATAGGGTACCGTTTATCGGTTCTTTAGGGATTCAGCGAGGACGTTGTACCTAGACATCCAATGCCTTACATATTTCATTTTACTTATTTACTTTCTCTCTTGTCGTATTGAGATATATTTTATTCAATATTATTAAATGTTACATTTTATCCTCGTAACGCTACTTTCAGCATTGCTCATCATATATAAGGTTGCCCCCTAGACCTCAGCGATCACTACTTTCTGATCTGAGAACCACTCTTTTCTTCTCTTGTGTGCAAACCTCAGCATATTTAGTACATTTATTATTTACAAACTGTAAACAATCACAAACAGTTTTCATGTTCTTTACCAGGAACCAAATAAGAAAACTCAAATTGTTTACACGGGGACCTAATACTGTATATTGAAAGCAGGAGCAATTATCTGAGCAGGTGCACCCCTCTGCAAACCGATAACAAATCACATTGAAAACTATATAGGCAGTTCCAAGCTAATAATACTGATATTTCCTTATTGATAATTTACATAATGCTACTGTTTATACACAGTCAAAGAAAGTCAATAAGCATTGATAAGCTGACCACTCTTTGAAATCTTGAAGATTTTGTGCAGCTTGCCACACAGTGCTAATTTGTTTTTGTCCGCCAACTCACCACAATATTTTTTTTTATTGTGAAACGGACAGTTTAGAATAACGAAAAAGCATATCGAAAAATCAATCTCTGATTCTCCCACAATGTCTGTTCTTATTAATTTCTGTTTCCTGATACTTGTTGAAATGTGTTTCAAATGAAAATAAAAAACAAATTAAACTTCTAAATCAGTAAAATACTATCATGATGGGAAAAAACATCATCTCAAAAAAACATTAGATTATCCATCCAAACTACATATAAATATTTAAAGCTTATTGCTGAAGTAATTACAGAATAATTGTTGGTTGGGCAAATGTGAATTTAAGTGTAATTAATTTTTAATGATAGCGCGTTCATGAAACAGTATAATTTCAGTTTAGCTTTTGTGGACATATTGTGAACTTTGTACCTTTCTATTTTGCAGGCTCTTCTCGACACACAAACGTTACTTAGGTCAAAAGTTGCAAACTTTACTTTTAATCTGGGATTTTCTGGAAAGTTTTATCATACAGGTAAGCATAAATACAGACTGAACAATTCTGTGTCACATTTGTTACATATCACAGAAAACGGTATCCTATCCACAAGTCATCACCTTGTGAACGCAGATAGAAATGCTGCACATTTAAAAAAGTAGCAAGAATGTGGCACTACTACAAAAAAGGCACTTTGATGTGGAAAAAATGCTACACTTGCATAGTTTTTTTGGTGCAATCCAGTACTATATTTATGTCGGTTTTCTGACGCGAATATGGTGCAAACAAGATGCTTGTTTTAATTTTAGTATTTGAATTAGGGTTAAGGATAACTTTAGGGTTACAGTTAGGGCGCTATTACATTCTTCGCGCACAATTGTGCGCGCGCGCAAAAACGCATTAACGTGTGGGGCAAAACCCTTTGCGCTGAACGTTGTATTACGATGTTCGCACACAAAATGCACGTTAACGCAAGTGACCTTGCGCGAACCCTTTGCAAGCGCAATTTAGTGCGCACATCCTATACTTAACATAGTGAGCCCAAATGCATTTGCGCACTGGTGCGCGCATGGTATTACAATCTTAGAAACATAGAAAAATGTCGGCAGATAAGAACCTTTTGGCCCATCTAGTCTGCCCAATTACATGGATACTTTACCTGGATTTATCTTTTGTTTAGGATAGCCTTATGCCTATCCCATGCCTGCTTAAATTCAAGCACTATTTTGGCCTCTACCACTTCAACTGGAAGGCTGTTCCATGTATCCACCACCCTCTCAGTAAAATAATGCTTCCTGATGTTACTTTTAAACCTTTGCCCCTCTAATCTAAGACTATGTCCTCTTGTTTTGCTACTTTGTTTCCTTTTTAATATACTCCCTTCCTCTACCTTGTGGATTCCCTTTACGTATTTAAATGTTTCTATCATATCTCCTCTGTCTCATCTTAGTAACTATGCTCGCAAATGTTGTCCGTTAAATTTTGCGCTATTTCCCCACGTCACTGGAAACTTTCAGGGTTATTCAGAGAGAGGTGAAAAGCAGGAGAATGACTGGAGAATGGAAAATTCTAGGTCAAAATAGCCGATTTGGAAAGTGAGATGAATGGGAGAATTTTTCTGGTTGAAGTATTTTGACCTAGAATTTTCCATTCTCCAATCATTCTCCTGCTTTTCACCGCTCTCTAAATAACCCTATTTGTGTAGCACCATCATTTTGCCCACTGATGCCCTCATGATATAATTTAGCATGGAACCCCGCCCCCCTTAATTTATTTTCTGTGCCTCTTTGTTGTTTATAAATCAATAAATAAAAATGTAAAAACCAGAAATGTTGACTGTTTGCAAGTGGTAGACAAATACATACAACTCCAATTGATGACTAATGATTGAAACTTGGGTCCTTTAACTCTGCCTATATATACAGTATGATATGGGAACATTGTAACATGTATTTATGGTATGTCTTCTATAGGGATGAGCTGTTTGGTTTGATCGGTTCGGAGTTCGATTCGAACATTGCCCGTTCAGCCTTTCGGCGAACATCGAACATTTCCGCGTGTTCACCGCGTGTTTGCCCACAATGCACCACAATGGACCACAATGCACTTTTCCACTGGCCTGAAGCTTGTAATTGGCTACAGCCTTGCAGCTGACCGCAGGTCAGGTGCAAGACAGGTGCAAGACTATGCCAATCACGGCTCAGAGTCCTGATTGGGCAAATTTTGCCCAATCATGGGCTCACAGAGCTAAGTCCCGCAGCACACTATATAAGGCTTCTTCCCTGCCTGCAGCCCCAGCGTGTGTATTTGCAGGAGTGAATCAGAGAGGAGAAGAGAGTGTTCTGTCAGGGTGTATCGGTGACGTTGTAGGAGATTTCTGGGAATTAGAATCTGTGTTAGCACTGCCAGGCTATCGGGGACAGTGTGTTTCAGTGAGTTGTAGGAGATTTCTGGGAATTAGAATCTGTGTTGGCACTGTCAGGCTATCAGCGACAGTGTGTTTCAGTGAGTTGTAGGAGATTTCTGGGAATTAGAATCTGTGTTGGCACTGCCAGGCTATCAGGGACAGTGTGTTTCAGTGAGTTGTAGGAGATTTCTGGGAGTTAGCCTGGCAGTGCCAACACAGATTCTAACTCCCAGAAATCTCCTACAACTCACTGAAACAAGCTGTCCCTGATAGCCTGGCAGTGCCAACACAGATTCTATCAGGGACAGTTTGTTTCAGTGAGTTGTAGGAGATTTCTGTGAATTAGAATCTGTGTTGGCACTGCCAGGCTATCAGGGACAGTGTGTTTCAGTGAGTTGTAGGAGATTTCTGGGAATTAGAATCTGTGTTGGCACTGCCAGGCTATCAGGGACAGTGTGTTTCAGTGAGTTGTAGGAGATTTCTGGGAGTTAGCCTGGCAGTGCCAACACAGATTCTAACTCCCAGAAATCTCCTACAACTCACTGAAACAAGCTGTCCCTGATAGCCTGGCAGTGCCAACACAGATTCTATCAGGGACAGTTTGTTTCAGTGAGTTGTAGGAGATTTCTGTGAATTAGAATCTGTGTTGGCACTGCCAGGCTATCAGGGACAGTGTGTTTCAGTGAGTTGTAGGAGATTTCTGTGAATTAGAATCTGTGTTGGCACTGCCAGGCTATCAGGGACAGTGTGTATCAGTGAGTTATACTACAGTTCAGCAAATTAGAATCTGTCATGGCACAGCCTGTTATCAGTGTGTATCAGTGAGTTATACCACAGTTCAGCAAATTAGAACCTGTCTTGGCACAGCCTGTTATCAGTGTGTATCAGAGAGTTATACCACAGTTCAGCAAATTTGAATCTGTCTTGGCACAGCCAGGCTATCAGGGACAGTGTGTATCACTGACCTATAGCATTGTTCTGGAAAATCGGTATATCTTTGATCTAATTCTAGATACCATACAATAACACAGTTTAATCAGAGTTCATCTGTTTATCTATTGAGAGTTAAATCTGGCTATTGCCAGCTATCAGGGTGTTGCAGCCTGCAGGAGAGGAAGTGAATGAGAGAGAGAGAGTAGAGGACATTGGCAGCCTTGCAGGTAAAATCGCCGACTTATATCAGAGTTCTGAATATCTTTAATCTATATACCAGAGTTGTAATCTGAGTTCTGCATATCTCCAATCTTTATAACCGAGTTGAATCAGAGTTCTGTATATCTTTAATCTATATATCACTCACCATGTCAGAAAGACCAAAAAGAACATGCAGGCGCTCCCAGACACAGATAAGAGAGCAAGCAGTCTCTGTGTCAAAAGGCTGTGCCCCTGGTCGTCGTGGACGTGGTGCATCCTCTGCAGGGGCACGCTTGTCCTTTCTAACTGGTGCTGGCCATCTAAAGCAGCAGCAACATACAGAGGATTTGCAGGATTGGCTAACCAGGCCATCCTCATCCTCCTCATCCTCTGTCAGCCAGGCTTGTAGTGGTTTACAGTCCATCTCAGGTGCCAAAACATCTAATTCAGCCTCCATGTCCACAGCTACTCCTGCCGTAGCCTCACTATCATACATGAAGGAGTCAGCTGAATTGTTTGACTACAGTGACGTGCTGCTTGAGGATGCGCAGCAACTCCAGTGCTCTGATTCAAACTCTGAGGTTGAGGAAGGGAGTATAATCAGCCTAGAGGGAGGGGGTGCCAGTGACACACATAGAACTGGCACTCATGTTCCCCCAGCAGCTGCCGCATATTGCGAGATTGGCTCCAGTGATGAAGAGATAGGGGGTGATGACAATGATGATGAGGTCACTGACTCCACCTGGGTGCCTGATTGAACAGAGGAGTCAAGGGAGGAGGAGGGGGCACAACAAAAAGAGGCAGAATGTCCTCTACGAGCAACCGTAGCCAGTCCAAGGCACCAGATGTCAGAGCTACTCAGGTGCAGAGCGCTGTAGTCTCACAGCACACGTCCAGGGTCTCTGCTGTCTGGGAGTTCTTCACAACATGTTCAACAGACTACAGCGTTGCTATTTGTAAGCTATGTCGGAAGAGGATCAAGCGTGGCAAAGACATCAGACACTTGGGTACCATGTGCTTGAGGTGACATATGACCACCTGCATGCATCCCGTTGGCACAACACTTTGCATAGGTCCTCCGCCTCCTCATCTATCTCTACCCCCACTATATGTCCTGCCATGTCATTGCCTACAACCTCCACTGACAGGGTTGATGCTACAGTAATGGGTGTACCAGGTCCTTCCTCAGAATGTGACAGCATCCCATCAGCTGAATATTTACGCAGTCAGATTACATTGCCCCAGCTGCTGCAGCGTAAGAAGAAATATAGTCCCAACCATCCCAAAGCACAGCGCCTAAATGCCAGCTTAGCAAAATTACTCGCATTACAGCTGCTGCCTTTCCAGCTGGTGGACTCTGCTTCCTTCCGTGAATTTGCAGAATGTGCTGTACCACAGTGGCAGGTTACAAAACGCCATATCTTTTTACGGAAGGCCATTCCAGCACTATACCAGCACATGGAACACAATGTTATGGAGTCATTGGGACAGGCAGTCAGTAGCAAGGTACACATTACTTTAGACACGTGGTCCAGCAAGCATGGACAGGGCCGTTACATTTCCTTCACGGCACACTGGGTAACTCTGCTTGCAGCTGGGAGGGATCCAAGACGGGGCTCTGTGCTGGAGCTTGCTCATCCACCACACCTCCAGAAAGCTGCTTATATGAGGTCTGTCTGCTCCACCACCTCTTCCTCCTCCTCCTCCTTCAATGTCTCTGGCAAAGTGGCAGTTAAACCGACGCGTGGCAGGGGCCACGCAATGGCTCAAGCAAAAAGATACAGAATAACAGAATTACCAGGAAAGTAACTCAGGGAGAGGACACAAATAGTAATCAAAGCACTCAAACCAACTGACAAAGGTGGAATACAATTGATAAAATACTCATCTTAGGTATGGATTGGATGGAAAAAACAAAGTCCTAAAGATGAGAATGAAAAGGAAAAAGAGAGAAGGACAATTGTGCGATATCAAAGGGTCAGATGGAGATACAGCAATGAATTTGACGATTGCACACTCACAAATCTGGAGCCTGTAGGGCTCTCTGTCTTCGCTTGTAAGTAGGGATGAGCTGTTCGGTTCGGATGGTTCGGAGATCGAACCGAACTCAGCCTGTTCGGACTGCTCGCGAACATTTCCAGGTGTTCAGCGCATGTTCGACCACAATGGCCCACAATCCACTTTTACACTGGCCTGAAGCTCGTAATTGGCTACAGCCTTGCACCCGACCACAGGTCTGGTGCAAGACAGGTTCAACAGTATGCCAATCACGGCTCAGAGTCCTGATTGGGCAAATTTTGCCCAATCATGGGCTCACAGACCTAAGTCCCGCAGCACACTATATAAGGTTTCCACGAACCACTTCAGCATGTATTTGAGAGGAGATTTCATAGGAGATTGTTGTTGTGTGTTCTTACTGCCGGTCTGCCACACTACTGGGGGGTCTCATTTCTACAAAACATTTGGGAATTGAGGTGATCTGTGTCTTGTCACTGGCTGCCAGCAAGTATTTTGGGGGTCTCACAAATTTCTACAAAACATTTGGGAATTGAGGTGATCTGTGTCTTGTCACTGGCTGCCAGCAAATATTTTGGGGGTCTCACAAATTTCTACAAAACATTTGGGAATTGAGGTGATCTGTGTCTTGTCACTGCCAGCAAGTATTTTGTGGGTCACAAATTTCTACAAAACATTTGGGAATTGAGGTGATCTTCTGTGTCTTGTCACTGCCAGCAAGTATTTTGGGGGTCACAAATTTCTACAAAACATTTGGGAATTGAGGTGATCTTCTGTGTCTTGTCACTGCCAGCAAGTGTTTTGGGGGTCACAAATTTCTACAAAACATTTGGGAATTGAGGTGATCTTCTGTGTCTTGTCACTGCCAGCAAGTATTTTGAGGTCACAAATTTCTACAAAACATTTGGGAATTGAGGTGATCTGTGTCTTGTCACACAGCCAGTGCCACGCAGTATTTTGGGGGTCACAAATTTTTACAAAATATTTGGGAATTGAGGTGATCTGTGTCTTGTCACACAGCCAGTACCACGCAGTATTTTGGGGGTCACTAATTTCTACAAAACATTTGGGAATTGAGGTGATCTTCTGTGTCTTGTCACTGCCAGCAAGTATTTTGGGGGTCACTAATTTCTACAAAACATTTGGGAATTGAGGTGATCTTCTGTGTCTTGTCACTGCCAGCAAGTAATTTGGGGGTCACTAATTTCTACAAAACATTTGGGAATTGAGGTGATCTGTGTCTTGTCACACAGCCAGTACCACGCAGTATTTTGGGGGTCACTAATTTCTACAAAACATTTGGGAATTGAGGTGATCTTCTGTGTCTTGTCACTGCCAGCAAGTATTTTGGGGGTCACTAATTTCTACAAAACATTTGGGAATTGAGGTGATCTTCTGTGTCTTGTCACTGCCAGCAAGTAATTTGGGGGTCACTAATTTCTACAAAACATTTGGGAATTGAGGTGATTTGTGTCTTGTCACACAGCCAGTACCACGCAGTATTTTGGGGGTCACTAATTTCTACAAAATATTTGGGAATTGAGGTGATCTGTGTCTTGTCACACAGCCAGTACCACGCAGTATTTTGGGGGTCACTAATTTCTACAAAATATTTGGGAATTGAGGTGATCTGTGTCTTGTCACACAGCCAGTACATAGTTACATAGTTACATAGTTATATAGGCTGAAAAAAGACATGCGTCCATCGGGTTCAGCCTCTCCCACATAACCTACTGCTGTTGATCCAAAAGAAGGCAAAAAACCCTGTCTGAAATGCTTGCCAATATGCAACATACTGGGAAAAAATTCCTTCTTGACCCCAGAATGGCAGTCAGATTTCTCCTTGGATCAAGAAGCTTTTACCCACATATTAAATATTATAACCCTTAATATTCTGTGTCTGCAGGAAGTCATCTAGTCGTTTTTTAAAAGTCTGTACAGACTCTGACCCAACCACCTCAACAGGCAGAGAATTCCACAGCTTTATTGTTCTCACCGTAAAATAACCCTTCCTATGATTTAAGCTAAATTTTCTTTCTTCCAGTCTAAATGGATGACCCCTTGTCCTATGTATAGTCCTGTTAATGAATAGGTTATCAGACAATGGTTGATAATGGCCCCGTATATATTTATATAAGGATATCAGATCCCCTCTAAGGCGCCGTTTCTCTAAACTAAGCAGGTTTAAGCTTGTTAATCTTGTATCATAACTTAACCCTTCCATTCCCCTTATTAATTTAGTTGCCCGTCTCTGCACTTTTTCTAACGCTATAATATCTTTTTTTAAGACCGGTGCCCAAAATTGCACGGCATATTCAAGGTGCGGCCTGACCATTGATTTATACAGAGGCAAAATTATGTTTTCATCCCGTGAGTGAACTCCCCTTTTAATGCATGCCAATACTTTGCTTGCCTTGGCAGCTGCTGTTTGACATTGCACATTGTTACTTAGTTTGAAGTCTATGATTATTCCCAAATCCTTCTCCTGCTTGGATTTCCCTAACTCCGTACCCTTTAGGGTATAAATTACTTGTGTGTTCTTCACTCCAAAGTGCATAACTTTGCATTTATCTACATTAAATTTCATCTGCCATTTAAGTGCCCAGTCCCCCAATCTATCTAAATCCCTCTGTAGCGAAGTAACATCCTGCTCACATTGTATTACTTTTCCTAGTTTTGTGTCATCTGCAAACACTGATACATGACTTTCAATGCCTATCTCAAGGTCATTTATAAATAAATTGAATAGTATTGGTCCTATAACAGACCCCTGAGGGACACCGCTTACCACTGGTGTCCATCTTGAAAATGTACCATTTATGACCACTCTCTGTACCCTATCTTTTAGCCAGTTTTCTATCCAAGAACAAGTATTTTCATCTAGACCAATTTTTCTTAATTTAAATAGTAACCTTTTGTGTGGAACTGTGTCGAAAGCTTTGGCAAAATCTAAGTAAATCACATCCACTGCGACCCCCTGATCTATACTTCTACTTACTTCCTCATAGAACGTAATTAGGTTAGTCTGACATGATCTGTGTTTCATGAAACCATGCTGATTTTTGCCAATAACATTATACCTCCCAATAAATTCCTGAATATTATCCCTTAGTAACCCCTCGAATACTTTCCCAGCCACAGATGTTAAGCTCACAGGTCTATAATTCCCAGGCACAAATTTTAAACCTTTCTTAAATATAGGGACGACGTCAGCTTTTCTCCAATCCTCTGGTACTATTCCTGAAAGAAAAGAATCTTGAAAGATTAAGAACAGAGGTTTACATATTTCAACACATAGCTCTCTCAGTACTCGCGGGTGAATTCCATCTGGCCCTGGGGCTTTATTCACATTCACATTGTTTAATTTCTGCAAAACCTTGTCCTGAGTCAACCAGTCACTTTGTATTAGTAAGTTTTTATTAATGAATTGCATGTCTCCTGTTATAGGTTTCCCTTTGATAAATACTGAAGAAAAATAATCATTTAAAATTTCTGCCTTATCCTGATCTTCAGTTAACAATAACCCTGACTCAGATTTTAGTGAACCTACATTTTCACTCTTAGGTTTTTTGGAATTTATGTACCTAAAGAATCTTTTAGGGTTGATCTTGCTCTCTTTGGCTATTTCTTTTTCATTTTCTAGTTTAGCCCATCTAATCGCATTTTTACATGCTTTATTGGCTGCCCTATATGCTTTATAGGATGCCTCAGATTTATCAGATTTAAAAGCTTTAAATGCCTTCTTTTTATTTTTCATTTCCTTAGTTACCTTCCTACTAAGCCACATTGGTTTCAGTCTGTTTCTTTTATATTTATTAACCAGTGGAATATATTGAGACGTGTACTTTTCTAGTGTTAGTTTAAAGATATTCCACTTATCCTCAGTGTTTTTCCCGTGAAAGTACCACACAGTATTTTGGGGGTCACAAATTTCTACAAAACATTTGGGAATTGAGGTGATCTGTGTCTTGTCACTGGCTGCCAGCAAGTATTTTGGGGATCACGAATTTCTACAAAACATTTGGGAATTGAGGTGATCTGTGTCTTGTCACACAGCCAGTACCACGCAGTATTTTGGGGGTTACAAATTTCTACAAAACATTTGGGAATTGAGGTGATCTGTGTCTTGTCACTGGCTGCCAGCAAGTATTTTGGGGGTCACAAATTTCTACAAAATATTTGGGAATTGTTATAATCCGTGTGTTCTCACTGGCTGCCACCCATCAGGGGGTCTCACTGATTTATAGGAGGTTTCTGAGATTTGTAATCTGTGGCTTCTCACTGCCACCCATCAAGGGGGTCACACTGATTTATAGGAGGTTTCTGAGACTTGTAATCTGTGGCTTCTCACTGCCACCCATCAAGGGGTCTCACTGATTTATAGGAGTTTTCTGAGATTTGTAATCTGTGGCTTCTCACTGCCACCCATCAAGGGGTCTCACTGATTTATAGGAGGTTTGTGAGATTTGTAATCTGTGGCTTCTCACTGCCACCCATCAAGGGGTCTCACTGATTTATAGGAGGTTTCTGAGACTTGTAATCTGTGGCTTCTCACTGCCACCCATCAAGGGGTCTCACTGATATAGGAGGTTTCTGAGATTTGTAATCTGGGGCTTCTCACTGCCACCCATCAAGGGGTCTCACTGATTTATAGGAGGTTTCTGAGTCTTGTAATCTGTGGCTTCTCACTGCCACCCATCAAGGGGTCTCACTGATTTATAGGAGGTTTCTGAGATTTGTAATCTGTGGCTTCTCACTGCCACCCATCAAGGAGGTCACACTGATTTATAGGAGGTTTCTGAGACTTGTAATCTGTGGCTCCTCACTGCCACCCATCAAGGGGTCTCACTGATTTATAGGAGTTTTCTGAGATTTGTAATCTGTGGCTTCTCACTGCCACCCATCAAGGGGTCTCACTGATTTATAGGAGGTTTCTGAGATTTGTAATCTGTGGCTTCTCACTGCCACCCATCAAGGGGTCTCACTGATTTATAGGAGGTTTCTGAGACTTGTAATCTGTGGCTTCTCACTGCCACCCATCAAGGGGTCTCACTGATATAGGAGGTTTCTGAGATTTGTAATCTGGGGCTTCTCACTGCCACCCATCAAGGGGTCTCACTGATTTATAGGAGGTTTCTGAGTCTTGTAATCTGTGGCTTCTCACTGTCACCCATCAAGGGGTCTCACTGATTTATAGGAGGTTTCTGAGATTTGTAATCTGTGGCTTCTCACTGCCACCCATCAAGGGGGTCACACTGATTTATAGGAGGTTTCTGAGATTTGTAATCTGTGGCTTCTCACTGCCACCCATCAAGGGGTCTCACTGATTTATAGGTTTCTGAGACTTGTAATCTGTGGCTTCTCACTGCCACCCATCAGGGGGTCCCACATACTTCTAGCAGATTTATGCGAATTGTAATCTGTGGCTTCTCACTGCCACCCATCAAGGGGTCACACTGATTTATAGGAGGTTTCTGAGACTTGTAATCTGTGGCTTCTCACTGCCACACATCAGGGGGTCCCACATACTTAAAGCAGATTTATGCAAATTGTAATTTGTGTCTTCTCACTGCCACCCATCACGGGGGTCTCACTGATTTATAGGAGGGAATTGTAATCTGTGTCTTGTCACTGGCTGCCAGCTATCAGGGTGTCTCACTGAGTTATACCAGAGTTCTGTAAATCTTTAATCTTTATACCAGAGATGAATCAGAGTTCTGTATATATGTAATCTATATATCACTCACTATCTCTGAAAGAACAAAAAGGACAGGCAGACGCTCCCAGACACAGATAAGAGGGCAAGCAGCCCCTGTGTCAGGAGGCTGTGCCTCTGGTTGTGGTGGACGTGGTGCATCCTCTGCAGGGGCACGCTTGTCCTTTCTAACTGGTGCTGGCCGTCTTAAGCAGCAGCAACATACAGAGGACTTGGTGGATTGGCTAACCAGGCCATCCTCATCCTCCGAGTCCTCTGCCAGCCAGGCTTGTAGTGCTTTACAGTCCACCTCATCTGACAAAACATCTAATGCAGCCTCCATGTCCACAGCTACTCCTGCCGTAGCCTCGCTATCACACACGGAGGAGTCAGCTGAATTGTTTGACTACAATGAGAGTGACATGCTGCTTGAGGATGCGCAGCAAGTACAGTGCTCTGATTCAATCTCTGAGGTTGAGGAAGGGAGTATAATCAACCTAGAGGAAGAGGGTGCCAATGATGACACACAAATAACTGGCACTCATGTTGCCCCAGCAGCTGCAGCATACTGCCAAGTTGGCTCCAGTGACAAGGAAATAGGGGGTGAAGATGACATTGATGATGAGGTCACTGACTCCACCTGGGTGCCAGATCGAACAGAGGAATCAAGTGAGGAGGAGGGGAGGAGGAGGAGGCCCAGCAAACACGAGGCACAACATCCTCTATGACCAACCGTAGCACTAGCCAGTCCAAGGCATCAGATGTCAGAGCTGTTGTCTCAAAGCACACATGCAGGAACTCTGTTGTCTGGGAGTTCTTTAAGAAATGTGCAGCAGAGCACACCGTTGCTATTTGTAATCTATGTCAGATGAGGCTGAAGCGTGGGAAAGACACCGGACACTTGGGTACCACGTGCTTGAGGCGACATATGAACACCTGCCACACATCCCGTTGGTGCAAAGCTTTGCGTTGGTCCTCCTCATCTGTCTCTACCCCCACTGTATGTCCTGCCATGTCATTGCCTACAACCTCCACTGACAGGGATGATGCTACAGTAATGGATGTACCAGCTCCTTCCTCACAATGTGACATCATCCCATCAGTTGAAGATTTACGCAGTCAGAATACGTTGCCGCAGCTGCTGCAGCATAAGAAAAAATATAGTCCCAACCATCCCAGAGCACAGCGTCTAAATGCCAGCTTAGCAAAATTACTCGCATTGCAGCTGCTGCCATTCCAGCTGGTGGACTCCCTTCCATGAATTTTCTGAATGTGCTGTACCACAGTGGCAGGTTCCAAAATGCCATTACTTTTCACGCAAGGCCATTCCAGCACTATACCAGCACGTGGAAGACAATGTTATCCAGTCATTGGGAAAGGCAGTCAGCAACAAGGTGCATGTGACTTTAGACACGTGGTCCAGCAAGCATGGACAGGGCCGTTACATTTCCTTCACGGCACACTGGGTAACTCTGATTGCAGCTGGGAGGTATCCAAGACGGGGCTCTGTGCTGGAGCTTGTTCATCCACCATGCCTCCAGAAAGCTGCTTGTATGAGGTCTGTCTGCTCCACCACCTCTTCCTCCTCCTCCTCCTCTGTCTCTGGTGAAGTGGCAGTTAAACCGACGCGTGGCAGGGGCTATGCAATGGCTCAAGCAAAAAGATGCCATACTGTGCTTGAGCTGGTTTGTTTAGGTGACAGGAGCCACACCGGGCCAGAAATTTTCTCTGCAGGGGCAGGTGCAGAGATGGTTAACACCACGCCAGCTTCAGCTGGGAATGATCGTCTGCGATAATGGCAGCAAACTTCTCTCCGCCCTACGCAAGGGTAAATTGACGCATGTACCATGCCTAGCACACATCCTAAATCTAGTGGTACAGTGTTTCCTAACCAAGTACCCAGGGCTGGCAGAGCTTCTCAGCCAGGCCAGAAAAGTCTGCAGCCACTTCAGACGGTCATTCCCAGCAAGCGTTCGCCTGGCAGAAATTCAAAGAGAATTCCACCTTCCCACAAACCGTCTGATCTGTGACATGCCCACCAGGTGGAACTCGACATTAGCAATGCTGCAGCATCTGCACAAGCAGCAGAGGGCCATCAACGAGTACCTGTGTGAGTATGGCACAAGGACAGGTTCAGGTCAACTTGTTTTTTTTCCCTCCCGCAGTGGCTGATGATCAAGGATGCATGCACTGTACTGTCACCAATTGAGGAGGCAACGAGGATGGTGAGCAGGGACAGTGCATGCATCAGTGACACAATTCCTTTAGTGTTCCTGCTGGAGTACACTCTGCAGGGAATTATAGATGTGGCTCTAGAGGCAGAGCAGCGGGAGGAAGAGGAGGCCTTCCCTAGCTCTCAAGGCCCCAGTCTTTCCGCAGACAGCATTCCAGCGGGTCCTACTCAGATCAGACAGGAGGAGGATGAGGAGGAATATTTAAGTAGTGGGGGCATTGAAGGTGGGGATTCCTCAAGGGAGGGTTTCGTGTGCCCAGAAACACAAGGGCCAGTGCGTGGCTGGGAGGAGGAAGTGCACGATGGGGTCATCCTCATTGACCAGGAAGACTCGGAAGCTAATGCCACCTCCAACCTATGCTGCATGGGCTCCCTTAGGATGCAAAGCCTGCTAAAGGACCCCAGAATTCATGCTATCAAGGAGAGGGATCATTACTGGTAGGCAACCCTTCTTGATCCACGATACAAGGGTAAAGTTGCAGAGCTCATCCTGCCCACACAGAGGGAGCACAGGATGAAAAAACTTGAGGACGCTCTAAAGCGACACTTGTGTAACACCTTTCCAGGCACTGGTAGGTTACCAAGTGATGACACACGTGCTTCTGAGGCTGCGGATGATCAGAGGAATAGTGGTGAAGACCAGGGCCGCTTGACTGATGCATTTTAAAAAAAATTTTAGTCCACGACGCCCAGGGATGTCAAATGTAGGCACCCATTGCCAGCGTCTTCACCATATGGTGCAGGACTTCCTAGGGGCAAGGGCAGACCTGGATACCTTTCCAGTAGATGATCCACTGGCTTACTGGGTGTTGAGATTGGATCACTGTCCAGAACTTAGTCAATATGCTATGCAGCTACTAGGTTGCCCTTTATTAATATTATTATTATTCTTTATTTATAAAGCGCCAGCATATTCCGCAGCGCTTTACAATAGGCACAGTATAGACAGGGTTACAATACATTGAACAACATTTGACAAACAGTACAGGAGGAGATGAGGGCCCTATTCCCGTAGGAACTCACAATCTAGCAGGGTTGGGGTTGGAAACAGGAGGAGAGGACTGTAAGGTGAGAGTGATTGATGTTTGCGTCAGTGAGTTGGGTGGTAGGCTTCCCTAAATAGGAACGTTTTAAGGGAGCGTTTGAAGGAAGAGAAGTTAGGGGAAAGTCTGACAGTACGAGGGAGAGCGTTCCAGAGAGTGGGGGCTGCGCATGAGAAATTCTGCAGTCTATCATGGGAAGAGGTGATGCGGGGAGAAGCTAGGCGCAAGTCACTGTTTGACCTTAGGGAGCGGGCTGGGGTGTATTTGGTGATTAGTGAGGACAGGTAGTGGGGAGCTGAGTTAGTGAGGGTTTTGTAGGTAAGGATAAGGATTTTGAACTTAATTCTGCAGTGGTGGGGAGCCAGTGAAGGGACTCGCAGAGGGGAGCGGCAGAGACAGAGCGGCGGGTGAGGTGAATTAGCCTGGCGGAGGCGTTCAGGATGGATTGTAGGGGGGAGAGGCGGGACAGAGGGAGGCCAGATAAGAGATTATTGCAATAGTCGAGTCGGGAGATTACCAGGGCGTGTATGAGTTGTTTTGTGGTGACAGAGGTAAGAAATGGCCGAATTATGGAAATATTACGCAGTTATTATCGGCAGGAGGAGGAAAGAGACTTGATGTGGGGGATGAAGGAAAGAGCAGAGTCAAGTGTAACTCCAAGACAGCGAACTTGGTTTGATGGGGAGATGGTGATACCCTCCACCGTGATAGATAAGTCAAGAGGTGGGGAGGCAATGGAGGGAGGAATAAGTAGGAGCTCAGTCTTTGACATGTTGCGTGCTTTCTGAAAGGACGTTCAGTGCCGCTGGAGGTTTTGTCACAGACAAAAGAGTGCGTCTGTCCACCGACTCTGTAGACCGGCTGACATTTATAAAAATGAATCAGTCCTGGATCAGCAGTTATCAATCCCCTGATGCTAACGTAACGGAATAGATCGGGGATGTCTTCTGCATGCACAAAACCTCCAGCACTGAACTCTTCCACAATACCACAAAAGGGTTACGGTGTGAATGCACTTGCTGCCATGAAAGGCACAATATTTGGCTGCACTGACGCCTGTGCCAGATTTATATCATTTTAATTTTTTGAACAGCAGGGTCCAACCCTGCACTCTTCCACAATACCACAAAAGGGTTACGGTGTGAATGCACTTGCTGCCATGAAAGGCACAATATTTGGCTGCACTGACGCCTGTGCCAGATTTACATCATTTTAATTTTTTGAACAGCAGGGTCCAACCCTGCACTCTTCCACAATACCACAAAAGGGTTACGGTGTGAATGCACTTGCTGCCATGAAAGGCGCAATATTTGGCTGCAATGACGCCTGTGCCACATCTGTATCATTTTAATTTTTTTTTGAACCGCAGGGTCCAACCCTGCACTCTTCCACAATACTACAGAGGGGTTACTGTATGATAGTACTTGCTGGCAGTCTGGCACCAAAAGCACAATATCTGGGTGCAATGACTCCTTTACCAGATTCATATCTTTTTAATATACAGTAGGACCACATGATCCACCCCTGCATTCTTCCACAATACTACAGAGGGGTTATTGTATGATGATACTTGCTGGCCTGGCAGTCTGGCACCAAAGGCACAATATCTGGGTGCACTGATGCCTTGACCAGAATCATAACTTTTTAATATAGGACCACATGGTCCACCCCTGCATTCTTCCACAATACTACAGAGGGGTTACTGTATGATGATACTTGCTAGCCTGGCAGTCTGGCACCAAAGGCACAATATCTGGGTGCACTGACGCCTTGACCAGAATCATATCTTTTTAATATAGGACCACATGGTCCACACTTGCATTCTTCCACAATACTACAGAGGGGTTACTGTATGATAGTACTTGCTGGCCTGGCAGTCTGGCACCAAAAGCACAATATCTGGGTGCACTGACGCCTTTACCAGATTCATATCTTTTTAATATAGGACCGCAAGGTCCACCCCTGCATTCTTCCACAATACCACAGAGGGGATACTGTATGATAATACTTGCAGGCCTGGCACCAAAGCACAATATTTGGGTGCACTGCCACTGACGCCTGTATCAGATTCATATCCTCAGAGGGGTTACGGTGTGACGGCACTGTTGCCGACGCTAAAGGCCCAATTTTAAAGCACCTATTGTTACTTTCATCCAAAGCCTGCATAAGTTTCACAATAATTTAGCCCAAAAATCACTAAACTTTT
Organism: Leptobrachium leishanense; assembly: GCA_009667805.1. Classification (NCBI taxonomy): domain Eukaryota; kingdom Metazoa; phylum Chordata; class Amphibia; order Anura; family Megophryidae; genus Leptobrachium; species Leptobrachium leishanense. Next base: position 416,023,291 of record CM019063.1, on the reverse strand, counting down.
TCTGCTTGTCCGAAAATGTCTCCTCTTTTCATACAGACTGCCGCCCCAAGCAGTTGTTTATGTATAGATTAACCCCTTAGTGACCGGGCGGTTTTACACAAATCCGTCTTTTAGTGACCGCTGCTGTTTTTACGTTTCTGCGCTGTTAGTGTTTAGGTCAAATTTTCCTCTTACTCGTTTATTCAACCCACACATATTATACACCCTTTTTCCCGCCATTAAATGGACTTTCTAGAAATACCATTATTTCCATCATATCGAATAATTTACTATAAAAAAAATATGAAATATCAGGAAAAAATGGTAAAAACAAACTTTTTCGTAATTTAATCCCCAAAATCTACAACCACCCAAAAAGACCCCGGCTAAATAGGTTCAAAATTTTGTCCCGAGACTAGAAATACCCAATTTTTACATGCGTTTGCTTTTTAACCCCTTCACTGCTGAGACAGTTCACCTATGTGCGCTGCGCTCATTCTGACCATTTTGTGCTAATTATTTTTAGATGACAGCCTAGGTCCTATTTAATTAAACCCCCCCAGACAAAAAAACTTTTAAAAAAAACACTTTTTTTATTTTATTTAATTTTTTTATTATTTTTTTATTTATTTATTTATTTTTTTTAAAAAATTTCTTAAACCAAACCTGGTCATTTTTTCAGACCTTTCAAATGATGTCAAATATGACCATCTAGCTGACATGGATCGGGAGATATGGGGATCCTTAGGATCCCCTTATCTCTACATGGCAGCTAGATGGTTAACTGGCCCACTGACATCCTCACACATATGGTGAGGTTGTCAGTGGGTGGGGGGGACCTGGAGGCTTGGCTGACATCCAGGTTCGAATCGCGTTTTGGCGCCGAAACGTGATCTGGCGGTGAAACAGTTAATGCTATACACCACTGAAAAGGGGAGACTCTCCCCTTTTCAGCGGTGTAAAAATCATCTCCCTAGCTGCAATGGTTGGGGAGATAGAGGGCTCCGAAGGAGCCCCCCCTCCCCTCCATTGCTTTGCATGGGGACACCTGCTGATGACGTCACCACGCAGCGTGGCGACGTCATCAGCCTCGTCTGCCCATGTAAATCACATGGGCAGGCTTCCTCCCTGCCAGATCGCCGACGGATCCAGCGAGGGCGGTGAGTATCGGGCGGGAGGGGGATTAGGCGCCGATGACATACCCTGTACATCCGCGGGTCTAAGGGAGACCCGAGGACAGGACGTACAGGGTACGTCAGCGGTCCTTAAGGGGTTAAAGGAAAAGCATTTGCCATCATTTAAAACGTCATTTTTTTGTTTTTAAGTGTTTCTATACATCCTAGAAATCTGCCACTTCACGGGCAGGTTATGGTGACCTCCTAGGCACGATATTTGAAGGAATTTGTCGTTTTTATTTTTAATCCTTATTTCATGGAAAACTCACAGTCCCTTTAAAAATGTTTTTTTAAAAACTTTTTGTCCCTGTTTCCTGTCCCCCAGGGCACTACCCGGACCCCCATACACCTTTCATGGCAAATATCTAGCATATATGCCCTCTTGGAGGGCACTCTAAAAACCGAATTTTCAGCCCCATTGACTTGTATTGAGTTCGGGTTCGGATTCGGATTCGAACATTTGGAAAGTTCGGGTTCGTGTACGAACCCGAACTCGGGCGTGTTCGGCTCATCCCTACTTGTAAGTCACTAAGGGGGGCTTCTCCCACCAAATCTATGTATTTCTTGTCCAGATATACGAGATAGGTCAAGTAGAACCTCAAAATAAATGATAGGGATATAGCACAATATTGTTTAAGGCAGGGCTCAAATTTTCAAGTCCCAAGCTACTAGCCAGGCTTTAAGAGTTACTCGCCACTAGTTGCCCCACTTAACCCCTTATCCTGCCCTGCCTCTGCATTCCCACTCGTCCTCATGTAATTTCCACTCGCCAAATGCGAGCAGGCGAGTGGAAATTTTGAGGCCTGGTTTAAGGTCATAGGAAAAAACAGATTGCATGGAACAACTCACGTGTTTCAGAGCCTCCTGGATGGTGGCTCAGTAGTGGTAGCCTCAGACCATATATAGGTAGGTCTCACCCTTCTTGAATCCCAGGGGTCACAGGAACAATAAGATATTCCACAAGTGAAACGATGGATTCAAAATATAAAGTAAAATTATTTATTACAATTAATAGAACAATAAAATAGGGGATGTAGACCGAAACACGTTTCTCCTGCTATCCTGCAGGCTTCCTCAGTCGGATATTACCGATATTAACCTTTATTTCATGGAAAACTCACTGTTCCTTTAAGAACATTTTTTAAAAAACTTTTTGTCCTTGTTTCCTGTCCCCCAGGGCACTACCCGGACCCCCATACACCTTTTATGGCAATATCTAGCATATATGCCCTCTTGGAGGGCACTCAAAAAATCGAACGTTCGGGTCCCATTGACTTACATTGAGTTCGGATCGTGTTCGAGTTCGAACTCTAACTTTTGAAATTGTTCGAAGTCGAACCGAACACGGGGCGTTCGGCTCATCCCTAGTCTTCTAGTGAAGGTTTTGTGACTACTTACAATAAACATAATTTGAACAAAACTTTTTTTTGAAGAATCCAAAAATATTTATAAAAAAAAATCTAAATAAATTCTTGAAGTGACCCTTGTAACGGCTTGCCAGCACTGGATATAATTTTGTAGGAATTTCATTGTGCTTAGATTTTTTATAAATATTTTTGGATTGTTCAATAAAATTTAGTTTGTAAAGTTTATTTACAAAATATTTTGCCAGGAATTAATGCATTGAGATTTATATCATTTTCAAGTATGTCCTGGGATTGTGAGCAGAATCAAATCTTGGTGTTTTACATACATAACTCTAACTAGTTTTTAGGTAATAGATGCTGCTTCTTTTGATGTGTACCCTAACCCGTAAAGTGACCCTAAAATTAGAACTATCTTTGGTTTTGCACTGTACTAGTGTCAGAAAAACTGACTGAGTATGGTGCCAAGATTTTATATATTGATATATTTTCCCCGGATACAATTGTGTCAATGGCAGTGTAATTTATTATACTGGTACTTATAGTTCTCATACTTTTAGACATGATCTATATTAATTGCTTGTCAAATACCGTGCAAGCCATAAATGAGTAGAACTGCCACTGCCGTTGTGAAAATCCTGCAAAAATCCTGATATATATATATACATATACTTACAACGGATGTGGTGGAGGACAAAAAGTGCGATATAAAGCCGCCACGCTATAATCGGTAATGTTTATTATTGCAGAAGCCATCTGCACATCACAGCAATTCAAAGAACTGCATCCCAGAACTCCTGTGCTGTGCCTAGCTCCTAGCTGATGATGATAGTATGTCCTTTGCAAAGGGCATGCTGGTGCTGGAGCAGCTAATATTTTGCAGTTCTCCTGCTGCATCCCTCCTTCTCTCTTACTTCAGATTCTTCTTCTAATTCCGAAATCCAGAATAATCCAAATTCGGGAAAGTGTGGATCCCTATCATTTTGGATAAGGGGTGCTCAGCCTGAAACATATAGCTAGGCCTTAGCAACAGCAGAATGCAATAAAATGTAGCCACCATCTCCATGTTTCAAGAACCACAAAGCTGCTACAGAAAGACACTATTTCAACTTATTGTCATGACATTTCTTACACTTTATTCTGCATTCCCAAGTACCAAATGCTTCACCCAACATTTTGGGGAACACAACTTCATTATGAGACCATTAGCAAGCCAAAATACCAAGCGTAATATAATCCTGTTAGCCTAGTACTGAGACACCTTTTAGTGTACTAAGAGGCTGCAAGCTTATTCTTTTTTTAACTAAAATTTGTAGTGGTTTGCCCAGCTGATGCTGATATCAGGAACCCTAACATGTTAACTGATGATTCTGACATCTGTTCTCCTCTGCTATAGGCCAGAATGCATACTCTCAATTTACCATAATTTGTCCTGAACCACAGCAAGGCTTAAATGTTCCACTTGTCCCTCTAGGTGTTCTATTGCGTCTTTAGAGTTATATAGTGCTAAACCCAATAATTCTAAGGACCCCTGAATACCTACTTGCCAAACGTCTGACCCCAAATGAAGGCATCATAATCTGTAGTTGCACTTGTAGTTGTTCATGCCTAAACTCATTTAATTATTTTATTACTGATAAATTACTGTACAAGGTAATTATTATCTTTCTTTGATTAGGAACCGAAAAAGAAGATAAAGGGGATGATCTTCTGTTGGGATCAGTTGATGAATTTTGGTGGTTTCCTCACATGTGGAGTCACATGCAGCCTCACCTCTTCCATAATGAATCTTCACTGGTGGAACAAATGATACTCAACAAAAAATTTGCTTTGGTAAAACTTTATTTTTTAAATGATAATACTTGAACGTTGCTAGCAATATAACAAGACTATACAGATGTAGCATTTAATGAGATTGTATTTTCCATTCATCCATTTGAATGCCTTTAGTACTAAGTAACGAAACAGAATTAGAGAATCAAAATCCTTGTTACTTCCTACTCAGAATTTATAAATTGATAATGTGGGCTGACATACAGAGTAATTTACAGGATTTTATCAAGTTTAAAAATAATAAGTGCAAGTAAGGGAAATTAAACCATGAAAAGTATCCTTATTTCATCTTAGCAACTTTTATTTCTTTTAGAAAAGGCATCTGGTGTAACGTGGGCATAAAACAATAAAATACTGAAAAGTAACTATGTTTGATTATTTTGAGTTGAAACAGAATTAATGTTAACAGCTCAGTAAAGATGACTGTTGGAAAAGTCACAGACAGGCTATAGTTCAGGTAGCAAAACAAAATAAAAACAAAAAGCTGGGAAAAATATCAAACTGGGAGCCATGTTTTGAACAATATGTATCATTTTCCTTCTAAATTACATGCCTGTCTTAAACCTGATGCTATAAACAAGAACCAGCAAGTATAAATTATACATTGTAATTCATCAATTGCCACTCAAACTATTTTGTATCACTGTTCTGCCTTCACAGCTCTCTGCCATCCTTTTGATATGTATTTAACCCATACAGGGTCAAAGGCCTAAATTATTGTTTTTCAATATTGTTCTTTCATCCCGGAAGGGTTAAATTTAGCTAACCACCTACACCTTCTCCGTTTAGCTGAATATTTTTACAACACCATTAGTCACTAACATGGATGTGTGCCAGATTGCTTGCTCCTTTGTCGGCTATGCTTCAGAAGAATCTATAAATAATTATCTATTTGCGTTAGTAACTCAGAAACACAGTAAAGTGTCTTTCACTATGTATGATGATTAATGATAAAAGCCAAAAAAGAGGAAAAAATTCTTAAGGTGTAACAATCAAGATATAAGGCTAAAGGTTTACATCAATAAGTTTGCTACTTTTTGTACCTCTTGAGCTCTATATTTCTTCACTGCTAACGCCCTCTTGACTCACACCAATCCAGCTTTCACTCCCAGCACACTACTCAGACTGCTCTGACCAAGGTGACTAATGACCATAGTTGTTGCTAAAACCAAAGGTCACTTCTCTTTGCTTATGCTTCTTGATCTTTCCACTGCTTTTGACACAGTCTTCTGCTCCTCATGCTGTGTCAACCTGGCATCAGCGACACCGCTGTCTCTGGACTCTCTTGCTATCTCTTCAATCCTTCAGTGTTTCCTTCGCTGGTGCTTCTTCACCCCCAGTTCCTCTGTCATTTGGGGTACCTCAAGGCTTTGTTCTGGATCCCCTTCTCTTCTCAAGCTATACCACCTCTCTTGGTTACCTTATCTCTTCCTATGAATTCCAATATCACCTCTATGCTGAAGTCACCGAAATCTACCTATCCTCTTCTGATCTGTCCCCTCCTGTGTTGGTTTATGTTACTGCCTTCTTATCTGCTGTCTCTGGATATGCGTCTGTTTCCTGAAGCTCACCCTATCCAAAACTGAACTTCTCGTCTTCTCTCCCTCTAAAACTAACAGTCCTGCACCCATTTCCCTTCAGGTGAATGGTGCAACCATTACTTGTACCACACAGGCTCATTGCCTTGGTGTCCTCTCGACTCGACTTTAGAATCTGGGAGATCCCAGATTCTCCCTCTGCAGTCTGTAATGAACGCCTTTGTCAGGCTCATCCACCTCACATCCCGCACCTCTCATACTTCGACCCTTTGTTAATCTTTACATTGTCTCCCTGTTTCCTTTAGAATCCAATTCAAAATACTGGTGCTCACGTACAAAGCTCTCCATAACCACGCTCCATCCTCCATCTCCTCCCTTATTAGCAGGTATATCCCATCCCTGTCCAACATGATGTTATCATCTCCTTGTACCCGCACCCCCAACTCTCGCCTTCAGGACTTCTCCAGAGCTGCCAATTTTTCATGTAACTTCCTCCCATGCAACATTAGACTCTCGTCGTTTCTCCACCTGTTCTAGAAGCCTCTAAAAACACATTACTTAAGTGAAGCCTATCAGCTCACTGCATAATCCCCCATTGTACCTTTCTTGCTCCATCTTCCCGCACAGCCCCAATGCACCTAACTACTTCTCATATTCATGTATTTGCCACCCCTCTCCTCTTAGATTAAAAGTTCTTGAGCAGGGTCCTCTCTCCCACTGTTCTGTGTGTCTAACTTGTATTTATATGTGTTATTCTGTCTCTCCCATTGTACAGCTCGTTTGGTATTCCAACTTTGGCTTCTACTTAAAAAGATAGATGACTTTTTCTCTCTCTTATTATTTGAATAAAAACAAAGCACGCCCGAATTTCAAACATACCTTTTCTGTAGTTATTTTTTATACCACACAAAAAAAAGAGAAAGAACAGACTTCCTCAAACGAACATCAGGATGCTGATTTATAAAACATAACTTTTATTAATTATTAGAATATAAATGAACATACATATTAAAAAAACACATACACAATAAAGAGCTGAGGTTGAACACATAAGGCTTGATACATACAGTATAGCAGAAAATATGTGGTAAATGATTGCACACTTGGCTATAATACTACTTCAAAACCATCAATGGGTATTGGTCACTTGTGACCATTATGGCCACTTGTGACCAATACCCATTAATGGTTTTGAAGTAGTATTATAGCCAAGTGTGCAATCATTTACCACATATTTTCTGCTATATGTATCAAGCCTTATGTGTTTAACCTCAGCTCTTTATTGTGTATGTGTTTTTTTAATATGAATGTTCATTTATATTCTAATAATTAATAAAAGTTATGTTTTATAAATCAGCATCCTGATGTTTGTTTGAGGAAGTCTGTTCTTTCTCTTTTTTTTGTGTGGTATATACTGTAGCTTATTAGGTTCAATCCTTGCTCAAGGTGTTCACCTTGATTCCTGAGTGCTTACGAGGTGAGGTGACTGCTGTGTTCACCTACTAGTCTGTGGGTGTTTTGTCTTTGTTGTTTAGTTATTTTTTATATTCAAAATTTTTATTGTGAAGACATGTCAGCAGTACAATAAATCAGCGAGAAGCAATGACCGCACAGGGCCAACAAGAAATAAACACTGGTGGACACAGCAGGAAAACAAAGTAATTGAAGGTGGAAGCCGGAAAAATGGATATAAAAAAAAAATAATAAATAAAAATAAAAAATAAAAGGAAAAATAAAACAAGGAAGGGGAATATAGCAAAGGCCAACTACGTGACTCTCCTGGCTCACTCCAAAAGAGTCCAAAGGACAAGGAGGCCATGGAGGACAAATGTGACGCGGCCAGGACTCTCGGGGGCCAAGTATGGCAGGCAGAGCTATGGTAGCCGCCATAGTGGCTCACCCCGAGGCAGTCCCGTTCTGCCATTAAAAAAAAAAGAGAGGGGAAGAGGCTCCCAGCATCCACCAACACATCAAAAATAAACAATACACCAAAAATGTCAGCAGAAAAGGCAAAAATAGTGTCTCAGAGTGTCTCAATCGGGGGGAGGAAGGGGAAAAAATCGGCATAGAGGGGTCTCTGCAACCGGTGAGGGGGGTTTCAGCAGGGTATATCAGCAGACGGGATCAGCTGTGTAAGGGGGGGTCCCCACAGTCAGTATTCCAGAAGCAGGGTCGTTCAGCTGCTCAGCCAGTGTCCAGGATAAGGAATGAAAAAAAAGACACATAGCATCAACCCGGATCGACGGTAGTGGTATCCACTACAGGTGGGTTGGGTGGCGATGAAGTCAGTAAGTGTCGTAGGTGGGACTCCGCATAAGCCCGAGCTTCCTCAGGGGTATTCGCTGGGTGTGCCCGTCCATCATGCAGTATCACAAGCGAACCCGAAGGCCCCCAACGGTATAGGATCCCATGTTGTCTCAAGAGGCTCGTCATGTCTCGATAACGGCGTCGTGCCACCAGGGCCAGGAACGTTAGGTCCTTATACACCGCAATTCGCTGATCCCCATAAGGCACTGCTGGTACGTTACCGGCTTCCCGAAGAATCTGCGTGTGGGCCGAGATAGCCTTAGTAGTAACAATAACGTCCTGGGAGGCTTCAGGAGGTGCAGTTGCCGCCTTACGGACTGGAAAAGCCGACACTATGACATCTGGGGAGTCTGGGGGGAGTTTCAGTATCATGCAGAGAAAGCCAGTGGTGTATGACAGTAAGTCCCCAGTACCCACCGTCTCCGGGATCCCTCTGAGACGGAGGTTACGTCACCGATGTCTGGCCTCCAGGTCCACCACTGTCGCCGTCAGACACCTCACCTGCTTCTGTAGGTCCTCCAGCTGGTCTGCGGACTCTAGCCTCCCCTCCTCCAGTAAGTCCAAGCGGTCACCCATAGCAGAAGAGCCCGCTGCGATGGCTGTAATATCTGCTTGAACCTTGGCCAGATCCCCATGCCACAGTGTCCGAAGGTCCTCATACAGCTGGCGGATGTCCTCCTTAGTGGAGGGCTGGGACAGGGGGGGTCAGTGGTTGCTCGGTAACCGGGAGGTCCAGGGTATCCGCACAGATCTGCTTCCCCCAGCAGCTCCCTCATCCTATAACCTCCGATCCAGGACCAGCACCTTACTTGCAATACCACAATACAAAAAGACAGTGGCTCTATCCTCATTTTCCTACAGAGCACCACAATTATGGAATAACCTCCCAGACGCCATCAAATCTTCCTCCAATCTTAAGTCACTCAAGAGCTCCTTACTAACATACCTCAATACAGAATGCACCTGTAAACATGTAACATAATGACTATTTCCTACATATTTATTTTCTGTTAATCTGTATATTTGTGTTGTTTTTTAATATCTTGCATTGTATTACTTTGTATTTCTGTAACTGTAACACTTCAATGTTCTTGAACCCAGGTCATACTTGAAAACGAGAGAAATCTCAATGTATCCTTCCTTGTAAAATCCTTTATAAATAAATAAATATAAATAAATAAATCTCCAGCTCTCGGGGTTCCGCACTCTGCAACAGAGCCCGATTGATTATTGCTCCACTCAGAGAGCTCCGGATGTCAGGCTGCTCGGATCCGTCCAGCGAACCCATCTGTTTGCCCTTCTTCCCCATTAGGGTCGGTGATGCAGACCGCGTGCTAGGCCGCAGTCAAAATGGCCGCCGTCAATCAGGTCGGGAGCCCAAACAACTTGCTCAGGTGCCTCTTAGGGGGGTCAGAGGTGTCTCTTATCTGCAAAATAATGTCAGCAGTCGTCTCCGGTACCGGGTTCAGCTGGGTAGAGAAGGGCAATCAGCAATAAAATGCGTAGAACAGCCAGCATATACAGGAGCCTCTCCACCGCACGTCCACTCGCTACGGCGTCCGGACACGCCACCCCCTTTCTGTAGTTATTAAACCTCTATATAGTGTTGCACTAATATTGATCTTGAGCCTTTTTAGTTTCTAATAGATGTCTTCCATGGTCTCCTTCCATAGACAAAATAATTTGAACTCACATATAAGATTTTAATGAAATATTTAGTTAGATGGATGATTTCTAGAGTGCACAGGATCATAGAGGGGTAGATAACTTGAGTTTGTGTCATTTGTGACCATCTGGCAAGAGAATTTAGTTATATCCTGTTGAAAAGCCCTTTGAAGAAAATAAATTGTAACTTAGTACAGTGCTTGCCTATCTGTATCAATGTAGGATAAAGTCATTCTCTTCTATATCTTGCTTAGTGTACCTTTGGCATATTTCTTCCTTTGGTGATGATTGCAGAGCAGACTCTTTAATGTCACAACACAATGAGATATAACTGCCAGTCAGCCTCCTCAAACATTAGTAAAAACCTTTGCTTAGAATTGAAAGACAAAAATGACTTTACCATAATATAACATTGCATTCATGCTTGTATTATCAACCAGTCTATAGAAACATTTGAGGGGTTGTTCAGAGAGCACCGAAATGTCACAGATATTTTGGTGCTCTGTCTTTCCCCGCACTTCGGGGAATCAAATTCCCCGACCAAGCAGTGAATTCAGCATTCACCACAGGGTCCTCGAAGTGCAGGGAAAAGCAGTTGAGTGGATCCAAAAAAAGTCATCGAAAAATTGCCAAAAATCTCGTCGATACAATTCCAAAATTCGATTTGGTCCGAAATACCACAGACAACCTGCCGAATGTACCCACTGATCCACCGCAAACCCCGCCAAACATGTCCGAAAAAAGCAGACAATCCACTGAACAGAGCGCCAACCAGCCACGGGAAAAAGGCGTCAAGCCGACTAACGGGGTAGAAAAGGAAAAAAAACGATTGAACCTCAAAAAATTTCAATAGCAGTTTACAAAAAACTACTGGACGAAAATATCTGGAATTAACATATAATAATAATTCCATATAATAATTTATTATTAGGAATAATAATAAAAAGGTCTGTTACAGAACAAAATAAAAAAAATGCTATTTAAAAAAAAATCGGAAACAAAAATTTTGCCAAAATGATCCCCGAAAAATGCCTAAAAAATCCTTAAAAAAAAGAGACTTTTTGCTGTAGATTAAAAGAATGAACGGTTGAATAGATATTGGATAAGACCGGGAATATTTTTTACATTGACACCTATGGGATTCACCTGATTAAACCTGCCGAATGAAACCACGGAACAGCAGGGAATTTCACTGACATCTCACCGCTGTTCGGTGTTCTCTGAATAGATTAACCATGGCTTCTCTATGGGGACTTTCACTGCTGCCAAACATCACTGTGTTTCTCTGGCAATTTGCCAAAAATTTGGCGAACTGCCTGCTTTCTGAATAGCCTAATGACCCCGAAATTGCACCGTACGGGGAAATTCACTGTTCAGTGCAATTTCGGGGCCAGATCGGCTCTCTTTTAATAACCCTGTTGATGTTGATATCTTATTATTTAAAGCAGTGATCCAGCATGTTCAAGGGTTCATCTACTTTAATTGTGCATGCCCAAACATGTGGGGAGAATATTGATATACTGTATGTGAATATGCCAAATTATTCTATATCCCTCCTGCTTGCTTTTAGATTTATATCCTTAAAATGTCGCAAAAGATCACAACCCGTCAGCTTATAACGTCCTCCCTCTTATATTACAAATCCTGAACGTTCCCTTTATCATAAACGCCCCTTCGCTTAACCCTCACTTTATTCCATACCACATGCAAAATTTCATAAATACGTGCCATTCTGCAAACCGTATCCTTTATCCCAGTCCTCCACATTTAGGGCACTATCACCTCGTTAACGCTGGTCCTCACATAAAAAAAACTGGTAGCGAATCGGTATTAGTGCTTTTTAGCGCCAGCTTAGTGTAGTTTGCGCTCCTTATACTTAACATGGGGAGCGCAAAGAGTAAGCAGAGAGTAATTAGCGTTAGGATCACATAGTCCTGACGCTAATTACAAACAGCATAGAGCTGTAGCAAACTGATTCCGCTGCTGCAGAATCAAGTAGCTGCAGCTGTAAACCCCAAAAAATTAGTTCTCGCTGCCGGATGAGAGAGGAGTATCTGCCACTTCTGGCTGTTGGGAGCAGAGTGAGACTGGAGAAGAAAAGTCCCCAATCTCCCTCCGCGATCACTCAGTGATCCTGCAAGACCTTTGCGAGAGGCGAGATCCTGCCGGTCATGTGACCCGACAGCAGAAGCCTGCTTGGAGTCCTATGGACACCATGGAGGGGATGCTTGGGATGGCACTTTACCGCTGCCCCGAGCATCCTGGACCCTAGTGGTGCTACGGGGATAGGCGGCTAGACTCAGCGCCTGCCCCGTAATCTACAGGTAAAACGGGGACGCTAAAGGGAGATTAACGAGATTAGCATTTTAGCTTTAGGGACATGATATGGTCCTTAGTATTTTAATTCGATATCCCTTTCCTTGAAACATAAGTTCTCGTACTGTTGCTTACCATTTCTCTAAAAGAGTTACCTTAGACTCCGGTGGCAATAAGGCAACTGCATCGTAACATAATTCTCCTGTGATTTTACAGATGCTTGAACAAAAATAGGTAATGAGTATAGATATGCCATTGTGCATAACTGCACTTGATATTGTTTCAGCACTTTGGGTCTTAAAAGAGCAAAAACAGGGAAATGTATGTTCCAATTGCTGCAGTCATCGGAGAAGCAAGGACATTAACCACACTAAGCTGTGACATTCTGACATTAATAGGAAAAAAGTTATCACTCTGTTTGATTACGTCAATGTTATGTTTTTGCCTCTTCTCCATCTTCGCATTGTCATTTCACAAAATAATTGATCCCTTCTATTCTATTCATGTTCTCAAAGTTTTCTATGCTACAGAACAGTTAATAGCTCTAATGCTTCCTGATGCTAGTTATGTTCAGTCACCTTCCTCTTAGCAGTCAATTGGCTTTCCTTTAACGTGCAGGCCTTTGTGATTATGTCCGAATGCCAAGTGGGCTTCTACCTATCATTTCTGAATGTCAGAGGAGTGGACAACATAGCTGGGAAAATAGGGCAGATCAAACGGGGGGTTTCTAGTATCTCTATATCACTAAAATATCTTCTTCTTGCATGTTACAGGAACATGGCATCCCCACCGATGGGGGTTATGCCGTGGCTCCACATCACTCAGGTGTCTACCCTGTGCACATACCACTTTATGAAGCTTGGAAAAAGATCTGGGGTATTAAAGTCACAAGCACAGAAGAATATCCTCATCTGAAACCAGCACGCTACAGACAGGGATTTATACACAAAAACATTATGGTAAGCTGGCGAATCCTCTCTATATTTGAAATACGTAACTTCTGTAAATTAGAGAAAGGTCTTAGGAACTAGTTTTCCTTTATCTTCCTATTTCTTTAATATGTATAACGGAGAATAGTCGAGTATAAATATGTGTAAGGAGCCAGTGGGACATTTTATAAAAGAAGGCATGAGGAGATTTATGCAACATGCAGAGTGGAGAATTAAAAAAAAAAAAAATATTCGTAAATTCATGTGAATTGTGCATATTCAGTATCAGGGTTATTCAAAGAGAATCGAAAAGCCACCGCACGTTCAGTGACTTTTCATTCTCTTCAATTCGGTGTGATTTGGCAATCCCATTTCTGCCACCCTGCGGTGTATTCAGGAAGCACCACAAGGCTCTGTAATGCAGGGAAAAGTCGCCGCAAACCCACCAATAACTCACTGCAAAACGAGGGCGAACGCACACCGAAACCCACAAAAACATCTGGATTAACCCGCCGAAGGCGCCGAGAAACCCGAACAAGAGCCGATCACAGCGCAGCCGCAGAGCAGCCGCCGGAAAAAGCAGACATCGCAGACGAATGGAGTAAAAAAACAAAAACAGTATGCTTGAATGTTTGAAAAGTGAAACGCTGCTTGCAAACAAACTACTGAGCGAAAATGTCTGAAATTCACATATAAGATCCAATGAATAATAATAAAAAGGGCTGTTACAGAAAAAAGAAAAAACTATTTAAAAAAAAAAAAAGAGCGGAAACAAATGTTTGCAAAAAAAATCCCAAAAATACCTAAAAGGTCCTAAAAAAATCTAAAAATAAACAGACTTTTTACTGCAGAATATTATAATGAACGGTTTATTCGATTTTGGATTAAAACGGGATTAGTTTTAACATTGAAGCCTATGGGATTCGCCTGAATAAACCTGCCGAATTAAACCACCAAATGGCAGGGCAATTCGGCAACTTTTCACTGCTGGGTTTTGCTCTCTGAATAGCCGAAGCATTGCTTTTCTGTGGGGATTCACTGCCCTCGAACAGGCACCGAACAGGCACCGTATGTGCAGACAATTTGCCAGGATTTGGCAAATTGCCTGCTCTCTGGATAGCCGAATGGCCAGGAAAGGTAACCGAACGCTGAAATTTCGGCAGCCATTCGGATCTCTTTGAATAACCCTGTATGTGTTCCTGGGAGATGGATGGGTGGATAAAAAGAAGCAGAGAAAACTATACACTTAAGTATGGGACAAAGCATAAAAGTAATGGCAACAAGACACATTCAAACAATTTTCAATCTCTATGGAATGGTGTAAAACTATATCAAATGGGAAGTTTGAACAACGCTCACACAGCTGCCGGACATCTGACAACCTGATTTTCTATTGATCTAATATCTGTCCGTTTGTTTATTACCATTGATGAAAACTATGAGAAACGTTGGCAATCTTGAGAGGGGGGATTCACACAGTAGCAGGGGAAGAGTCATTGGTGAAGCTCCTCCTACCGAGATTTGAATTTACCATTTGAGAAACCTCAAAGTTTATTGTAGTTGCAAAAAGAGCAATATTCACAATTGTTTGCAATAACAGTAAACTATGGGGCTTTTTGAATAATACCTGCAAGAATATATACACTGGCCCTTAAAGTGAAGATCTCCCCAAGTTCCAACAGAGGCATTATGAAATGTAGCTTGCAAGGAGGCAAAAGTAATGTCATGTTCCTCTTCTCTTACAAAAGAAAGAAAACAACCTATGAAAAGCTGTTATAGGAATAGAACAGATATTAAATTATTATCAGCATTTACATACATATCACAATTATTTTCCACACTGATTTATAATGTAAAAATGGGGTAGTAAAACTATAGAGGGTTATTCAGAGAAAGGTGAAACTCTGGAGAACTTTTGGAGAAGTGAAAATTCTAGGTCAAAATAGCCAAACCAGAAAAAGTCTCCCATTTATCTCACTTTCCAAATCAGCTATTTTGACCTAGAATTTTCACTTATCCAAAAGTTCTCCAGAGTTTCACCTCTCTCTGAATAACCTTGATAGTATTTTAAATTGGATCCTGGAAAGTAGAGGAAGACAATGTATGGGCAGGTTAAGGAGAGAGGTAAGCAATGAGCAGTAGATGAGAATGAAAACCCAGGCAGCAACAATCATTATGGATTGCAATGGGCAATATTCACATTTGGGAGATCAGTACAAGGGAATTACAAAGTAAGAATAAAAAATAAGAAGTGCACGAATACGGCTAGGGTCAGACGAGCGCAGTGCGAACGCGCGTGCAGGCGCACTTAATCACGGCCGCACTAGCAGCAAATGACGGGCAATGACGGCCAATATACGAAGTACGGTCGCACAAAAGTCCGGCTGCGCAACGCAAGTGGAAAACGAACGCATTTTGTCGAGAACGTAAAACCTCTAGTACGGTTGTACAGAGTGCGCTGCGTCCGCTAGAGGCGTGTGTGCGTGAATTGGAGATGTCAGACACTGCTAATGTCCGGCCAACATAACGTCCAGATGCACAAAGTGTTTTATTGATGATACGTACAAAATCACGGATGAAAATGTGCATCGTATGACCGCTATCGCGTACTCCGTGAAAAAATGCGTCCATTCGTTCGAACGCACTTTTTCACAGACAACGCGAAAATGCGTTCGTCTGACCCTAGCCTTAGTGTATTTTTTTAGAATGGGGAAAAACAAGCAATTTAAGAAATTTTCTTGCTCTTGCTCTTTGGTCAACAACGACATTTTTAATGACAATTTGCAAGATCTGATAAAATCTTTTTTATTTAATATATGATCCTGCTGACCCATCCAACTTACATTTATAAAAGGCACTTCTTGGCTAACCTTTCTTTTCAGATAAATTGGTTTCAATTTGTTTCTTTTAGATTTAATTATATAGGTTCAAAAATATATACATTTGAAAAAGTGAGTTTAATTGTATTCCATTTATCTTTTTTTATTCTATAAAAATAATATTTCAAATAACATATTGCGAAGATGTCCTAATCCTATTGAAATTAACTTTTTTAACATTATGTCTTATATACTGTATGCAGGGCAAAAAATTTCCACTCGCCTGCTCGCATTTGGCGATTGGAAATTAAGTGAGTGCGAGTGGCATGGCCGGTAACACCTGTTCCATTGAAAGAAATCATTGATAGGTCTCCAAGTCAGGAGGACCACCCACCTGGCGATGGGCGGCTTAGGTGCAGGGCTCATCTCCATTGGTGGGTCAGTGAAAGTGACTGGCCGCCCACATGATCTCCCTCCGTGACCTCAAACAAGGAGGCAGGAAGGGAGGGAAGCTCCTCTCCCCCCCCTGCCAGTGATGCAGAGTAAGTAAACAGTGCCTGGTAGCAGCGCAGCCCGAGTGCTGGGAGACATATGGAAGTCACATGTTCCCAGCAGCTGCTCTCAGCTTCCGGGTGGTCCATGTGATGCATTGACCAGTCTGGAAGTGGCCGTGTATTACCAAGAGCCGAAGGAACTGGACAGATCTGTCTCACTGCCCGGGCCACGTGCTGCGAGGAGCTGTCTTATGTCAGATGCACCTCAGTGATTCCTGAGTGTGAGAGAGAGACCCCTCCACCGTCCACGTGTCCTGACCAGAGCAGGCTAGCAGGGAAAGAATGAAGGAGAGGTACAAATTCATGATGGGGACAGGGGGAATAAAGGAGTTAAGGAATTTACAAGCAAGCATCACATGGAACAGCAAAGGAAAACTCAAAGGACCAAACAAAAGCAGAGAGAAAGAGGGGGGAGGGCAAATTAAGTATCAATGAAAGGATACAGAGAGCATAGAGGGACACATAAAAAAGATGAGTAAAGTTCCTCAGACAGGAAAAGAGATGGTTAAAAATCATGGAAGAGCACACAAACCTAGGGTCTAGGACAGTGAGGCAAGCCTCAGCACACAAGGGGCCAGATCAGTGGTGTTTGCAGCCTGTAACATTAGGGCGTGCACCCACAGAAAATGTATTAATTGAAAAGTTGTGTATTTTGTGCAAAAATCTTCTAAACATTTTCCATTAAAAATAACAAAACTGGAATTAGAGATACAGTTACTTTCATCTAAAATATCAACGTAAGAGGTGAAAAAAGGACCTATTCACCCAACATTTGGGGGTGCCTGGGTACACCATGCACACCCCCTGCGCACGCCTACAGGCCAAATCACAACCAGGATTCTAAGCAGCAATTGAGCTATAGCTCGCATGCTCTGCTTAATTTAAACTTGTCCTAGTCCATTTTGGACATAGCGTCAGCTTACTGTGCACTAAAGTCTCCAATACTATGTATTGGAGCCGTTAATCTTCCCAGAGCAGATTGAGAATAAGCTATTCCAACCAGCACATTCCCCATGCGCCGGGATTAGAGCCTCTCTGCGTCACACCGTTTATCAGGTGAGACACTCCATAGAGGGCGCACACAGAATTGCCAGATGCAGACCGATGTGGATGGATCCTGGCGGCACACATGCTGTGGTGCTGGGTTTTCATTCCATCCGCACCTCCTCTGGGTCTGCAGGGAGATGAAACAGATCTCACCTGTCAGCTCAATGTCCCCCCAGCTTTTGACAAGTGCCATATGCAGAAAGTGTAGGATTATTTCTTTTTTTCATTGTGCGTGAATGTGGGGTTAAGTGGGGCAACTGGTGGCGAGTAACTCTAAAGGCTTGGCTAGTAGCTCGGGACTTGAAATTTTGAGCCCTGCTGTATGTATATGGTTATGGTTGCAAAAGTTTCTTTTATGCCATTGACTTAAAAAACAGTTTTCATAGGTCACTATTTTTCAAGTGGTCTCCTACTTCAATGTTTGAAAAAAGTCTATATTATTATTTATAAGGAAATCCAGACAAGAGTCTCCTCTAAATGAGCCACGGAGCTTTCCTGCACAAGGTTCAAACACCTACTACCTTTGAACTACTAGACACAAGCCCGAGTCTATGTCAGAGTTGTAAAATTCTCCTATGATTTAAACATGAATCGGATGTGCCACTTTTAGATTTTGCAATATATGCTGATATTCTTTTTCATTTTCAAAGTGTGGGAGTCATAGTATATTCCCTAAATGAATTACTACTCTTATTGCCTGAGAAAAAAAATCTATCCACAAGGCTTCCACGTTATCGCCAACGCAGTCATATATTGATTTCTTAATAGGTTTTAATTCAAGTGTAACAAAAAACATCCTATTTCACTCTGTTGTGAATTTTATCCCTTACACTCTGTTCCTTGACTGACATTATATCCATACAATTAACCTCTCCTTCTTGACTGGATGGTGAGGCATGTAAGATAGTAAGAACACCTGCCGGTATAAAGCAATGAACGTGTCAAAAGGGCACTAATGGGGTAGGGAACTAACATAAAATATAAATCTTTATTATAATCATTGATAAAACATAAAAGGAAGAAGAAAAGCAGAAAAGTCGTCACTTAAAAAATACATAACATAATACATAACAAAGGACATACTTGAAAACGAAAGAAATCTCAATGTATCCTTCTTGGTAAAATGCTTTCCAAATAAATAAATAACACATATAAAACAAGTGAGGAAAAAGGAGACTAGTCACTTGTATAATGGATAAGTAGCTTGTTGGTTAGAATGGTTCCCTGTATTACTAGTCACTCATCAATCTACAATTCCCAATAAACAGTGGCAAGAAAAGGTATGTGAACCCTTTGGGATTACGTGGAGGTTTGCATGAATTGGTCATAAAATGGACCACTCCTCTTCACAAAAATGTTTCAGTGTAGCAATATTCTTGGGACGTCTGGTGTGAATCGCTCTCTTAAGGTCATGCCACAGCATTTCAATCGGGTTGAGGTCAGGACTCTGACTGGGCCACTCCAGAAGGCGTATTTTGTTTTGTTGAAGCCATTCTTTTGTTGAATTACTTGTATGCTTTGGGTCATTGTCCTGTTGCATCACCCATCCTCTGCAGAGCTTCAGTTGGCGGACAGATGGTCTTACGTTTTCCTGCAAAATGTCTTGACAAACTCTGGAATTCATTTTTCCATCAATGACAACAATTCCGTCCAGGCCCTGAGGCAGTAAAGCAGCCCCAAACCATGATGCTCCCTCCGCCATGTTTTACAGTGGGGATGAGATTTTGATGTTGGTGTGCTGTGCCTTTTTTTCTCCACACATAGTGTTGTATGTTTTTTCCAAACAACTCAATTTTGGTTTCATCTGTCCACAGAATATTTTGCCAGTAGTGCTGTGGAACATCCAAGTGCTCTTTTGCAAACTTCAAACGTGCTCCAATATTCTTTTTGGACAGCAATGGCTTCCTCCGTGTTGTCCTCCCATGTACTCCATTCTTGTTTAATGTTTTCCTTATTATAGATGTGTCAACAAAAATGTTAGCATGTGCCTGAGATTTCTGTAAGTCTTTAGCTGACACTCTAGGATTCTTCTTTACCTCATTAAGCATTCTGCGCTGTGCTCTTGCAGTCATCTTTACAGGACGATCACGCCTAGGGAGAGTAGCAACAGTGCTGAACTTTCTCCATTTGTAGACAGTCAGTTTTACTGTGGACACATGAACATCAAGGCTTTTGGATATACTTTTGTGACCCTTTCCAACTTCATGCAAGTCAACAATTCTTGATCATGGGTCTTCTGAGAGCTCTTTTCTGCGAGGCATGGTTCACATCAGGCAGTGCTTCTTGAAACCAGTAAACCCAAAACTGGTGTGTGTTTTTAAAGGGCAGGACAGCTTTCAGCAACACATCCAATAATATCACACTGATTGGACTCAAGGTTGGCTCACTCCTGGCTCCAATTAGCTCTTGGAGAAGTCATTACGCTAGGGGTTCACAAACTTTTTCCACCCTGCACTGTGAATGTTTACATGTTATGTTCAATAAACACATGAAAACATATAATGTTTGTGTTGTATTATTTTAAGCAGACTGTGTTTTTCGAATTGTTGTGACTTAGATGAAGATCAGAGCACATTTTATGACCAATTCATGCAAAACTCCACGTAATCCCAAAGGGTTCACATACTTTTTCTTGCCACTGTATGTCACAATAATATTCCAGAGGACAGGCTAGGGATGACCTAAACTCCACAACAGTAAACATACAGGTGTACAGTAAATGGAACCTATAATATAGCTGGAGAAAGAAAGGGGGGCATAGGAAAGTATTAATAGAAAGGTCTTAATACCAAGAAAGCAGATGGAAGGCCTACTCCCCTCCCATGTCTCCATGCTCCCCAACTGTAGGGTACGATTAAGCAGAAAAGGAGAGGGTTTATGTAAGGTACCAGCGTGCAGGGCAAGGTTGTCAACCCAAAATGCAGTGATGCCACGGAAACAGGATATGGGAAAACAGGGGTTTATTGTCAGGTTCAGGTTAACGGTAGAAATGAGTCCAGATAATGCAATGTGGTGGGCAATACTGGAATGGGGGTGACCAGGGGAATATGCATGGCTGGGAACACAGAGGGATGGAGGAAACACGATACAGGGAGACACAGAGGGCAGATACACGTAGGAGGCTTAGTGGGGATACGAGACAGGTGGGACAGGAAAAGGGCTGACTGGATGCTTGATTGTAGAGGATATATCAGGAGGCTGAGGATCACGGTGGGAACTGGCGACCAGGATGCTGGGGACTTGGATACAGTTTCTGGATGGCAGAGGTTTATACAGGATACTGGATCACAGTCTGTTTGGCTTGCTGGATAGAAATCAAATGCAGAAGCACTGCATTCTGGGTGCTCTACCCTTAAGTAGGTGAACACAGTCAGGTAATTGCAAGCACCTGTTGAATCTGCAGTGCTGTGAACAAAGGCTGGAAACTGGATAGAGCAGTTCACAAAAGGTGCTGCTCGGCAATAGGATGAAACAGCACAGGGTTTACCCTTCTTGCCACGGCAACAGCAGCTTTTCCTTGGAGTGCTGGGGACACCAGGCAGGGGTCCTGACAGTTAACTAGTTCGAGCCGTCTACTATACACCACTATCACTCATCATTGGTGGGAAAAACAGCCCATATATACATACCAGAGAGATACATAATATAACAATAAAAGTGACTAGGGGACACAAAGGTGACTGTTAAAATCAAAAGAACATCTCACTCAACGTGTTTCGCCTCAAAAATATGTTTTTTTCAAGAGTGGGGACAATTACATGGGTATGTAATAGATTGTAAGCGTATTGATGTAGCACTTTATAGTGACTACAGCCTGGATATATGAGCACAGTATTTATATTACATGGCGGATATTATAATCATATGGGCGAGTTATTTTTATATTTTATTGGTATTTTTGGAAGCAGCAAAGGTAATAACATCAACATGATCTCTAAAAATACATGCAAGTCAGGTATCCAGGACCGGCCCGAGCCATTGTGCTGCCTGGAGCGAAGAATGAATTGCTGCCACCCCCCCCCCTCCGCGGAAAAAAAAACATGCAGTGTATATGAGCAGGAAATCGAAACGCATTGAATCACGTAACTTATATGCATGCTATCTTCCCTCTGCGAGCTGAGAAATACTCAGATATATATAATTGATGAGGTTAGAGGGTGATCTTCTCGTATGCTTGCTTTCCAGCTATTCAAGCAGGGTTCGTGTGTATGAGCGTATCACATAGCACCACAGCAATAAAACTCACAGCAATGTGAGGTGTGTATGAGCATATCACAGAGCTCCACGGTAATGTGCAGTGTGTATGAGCGTATCACAGAATCCACAAATCCTGGCCCACTGTCACATACTTCCATTCCATGCACACACATATACACACAGTCACATAGACACATACAGTCACATACACACAAACTTACCCACACACAGCCCTGGTCCAGGCCCGCCTCGGGGATGCTGCATGGCCCTCGTTCAGAGGACCAGTCGTCGGCCCGCTGGAGGGTTTGTTGGACACAGTCTTGGGTGTTTATTAGGCGACTTATTTAATGCTGCTCATCAATTCACACAGACAAAGTTGGGGCTTGACTATCAAGCAGAAAACTGAGAAAAACAAAGACACCTTCACTTAGTGTCCCAGATGTACAACAGGCAGACCCACATCATATGACAACAAGACCCATGAGGCCACAGCAGCTTTATTACTGACACAGCATCATCAGGGTGGTAGTTGTAGAATATTTAGGGATACGTTTTTAGGCTCCCCAGCTGTTATCACATTCTGTCTGTGAGTAGTAAACCATGCGATGCCCAGCTGCACAGCTCACCCTGATCTGAAAAATATACACACATTAGTGTACTGTGCTACTACTCCACATGTTGGTACCTTCTGAGCAATGACAGCCACCTGTGAGTCAATATGCTCTTTGCATTCCCTGCACTATGCTTCACCCTCATCTATGTACCAGACACCAGCTGCAGGTCTCACTGCTTCAGACAGCCGCATCTGGCTGCCACTACTTAATCCCAGCCTCCTGACCCTTTAGATTGTAGGTTATCTGATCTGACAGTCGCCTTCACACTCTCCCTATCTCTATCCTTTGAGGCAGCGCTGCAATCTGTAAATCATTCCCTCTCTAAAGCCCTATCAATCTTATGCAGCTGCCGCTGCCCTCCGGCAGGAAACACTGTACTTCTGGGTTACTACGGTCTCCTTCACATGCATGTGTGCAGCAGCCAAGCCTCTGTGGGAGCAACCACTGTCCGTTCCTAGCGCAGGAGAAACTGGGTGCCAGAAAGCAGGAGCGGGATTGACGCGAGAGCGGTGAATTGTTCCTGTGTGGACACGAAGCAGACTCGACCAGAGGCATTTGGGTAGTAGCATTACTGCAACCCCTGCACGGCATTGGTTTGGCCCATAACGGAGCTCTGTGCTCTCATCAGCCAGAGGGAACCCGCCAGGAAACAAACAAGTTCTAAACAATAATAAAGACATTAATGCGTCTGGAAACTGCTTGTAATATGTATGTTTCGGGCCTGGCGTCGGCCTAGTTTTGCCGCCCCTGCAGGAGGGCCATGCCTTGTGCGGGCCAGGTGCGCTCCATACCACGGCCTTTGACAGGGCGGGAAAATGCCTGGAGCCGCTGATCCACCCTGCTCCATGGGCGGCCGGCCCTGCAGGTATCTGACCATTTTTATTATCTGTCTTCATCATGTTCACTGTATTTTACGCCATTTCTACCTGTATGCTAATAATGCAGACCCTGTGTGATATTGTGCAAGATAAACATCATCTAGCGTTTAAAAGCTTTCATCCCAGCAAAATTACTGTAAAGGATAAATGTAAACATGAAAAAGTAAAAATGAGCAAATTTACATTTTATTATTTTAACTACTTGGTAATGACAATGTCTGTGCAAAATTTTCATTTTACTCCATATTTGATTGTTAACTATGCATCCCATGTTCCAAATAAATGTTATGAGTATATTTTTTTCCAACAAAAAGCACTTGCTATTGAAAGGATTAAAATAGTATTTCTGTTTCTATGCTACTTAGTTATACCATTCCTGAAACTGTATATAGTAAGGGTTACCATATAATGTTTTAAAGGGTTATTCAGGAAGCACCAAAATTTCGGAGCTTTCTTATTCGGCGCACTTTGGTGCGATTCCATTTCCCCGACCCTGCAGTGAATTCACTATTCACCGCAAGGTCCTGAAGCTGAACATGGAGCCGCTAACAACTGGCGATCAGGCTGCCAAAGACCGCCGATTAGAACGCCGAAATGACCGCCAAACACCGCCTAACTGCAGAAAAAAAAACAGAACTCTATTTTTCTAAAAGGTGTGTAAACTAATAAAAATGCATGAAAATGTGTCTGAATAGTAAGAACGGTCCTATAAAAAACAATAAAACGGTCTGATACAGAATAAAAGAAAAGTCTTTAAAAAAAACTGGGAATCAAAAATTTCACCTAAAAATACATCAAAATGTTCCAAACAATAAATAAATACAAAGACGGTTTGCTGAAAATGAAAAGAATAAACGGTTGACTAAAAAAAGTAATAAAAACGATAATATTTTTTTACATTGAATCCTATGGGATTAACCCGTTTAAACCTGTCAAACCGAATCACCGAAAATCAGGGCATTTCATTGACATTTCGGTGCTGTTTGGCGTTCTCTGACTAGATTGACCATTACTTCTCTATGGGACAATTTGGCTGCTGCCAAAGATCGCCGAATTGCAGCAATCTGCGGTGAACTGCACTGTATTTCGCTGTCAATTTGCCAGTATTTGGTGAATTGACAGTTTAGTGAATAGACAAGCTTTCACGAAATTGCACTGTACGGTGAAATAAATAGTTTGGTGCAATTCGGTGGCAAGTTCGCCACTTCCCGAATAACACCTTTAAAAAAAATAAGGGATGAATAAATGCAAAATTGTACAGATTAGTTAAATTCACATTTATAGTTTTACCCGAACAACATCTTATACTTATCATTGCAGTTTTTTCTATCCTCCTCTATTAAGTATAATAAAGGGTAGCATTACAGGGGCCAAATTAATGTCACAGTTGTATTTAAAGCTATCTAGATGTCATAGAAAATTTTATAAATAAATCTGTAGAGCATAAACTCCGCACATATATATTCACAGATATGCAGATGATAATAATAATAATGAATATTAAAAGTTATAATGCCCTTTGCTACCAGAATCCGTTTTTTCTTAACTTGCCATTAAAGCTCTCTGCAATAGGAAACAGGGTTAATTACACTATCGTTACTGAAGTTAATTGCTAATTTATTATGGGGAGAAAAAAACAAATTTGTGTTTATTCTTGTTAGAGATTACTGTAGAAAAGTACCTTTCTAGCTTAATGATGAGGTAATTAAATACACCATATAAGGAACAAAGCAATATTCCGATATGTAAGCACGCAGCGAAGGTTTAGGTTAAGCACCAGCTGACGGGATTTGCATACTTTCCCTGCTGCCCTTTCTGGGCAGAGATCAAAGTGCTGGAAGCTCTATGGTATTGTTTGCAATTACTAAGGCAATGGATTTTCTGACTTTCTTTAAGAATGGATTGAATTCTAATAAGGTTCCCTTTAAAATATTCCTTTTATAATTTCATCCAAATACATCTTTTGAAGGCATGAACTTTCATAGGTTTATCATAAGCTCCGAGATACAGGACAGAAATGTCGGAAACCAATTTAGTGAAAACCATTTTTAATACTTTTCTATCTTTCAAATCCTTGGCTACCAGATCTTCGTTGGAAATACTTTCTTCTTCTTCTTCTTCTTTTTTTTGTTGCAACTGTAGAGTAGCAGAAATGAGCTTATAATAAATTCATTATGTAAGCTTTAACGGAGAACATTTCCTACCTATACTACTACCCTCTGTGTCTTTGAAATATAAATACTGCGGTATTTATTTAATCAGCGATGTCAGAAGTGAAACAATGGCTTTAAAAGAATAGGCCTTTGGTTCTTCTAAGATCAAAATATCAATGCGTTTTAAGATCGAGAAAGAAAAAAATATCTTGTGTTCTTTCAAAATCAGTACAATCCAATCAAAGTATAGAATTAAAAGAAGAGCCCAGAGAATAGATATCCTGGTTTGAAAGTTAAGATTCCGTCACTAGTTTTGTTAAGACTTTTTAGTATCAGTAGCATTTTATTCACGAATATACAAATTGGAAATGGTGCAATTTCAGATATAAAATGCAATTTAATTCTTCTTGCGAGACATCCAACCTAATGATTCTCATTTTTCCCAGCAGATAATTCATTTTAGTTTTTGAATTGTAGAAGGAAGATATGTTCGTTATAGTACAGCAATATTTATTGCCGATATTGACTATTGAGTCCATTTAGTTAACCTATGCAAGGTTTCAGATTGTTATGTTTATATTAACTCATTAAGTGCCAAAATCAAGAGGGCTGCTCATCTAGTCAGCAAATGGTTCAGTGCCTTAAACTAACGTGTTTGATCCACCATATCTTTGGATTTCCTTCAGCCTCTGGGGTGGATTAAATCGATCGGCATAAAGAAATACTAAAGGATAAAATAATCCAAACCCTTAAAGGTTAACTATTCATTTTCTCAACCACAGCACAAAGTAAATTTTAACTGCTGTTGGCACAGTGAACTTTAATGTTTCAAGGACAATGGATTCTTTTTAACAGTAATCTCCAATGTTCTTTTCTTGAAATAATTATTGACCCAATTCACTTCTATTGCCGAGAAGTAGAACAACATTAAAGATTTCTTAACGTTTAAAAACAGCCTGGGATGCAACATTCTAGAAATCACTCAGAAAAGCTGTAGGTTAACTGATGTGTACTGGGAGGGGTACTACTCACAGATCGCTGTTGTTTACCTAAGTTGCATAAAGCAGAGAGTATCACCCTTGGTGCAAAAACAACAAATGTCGGTGTTTCGCAAAAGGAAAATCCAAACAACGGCAGAAGGTTCACTGTGAAGCTTCGCCCTGTTGTAAAGGCAATTTTTTTTTTTGTATTTAAGATTTTTATTTTGTAAAGAAGTCAGCATATAATCAAACGTATTAATGCAAGGGCCACGCAGGGCCAACCACAGCATAGGTACTACTTGTGAAAAATAACAAACATCCTCCGAAAAGGGGGGGTCTCAGCTTAAAAGAAATAAGGGGGGAGATGTCTCAGGGGAACACAGAGCAATACCAACTATCAAGGGATGGGGGAATCTCTGCTTCAAAGTAACAATATGTCGTAGTGGGGGGGAAAGGGGTGGGGGAAATAAAAATTAAGGGGGACAACAACGAAAGTCTGCAGGTGGTTTCCGAAAAAAATATAAAAAAAAAAACCCACATTTACTACTAAAAATAACTAAGTCATCTTAGGTGTTTCAAGGTAAAAGTAAGTGGGAGAGAAAAGAAAAGCCAACTGTCGATTAAAACGTCCTCAATAAGTGTCTCAGTAATATAGCAGAAAAACGTCCAGAACGAAAGCGAGGGGGTCATCAACCAGTATAACTATCACACGGGGGTCTGCAGGTATACTCTCAGCCAGTGTCTCGAAAGGATAGTATTGGCTGCGCAGGCAGGGAGAAGAGGCGAAGCCCACCGGCTACAAAAAAGGCTGGTAAATCAAGTAGGCCCTTGCCTGCACCACCACCAGTGTTTCCGGCCGCGCCAGGCAGGGCTGCAGGTGGCTCCGAAGCAGGGGATCGCAGGGGGGGACCAGGCAAAATCTCATCTTCAGAAGTAGGGGGATAATCGGTCTCCAGGCACCGGTCGGTGCCAGCGGGTGCCTCCAGCACACCCACCAGCTTCCTCCGGTCTGACGACCCTCTATATGCGGACACCCCCGAAGCATGCCACATGGTCAGATCTCCCGTCGGGGGAACATACTGTGGAATCAGGTGTTTGGGTGCCTTCTCCTCTTCCCGCAGCTTCTCAGTCTCCTCTGTCTCAGATAGCACACCATCATGTGGCACTCGCGCGAGCTGCCTGCCACCAGAAACTCCGCCGGTCGGGTCTTCAGTACTTCGGCCGGAGCGTAAAACCTCCAGGATGCGGCGCATATCGCCCCGAGTCACAGGGCTTTCGTCATCCCCCAGCAGCTGCAGCACGGCGTCCAGCACAGCGGGGTAATGTGGGCCCTCCGGCACCCCGGCCGCCGACTTGGTCTCCAGCGCAGAACTGGGAGGGAGCGAAATCTTCAAAACAGGCCGCAAAATGGCCACCGACGGCATGCTCCAGCTGGAGATGGCGTCCAGCAGGCGAGCCTCTGGACCGGAGGGGGGGCGGGATACAGGCTCCGGTCAGCACAGTCCTGTTGGTCAGCCACCCAGGGTTCTCGGGTGAGGGTATACAACAGATTAAAATTTCAAATATCGCCCAGGGAGAAGAGAACGCCGCAGAGCTCCCACAGCATGCGCCCTGTCTCCTCGGCAGCCGACCACGCCCCCTCGTAAAGGCAATTTTTATTTATGTTACAATGTACATTTGTTTGCAACTTCAGCAAATACTGGTGCTCTTTCTATAACCATTATGTATTCTAAATTTATGCAGATTATGTTTTAAAATATTGCATTTATTAATATTTTTTTAATGCCCAGAACATCTCCGTAATCACTCAGGAATCTGACATCGACATCGATACTTAGATTTAGCTCAAGAGGATGATTAATAATATGGAGCTAATTAATTAAACTCAGGGACAGGAACATTGAATTTACAGGTACAATTCCCCTGAACAATTCAGGTGATATTTCACAGGGTAATTTCTAAAATATGAATAAACCAATAAAAAATTTTTTATACCAATAAAAGAATTTCACTTAACTCGATTTTGCATTGTAATACATTGAAAAGCATTCATTAGCATATTAAACATCATTTATATATCTTTTTAAGGCAGGATTAGTGTTCCCCCTGTGGCGAAATTAAATTCACTGTGAGAACTCACACTCCTGTTGCTTTGTAATACTGTAAACAAGCTGCAAAGAGCAGCCCAAAATATCACTGTAGCAAAAAGTCCAAAACGTTGATGCTGCAATACAATAATCAGGGACAGGGCAGAATACAGGAAAAGCTCTGGGATCATTCACTGCTGTACAGGGACAAGAGTTAGGGGTTATAATGATTTACAATCCCTGACCAGTACAGATACAAGGTGTTACTGTAATTTCCATTCACAGGCATTATCCCACATAAAGATATTTTTATTATTCAATTTGTATTTTTGGAAGCTGTGTTGTTAATAATCTCATTATGCTCACTACAAATCCCCATAAGCAGGATCTCACCATTTTATTATATATCTCACATTTACTGTATTTAACACATACAGGGTTATCCAAAGAGATTCGAATTGCTTGAGAAAGGTAACCGAACGCTGAAAATCAGCGTTCGGTTACCTTTCCTGGCCATTCGGCTATCCAGAGAGCAGGCAATTCGCCAAATCCTGTCGAATTGCCTGCACATACGGTGCCTGTTCGGTCCCTGTTCGAGGGCAGTGAAATCCCCATGAAAAAGCAATGCTTCGGCTATTCAGAGAACACAAACCAGCAGTGAAAGGTTCCCGGAATGCCCTGCCATTCGGTGGTTTAATTCGGCAAGTTTATTCAGGAGAATCCCATAGGCTTCAATGTTAAATATATTCCTGTTTTAATTCAATATCTAATAAACCGTTCATTATAAAATTCTGCAGCAAAAAGTCTCTTTATTTATAGATTTTTTAGGATACTTTAAGCATTTTTCTGAATTTTTTAAAAAAAAATTTAAAAGTCCGATTTTTTTTTTTTTTTTTTCAGTTTGATTATTTTTTTTGTAACAGCCCTCTTTATTATCATTCCCTGGACCTCCTGTGAAAATTTCAGACATTTTCGCTTAGTAGTTTCTTTGCAAACAGCGTTTCATTTTCCCAGATTCATACAAATGGTTTTTCTAATTTATTCACTGCCTCCTCTACGTCACAGCTGCTTCGGCTCTGTGTGATTCGGCTCCTGTTCGGCTTCTTCGAAGGTTAATCCAGATGTTTTTGCTTGTTTTCAGCGTGCATTCGGTTAGTTTTCGTCAGGTTTGCGGCAGCTTTTCCCTGCAATTCGGGGACCCTGTGCTGTTTGCTGAATACACCGCAGGGTCACCGAAATGCAATCGGCAAAAGGAACCGAATTGAAGAGAACGAAAAGTCACCGAACGTGCGGTGACTTTTCGAATCTCTTTGGATAACCCTGAAAGACTATTCCATCTGTATGCAGACCCTTTGTGTCATTGTGTAAGATAAGGAACACCATCTAGAGTTCAAACTATTTAATTCCAACACTATGGCTAGGGTCAGACTAACGCATTTTTCACGTTGTCCGTGAAAATGTGCGTTCGAAGAATGGATGTATTTTTTCACGGAATACGCAATAGCGGTCATACTATGCGCAGTTTCATCCGTGATTTTGTACGGATCATCAATAAAACACTTTGTGCATCTGGACGTTATGTTGGCCGGACATTAGCAGCGTCTGACATCTCCAATTCACACACACACGCCGCTAGCGGACGCAGCGCACTCTGTACGTCAGTACTAGTGGTTTAACGTTCTCGAAAAAATGCGTTCATTTTCCACTTGCGTTGCGCAGCCGGACTTTTGTGCGACCGTACTTCGTATATTGGCAGTCATTGCCTGGCACTTGCTGCTAGTGCGGCCGTGATTAAGTGCACCTGCACGCGCGTTCGCACTGCCTCAGTCTGACCCTAGCCTATTTCTGTGAAAGGTAAACAAATACATGAAAAAATAGAAATTAGCAAATTTACATTAGTTTCGTTTTATACTTTTTAGAACAATTTCTCTTCAAAATTTCTATTTTATTCTATATTTAATTGTTAACTTAGCATACAATATTTGCAATAAATGTTATAAATAATTTTCTCCAAAAAAAGTGTTGTCATGTAACTTTTTAACTTTCTATTATGTACATTTTTATATATTCAGTTACGTTTTCAAATAGCAAGGGGAGGTCTACAATTTCGTTTATGCATGCTTCCCTAAAAAATACTTATTTTGGACAGAGATTTCCCAAAATCAGACTGAGAGAAAGTCCATACTGACCTTTTTCAGTACGTTTGAAAAATTATAGTATAGGGTACATTGCTAGGGTAATAGTGAAGTCAGAAAGTTGAAATATATCCGATAGCTCCAGGATTGCTGGAAGGCTAGAGAATGGATTACTAGCCCCCCTCACAACCAAGCGGTTTTACACAAGAATACCACCAAAACTGGGTACTGTGACATATGTGGGAATTTGGTAGAGGCTATATATAGGAACCTGCATTGTAGGTAGTTATAATAAACAAATACACAGAATCTGCAGGGGTTTATAAGGAAAACCGCTAAATTGTTCATCCCCTAAATGACAAGGCACATCTTTCTCTCTTGGCAGAGTGACATCCATGCAGAAAGCCAAGTAAGAAGATGCCAATGTCTTAGCTTTGCCTGGTTTGGGCAGTAAAACCATGCAAGTTATATTTAAAGAAATCAATTGGTGAGCCATTAATAGAAATAGAAATATAGAGAGAGGTGAGTGAGTCAACAATATGAGGTTTTAAATGTTTGAAATATTCAGCTCTTAGGCCAGTATTTCCCAAAACTGTCCTCAGGACCCCTTAATAAGCTAGGTTTTAAGGATTACCTTCAGGAAATCTGAATAATGCAATCACTGAGCAGCAAATCATATCACCAGTGCTGTGCTTCACATAGCTGGCAAACCTGGCCTGCTAGTGCTGCCTCAGGACAAGTTTGGGAACCACTAACTTAGGCTTTACCAGTTTGCCTTGAAGACTCCTCATTCAATAATGGGTGCAATGAGCAATCCCTTTGCTCCGAGATGTAAAGTAGCTCCATAGTCTTCAGAAATCATATTCCCAGGGAATCAAAACGGTCTTTGTATAGGTTTTTCTGCAATCATTCATTTCTTTATGCCATTTAAAGAAAGGATATCATTATAAATCTAACCGGTTTCAAGAGAGGTTTGTGTTCACATTGTATGTTGGGTCACAATAGACTTTGTTACTAGCCTAGAATAAAATAATGGTAATTTTCCTATAACCATCTTCTGCTTGATAATTTGACTGTTTAATTTCAATGAAATTATCGCTTTCATTGTTCATTTCTCCACTTTTTCTCCCTTTCCCTCTTTTTCCATTTCTGGTTCTCCGTCTCCCTTTCTCCTTTTTATTACGGATGCCTTTCAAGTCCCCTCTAGATATCTTTACCTGCCAGGATTTGATTGAACACTGTGTCTGAGTAAAACTGCATTCATATGGATTATATGAGTTTTCTATATTATGCAAAATATTGAATGTCCTTGCATGTAAACCTTTTGAATAGTAGCTTTTCTTTGTTGCAAAAATAGAACGTTGACAACAATTTTCTATAATTGTAAATGTATGTGTGACAACACACATGACAAGTTGCGTTTTTTCTCAGTTTAATGTTTACATACCAGGGTAAATAATGTAAGAAAAAATATTTTGTTTCATTTTCTTCCTATTCGATATTTTCATGTTTTCCTTTGAAGATTCTTAAGAAGTACACATTTATTGATTGGGCTGACTTGTGCTAAATAGTTTGAACCATGACCAATACCATAGGATTAACTCTCTGAACAACATTCCTCCCTCTAAAAAGTAGAGCTAACTTGAAATTCATTCTCTTCTAAGAAAACAATTAATCCTATTTTTTCAGTGGAATGGAAGAGTCAGACTCTTCAAATTATCTTTATAAACCATCTGGCCTGGATTAGTCTAGGGGCTGTTGGAGCTTTAGCTCCAGGCCCATGCAACAAAATGGGCCCAAAGAAAAATTAAGTAATAGGAGGTGAGAAGAATGAGGCAGAGGAACAATTAAAAATTAGAACTGGCTAGAGAAACAATTTGATATGAGAAAATGGGACAGAGACACACTGGAAAGTGAGTAGGAATCTGGCATAGTCACAATGGAAGGCAAGAAGAATATGATAGAAGCACAGTGGAGCTCAGAGGGATGTGGCAGCGGAACACCAAGGCTGGCATCAGAAGAGCGTATTTGAAGAGCGGAAAGAACGTCCGTGAGAGTGGATGTTCCTTCCACTCGACGCCCTTCTGGCCACCTCGCTGAGCTTACTTGGTGTGCTCAGCTCTGCAATGCTCGATTGTGGAGGATCATATGGAGGATCGCGCTTCGCAGCTCTGTCAATGCGCGTCCTAGCGCTTTGACAGAAAGGGCTGCTGCATGGATGCAGCACGGCCGCTGTTGCATGCGCAATTCATGCGGCTGGCCCCATCGCATCGTCTCAATGCTGCGACAGACGCCAGAAGGCACGTCAGTACGGGCGCCAGCCTAAAATCTTCAGCTCCGAGTCCCATGAGATCCAGCACTATGAATTATAATGTTCTGGCTTTTTTATGCTGTTTTAACCATTTAAGTACCAGCCACATTTGCATATATACACATACATATACCCCTTTTGTAGTCTGAAAAGTGAGCTCTGGAGATCATCCACATCATAATATGTGGACACCATATGCCCCACCTCTGACAGCTGCAAAGTAATAGTTATCTTTGCTTAAACAACATGGACTCCATAATTTTACCCTGATGCACATCAGCTGGCAATGAATAAACAATGCTGTTTGCAGTACCGCCTGTCCTAACCAACTCCACTACCTTTCCACACAGCGATTGGTTATAGTTGCCATCTCGGCAGCAGCAAGGATGTTGATTATATTGGAAACTCACAGCAGTGTGAAATCCCTCCCATATGTTACAAATAATGCTGTCCTTCATTGTCATCAGAATTCCTGTAATAAAGGGATCAGAAGTGAGGATCCTTAAATACCTTACCTCAGATTTTGAACCTGTCTTCTGATTTCACCGTGTTGACTAACCATTGTTACTAGACCTTATGCAAGGAAGGTGAATAGGACAGTAAAAATAGAATTAAACATGTAAATATAATATTGTTCAAATGTTAACCCTTTCACAACCAAAAATGCATCTACGTAATTTTGCTTTGAAATAAAATGAGTAATGGAAATTAGCACATAATACCTGATTGGATGCCTTTTTATAGCAAGGCAATTGTGTATTCCCTAGGGAGAAATAAATTCTTGCAGCTCTTACTCCTGTTACCCTGCATTACCTAATGAAACTGTGAACAAGGAGCAGCTCACACCCACCTTGTAATAAAAAGTTTAACAAATATTACTGCTGCATTACAACTGCCAAAGGGAATAGAGGGAGACGTGTGGGGTCACTCACACTATACAGGGATACATGTGAGGTTGTGGAGTAACTGTATTTACTATGCCACATCTTCACCTGCTTGCTATACAAATGGGCAAGTGTAACAAGAAAGTTGGGGGCATCAAAGGGCCCATGACTCCCCATCATCTGTCTTCTGCTTGGAGGAAGCCAGGTGTAAAGATCATCAGTTCAGCAGCATGTGAAGGATGGCTCTAGTTCCCCAGAGGAGTCTGCCACGGTGGAACCCCAGGGATCCCCTACCCCACCTGTGCTATCAGACCCGAATTTATCCCAGCCATCAAAGGAGATATTCGCCAGCTTTTGGAAGAGGCCTGTATCCTGTAACAACAGAAACTTCAAGGGGTGAGATATGAGGTAACAGTGGTCCAGAACCAGATGGACACAGTGCAGACTCACATCCAAGCTGTGGAGGGGAGAAGACCATTGTGTCAAGGAGTTCTAGGCCCATGTTGATGAGCTGAGAATGACAGTGATGGGCCTCAGGATGAGACACCAGCTTCAAAATGTGAAGTTGAGAGGTATTCTGGATGAGGTGGTGTAGGGTGTCCTCTTAGTCTTCTTTAACCATTTTGCTTCTGCAATTCTATGCCTTCCAGCAGGGACATCCAGTTTGCAAACACTCCCGTGGATTCCTGAAGAGATCTGATTGTGGTAGTGACAGACCTCAGAACCCACCCAAAGCTGTTGGGTGTGACTCTGAATGCTCCACGGTGGACTTTGAAGCAGCAACCATCGCTGTGTTACAGGATTCACATTTTGTAGTTACAGTTATAGGTATTTATAAAGCGCCAACAAGTTCCATAGTGCTGTACAATGGGAGAGACAGACAAATATACATACAAATTAAACACATAAAACAGTAGAGAGAGGGCACCCTGCTCGAGAGCTTACAATCGAAGAGGAGAGGGATGACACAATAGGTGAGGGTAAGTGCCAGAGTATGTGAAGTAGTGGGGTGCAAGTAGGGGCAAGAAATGTACAATGGGATTATGGAGCGAGCCGAAACGTTTCTCTAAAGTAATGTGTTTTCAGAGATTTCTTGAAGGCCAGTAGAGATGAGGAGAGTCTAATGTTGTGGGAGATGGAGTTCCACCAGAAGTGGGCAGCTCAGGAGAAGTCCTGAAGATGAGAGTTGGGGGTATGGGTACGTGGAGATGATAACATCAGGTCATTGGAAGAGCGAAGTGGTCGGGATGGGATGTACCTGCAAATAAGGGAGGATATGCAGCCAGGGGCATGATTATGGAGAGGTTTGTATGTGAACATCAATATTTTGAATTGGATTTTACAGGAGACAGGGAGCCAGTGCAGAGATTGACAAAGGGACGAGGTGTGAGAGGTGTGGGAGGTGAGGTAGATTAGCCTGGCAGAGGCGTTCAGTACAGACTGCAGAGGGAGAGTCTGGGATTTCTTAAGGCCAGTGAGAGGGAGGTTACAGTATTCGGGGCGGGAGATAATAAGAGCTTGGATAAGCATTTTAGCAGAGTCTTGAATAAGAAAGGGGTGGATACGTGTAATGTTTTTTAGGTGGAAGTAGCAGGATTTGGTTAGCGACTGACTGTGAGGAGTGAAGGAGAGGTCAGAGTCTAAGAGGACACCGAGGCAATGAGCCTGTGAGGTAGAGCTAGTGGTGGCACAATTCATCTGAAGGGAAATGGGTGCAGGATTATTGACTTTGGAGGGAGGGAAGAAGAAAGTTCTGTTTTAGAGAGGTTGAGCTTTAGGAAACAGGAAGTCATCCAGTAGGAGACACCCGACAGGCAGGCCGTAACACGGTCCAGCACAGGAAGAGAAAGATTGGGAGAGGAAAGGTAGATTTGGGTGTCGTCAGCATAGAGATGATATTAGAGTCCATAAGAATAGATGAGGTTACCCAGAGAGGTGGTATAGATCGAGAAGAGTAGGGGACCTAGACCAGAGCCTTGAGGCACCCCAACTGAGAGAGGAATATTAAGGCACAATGCTGATTTCACATTGTCACCAGCTTGTTACACAGTAAAGGACTTAGTTACTACTGGGGATCTCTGCTGTAACTTGGAATGGGCAGATGATGTTGGCCTTCGCTGTATAGGAAGGACAGGGTCTATTGGAGCAAGTGTGACCTTACCAACCAGCTGGCCTCCCAGACACATGATGTAGACATCTGTCCAAACCTTTGTTCTTTCTTCTATTTATAATCACTGCAGAATACTTTTTTACTCCTTCCACTATTCCATTCTGATGCTAGGTTTTTGATGTTCGTGCATTTAATATTCTTGCAAATGCTATGCTGAGATTGTTTATTGTTCTATACCCTTTTTTCCTATAATTTTTGAGGGCACTTTGCTGATTGCTTCTGACATATTTTAAGGTTTTCGTCTGCCTTGTTGAATATTTCTTTTACACTTCTGAGGTCTGCTGTTTAGAGAATAGAGTTACTCATTTTTGGCATTCCCAACAGGGTGCCATGTGTGGGGGTTATTTTTTTGTTTTCTTTGTAAAGAGTTTTGTTATCGGCAGAGGTATTATATTGGGGCTGGGAGTCCTGCCTTGGGTGAGCCATATGGCCAAGTCCATTGCCTTCTGGTCCCCCAGAGTCTTGGGTCTTGGGAGTGAGACAGGAGTATTCTATTGATGTACACGTGTACGATGTTTCCTTTCTTATCAGTCTCCTTTACTGTGTTATTGTTTGTATGATTGACTGTTCTTATTGCATTCATACTTATAATCTGGTGGTGAGTTTCTTACAAAGAAGGAATTTAAAAAAATAATGATGCTGTTATAATTGCCCTGCACATTACAGATATAAAATGCTAGTGTATTTTTAGGAAGCTACATTGCTAATAATCTCATTATGATCACTACAAATCCCCTTACGTAGGATATCTGACCAATTTTATTATCTGTGTTAATCAAATTTACTGCATTTGACACAAAGGCCATGTCTGCCTGTATGATACTACAGACTCAGTTTGAAATTGTGCAAGATAAGGAACACCATCCTGCATTTAGAACCTTTCATCCCTGTAATGCTGCTGTAAAGATTAAGAAATAAATGAAACACGAAAAAAGAGCAAATTTACATTATTTTAATCTTTAAGCTATGTAAGAATAATTATCCCTATGCAAAATTGCTATTTTACCCTACTGTAATGTTGATTATGCATTTCATGTTCAAAATAAATGTTAAAATAATATTCTTATCAACAAAAAGTGCTTAGTAGTGAATGGGTTAAAAGAAAATGCACGCATGCCATTTTAACATAATGCACCATCCCACCATACTTGTAATTAAAATAGTATAGGATATTGTTTCATAATTGTGTCACAATTTATAATGTTTTTGTTCTAAAATATTTTATTTTGTGAATGTACTAAATTTGGCATTAAGCATTTTTTCAATATTATGTCTTTTAAAACATAAAGTTGCTTGTTTTTACATGGATGTATTACCAAGGTGCTGCTGTCAGCCTTACTCTTCTTTGCAATCAGTGCTTTGCCACCGATTTCACAGTTGTCTAGAGATTATGACAAGAGGTGGCATGTAATGAAAAATCTGACATGACGCTGGTTCCTTAACATTCTATGACTTTGCAACAACTTTTAGATGTCCATTTGTATGCAAGTGACCTTTTATGGTCATGTTAAACACGATGGAGAAGGAAATGTGTTGTGCATAAAACAGTTATATTTGAAAAGACTCTGCATCAATTTACAAAATATTCATGAATTCTGACACTCCAAGGAAAAATTGCAGTCAGTAGTGGGATTTAGAAAATTTGTAGAGAACAGCATTTCTTAAAATTTTCAAGTTAAAAAAAACGGGGGGAAAAATGCTATAAGAAAAATGGAGACTTGTGTTCTCAGTCGTAGCAAGCAAGTAGCAAGTAGCAAGACTCTACTTTATACAGATATAAATTTAGAACATGATATGATACTACGCCTAGGAAATAATAGTTAGAAACCATAAGCAGGGTTATTCAGAGAGATCCGAAAAGTCAACGCACGTTTGGTGACCTTTCCTTCCCCGCACTTCGGGGCGATTCAGCGATTCCTAGTTCGCCAACCCTGCGGTGTATTCAGCAAGCACCGCAGGGCCCCCCATAGTGCAGGGAAAACCCGCCGCAAACCCGCGGAACACTCGCCAAACACTCACCAAACACTTACCGAAAGCCTGCAGAAACCGCCATAAAAAACCCACGAAACACACCGGAAAAACCCGACAAGCAGATGAACGTGGTAAAAAAAAAAAACTGTACGCTTCAAAGTTTCAAAATTGAAACGCTGTTTGCAAAAAAACTAGTGAACGAAAATGTCTGGAATTTACACATTACATGGTATGAATGATAATAAAAAGGTCTGGTAAGGAAAATTGAAAACACGATTGAAAAAAAAAACAGAACAAAAATTTGTTGACAAAATCCCTAAAAATGCCTACAAGATCCTAAAAAAAATCTAGAAATAAAGAGACTTTTTACAGCAGAATAAAATAATAAAACAGTTTATTAGATATTGAATTAAAACGGGAATATTTTTAACAATGAAGCCTATGGGATTCACCTGAATAGACCTGTCGAATGAAACTACCGAACAGCAGGGCATTTCGGCAATTTTTCCCTGCTGTTCGGTGTTCTCTGAATAGATGAACCATTGCTTCTCTATGGGGGATTTCACTGCTCTCGAACAGGCACCGAACATGCAGGCAATTCGCCAGAATTTGGCAAATTGCCTGCTCTCTGAATAGCCTAATGGCCCTGAAATGTCCCCGTTCGCTGAATTTCAATGTGTCCGTTCTGTTCATTTCGGCGACATTTTGGATCTCTCTTAATAACCCCTTTATTTTTCACTTAGAATACAAATGCATACAAGTAAACAACCAGTGCCTGAGTGGCACTAAAAACATTAAAATACAAGCATTTGTATGAGCTTCATATACTGAAAAGTGATACAGAAAATGTTGTTGACTATATATGACGCCAATATAAAATATTGGAAAAACAGAACAAAAGATCTGTGAGGAACCTATAAAGAATTGTGGCAAAAATAGGTTTTGGATGCATGTTGTACTCGCTAGACGTACTCTAATGTAAAGGTTGTTCTACAACAAATTTCTACTATTTCTTATTGTTGTCACTGTCAATCCCCAATTGTTATGTGATCACTTTCCCTGTCACTATGGAAGCTTTATTGAAGGAAACACTTGGAGAATTCCTCTTTGTCTGGTGAACTGTGTTCCTTCTCAAAAAATAGAAGACAGCAGGATGAAACCTGCGACACAGGTTGGAGAAAGACAAAGGGATTCAGTGGTTCCGAAAAAGATAACCTAGTAGAATATAATCAAAGAATGTTTGTGTTTTATATGCGATTCAATTTTCTGTCATTTTCTACGAATGCAATGAATGTGAATCTATAAAAGCTTTATGTTCCATTAATGGGTTGCTAAATGCCCTTGTCTGCTATTCCTTTTGATTCTTCAACTATTTCTATTCTCTTTAGAACTTTTAAAAAATATTAAATCATACTGGAGTTGGTGCTATTATAGCAGAAAGTGATAACTCAGCTCTTCTCGAAATACTAAAAGCATAGAAATCTAATTACGTAATATAAAAAAGGATTACTTTAGATGGCGTTAAAAGCATATCACAGTTCTAATGGATTTAAATATTGCTTCACTGTTGTTTATTAAGACAACATAGATTGACAGTCAGAGCCAATGCAAATATACTTGGTCACACATTAAGGAAGAAAAAGAAAGGCTATACTTTTAATTATAATAACTTAATGTTTTAGAACTGGAGAATGAAGTGCCTCTCGAAGTACCACTTACACGCTTTGTGTTGAGAGGCGGTAAATTGTGCTTAAATACTAACTGAAGGTAATATTATGTAACAGTCTAAGAACATCTATTCAAATAACCAGAAAGCTTTTCAAATAAAATGAGTATTTTTCAATCAGAAAATTTCATTATTTTGGGAAAATTCTCTGTTACGGCTGTGTTTCCAAGTCTAATATACTGGGATATAGTTTGTGAATGTGTGAGACCAGTGTAGCGCTGTGTTAAAATCTTGCTGTGGCAGTACCTATTTTTGGCCACAAGATGGAGACTATCGCGATCAGAGATACTGGACATTGGGACTACAATGCCCGGCATGCTTTGCAAGAAGACAGGAAGTGGGTGGGGACTGGACACTTACATCCTCTGCCTCGTGGAGAACGCGCCAGAGCGCGCCAGGGAACGAGAGAGAGCAGACGCAGTGCCATACTTTGTGAGAGGGCCTAGGGCGGAGAGCAAGTGAGACCTGTCGGTTCCGTTACCGGGTCATTCAGCCGCAAGAGAAGGAGCCCTCCAAGTTCCAGAGTTGCTGCAGATGGAACCAACCGAAGACCTCGAGTAAGGAGTCACCGCAAGTTGATCGGGTACAGAGAGCAGGCAGTGAGCTGAGGAAAAGTCGTGGACAAGCTACGGGAAGTCAGACAACGGATCCGGCCGCTAGTATCCCCAGTCAAAATCCAGCAGAGAGACGTCCTGGGTCAGCGGAGCCTAAAGCAACCGGCAGATGGGTGAGAGGCCTCCAAGGCCGTTTATAATACAAAGAGCACGCTGCTGTTTTCTCTTTAAAGTCCACAGGGCCCCAACTTGACTAGTCGAAGACATTTCTTAAGTAAATTCACTGGCCAGTTGAACAGTACCCGGGTACCTTACACACATACACACCTTTTACATTCCGGGACTTAACCTGTGCAGGACTCATTTTGTTACGAATCGGAACGGGGGTTAAAGATACGTTCCGAATATATTTTTCTCTTTTCCGCTGCGCGTTTACCGTGATACGAAGTGATTGTATATTCTGGGGTTCCGCTACGTGTCCCTTCTCCGAATATTCGTGCAATTGCATTTTCTTTTATGTTCGGTTACGAATATTTTATTTTCCGAAACACGAAGCCTCGTGTTTCGTTTCTTTTCCGCTACGCGTTTTACCGCAATACGAAAGTACTGTAATAATATCTGTGAATACCGTATCTCAACATCTGCCAAATATTTTAGTAAACTATTTAAATGATAAAAACCCACAACTGTGTTGGAGTATATTTATTCCCTAGTGCGGGGAGACTGACCCGTGGTTCATTTTCAGCGGCTCCTCCGGGAGTGAGCGCTACACGTGGGGGCTCGTTTCCGGGATTCAGTCTCTGGAAAAACAGCATCTAAAGGGTTAAATATGGATCCAGACACTGTTGCCGAATGGTGTGAGGAGCACAGTAGTCAGTTAGAATGTTGTATAGTCATGGATATTCCCGCAGACACTTGGGCCGAAGAGCAGATCCGCCAGGCCGTGGCCACGCTAGCACCAGATCATCGGGGGTTAATACTGGACATTAAGAAAAACCCAGATACTTCTCACACGTATGTTCTTCTCGAGTGGAGAAAGGGTGTTCCACCATGTTTTCAGGGCGCGAGCGTGAAACTGGCCGATGAGGTGGAAGTCCAACTAATTCAGCCAAGTGTGCCACGGGGTGAATCCGCAAGTGTTCCCGCGCCTAGTCCGTTGGCCATGATCGGGCCGGAATTTATCGTGGCTATTGGAGATCTACTGGCTAAATGTCAGAAAACAAGCCCTCCTCACACTAATTTCGGTTATCGACGGTTAAGAAATTTTACAGGAAACGTACCAACTCCGGCGGGAGAAGAAACCTTTGAAGAATGGGTGGAACAGGCGATGCAGGCTCTGGATGAGTGGGACGTCCCTGAGGCCCAGAAAAAGCAAAGGATCACCGAGAGTTTAAAGGGACCTGCGTCAGAAGCGGTGAGAAACCTAAAACTGAGCAGAAAAGATTGTACTGCTTTAGATTACTTAAACGTTCTTGAAGAAGTTTTTGGGCGAACCGAAAAGGCGGCCGAACTGGTATATCAGTACGAACACACCTATCAGAGAAGAGGTGAAAGGATGACCGAGTACATGAGGCGCCTAGATAAGATTCTACACCAGATACTCCTCAAGAAAGGGGCCGAACCGGCCGAAGTAGATAAGATCCGAATAAAACAGATCCTGAGGGGCTCTCAACCTCTAGATCCAGTAATGATGCAGCTGAGAAGCAGAGCAGGTAACCAAGAATTGAAGTACCTGGAACTGATCCGAGTTGTACGAGAAGAAGAGGCTTTACTGGAAGAGAAATCCTTCAGGCGGGGGGAAGGGCTTATGCACAACCTGTGAGACATAGCGACGGTCTGCAGCCTGAAAGCGACTCCCTAGATACTTATGGATCGGACGAGGACGAACAAGAGCACCTAGTCGTTTTTAAATCTACAGAGAGGGCTGCCAAAGAATTGAACCCCTCTGAACGTGGTGAATTGTCCAAGACCGTCAAGAAAGTACAGGAAGCTCAAGCTGAATTGCAACAAGCGCACGCGGAATTGTGCCGAGTGTTGATGAAGGTGACCGAAATGCAGGCAGAAATGCAGAAATTCCTCACAGACATGCAGACGACGGGAGCCGCTGTGGCGTCTGGTCCAAGTCCTTTAACAAAATCCCAACAAGCAACTACGTCTCCGCTCTTTTAGAAGAGATGTTTTGGTTGTGGAGAAATGGGCCATTTCCGCGCACAGTGCAAAGGCCAAAAGTCTGAGAAGGATAGAGTCGAGGGACTGTTGAAAGCCCTAGAAGGACTGTTATCTACCTCACCGGCGGGAAACGCCAGAGGGCACAAGTGAAGGAGCAACCTAAGTGCCCGAAGGTTGAACCCCGCTCCAGAAACCAAGTCAAGACTAAGAGGGCGCGAAGGCCCAAAGCCGAGCCAACTGCTGAGCCTGCCAGGACTGAAAGAGTCACTCCCTTAGCATCCGGGTCTACGTCATGGGGAAGCAATGCACACCCAAAACCTGCACAGGCCAAGAAAAAGGCCAGGGTACAGCAAACTGGGTCTAAGTGTCCGGATGCCGCCACCAAGTTTCCTGACCAACTGATAGGTCCTTCTCCTATTGTGCCAATCCAAGTGGAAGGAGTCTACACCAAAGCCCTGTTAGATTCAGGGGCTCAAGTGACATTGATCTACAGAGACTTCTTCGAGAAACACTTAAAGCACATTCCTTTGCAAGAATTGAAGGATTTGGAAATATGGGGTATCGGCACTGAGAAACTCCCTTATGATGGGTACCTGCAGGTGAAGTTGGAGATCGGATCTGAAGTCATCGGGCAGTCTGGGGGTTGTGATGCATTGGCTATTGTGTGTCCTCGACCCTCGGG
Organism: Leptobrachium leishanense; assembly: GCA_009667805.1. NCBI lineage: Eukaryota > Metazoa > Chordata > Amphibia > Anura > Megophryidae > Leptobrachium > Leptobrachium leishanense. The sequence goes on along the minus strand of CM019063.1, from coordinate 415,980,254 downwards.
TGCGAATAGAAGCTCCCTGATAGTGGGGACGAATACTGACTTAGTGCGGTGTCTCCTGACGCCTATCGTGTTGGAAGAAGGTTCAACTCAAGGAGTGCACCCAATGTTACGTCCGGTCTATCAGAGGATGGTCGAAGAACGAAAGGCACCTGCCGAGGTGGGAAGACTGTGGAGACTGGGTGGAACAGAGAAGGTTCTGCAAGCAGGAGAAGTAGCGAGCTTCCGGGCTTCAGTCAAGTTGAACGGATCGCAACCCGGTCCCTATGTGGTGCTGGGAACCGATTTTAATCATGGGAGTGAAACCGGAGTCAAAGTAATTCCTGAAATAATCTCCACCAAAGCCCTGAAGAGAACACGAGGAAGAGTCTCGGTCAGTGTGTGCAATGTGACAGATTCTCCAGTAGTCCTTAAAGCACGAATGCCTATCGGGCAAGTAGAGTCTGCTACACCCCTCTCTACTGATTTAGGAGGGGGAGTGGATAAAGAGATTCCAGATGAAAGATTCTACCCCAAAGACGCTCCCATTTCACCTGAGTGGAAGAAACGTCTTCAGTCTCAAGTCCTAAAGTGGAAGGAATTGTTCTCGAAAGATGAGTTTGATGTGGGCCTAGCTAAGAGTACTGAGCACCGCATTCGGTTACAAGAAGACAAGCCGTTTCGTGAAAGATCAAGGCGAGTTCCGCTGGGAGACTTGGATGATCTGCGAGAGCAACTGAATGAATTGCAAAGAACCAAGGTGATTCAAGAGTCCAGGAGTCCATATGCATCTCCCATAGTGTTGGTCCGGAAGAAAAATGGTTCTGTCCGCCTATGTATAGACTACCGCACATTGAACCGGAGAACCATCCCGATCAATATGCCACTCCTCGGATAGAAGATGCCCTACAGTGTTTGTCTGGAGCAAAGTGGTTTAGTGTACTAGACCTGCGAAGCGGATATCACCAGATACCCATGCATCCTGAAGATAAGGAGAAAACTGCGTTCATCTGTCCACTAGGGTTCTTTGAATTCAACAGAATGCCTCAAGGCCTTACGGGGGCTCCAGCTACGTTCCAACGGTTGATGGAGAAGACAGTCGGGGATATGAATTTAATCGAAGTATTAGTGTACCTGGATGACATATATTGTGTTTGGGAAGACTCTGGAAGAACATGAACAACGTCTGGAGAAGGTCTTGAAGAGGCTCCATGAAGAGGGGTTGAAACTGTCTCTGGAGAAATGCCAATTCTGTCTACCGTCTGTTACGTATCTAGGACATGTGGTCTCAGCAGAAGGTGTTTCGACAGATCCTCGGAAGTTGGAGGCCGTAGCTTCTTGGCCTAGACCCCGAAACGTCACTGAGCTTAGATCTTTCTTGGGATTCTGTTCATACTATCGAAGATTTGTGGGAGGATTCGCAAAAATAGCTCAACCACTGAACAAACTCCTGCAGAAGGAAACCACCGAAGAAGGCTGCAAGGTCTCTGACAAAAACCCGTCAGCTCCGGGGCCAAGGAAAGCTCGAGAGTCTATACAAGGTGAATGGACCAGTCAATGTGAAGGAGCTTTCGTAAAGCTGAAAGAGAGTCTAACCCGAGCTCCTGTTTTGGCCTATGCGGACCCTCACAAGCCGTATGAACTACATGTGGATGCCAGCCGAGAAGGTCTGGGAGGAGTCCTATATCAGGAGTATGGTGGATTGCTGAGGCCTGTAGCGTACGTGAGCCGGAGCCTTATGCCTTCAGAGAAGACCTATCCTACTCACAAGCTGGAGTTTCTAGCCTTGAAGTGGGCAGTGGTAGACAAGTTAAAAGACTATCTGTATGGAGCCGAGTTTGTGATCAAGACGGATAACAATCCTCTTACCTACATCCTTACTACCGCAAAACTGGACGCAACGGGACATCGGTGGTTGGCCGCTCTGTCAGGGTTTCGGTTTAGCCTGAAGTATCGCCCTGGGGTGAATAATCGAGATGCTGATGCGTTGTCGAGAAGACCCTACACTACAGAATGGACTCAGTTGACTCCAGACGGGGTGCAAGCTTTGTGTCAAGGAACAGAGCGCCGGGTCAAAGGAGGGATTGAGGCGGAGGCCATAGGAGTTATGGCTGCGGCTGTTCCTGAGTGTAACCCTACGCAGTTAAGGGATGAAAATTTACCTACCTTTTCGAGACAGGACCTGAAAGCGGATCAGGCCAGAGACCCTTTAATTGCCTTGACCATAAAGGCCCTGTCTGCAAACCAGCGAGAGATTTTGTTAACCAACTCCCCGAGTGGAGCCAGATTGGTCTACAAAGAGTGGGAGCGGTTAAAGATGTTGGATGGGGTGGTCTACCGAAGGGGCCCCTCAACTAGCGCTGAAGAGATTCAACAGTTATTCCTCCCTACTAAACATAGGGAGAGTGTGTTGCGATCACTACATGATGAGCATGGACATTTGGGTGCTGAAAGAACTTTTAAGCTGGTGCGAGATAGGTTCTATTGGCCTTGCATGAGAGCTGAAGTGGAAAGCTATTGTCACTCCTGTCTAAGGTGTATTCAGAGGAAGACTCTACTGACCCGAACTGCTCCAATGAGCCATCTGCATAGCCAGGGACCCATGGATTTGGTGTGCATTGACTTCTTGTGCTTAGAGCCGGATGCTGGTGGGCAAGGGAACATTCTAATAGTGACTGACCATTTCACCCGTTACGCCCAAGCATTCTCCACAAAAGATCAACGCGCTCCGACCGTGGCCAAGGTGTTGATGGAAAAGTTCTTTGTTCACTACGGACTGCCAAGGAGGATACACTCTGATCAGGGTAGAGACTTTGAAAGCAGACTGGTGGGGCAATTGTTAGAGCTGTTGGGAATCCAAAAGACCCGAACTACACCTTATCACCCTCAAGGTGATGCTCAGCCTGAAAGGTTTAATCGCACACTGCTAAACATGCTGGGGACCTTGTCGAATGTGGAGAAGCAGAGTTGGAGTCGGCACATAGCTACTCTGGTGCATGCATATAACAGTACGGAGAGTGATGCAACTGGATACTCACCGTACCGTCTTATGTTCGGAGGGAGGCTCGACTGCCGGTTGATTTGGCATTTGGGTTATCCCTAGACCAGACATCAGTAGCTTCCCATAGAAACTACGTGGATAGGCTTCGAAAGAATCTGGCTTCTGCGTTTGAACAGGCCCGTTTGACCTCGGGAAACAGGGAGCAAAGAAACAAAAGGAACTATGACCTGAAAATTCGAATACAAGACTACAACCCGGTGATAGGGTTCTATTGAAGAACTTGGGTGCTGCTGCGAGACACAAGTTGGCGGATAGGTGGAGTTCCCAGGTTTACATTGTCTGCAAACAACTGCCGGTTTACCAGTGTATCAGATTCGCCCGGATGGAAAGGCTGGGCCTATTAAGAACTGGCACCGAAATCATTTGTTACCTTTGAGAGAGGCTGTAAGGATGCCAGTTGGGGACGAACCGCCTCTGCCAAATCCGCCTGTTCCATGTTTGCCTCCTGTTACTCGGTCTCAACAGACCCGGGTTGTCGAAGAGAGCGAAAGGGACAGTGAGGAAGAAAGTTTCTGTCTGGACTGGATACGTTCACCGAGCCTGAAGAGATTATCTCAGTCCTGAACGATGGGAGAGTAATTTGAGGCCTGAAGCTCCTGAATTCTTGTTGGAAGTCCCTGAGACTGTTGATATCCCTGAGCCTCTTGAATTTCAGTTGGAAGTCCCTGAGGCTGTGGGGATCCCGGTAGCTCCGGAAGCTTACTCAGGTGATTATAGTTCTATGCCTTCGCTGGAAGGATCATACTCTGAAGAAACGTCTGCTCCAGTGATAGAGAGAAGGACTGAGCCAACGCCTATAGTACTTCCACCTGAAGAGGAACTGATTGAGCCAGAACCAAAACGCTCTGTTCGACCGCCCCAACGACTCACCTACGACTCACCAGGACATAGCACTGAAGAGGCCATCACCACGGTGCGGAGGTTGCCCGTAGTGTCTGCTATGCTAGCTGAGGTAGCCCAAAATATGAGTCAACTTGAGGAAGTGTTCCTAACCCACTGTTTGTATGCTGCTGAACCTGTACATGTTATGTAAACTGTATTCAAATATTGTGGAAATGTAATGTAACTGTTGTACCTCCTTGGAGAGACCCAAGAGTTCTAGGAGGGGGAGAGTGTAGCGCTGTGTTAAAATCTTGCTGTGGCAGTACCTATTTTTGGCCACAAGATGGAGACTATCGCGATCAGAGATACTGGACATTGGGACTACAATGCCCGGCATGCTTTGCAAGAAGACAGGTAGTGGGTGGGGACTGGACACTTACATCCTCTGCCTCGTGGAGAACGCGCCAGAGCGCGCCAGGGAACGAGAGAGAGCAGACGCAGTGCCATACTTTGTGAGAGGGCCTAGGGCGGAGAGCAAGTGAGACCTGTCGGTTCCGTCACCGGGTCATTCAGCCGCAAGAGAAGGAGCCCTCCAAGTTCCAGAGTTGCTGCAGATGGAACCAACCGAAGACCTCGAGTAAGGAGTCACCGCAAGTTGATCGGGTACAGAGAGCAGGCGGTGAGCTGAGGAAAAGTCGTGGACAAGCTACGGGAAGTCAGACAACGGATCCGGCCGCTAGTATCCCCAGTCAAAATCCAGCGGAGAGACGTCCTGGGTCAGCGGAGCCTAAAGCAACCGGCGGATGGGTGAGAGGCCTCCAAGGCCGTTTATAATACAAAGAGCACGCTGCTGTTTTCTCTTTAAAGTCCACAGGGCCCCAACTTGACTAGTCGAAGACATTTCTTAAGTAAATTCACTGGCCAGTTGAACAGTACCCGGGTACCTTACACACATACACACCTTTTACATTCCGGGACTTAACCTGTGCAGGACTCATTTTGTTACGAATCGGAACGGGGGTTAAAGATACATTCCGAATATATTTTTCTCTTTTCCGCTATTCTGGGGTTCCGCTACGTGTCCCTTCTCCGAATATTCGTGCAATTGCATTTTCTTTTATGTTCGGTTACGAATATTTCATTTTCCGAAATACGAAGCCTCGTGTTTCGTTTCTTTTCCGCTACGCGTTTTACCGCAATACGAAAGTACTGTAATAATATCTGTGAATACCGTATCTCAACATCTGCCAAATATTTTAGTAAACTATTTAAATGATAAAAACCCACAACTGTGTTGGAGTATATTTATTCCCTAGTGCGGGGAGACTGACCCGTGGTTCATTTTCAGCGGCTGCTCCGGGAGTGAGCGCTACACCTGTGTGGGAAACAACTGTAGGTCAGGCCATAATGCTGTTGCTCTTTCTCGGAACCCCCACAAATCCTTATTTTTGTGCACTATAACCCTTTGGCTGCGGAGGACGTGTGTGGAACGTCCTCATTGACTCCAGCTATATGCGGGGGACATTCCCCACACGTCCTCAGCAAGCGGGAGCCCCCAGAGAGATACTTACCTCTCTGTCCGGGGTCCCACGGCGTTCTGACTTCCTTGAAGCCAGGCACAGAATTAATACCCTCCCGACGTCAATGATGTCATTGCCCCATGCAACGTCAATGATGTCATCGCGATCTAGCTCCAGTGGGGGCCACCATCTTGGATGGTGGCTCCACCTCCGGGTCCCCCTCACTACAGGACATCATCGCACATTGCTCGATGATGTCAGTTAGCTGGGGAACCCCTAGCTGCCCGGGGATTTCCTAAGGAAATCCCCGGGTGGAGATAGGGGGTTCCTTTTAACCCCAATATCTCCCGAACCGTGGAAGCTAGAGGGGTCATGCTTTGTATCAAACAGAAGGCCAGAGCATGGCCTTTCGAATGATACCAAACATGACCATGTTTAAGTTACAAAAATAAAAATATTTAAAAAAAATAAAAACGTGTTTTTTTTATTAATACAGCAATATTGTTCACATTTCAATTATAATATGAACAATGATGCTGCACTCACGATTTTTTTCTATGGGGTGCGTTTTCTAAAAATTACATAATTCCCCCCAAAAAAATGTAATGAGTCCCCATTTCTAATTCTTTTAAACAAGTGCAACCCATAGAAAATATAAACACAAAAAGTCGCATGATAAAATGTGAAAAAAAATACTTTACGCGCTGTAGATGATTAAAAATTCAAATTTTATTGCATTTTTAGTTATAATATACAGGCAGGACATGACGTATACATATAATAATGATATATTATGAATGTGCTGAGTCTGCCGGTAAGAACGATATATAATATGTCTGGGTCATATTATAAAACGTGGCTTCAAATCGCGTTCAAACATGATGAGCAAAAGCGGTAAAAATGAGCTCAGCGGTGAAAGGGTTAACTACCCAGACATGGACCCCTTGCTCGAGATACCTAGAGCTATGTCAGCTCCTGAAGAACCCAAAACTATTGTCAGGGTTTCTTGCAAAGAAGACTGCCTTGGCAATGCAGTACTGGCCACCATTTCTGGGAGATAGCAGTCTGATTTGCATATGGAATAGTCTTCCCTGTTATGGTACCATCAAGCTAAAACCTTGTGAGACCTGAGCAGTGGTAAAACGTAGACCAGGTCACTAGTGCTTGCTCTCATTCTCACCACCATTACAAACCTTGTTTTTGCTCAAATTTTGGGAACTGCAATAAGTCATTTTTGATGTCTAGACATTAAAATGGATCATTTAGTAACATCTCTAATGTGTATTTTTGTTAATGATTGTTGATTTCCTCAGGTGCTTCCACGTCAGACTTGTGGTCTCTTCACTCACACGATCTTCTATAAGGAGTATCCTGGAGGACCCACTGAACTTGATCGAAGTATTCAAGGAGGGGAACTTTTCTTTACAGTCGTACTCAACCCGGTAAGTGCCTTGTTTTTCTTCAAATTTTGTTATTGCCAAGATGCACATAAAAAGATGCTTATAAACTATATGGCTTTCAATGAAGGGAATGTGAATAAGTATGATAAAATGGAGAGGATTTCTTTTTCTTGGGTTTCTCATCTAAACATAAGATCTTCAGGGCGGCTGTAAATTCTCTATGACACTGGAAGAGCTAATCAAATTTCCCAGTGCAAATGTATTACTGAGGACAAATGACTATGGAGGTCAGTAATTACATATGTATTATAGCAGCACTAAATGTACTAGAAACTATGTTACATTAACTTTCCCTAAGACAACAATTTCTTCTTTAGTTTATACCACCTGCATTGATGCTTCTACTAGAATTAAGCCGTCATGGAAGATAAATGGAGATTTACAGTATGAGTTTAATGCTGTTTCAAATGGCACGTCTTTTCTTTGCTGTTCTTTCATAAAATAGTATACGAAGTTGAAAAAATGTCCTTCTTCTGCTGAAATCTGCTTTAAATTACATGTGCTTTCTCACTTAAAGGACACAAAAAAAGTACCAGCACTCGTGGGCTCTTTTGAAGTGTCTTTTTATTGGATGCCTTATACAATTAGATGCCAGAAACATTTCGGCCTACTGGCTTTTATCAAGCTGAAATGTTGCTGGAACAACCTTAGTGTGTAAGGTATCACATTAAAAAAACACTTCAAAAGAGCCCATGCGTGCTGGTACTTTTTTTTTTTTTTTTAATTCAAAATTTTTTATTTTGAAAAGACAGCAGAATAAAATATCCAGTGTAACAGAAAACAGTGGCCTCGCAGGGCCAACAAGAAGAGAAAGCTGGTGTACACAGTAGTAATGCAAAACACTGAGTTGAGAAGTGGGGACCGGGGGAAGGGGAAATAATAAAAAAAAATTAAAAAAAAGGGAAAGAGAAAAAGAAAAGGGGGTGGGGAAGGTAGGGAGGGGGATATGGCAAAGGCCATCTACGTGACTCCCCTGGCTCACTCCAGAGTGGCCAAGGACAAGGAGGCCATGGAGGACAAATGTCACGCGGCCAAGGGCTTGAGGGCCAATTATGGCATACCTATCCGGAAAAGTCGCCATAGTGGCTCACCCCAAGAGAGTCCCGGTCTGCCAAGTAAAAAAAAAAATAAGGGGGGGAAACAAGCGGAAGGGGGGAGGAGAAATGAGGTCCCCAACATTCACTAAGACATCATGAATACTCTGCACACCGTAAGAGTCAGCAAAAAGGACAAAAACAATGTCTCTTAATTCTCAGCCAGTCATCGGGGGGGGGGGATCAGTGTGAAAAATAATAAACATCCCCTAAAGGGGGGGGGGTCTCAGCATATAATAGAAATCAAGAGGGAGGAGGGAAGGGGGGGTAGAAAATATAATAGAAACGAAAAAGTCAGCATGAAATCAGCATGAAAAATAAAATGTCAGCATATAATCAGCTTAAATCCGAGTGAAAAAACAAAAAGTCAGCTGTATACTTAGAAGAAACGTTGTCATTTTAGGGGAGCTTAGCATTGCAGCGTAGGCCGGGAACAGGAGCATATAACGGCATCAAAAAAGTCAATCATGTAGTAAACGGAAAAAGGGGGTCGTCAACAAAATGGTGTGTCACAAAAAACAGCAGAAACCCCTCATCCGGCATCCCTAAATGGCAGCAGTCTCAATGCAGGCAGGGCATCACAGGGCAGGCCAGGCCAGACCACGAACCCAGGTCTGGTGGGAAAGAGCACAGCCCACAGGGTACGTAGGCCCCCTTTTGTACTGAGACACCTCCCAGCTTCCGCAATCAAGAAAGGGGTCGGTTTGGGAGATCCAGATGGTGAGATCCATGCAAACCCCAGTAGGGGCAACCTGGCAGCCATCAGGTACTGGCCGGTACCGGCAAGCGCCCCCCGCGCACCCGTCAGCGTCGCCCGGGCAGACGATTCTCTGCGGGAATGCACCTCCGGAGCACACAGCAACAACAGATCCCCACTACATGTGACTTCAAAACATCCAGATCTCTCCGCAGCACTCCGGTCTCCACCACCTCCTGAACCGTGCAGTCTCGAAAATCCAGGCCAGCCTGACCACCTCTCTGAGTCCCGCCACTCGAGTCACCTTCCCGGCAAGGCCGCAGCACAGCCATAACGCGGCGCATGTCGCCTCGTCGTCCTCCAAAAGCAGTAGCAGCGCATCCAATATGACCGGGAGACGTGGGCCCTCCGTCTCCGCGGTCCTCATCGTGAACCCCTTCTGGGGCTGATCACTCGATGCGGGAACGCTGGGGGACGACATACTCCCGAGAGAAGGCCTCAAGATGGCCGCCGGCAACCTACACCAGCTGGCGACAGCCACCAACAAGCGAGTCTCTGGACCGGAGGAGGGGGTTAATTGGGCTCCGGTCAGCTCACTCCCAATGGCCAGCCGTTCGGGTACCTCTAGTACAGAAACTCAGCGGCGAAAGTCAGAAATAGGTTCCGGGAAGAGAGGGTCGCTGTGGAGCTCCTGCAGAACACGACCTCTTCCCTCCACCGTGCTGGTACTTTTTACTGTCTTGGACTTCACCCTGGGTGTGGCAAAATCCAAGTATCGAGTGCACCATGGAGCAGATATGCCCCTACGTGAGTGCTGGCCAAACCATTTATCCTGACTTAATTATTAACCTTTTGGCTCTCCGTCTCTTGTGTTTTTTGCTTAGATAGTCCTTCAATTTCCCTTTTTCCATGCTTCGGTCCCATTCAGGGCTTCTGGGCTGATGTCGTCTATTACAGGAAGCAGTAGACAATGTTACTATAACGATTGGCGAATCCACAGCTAGCATGAATTGCAGAAAAAGTAGTGAGAAACATTGTACGATGGGTTTCAGTTATGTTATCTGAAACTGATGGAAACCCGTTAGAGCAGTCCGCTACTTTTAGGGCTGTTACAGTCTCGAAGAACAGCTGGGGAAGTAGAAGGACATTTAGCCCACCTTGACTACTTAATTAGGTTAATGGGTCATGGTGGTTAGAGTGTCCCTTTAATATCCCTCAAAAGATCATTTTAGTATCTTCCGTCACAGTTACTTTTTATCTTCTACCCAACTCAGAGGTTTGTAATTAATAGACCTTATGATTCAACATCTCGATAAAGAGTGACATTTGCTGTGATGGTTACATTTGTACATCACATTATTACACTTTTTCATTATGTGAAAATTGTAAGTATATGCCTTACAGATTATCTGAAGTATCGTCTTACAACCTTTACAACTAAAGCCAAGAGCATTCAGGTCATTGTAAAGCTCTGTCTACAGGACTTGTACCAACATGGAATTCCCTGCGTCTTTATCAGTCAGCTTTGAAAATCTTTCATTTTCCTGAAAGCCCAAGAAATACCACAGTGTGAAATACTGCAGCTCTATTGTTGGGAATACTAAGACCCTTAGATGCATAATACACATCAGGCACTACTGGGAAAGAAAGAAAATGTAGACCAGGATTGCGAGAAGTATTTAGACTCCTAATGGCTGATCTTACTGAAACCTTAGAGGTCGTATAAACTCAGAATGCCTGAATGCAGACTTACACGGCCAATCAATGACCCAAGATCAGAATGTCAGAGGGAATTTAAGAAGTGATGCGCTGAGAGGTCACGATAACAGCAGACAACAAAAATGATATAACACACCAAGGTTAAACCAGGAAGAACTCAGAAAATTGCTCAGGAAAGTGGTATCAATGAAAGTGAATTACAGGAGAGCCAGTAAACACAATATTTAAGCCTGGTCATATGTGCTTCTTTTTATACCAGACGGCATAAAAGTGTATAAACATGATTTGTACGGGCTAGTGGTTCCACTGTAATGACTCAATGACTCAAAGTATGAATATAATATGGTTTAAGTTGGCACCTTGGGAGAGAGCAGAACAGAACAGTTATTGCATCACAGATGACTCATGGATAGAAAAAGCATCATTAATATATGGAATCTGGGAGTTCCTATTAATTATTACTGTATGGATAGAGATAGCACCACAGTGACACCTTCCACTGCAACATGACCACATGAAAAAGAAACAGTAGATGTATTTTAATTACAACATAATTAACAATTTAATAATAGGAACCTTAATCAGATAGAAATGGACATGATAAAGAACCAGAGCACATATCAGAGCAGTGGAAGCAATAATTGTGAAGAATTCATCCTATCTAAGATTTTTAGGTTTGTGCATGGGGAAAGAATTCAGTTACACTGCATTTTATTCAAACATCAGTTTGTTTTTTCTGAATTTAATTTAAAATATATTAAAACGGTGACAGAAAGGAATAGGCATATCATTATACTGAATTAATATAAAGATATATATATAAATATAAAGATGGGGTACATTGGCGACTGTGACAGGCTTAAGCAAATTATGATCATAACTTTGTGAACTAAATCCCCATCATTTTAACTCAGTCAGGTTTTTTTTTGAGCATTTTTTAAAACTGTGTTTTTTCCACAGAAAATGATGGAAGAAGGTGGTCAATAATATGGAGTGCTCTTTCTTGTTGTTTTGTATTTGATGTCTTAGATGCACCCGTATAGTTTTGAGGTTCAGTGCAACCTTCTGTTGTTTTGTATTTTATATATAGAGAGCTGACAACTCTCATTTGGTATGCTCCAATCCCTGTTGCTGAGCTCCATCATGGCAGCCTATAAAGGCCTCGAGCTGCTGGGGAGCTCCAGGGTGAGTTGGTCCTGTAAGTGCGGACTCGGTCAAGTTAGATAGGGCCTGTCAAAGATGGGGTACATTGGCGACTGACAGGCTTAAGCAAATTATGATCATAACTTTGTGAACTGAATCCCTATCATTTTACCTCAGTCAGATTTTTTTGAGCATTTTTTTAAAACTGTTTTTTTTTTACAAAAAATGATGGAAGAAGCTGGTCAATAATAGGGATGTGCATTTCGGGTTTCGAAATTTCTGAATTTTCCCGAAATTTCCCGATTCGTAAATTCGGATTCAGCCGATTTTCTGAAAATTTTCGGATCCGAAAACGGCAGATCCGAACAAATTTTCGTGCCGAAACGAAAACTTTTCGGAGTTTTCAAATGGACTAGAAATGTGTAAAATCGAAATTCATTTTCGTTCCATTCGTGATTTCGGCTCCATTCCTGAATTCGGTTCCATTTCAGTAATTTCAGACATCGTATTTATATCGCTGATTCTGTAATTAAATTTTGTATCATTCCCATCTCAATGTATCCTTCCTGGAAAACCAGAGAAATCTCAATGTATCCTTCTTGTAAAACAAGAGAAATCTCAATGTATCCTTCTTGTAAAACCAGAGAAATCTCAATGTATCCTTCTTGTAAAACCAGAGAAATCTCAATGTATCCTTCTTGTAAAACATGAGAAAGCTCAATGTATCCTTCCTGGAAATCCAGAGAAATCTCAATGTATCCTTCTTGTAAAACAAGAGAAATCTCAATGTATCCTTCTTGTAAAACATGAGAAATCTCAATGGCAGAATTATTATATCGGCAGAATTATCGTATCGTATAATTATCGTATCCGAAAAACCATTAGTTTATGACAAAACGAATAGACACTTTGAAACGAGGAGAAGAGACGTTCCGAAAAACACGAAAAGTTTCAAAATCATGAAAAAAAAGTCGATACGAAAAACGAAACGAACCGAACCGAAAATCGGCTGAATCGAGTCGAAACAAAAATTTACAAAATCCGAACGACCCGAACCGAGACAAACCGAAAAAATAAATCATGCACAAGCCTAGTCAATAATATGGAGTGCTCTTTCTTGGTGTTTTATATATATATATGCCATATAGCATATTACATTATATTATAATGTATTCAATAATTTATTTTTATTTTATGATGAAGTAAAACCTCATGAATGAATTGAATGGTTAATAGTTTTATGATATTTTACTAACTAAAATAAATTACTATTAGAGCTAATATAATCTATTACATGAAATAAATAATACTTTTATATTTATAGATTTACTATCTTGCTCTTTTTCCCCTTAATTGGTCAGTTTCCCTGTGACGTAATCACAATCATTGGACTGATCCCTTGCACATAACGGCAAAGTGAGCTGCTGATCTGACATAAGAATTGTAGGAAAACTAGGGAGATTTCTCTCCTAAAGTATGAAAAAAAAATCAATGCAGGATTTTCTTTTTTCTTTGTAAGGATATTTTATTGAAATTCTGGCACATTTATTTCTCTAGTGGCTAACAGATACAGTTCAGTAGTTTTCCTGAAGTAATGCATGGATTATATTACAATGATCCATAATTATGTCTTGATTCAAGCAGTTATTATAACTATTAGGTATATTATACATGAATAATTCTAAAGATTCATTTTTGGTACCCAGGATAAGACTAACTCACTATATCAGCACATCACCATTAACTATTGATTCTGAGTAACGCCTATTCCCTCCTTCCCTTGTTCATAAAAATGTTAAAATGTACTTATTTATACCCAATGCTCAATCATAGAAACATAGAAACATAGAAAAATGTCGGCAGATAAGAACCTTTCGGCCCATCTAGTCTGCCCAATTACATGGATACTTTACCTGGATTTATCTTTTGTTTAGGATAGCCTTATGCCTATCCCATGCTTGCTTAAATTCAATTACTGTTTTGGCCTCTACCACTTCAACTGGAAGACTGTTCCATGTATCCACCACCCTCTCAGTAAAATAATGCTTTCTGATGTTACTTTTAAACCTAACATCAGGGAGCATTATTTTACTGAGTCATACACTAAACCATACATTTTCAGAGAGAGTTTTGTAGAAATTATTCCATAATAACTGGAAAAGAAGAAAAATCGAAATTGTCTATTTTCCAGATAGACTTAATAACACCTTCACTACCAATAATTTTCCTTAAACCCACATTTGGAATCCAGTGGTTTTATTTAAAATGACTTTCCATTATTTGCACAGTAAATATATACAGAGGTGTCCATCTCACAGTAGGTAGGCTCTTTGTGAAAGGTAGGGGACTCTACTGGCCAAAAATGACTACTACATTTACATTATAACTTGGGCTCAGTGATTTTCTGCAGGAATATATATATATATATAAAACAACCAGTGGGCCAGGCACTCATATCCTGGAAAGATGTGCTGCGGGCCAAAGGTTCCTGCAGTCATTTGGGAAGTGCCTCAGTGCTTAACTCCCGGAACAAATATAGAACTAAACGGTGGAGGAGGCACACGAGGACTTAGTAAAAAGTAAATCTTTATTGATTACATTAAAAAACCAACGTTTCGGCCCACCGAGGACCTTTTTCAAGGTGTGCGCTCTTTCTGGTTTGTTGTATCATATTGTCTTGAGATGCACCCGCACTGAAAGCGTAGTTAAGATTGAGTGCTGCCCTTCTTGTGTATTATATATATATATATACATACAAAACCGCAAAAGGTTGCACTCAACCTCAAAACTAAGCGGGTGCATCTAAGACATCAAATACAAAACACCAAATCCCCATCATTTTACTTCAGTCAGATTTTTTGAGCATTTTTAAAACTGTGGTTTTTTTCACAGCAAATGATGGAAGGAGGTGGTCAATAATATGGAGTGCTCTTTCTTGGTGTTTTGTATTTGATGTCTTAGATGCACCCGCTTAGTTTTGAGGTTGAGTGCAACCTTTTGCTGTTTTGTATTTTATATATAGAGAGCTGACAACTCCCATTTGGTATGCACCCCTCCCTGTTCACAGGTGCTCCACCATGGCAACCTATATAAGGCCTAGAGCTGCTGGGGAGCTCCAGGGTGAGTTTATCCTGTAAGTGCAGATTCGGTCAAGTTAGATAGGACTTGTCAAAGATGGGGTACATTGGCGACTGTGACAGGCTTAAGCAAATTATGATCATAACTTTGTGAACTGAATCCCCATCATTTTAACTCAGTCAGGTTTTTTTGAGCATTTTTTAAAACTGTGTTTTTTCACAGAACATGATGGAAGAAGGTGGTCAATAATAATATGGAGTGCTCTTTCTTGGTGTTTTGTATATACAGTTGTTTTCAAAATTATTCAACCCCCAATGCTGTAAAGGGTTTTAGGGAATTTAGTGTACATTTGTAATTGTATTCAGAATGAAATCCTACAAGGACTTTTTAAAGAACCATATGCAACTAAAATGACATAAATTGGTTTTGTAATACAGTAGTAAATGTTTCTTTTGTGAATTGACACATTGACACAATTATTCAACCCCTTAAAGACTACCACTCTGAAGAACAGAGGTTCATTCAAGTGTTTTCAATCAGGTATTGAAAACACCTGTGGATGTCACGGAGCAGCAATAAAGCATAATAAGCACCAATTAGGCAGCTTTAAAATGACTGGGATACTCAGCTCCTTCTAGACATTTACTGGTGTGGTTACAAACATGGTGAAGTCAAGAGAATGGTCCAGGAAGACAAGAGAAGAGGTGATTACTCTTCACAGGAAGGGCAATGGCTATAAGAAGATTGCAAAGATGTTAAACATACCAAGAGAGACCATAGGAAGCATCATTCGCAAATTCACGATGTCACGGAGCAGCAATAAAGCATAATAAGCACCAATTAGGCAGCTTTAAAATGACTGGGATACTCAGCTCCTTCTAGACATTTACTGGTGTGGTTACAAACATGGTGAAGTCAAGAGAATGGTCCAGGAAGACAAGAGAAGAGGTGATTACTCTTCACAGGAAGGGCAATGGCTATAAGAAGATTGCAAAGATGTTAAACATACCAAGAGAGACCATAGGAAGCATCATTCGCAAATTCAAGGCAAAGGGCACTGTTGAAACGCTACCTGGTCGTGGCAGAAAGAAGATGCTGACTTCGACTGCTGTGCGCTACCTGAAGCGTAGAGTGGAGAAAAGTCCCCGTGTGACTGCTGAGGAACTGAGAAAAGATTTGTCAGATGTGGGTACTGAAGTTTCAGCTCAGACAATACGGCGCACACTGCATAATGAAGGCCTCCATGCCAGAACTCCCAGGCGCACCCCCTTGCTGTCTCCAAAGAATAAGAAGAGTCGACTGCAGTATGCCAAAAGTCATGTGGACAAACCACAGAAGTTTTGGGATAGTGTTCTGTGGACTGATGAAACAAAATTAGAACTGTTTGGGCCCATGGATAAACGCTATGTTTGGAGGAGGAAGAACAAGGCCTATGAAGAAAAGAACACCTTGCCTACTGTGAAGCATGGCGGGGGGTCAATCATGCTTTGGGGCTGTTTTGCTTCTGCAGGTACAGGGAAGCTTCAGCGTGTGCAAGGTACCATGAATTCTCTTCAGTACCAGGAGATATTGGATGACAATGTGATGCAGTCTGTCACAAACCTGAGGCTTGGGAGACGTTGCACCTTTCAACAGGACAATGATCCCAAGCATACCTCCAAGTCCACTAGAGCATGGTTGCAGATTAAAGGCTGGAACATTTTGGAGTGGCCATCGCAGTCACCTGACTTAAATCTGATTGAGAACCTCTGGTGGGACTTAAAGAAAGCAGTTGCAGTGCGCAAGCCTAAGAATGTGTCTGAACTGGAGGCTCTTGCCCATGACGAATGGGCGAAGATACCCGTAAGACACTTGTGTCAAGCTATGCTTCACGTTTAAAAGCTGTTATAACTGTAAAAGGATGTTGTACTAAGTACTAAGATTGAATGTCACTTGGGGGTTGAATAAAACTGGTAATGATGTGAGCACAGAAAAGACATTTGTGGTTATTTCATTATAAATGTTATGTTATATTTGTCTGACCTACACGTGCCTCTTTGATTTAATTGTAAGCAAGATGACTGAATGATCAAAATCAATGTCAAACTGGCCAAAACACTCAATTTCAGTGGGGGTTGAATAATTTTGAACACAACTGTATACACGTATATATATTTCAATTGGTTCTTGCCTTTAGACTTTCCCTAGATTAAATATTATTTTCATACAGTCTCTAATGCAATATATAATATTTATAAAAATTTAGGAAAGAAAGAGTAAGTGTGTCAGCAACTTCAGGTTCTTCTTAAATGATCTCTTCATGTTCTTTTGAACTCATCACAAATCATTTTTTTAGAGAAAACGCCCACATATATTTTCAAGTATGGCAGGTGCATCTCTTAGGTACTCAATCTGTATTTAATGAACCAAGAACATCTGTTATAAGCGCTGTTGAGTACTGTAAACAGTATCCCAGAAGATTACATGAAAGCAGCATTAAAACAGAATATAAAGTGGCCACTGCGGAAAATAAATTAAAAAAATCGGTGGCCAGGGAGTTCAGTGTACTCTGGCGACCTGTTCGCATTAGCAAAGCTTCTGCAACAATACAGAAGAACACAGAGTCAATAACCAAGCCAATTACACAAACTCCAATATATTGGATTACAAATCATCATTGCTGAAAGCGAGCAGAATAAATGGCGTTTTCTAATAATATATCTACAAATATATCGGAAAATAACTAACAACATACATCTAGCCTTCACTACAATACTACAATGATGAAATCGTGTCTCTCACATGATCCCCCCCCAGTCTCCCCCCAAAAAACTGCATTACAAAACCCAGTAGTAATAAGAAAGTCAAAGCCGCAAAATTGTGTAAATTACTATACATGAATGTGAATGCTAGTTACCTAATTTGTCTCATTCGGCAGATCTGATTGCTCTGGAAAGCGATATTAAAAGTAAGTGGCAGACTCTATTTGCATCCTTTCAAATCTAATTTGGTCCCAGCTCTGGTATGTTAAAGGGCGCCGAAATTTCCTGTTCATGACAGATGTGTCCTGGGATTCTATTCAAATGTGTACAGTACAGACAGTTAGGAAAAAAAGAGAACAAAGTGCACCCTCGGGCATAAACCCTCATCGGCCATTCTCCAAGGACGATGCATTAATCATTTCCATTCAGTGGTGGTTGGGTAACTGCGAGCGATCTTCAGTTCTGAGCACAAAATATTTTCTACATATGAATATGAAAGGATGACTATAAAATACCAATTTGTAAGCTTTACAAATGCTTCAGGAAATACTTTCAGTGGGCAGATTGCAGACACGACAAGAAAAATAATTTAACCAAATCTCTTAATGAACAATGTTTTATGGATGTGATATTGCAGATAACTATGCATCGGACAATGCAAGTATTCACATGCACTTATGTAATACAGTCATATGTACATATTCAATTTAAGAGCAAAGCCATTTGTAAGAAAACAATAATTAAAAAAATTATTATTTGCGGTTTTCTATTCTAGACAGATGCCTGGAACTAATGTCATTAATGTAATGTAAAGTAGTGATAAGACCTTCCAGAGTGATATGCAATGTCTTCCACCGTATCATGCAGGTTGTCTTGTTTCTCCTGGTCAAAATGTGGCATAAAAGGTTATGTTAAGCATTAGGAACTCCCTGTTGCCAGCTCTGTTACAAATGAACCAAAATAGTTGTGGCTCAACTTGTAATACTTGAGAGCCACTAACTGAAGTGACATCAATACTACCCTCAGGGTCGGAAATGAGAAAGTGAGTTATTGCAGAGACGTTGTTTGCTTTATAATTAAAATGCTTTAGAACAGTGTTTTTCAGCTCCAGTCCTCAGGATTCACTAACAGGTCAGGTTTTAAAGCTTAACCTGGGGAAATGCAGACTGAACAGCCTCTTTATTAGGTACACCTGTTCAATTGCCTGTTAACACAAATTGCTAATCAGCCAATCACATGGCAGCAACTCAATGCATCTAGACATGCTGAAGATGACTTGCTGAAATGTAATCCAAGCATCAGGATGGGGAAGAAAGGGGATTTAAGTGACTTTTGAACGTGACATGGTTGTTGGTGCCAGACGAGCTGGTCTGAGCATTTCAAAAACTGCTAATCTACTTGGATTTTCACGCACAACCATCGCTAGGGTTTACAGAGAATGGTGTGGGAAAGAGAAAATATCCAGTGAGTGGTGGTTGTGTGGACAGAAATGCCTTGTTGATGTCAGAGGTCAGAGGAGAATGGGCAGACTGGTTCGAGATGATAGAAAGGCACCAGTAACTCAAATAATCACTCATTACAACCAAGGTATACCGAATACCATCTCTGAATGCACAACGCGTCCAACCTTGAAGCAGATGGGCTACAGCAGCAGAAGACCACACCGGGTTTCATTCCTGTCAGCTCAGAACAGAAAACGTTCAGGGTTATTCAGAGAGAGGTTAAAACCTTGAGAATTGGCAGGAGAAGAGAACAATCTAGCCCAAATAGCCAATTTGGAAAGTGAGATAAATGGGAGATGTTTTCTGGTTTGACTATTTTGACCTAGAATTTTCAATTCACCAGTCATTCTCAAGGTTTTCACCTCTCTCTGAATAGCCCTGTAAGGCTACAATTTGCACAGGTTCACCAACATTGGACAATAAAAGATTGGAAAAATGTTGCCTGTCTGATGAGTTTAATTTCAACTGAGACATTCAGTTGGTAGCGTCAGAATTTGGCGCAGACAACATGAAAGCATGGATCCATCCTGCTTTGTATCAACGGTTCAGGCTGGTGGTGATGGTGAAATGGTGTTTTCTTGGCACACTTTGGGCCCCTTAGTACCAATTGAGAATTGTTTAAATGCCACTGCCTACCTGAGTATTATTGCTGACCGTGTCCATCCGTTTATGACCACAGTGTACCATCTTCTGATAGCTACTTCCAGCAGGATAATGCACCACGTCACAAAGCTCAAATCATCTCAAACTGGTTTATTGAACATGACAAAGAGCTCACTGTACTCAAATGGCCTCCACAGTCACCAGATCTCAATCTAATAAAGCACCTTTGGAATGTGGTGGAACGGGAGATTTGAATCATGGATGTGCAGCCAATAAATCTGCAGCAACTGTATGATACTATCATGTGAATATGGATCAAAATCTCTGAGGAATGTTTCCAACACATTGTTGAATCTATGCCACAAAGTATTAAGGCAGTTCTGAAGGCAACAGGGGGTCCAACCCGGTACTAGCAAGGTGCACCTAATAAAGGGGCCGGTGAGTATATATATATATACAGTTGTGTTCAAAATTATTCAACCCCCACTGAAATTGAGTGTTTTGGCCAGTTTGACATTGATTTTGATCATTCAGTCATCTTGCTTACAATTAAATCAAAGAGGCACATGTAGGTCAGACAAATATAACATAACATTTATAATGAAATAACCACAAATGTCTTTTCTGTGCTCACATCATTATCAGTTTTATTCAACCCCCAAGTGACATTCAATCTTAGTACTTAGTACAACATCCTTTTACAGTTATAACAGCTTTTAAACGTGAAGCATAGCTTGACACAAGTGTCTTGCAGCGATCTACGGGTATCTTCGCCCATTCGTCATGGGCAAAAGCCTCCAGTTCAGTCACATTCTTAGGCTTGCGCACTGCAACTGCTTTCTTTAAGTCCCACCAGAGGTTCTCAATCAGATTTAAGTCAGGTGACTGCGATGGCCACTCCAAAATGTTCCAGCCTTTAATCTGCAACCATGCTCTAGTGGACTTGGAGGTATGCTTGGGATCATTGTCCTGTTGAAAGGTCCAACGTCTCCCAAGCCTCAGGTTTGTGACGGACTGCATCACATTGTCATCCAATATCTCCTGGTACTGAAGAGAATTCATGGTACCTTGCACATGCTGAAGCTTCCCCGTACCTGCAGAAGCAAAACAGCCCCAAAGCATGATTGACCCCCCACCATGCTTCACAGTAGGCAACGTGTTCTTTTCTTCATAGGCCTTGTTCTTCCTCCTCCAAACATAGCGTTGATCCATGGGCCCAAACAGTTCTAATTTTGTTTCATCAGTCCACAGAACACTATCCCAAAACTTCTGTGGTTTGTCCACATGACATTTGGCATACTGCAGTCGACTCTTATTCTTTGGAGACAGCAAGGGGGTGCGCCTGGGAGTTCTGGCATGGAGGCCTTCATTACGCAGTGTGCGCCGTATTGTCTGAGCTGAAACGTCAGTACCCACATCTGGCAAATCTTTCTCAGTTCCTCAGCAGTCACACGGGGACTTTTCTCCACTCTACTCTTCAGGTAGCGCACATCAGTCAAAGTCAGCATTTTCTTTCTGCCACGACCAGGTAGCGTTTCAACAGTGCCCTTTGCCTTGAATTTGCGAATGATGCTTCCTATGGTCTCTCTTGGTATGTTTAACATCTTTGCAATCTTCTTATAGCCATTGCCCTTCCTGTGAAGAGTAATCACCTCTTCTCTTGTCTTCCTGGACCATTCTCTTGACTTCACCATGTTTGTAACCACACCAGTAAATGTCTAGTAGGAGCTGAGTATCACAGTCATTTTAAAGCTGCCTAATTGGTGCTTATTATGCTTTATTGCTGCTCCGTGACATCCACAGGTGTTTTCAATACCTGATTGAAAACACTTGAATGAACCTCTGTTCTTCAGAGTGGTAGTCTTTAAGGGGTTGAATAATTGTGTCAATGAAGAATTCACAAAAGAAACATTTACTACTGTATTACAAAACCAATTGATGTCATTTTAGTTGCATATGGTTCTTTAAAAAGTCCTTGTAGGATTTCATTCTGAATACAATTACAAATGTACACTAAATTCCCTAAAACCCTTTACAGCATTGGGGGTTGAATAATTTTGAACACAACTGTATATATATATTTATTATTGCAGAAGGCATTTGTACATGACAGCAATTCAAAGAACTGCATCGCAGAGCTCCTGTGCTACACTCTCCATATGCAGCACCGAACTCTGGGTAAGACATGCAAATGACGTCTCAGGGTTATTCAAAGAGATCCGAATTGTGGCCGAAAGGTAACCGAACAGTGAAATTCAGCATTCGGTTACCTTTCCTGGCCATTCGGCTATTCAGAGAGCAGGCAGTTTGCCATATCTTGGCGAATTGCCTGCACATACGGTGCCTGTTCGTTGCCTGTTCGAGGACAGTGAATTCCCATAGAGAAGCAATGCTTCGGCTATTCAGAGAACACAAAACAGCAGTGAAAAGTTACCGGATTGCCCTGCTGTTCGGTGGTTTCATTCAACAGATTTATTCAGACGAATCCCATAGGCTTCAATGTTAAAAATATTCCCATTTTAATCCAATATCTAATAAACCGTTGATTATAATATTCTGCAGTAAAGAGTCTCTTTATTTATAGATTTTTTTATGATCTTTTAGAAATTTTTGGGGATTTTTTTGCAAACGTTTGTTCTGTTTTTTCTATTTTATGTAACTGCCCTTTTTATTATCATTCATTGGATCTTATATGTAAATTCCAGACATTTTCGCTCAGTAGTTTTTTTTGCAAACAGCGTTTCTATTTTCCAACTTTCAAGCATACTGGGGTTTTTTCACCTCCTTCGTCTGCGTATCGGGTTTTTCCGGCGGGTGCTCTGTGCTGTGATCAGTGGCTAGTCGGGTTTCTCCGGCGTGTTCGGCAGGGTTGATCCAGATGTTTTTGCGGATTTCGGCGAGCGTTCGCGGGGTTTTACGGTGAGTGTTCGTCAGGTTTGAGGTGAGTGTTCTGCTGGTTTGCGGTGGGTTTTCCCTGCACTGCGGGGGCCCTGCAGTGCTTGCTGAATACATCGCAGGGTCGGCGAACTAGGATCACCGAATCGCCCCGAAATGCAGGGAACGAAAAGTCACTGAGCGTACGGTGACTTTTCGATTCTCTTTGAACCCTTCAATCATGTGGTTGTGGTGGAAGGCAAAACATGAGATAAAAAGCCTTCAAACTGTAATTAATAAAGTCTATTATTGCAGAAGCATGTCTTACCTAGAGTCCTTTGCTGCATATGGGGAATGTAGCACAGGAGCTCTGTGATGCAATTCTTTGAATTGCTGTGATGTGCAAATGGCTTCTGCAATAATTAACACCCATTAGCTCCAGGTCCCTATAAATCCCCCCCCTGTCTCCAATTACCACTAGGTCCCTGTAAATCCCTCCATCAGCCATTACCCCCAGGTCCCTGTAAATCCCCCCAACTTCCATTACCCCAGGTCTCCATAAATCCCCCAACTCCCATTACCCCCAGGTCCCTATAAATACCAGCCCAGTACCCATTACTCACAGGTCCACATAAATCACCCCCAGCTCCAGGTCTCCTCCTGCACACTACACAGGCAGCATGTTTGGCTGCACATTACTGGAGCAGGCACACTCCTAGACAGCCAGGTGTCCTTTATGAAATGCTGAAATGCCAGGCAAGCTGTTCAGGACCCTTTCAGCTGTCCGGGGAGTGCCTGTGCCATGGCATTAAATAAGCTGCTGCTCTTTACGGTACCTGTTTATCCTAAGTGCCCAAACAGAGGAGCAAAGGTCCCGGAGGCCTGACACAGAGGGACGGGTCTGACTTCACTCATAGTGGGCCGGCCGACCTAGATGAGCCCCAGGCGGCTGGCCAATCTAGACATGCCCCAGGCTTCGGCCCACTGAGCCATTGGCCCACCGGGATCCTCCCGGTAGTGCAAATGGCCAGTACATGCCTGTTGCCATTGTTGCAATGGCGAACAATGCTGATGTTTTACAAAGAAAAATCCAAACAGCCACAGGAAAAGCTACACTGTGAACACTTACACTTTCTGATAACCCCCCATGTAATTACAGATTAGTTTACCTGAATCATTCTGAATGTTAATATGTAGAGGTGGGAAACCTTAACACCGATAGGAAAAGAAAGGATTGTTCAGCATCATTTAAGAGTGTATTTCAAATGTAATAAAAACTTAAATTATAGGCTGATACCATTCAATGTCCAGGTTTACCTTCCCACAGTTATGAAGAGCCACGGATTGTAAATAATTTCCAATCAGTGGTGTCTAATACAGAGGGTTACAGTGCAAGTAATAAAGACCTTGGTCTGAATCTGATTTTCTTCCCAGTAGGGAGCTCTTACAAGTCTATCAACGTAGAAATAAGAGACAGAAGATTCTTCTTTCATTCTCTTCAGTCATGCACATTTAAAACGCTGCCTCTGTTGACCTCTCCAAAGTTACAGTCTTTGTACGCACAGACAGTCTCTAGTGTGGTTCGTTTATGAGAAGGTTTAGATATTTTTTTTACTGTTTCATTTTTACCAAAAAGAAAAATTGCTTTCAGAAGCTACGGTTTGGAAATATTCTGGGTCATACGTGATACCTGCATTTGACACAAGGGGATTTCTCATTGTCACAGCAAAATATTTGTGCAACTGCAAAATTATATATGATAGATAGATAGATAGATAGATAGATAGATAGACACATATAGGTCTATTCACTAAAAGGTGAAACTCAGGAGAATTGGCAGGAGAAGACAACAATCTAGACCAAATAGCCAATTTGGAAAGTGAGATAAATGGGAGAATTTTTCTGGTTTGGCTATTATGACCGAGAATTTTCACGTCTCCTGCCAATTCTCCAGAGTTTCACTTTTAGTGAATAGACCTGATAGATAGACAGACAGATAGATAGACACATACAGGGTTATTCAGAGAGAGGTGAAAACCAGGAGAATGGCTGGAGAAGTGAATATTCTAGGTCCAAATAGCCAAAACAGAAAAATTCTCCCATCTATCTCACTTACCAAATCGGCTATTTGGTCTAGATTGTTCTCTTCTCCTGCCATTCTCCTGGTTTTCACCGCTCTCTGAATAACCCTGATAGAATGGATAGATAGATAGATACGTAGATAGGTATGGATAGATAGACAGATAGAATGGATAGATATATAAATAGATAGGTAGAAAGGTATGGATAGATATAAAGAGGTATAATAGATAGATATGGATGTATAGGTATAGAGAGATAGATATAATAGATATAAAGGATTGATGAATAATAGGTAGATAGATGTAATAGATAGGTATGGATAGATAAAGATAGGTATAGATACAGTAGATACATAGATATGGATAGATAGATAGATAGATAGATAGATAGATAGATAGATAGATACAGTAGATCTGTAGATAGAAAGATATTCAGGAAAGGAAAGGTGGCTCCCAAAGATAATGAAGATAAATAACATTTTAGGAGACCTCTGCCTAGTACATTACCAGAAAAAAATGAGCACATCTAACTTGACACAATGTAAAATATTCAACGTCATTTATGTTAGACAAAATCGCTTGAGGGAATAGAACATGAAACACACTGGAAGCCAAATCCTTTGAAGGCTTCCAGCATTTCTGCGTTGATACAGGACCATTGCCATAACTTACGATGGATGTTACACAAAAACATTCCGAATGGACCACTTCCGATATTTATTAAGAGTTTTAAGTTACAGATGGTGTTGATTAAAGTTACCAATTTTATTACACCTGCTCATTAAAATCATGGGAAACTGGCACTCTTTTATCACACTCTGCACCCTTTCGAACATCAAATGTGCAAGAAAATGTTGCTAAAACCACAAACTGTAAACCTTGTGAAAATTCAGCTGCAATATGGAAGCTTTACTGAAACAGCAAACTCTCGTTTACTTGTTTGTTTTTATCCTCTAAGTTGTTTTATGTGTTTGTACTTTTTTCTCCATGCGGTTTTGTATATTTTATTAAAATAAAGACAGACTGCAAGAGCCAACATGTAATCAAAGTGTATGTTTTTGAGAACATCACTTCTCTCCTGGTGATTAAAATCAGAAGTAAATTATGTGTTGTAGGAGGCAGTGGAACTTGAATGATATAGTGCAGTTCATTATGTTTCTCCAGTGGAACTGAAATACATTCCTTTTGATTATATGGCTCAGAGAACATTTATTTGTTGAATTAGATGTTCAAGAAAACAGGTACACTAGGCAATACAGTTGCAATACAGTTTCAGGCTTGACTTGATAGCAAAGACATTCGCGTATATTAACTGATACAGTAACAACCGTTCACATTTCTTAATCATTACATGTTCCAATACTGGTAGTCTCAGAGGCAATGTTAGAGATTTAAGGCTTATTCTAGCTGAGAAAGTAATAGAAAGCTTTGAACGGAAATATGCTGTGCGTTCCTCTATCCATTAACAACTCCCAATTACTGGCTCTATTATTGTGAAAGTACACTGGGAACTATCTACTTCTAATTTCCTTTTGTTAGCAGTGAGAGGAGGCATCAGGTCGCACCAGAGAAGAGAACAGAAATGGGTATGCCTCCGTTTATTATGTTTTTGTGTTAAGTGATTTTACCATTGCAAATCACTTAAAGAAACAAACTACTCGTCATGACTACTTTAGTGTTTTATAGTGGTCAGGTCGAGTGAAAAAATGGGTGAAGTGGAGAAGTTTCCTCCACCCCACCCTACATACCCAGCAGCCAAGATTTTTGAATTTCCCAGCTGCCGGCCACCAGATCCAGCTCACAGAAAGTGTGACGACATCACTGAGATTGCCTGTGATAGCAAGCATTGTCAGAGAGACAGCTGATGGATTGGTTCTCCGCAAGCGCATGCAGCTCCAATCCATTTTTCTGCGCATGCACTATAGAACTTGCGTACAGAAAGTGTGAGAGTCCTGAGCAATTTGCATAGCCACAAAAAATACATAGTAAAGCTACAGAGACTTCCGGATTCAGAAATCCCTGAGCTGAAGAGGAGGAGCTGCGCTCTCCAAGGGACAAAAGGTGATTAAAATCACCTAGAATAAAAAAATATTAAAAAATAATTAGGCAGATGCTGTCAGCAGCATCTGCCCAATTATCTAAGGGTAAAAAAGGGAACTCGATGTTTTTATCCCTTTAACACCAGTTTTCTGAGAGTTAGCATTATTATTTTCTTTTCAAATATCAGCTTGAGACAAGAATAATGAGCAATCTTGGAATTGCCCGTTATTTTCTTGCTGCTCGCAAATTATCACTTCTTATAAAAAATTATCGGAAGCGTTAACATACACTTAACTGGTGCAACAGCTGAGTCGTGGCATCTCAGCTGCAATTGAACAGGAACCGTTATGATTAATGAGTGAGCCGTTGCGTATAACAGCTCACTCATTAATTATAACGGCTCTCTTGGCCCTAAGAGTCTGAAAGTGAACTACCAATCAAGCTTACAATAGTTAAAATTGTATGTAAATCACATGTAGCATTAGCGCCTCCTAGGGGCATTACTGAAAACTGCAGAGGTTGTTAATGTTCTTAATTTCCTCTCTTTTTCTTTTGTCTTTCTTCAGATAAGCATCTTCATGACACACTTATCCAACTATGGCAATGACCGTCTTGGTTTATATACATTTGTTAATCTGGCCAAATTTGTTCAAATGTGGACTAATTTAAAACTGCAGACTCTGCCTCCGGTGCAGTTGGCGCAAAAATATTTTCAGCTCTTTCCTGAGCAGAGGGACGCTATCTGGCAGGTGAGTGTCTAAAAGCGAGAGCAATGTGAACCGTCGGCCAAACATGCATAAAATCTATTATTTTCCTGCAATTATACTATGCGCTGCGCCCTAGAAATACATATAATGCATTTTATACAGAATCCTTTGCAACATTTCTGAATACATCGTACGTTACAATAGCCTACATTTTCTGTCCCTTCAGAAATTATATAGGCAATACCGATATGGTTCTGTGAGATTTTATTCACAATGTTCTTGAATTGTGGAAATGAGCCAAAACTCGGCAGATAAAATAGCATATTTCCATTTTTTAAACTTTCTGTCTAAAGAGCCTGAGGATAAGAGTCTCGCTAGACAATCTTACAATATAAATAGTGCAAACCATAGTGTAACATACTGAAAGCTGATGAAAATATATCTTCTATTTTCATACTTTCCCTTTCTCCTACTGCAATTTTTTTCGCCCAACCAGGACAAGCTGTGCTGAATGTATGTTCACTGTTTCTTGCAGGCTTATTTTATGCATGGGAGCAGATTTACAAACAGTTAGCAATGTATTAATTTGAATAAATGTTGCTTTTCCAAACTTTTATTATGTGCTCCTAAATGGCGCCTGGATGGATGTGCAGAAGCACCTCTAGAATATGAGAAACCTTTATCAATAGCCAATTATTCATCAAAAACATTCAGTGCTAAATGGAAAAATAAATTGGTTAAAGGAAGATGCCATAACAGAATATCGGGGTTATTCAAAGAGAATCGAAAAGTCACCGCACGTTCGTGACTTTTCGTTCTCTTCAATTCGGTACGATTTGGCGATCCCATTTCGGCGACCCTGCGGTGTATTCAGCAAGCACCACAGGGATGTCGTAGTGCAGGGAAAAGCCGCCGCAAACCTGACGGACACTCACCACAAAACCCAGGCGAATGCACACCGAAACCGGCAAAAACATCTGGATTAACCCCACCGAACACGCCGGAGGAACCCGAGAAGGAGCCGATCACAGCGCAGAGCAGCCACTGGAAAAACCCTACACCGCAGACGAATGGAGTGAAAAAAAGAAAAAACAGTACGCTTGAATGTTTGAAAAGTGAAACGCTGTTTGCAAAGAAACTACTGAACAAAAATGTCTGAAATTTACATATAAGATCCAATGAATGATAATAAAAAGGGCTGTTACAGAAAAAAGAAAAAACGATTTAAAAAAAACGGAAAAAAAATGTTTGCAAGAAAATCCCAAAAAATGCCTAACCGGTCCTAAAAAATCTGAAAATAAAGACCCGTTTTACTGCACAATATTATAATGAATGGTTTATTAGATATTGAATTAAAACGGGAATATTTTTAACATTGAAGCCTATGGGATTCTCCTGAATAAACTTGTTGAATGAAACCACCGAATGGCAGGCGCAATTCGGGAACCTTTCACTGCTGTTTTTTGTTCTCTGAATAGACGAAGCAGTGCTTCTCTATAGGGATTTCACTGCCCTCGAACAGGCACCGAACAGGCACCGTATGTGCAGGCAATTCACCAACATTTGGAGAACTGCCTGCTCTCTGGATAGCCGAATGGCCAGGAAAGGTAACCGAATGCTGATTTGAGCGTTCGGTTACCTTTTGCCAACAATTCAGAGCTCTTTGAATAACCCTGTATGATTACTGTCCTACTCCCTTCTATGACGTGATTTATATTATTTGATGGGCTGGGTGGAGTAGAGGTAACATCACTGTTCTATAACAGTGCAGACACAGGTTTGAATCCCGGCAAGAGCACCTCTCCAGTAAGTGTCCTTGGGCAAGACACCTAACGGTACATACTCTCCACCCAGGACATACTTGAAAATGAGAGAAATCTCAATGTATCCTTCCTGGTAAAATCCTTTCTCAAAAAAAAGTTGCTTTTTTTCAAATTTGTGCCTCTTCAATCCTTTGAAGGAGTTCGCTTACAGGCTATGTAATCAAGTGTGGAAGGTATGTCCTGCAGCACCCGGTTTCTTTTCTGGTGCCCCAAGATTTGTTTTGGTTTTGGTGAAAGCATCACATTGAGGCATTAAATGTGGCGTTGGTATCATAAACGTATATCCTGACTTGAGTTATTGCGACTGGCAAGACTAAGCTTGACTGGTATGCCCTTTGTGGGCGTTTCACACCTTCTCTCTGTCTCAACTTTATTTCCACCAGTTTTGGTGACATGGCAATATTGTGATTACACTACTAATATCACGGGCCAGCAACCCTTGGCTCTCCTGATGTTTTGGCACTGCATCTCCCATGATGCTCAGCCATTCAATAATTGGCTGAGCCTCAGGGGATATGTAGTTCCAAAACATCTGGCCAAGGTTGCTGACCTCTCGCTAACATACTTGTAACAGAGGCATAGCTAGACCACATGGAGAACCACCCTACCAGCCTCCCTTGTGCAGCAAAGCTCCAGATGCCAACAACCACTACTGCTCATTAAGCAGGGCAAAGAAAGCCAACCCGCTGCAACTGAGTGCTCCTCTTTTACCCTTAATGGTCACCAAATACATAAACTGGTGGGGAAGACTTTATCACTGTCATTATGCTACTGGAGTGGAGGAGTGTGAAGCAGTGGGATGTATGTGTTCTGTGCTGCATGCATTCAAGAGACAACATTGCAACAATGTGGCATCAAACTATGGGTAATAGATGTAAGAGTTTAATGCTTTTAATTTAATGAGGGTGTCTTCCCTGGCGTTAAAACAATTAGAGCACCAGGAAAAAACCCAAGACAGAACTCCACATTTAAGATTGCCCAGCCAATCCCTGGACATTTGGGATGTCTGGCCATGTATCACACGCATACCATGTACATAATGGAGTATTATTAGCACCTAATACAATACGATGGAACATACATGCACGTGGCATTCTCAATCAGGTGTTTATTTTCTGACATGAAAAGGTCACTCTCATATATGGTTATTTACACACATTTTTAAATCTTATTCTCTTAAACTATTCAGAAGAGAATGTGTATTAAATAAATAAATCACACTTTGTAACTATGTTTTTGCATCCATAAATCACAATTATGGTGATCAAGAGAACTCATTCATATACAAAACACAATTTTCTGTTCGATATAGAATGAGAGTTCTTATGTAACTTAAAAAGGTCTTTGATGGAAAAACAATGTTCCAAAACCTTATTTCATTAAAAAAAAAAAAAAATTAAAGCAATTGCTCAAAATGGCTGGAGTTTCACAACTGTATACATGATAATGGAGTGGTTATATATATTTTCATATGCGGCTGAAAAATATACTATAGAACGAAAGCGCCGCGATGTCCGCCGGAAGGGAGCCCCAACCAACCGATCTCCACAAGGCAACCACCTTAGGAAAGGGACGCTGCCAGCCCCAAATATCGCCAGGATGGTGATTTGGTGTTTTTTAAGATATTGGGACTAACACTCTGTAATGTGAACACGATTCACTGTGGGAAGAGGTGATCGTGGGGCGCCCCATTCAGAGGGTTAGTAAAGGGCCCCAAAATTTCTGATGGCTGGCTGGCCTGCTCAACCTCATTGCATAGGTACCCACATAGAACACCTACTGTTCCCAACCACATATGTATTAGGACTAATGAGAGAAAGAGGGTTTGTGAGGGTCCGGAGGACGAGCAACAGCACTAGTGGCCTGCTCTACGGTTGGGCCCGCTCAGGTCTCACAAGGTTTTAGCTTGCTTGTGCCATTACAGGGATGAATGCTCCATATGCAAATCAGCCTGCTCTCAACCAAAAAGGGTGGCCAGTACTGACTGCCAAGGAGGTCATCCCTGCCGAGAGGTGCAGCAACCCCCGACGATCGTTTCGGCCTTGTTAGGCCTCGTCAGGAGGGTATAGCTGACACCCCTCAAGGCACATCAAGCAAGAGGTCCACGTCTGGATGACCCTGTAAACTTATAGTGAGAGAAAGGGGGGTTGTGAGGATCCTGAGGATGAGCAACAGCACTAGTGGCCTGCTCGATGGCGGGTGCCCGCTCAGGTCTCACAAGGTTTTAGCTTGCTTGTGCCATTACAGGAACGAATGCTCCATATGCAAATCAGCCTGCTCTCACCCAAAAAAGTGTGGCCAACCCCCGACGATCGTTTCGGCCTTGTTAGGCCTCATCAGGAGGATATAGCTTACACCCCTCTAGGCACATCAAGCAAGGGGTAAACGTCTGGAAGATCCTGTAAACTCATGCCCGCACAGGTCTCACAAGGCCGAAACAATCGTTGGGGTAGCTGCACCTCTCGTGCAGGGATGACGTCCTTGGCAATCAGTACTGGCCATCCATTTTGGGTGAGAGCAGGCTGATTTGCATATGGAGCATTCATCCCTGTAATGGCACAATCAAGCTAAAAAATTGTGAGACCTGAGCGGGCCCCACAGTAGAGCAGGCCACTAGTGCTGTTACTCATCCTCAGGACCATCACAAACCCACCTTTCCCTCTGAATTAGGACTAAATGCATTTTTAAGCTATTTTAAAAGAAATACCCTGTCTGCCGTTGCAGAACATCTAATAACCCATCAAATATATTGAAGGAATCACTAACCATTTGGGTCCCCATAAATATGAATAAGGAGTTAAGCAAGTCTAAGGGGGTTATTCAGAGAGCACCGAAATGTCACCGACATAACGGTGCTCTCTCGTTCCCCCGCATTTCCTTGCACTTCGGGGAATCAAATTTCCCCACCCTGCGGTGAATTCAGCATTCACTGCAGGGTCCCCAGAGTGCAGGATAAAGACTTCGTAAACCCTTCGTAAACCTGCCTAAAACCCACCGTAACCGCCGCAAAAAACACGCCGAACATGTCAGAAGAAGCCGACGAGCTGCCGAATACAGTGCAGACCAGCTGCCAGAAAAAGCCGACAAGCTGATGAACGGGGTAGAAAAAAACCCCAATACGATTGAA
Source organism: Leptobrachium leishanense (assembly GCA_009667805.1). NCBI lineage: Eukaryota > Metazoa > Chordata > Amphibia > Anura > Megophryidae > Leptobrachium > Leptobrachium leishanense. The sequence goes on along the minus strand of CM019063.1, from coordinate 415,948,186 downwards.
AGGGTCAAAATTGAAATGCTGTTTGCAAAAAAAACTACTCAACAAAAATGCCTGGAATTTACATATAAGGTCATATGAAGAATAATAAAAAGGTCTGTTACAGAAAAAAGAAAAAACGCTTTTAAAAAAAAAACGGAAAAATTTATTTGCCGAAAGATCCTAAAAAATCTTCTGAATAAAGAGACTTTTTGCTGCAGATTCAAATCATAAACGGTTTATTAGATATTGAATAAAGATGGGAATATTTTTAACATTGAAGCCTATGGGATTCGCCTGAATAATCCTGCTGAATAAAAGCACAAACAGCAGGGCATTTTGGCAACTTTCACTGCTGTTTGGTGTTCTGTGAATAGATTAGCCATTGCTTCTCTATGGGGGATTTCACTGCCGTCAAACAGCACCGTACTTGTAGGCAGTTCGCCAAAACTTGGCGAACTGCCTCCTCTCTGAATAGCCGAATGGCTTGTTCCTGACCTTTTCCTTATAAGATTCCCTTTCTGCTGGCAGGTTTTTGGAAGAGTTGTGATTTTCCATTTTGTAGACGTAGTATAAGGCTAGGGTCAGACGAACGCATGTTTTGCGTCGTCCACGAAAAAGTGCTTTTGAACGAATGGACGTATTTTTTCACGGAATACGCGATAGCGGTCATACGATCCGCATTTTCGTCTGTGATTTTGTACGGATCATCAATAAAACACTTTTTGCGTCTGGACGTTATGCAGGCCGGACATTAGCGGCGTCTGACGTCTCCTAATCACGCACACACGCCGCTAGCGGACGCAGCGCACTCTGTACATCAGTACTAGCGGTTTCTCGTTCTCGAAAAAAATGCATTCGTTTGCCGCTTGCCTTGCGTGGCCGAACTTTCGTGCGGCCGTACTTCGTATATTGCCCGTCATTGGCCGTCATTTGCTGCTACTACGGCCGTGATAAAGTACGGCTGCACGCGCGTTCGCACTGCGTTCGTCTGACTCCAGCCTAAATCAGCATAAATTTTTAGGCTTTGCTTAACACAATTTATTTGTAGTGCAAATGATGTTTTGCACATTCCATAATGAGCACAGAGCAGGCAAATGCACAGCAAGCTCGCAGGATATCTGCAGCGACTCAAGACTCTAACAGCAAAATGATCAGAAGCGATCAAGCAGGACCTTGCAGAAATTAAAATTCTTCACACTATAGCTAATTTTTGACTTGTAACCCTAGCCTTTATGTGTTGAAATTTTGAATATTTAATAAAGGAAAATACGTTTTTTTTTATACTTGGACACCAGAATGTGTCACTTTGTTACTCCCTGAGATAGATAAATAGAGAAATCATATTTTGTAACTAAACCCTCACCAATTTAAAACCTAAGGGCAGTATTACATACTTGGTGCTTACTTAACCAGAGCTGTTGTAAACTTACCAGAGCCATTATAGTCTATGGAGTTGTTACGTTTACAACAGCTCTGGTTAAGTTAGCAGCAACTTTGTAATATAGCCCTAACTGTGGCGTCCTCTTGTGTAAGCGTTAACGCCAGGATAAGTGATTTTAATGCATGCCCGCCATATTACCTTCCTAACGCTAAACCTGTGTAAAATCTGTTAGCGCATCAGTGATTGCACTAGCTTGCGTGAGCTTACTGTACTTTGCACACCCTATACTTAAAATGGAGGGCGCGATCAGTAATTAGCATTAAGATAAGTAAGGTATTTACAAAGTCCTAGCGCTAATTACCGCAGTGATGCACAAACCAAAAATTTAGCTACACCTTAAAGCTGGTGCTGCCTGATTCCAATTTTGCAACATCATTTGGCACCCCCTAAACCCCTCATATATCCGATACTCACCTCTCATCCCGTGACTAGAACGTTGGCCGATCTGCTGCTTCTCCTGGCCGAGAGCAGAGTGAGACTGGGGACAAACAGTTCCCAGTCTCACGCCGCAATGCTGAGCAATCTCGCCAAAACGAGATTGTGCAGGGCTCGAGGCCTGGTAGTGCAACGCTACTTGGAGTCCTGTGGACTCCAGGAAGTGATCCTCATGGCGGCGTGGAAGCACTACCACGAGTATTACTGCGGGTAGCGCTGCGTTCCTGGGCAAAGTGCCATTGTAGCACCTGCACTGGAATCTAACACTAAAATGGGGATGCTACGGGGAAACCTGCAGGCACAGGTTTTCCCCATCGGTGACCCCGTTTTAGTGTTAGGTAGGAAATAGTGCCCTAAGTCGGGTGTTATTAAATCTTTGGATATATGTTTGGGTGGTTTGCTCTGAATTTTGTATGTTGCATTTATTGATCCCAAATGCACAGTTATGAGATATGTATGTCTGAGTTGTGTGCAGCCTTCTGGCTGTGTATGTATAAATATGGTTGTATAGAGGATGAATGTAACCTTTGATATTATTTTAATCAAGGCACATGGTAGTGAATGTTAAACATGTCATAGGTCTTCATGGTTGACCATCACATTGAATGATGTGTATTAAATGACTAACTTACTAATTTAGTAAACAGGAGAATCCCTGCATTAATGTACTGTCTGAGCCACACTGGTAATATATTAAATGGTATTTCTTACCTGACAATCACAATTAATTATGCTGTCTTAACTTGCAGACACATCATCATACATCATTTTCCTCACCTGTGTTTAGTCACCCTAAGGCAACCCTCTCCACAAGTGTTATTTATCTCTCTCTAAGGCTACTTATTTATTTAAGATTTTGTTAAATGAGTAATTATCTTACCCACAATGTCTTATCCAAGATTGATAAACTGTCTCCTTCTCAATGTCACTTTCAGTAAAGGAGACTGTCTTAGAATGAAGTAACTTATTTAAGTGTTATAGCATTTTGGTTTGCCATTTAAGATAGCTGGAGACAGAGCCTTGCTGCAGAGATTACTTTCTCTTATAAATTGCATCAGGACTTGAAGTAGAGCCATAGGGATTTCTATTTTAGGACAACATGAATTTACTAGCTGCCCAATCTCTCATTTCTCTTTCTGAGTATTCATTTTGACATTATAGAAATAAATTATTGCCAAAAAAGTGCTACTGTTTTTCAAAGAGAAACAAGAGCACATGGTTCATACAATCAAGAGGCTTCATTGTTTTGAGACAATATTTTGGTTTTAAAGTTTTGTCTTCACAAATATTAATATACTTGAGTTTGTTACAGTTAATGTTTTCTGAGTAAGCATATGAAAGTGTGATTGTACTGTATTTATGGGCCATTGGTGTTCTCGTAGTTTTCAAAGTAAGTCCTATTGAATCCAGTTTGGTAAAAGAAGCACTATAGCAATTGATACCATTTCCTTATTTTGTGCTTAGAAGAAGTTAACCTATTTTCACCAGCTTTTAGAAGCTCAGAATTTGACTGTCATAGAGCTCGGTATCTAGTGTGGGTATCTCCATGCAGTAGGCACCCTTTAGCCATCAATCTCCCAAAGAAATATTGCTATAGCCCAATCACATACATTTAATATCTGGAACTCATCGTAGGGTAAAAACAAAGACTTCAGCTCTATATTTTGATTAATACAGCAGAATATATCTCACAGGGCATACCCGGAGAGAAACATGAGAATGAATGGGACAACACACACAGGGGATGGACAGCTCAACCAGGGTAAAACACACCCAGACATAAACATGCCGAACTGCCTCCTTCTCCCCTACTTGCACCCTGGTTTAACAGAAAAAGGAACTCTACACACCGTATGGCAGGGAGGACAAGGGCATAGATCCAGAACTGGCTCTCTCCAGGTACAAGGTGCAGAAGCAAAGACCTGATGTAACCCTGCCCTCAAGGATATTTGGGAGCATGGAAAGTTTTTTATATCAAGGACAGTGGTTATACAATATGCTGGGGCACACCTAAAACAGCATGCTACGTGGTTTACGTACAAAAGGTATAAATTACAAGGAATAAACTTTTAAGTTAGGGAAATAGCACAGTACATATTACACGTTAGTTTACAATGACCAAATCAGGGAATAAGACCACAGATAACATGGACACCCTGTACCTATATACAGCATTGGGTGACTTTGACAGGAGAGAGGACTGGGGAACTGTATGAGATGTCAGACCCACCAAATCCGCAGTCCCACCCCTCCCCAAAGCATTTCCAGGTCCATGTGCCCCAAGTCCCAGTTGACTACCATCACATTGTTTGTTGTTCACAGGAAAACAGTCCTCTGTTATTTGCCATTAATTTTATGACTCTCTGTACAGACATTCAGCAAAAGGCAAACAAGGGGCCAAATAACCTTCTTAGATGTAAACAAAATAGTCTGCAGCTACTAAAGGGATACTCTAGAGTAAAAATGAAAGGCAGGAATGGGGAGAAGTTAAACATTATCCCCTCCTGATCCTTTTTTGCAGATCTCTTCCATTTTTTACCTATTTAAATTGTTTAAAAACTTACCTGCTTTCGAGTGCCTTTCCGTCCTTCAGATGTGGCATACAGTCGATTTCCTGCAAGCTGCAGGAGTCACTTGACCATGGGGAGGCTGGACACTGGCTCGAGCGCAATGCAAGCACATTGAGAGCCATTGGCCACTTTGGGGAAAGCATCAAAAAGAGTGATTAGTGCTCACTGATCTGAGCTTCTAGGTGGCAACCCCTGCATTCGGAGGGCTGAAATAACCCTTTGAGAAGACGAAGAGTGAGAATGCACAGGTCAATAAGATCAATCAATTGACATTGAGTGGTCACAATGCCTAAAGCATCCCTTTAATCAAACCAAATTTAGTTGTAAATGAATGTTAGTAACTATAATTATAGTCTCCTCTATAGCTACATATGGAAGCAAAAGCTAAAGATGGTAATAGCTGCTGACCTGTGCAGACATCATGCTTCATTCACATTGAAGCATGGAGGCAACCATATTTCAATATACATTAGATTTCAAATATTTACTTAGCTAGCCATGAATAATTAAATTGCATTATCTTGTACAGGCTGTATTTTTAATTCATGACATTTTGGCTATTCCTTTTACATACCGCATATCTCTGGTTGTTATTATTATGTGTAGCGCAGAGTAAGACTTATTTTTAAAAAGCTGATGCCTAATAATATATTGCTGGTCCCAAAATACTTACAAAAAAAACAACCTTTTACACTTGCTCAGAATGTAGAGAGATTTCAGAACAAATGTCACCCTTTCAGTATGCCAATAAATTTGTACATTCTATTCCTTGCTGAATTCTTGCTTGTCACAGCTCTCTGCCTTATTTGTAGGTAGTCAAAATACTAATGCTGTATCATACTTGGTCTCCAGTTTTGTAACTTGCTTGTCAGACAAAAAGCCTAGCAACGACAGCAAAGTAATCCTTCGCCATAGTGATTAATAGCAATGTTTTAGAAGCTGTCATCTGTATTACAGTCTCATTACTTCCTAAAGCACCTGAATTTCTGTTCAGATGAAAAGACTATATAGTCTCTTAGAAGAGAAAACACTGTAACGCACAATATCTATCTTCTAAATGTAATTTAGCAATGTAATACAACCTTTAAGGTAATGTACAAGTGGTACATTGCAAGTCATTTGATTTCATTGTTATGTGTCAAGGCATAGGCAGTTGCATAAAAAGGACACATACATTAGAGCAGGAATGTCCTTGATTAACACAGGATTACTATATTGTAATAATAGAAAATAGGAACAGTACAAAAGCAAATAGCTCAAAACAAAAATCGCAACTGGACCTCACAAGGGGGTATCTCACCTGAAGCACCCACACCCCGTAATACAAGAACAGATTTATTGGTAGCACACACAATAACTTTCATATAAGGTACATTCAGGTGGACACCAACGCATTTCACCAAACATACTAATAGTCCTCATTACCAAGGAATACATCTCAAGATTACCAAATCCTGTTACAGGATAATACAAACTCTCAAAACTATTTACCATGATTTGATAAAAGGAGGTGCTAAACAAAATAGAAAATAACATTTAACTTTCATTTATCTATTCTTAAAATGCATGACGATGCCAAAAACACCATCACACACATAAAACAAAAAATGGAAGAAACTAATCAAGAAAAAGTATAATTTGTTAACAAGCAACACCTGGACCATATTCTCTATTTAATATCCATTTCAGCAGTGCAGCTAATCCTACTGGCTGTAATCCTGAGGTTCAAATGAAATGCGTAATTGCGGATTGAGTGCTCATCTTGGATACAGAGAGTCTGTTACTATGGTACTGCGAAAGGGGAATCAAACCCCAAGCGATTTATTAAAGGGTTTAACCACCCCTTTAGGGGTTATCCACAAAGCTACGAACTTGCCACCGAATTGTACCGTATGGTGAATTTTATTGTACGGTGCAATTTCGTGGCAGCTTCTCTATTCACTAAGCTGTCAATATGCCAAAGACTGGTAAATTGACAGCAAAATACGGAGAAGTTCACCGCAGATCGCTGCAGCTCAGTGACGTTCGGTCATCTTCCGCGGCAGCAAAATTGTCTCGTAGAGAAGTAATGGTTAATCTATTCTGAGGACAACAAACTGCACCGACGTTTCAGTGAAATACCCTGATTTCCAGTGATTCAGTTTTAACAGGTTTAAACAGGCGAATCCCATACGATTCAATGTAAAAAAATAAATACTTTTTTTTATAATTCAATCGTTTATTCTACTTTTTTTAGAAGTCTTTTATTTATTTATTTTTTGGAACACCTTTTTGTATTTTTTTTTTTTTTTTATTCCCAATATTTAGATATATATATATTTATTTGATTTACAATATTTTTAAAAGGCATTTTTTTTTCTCCTTCTGTCACAGACCTTTCTATTATTTTTTTCATAGGACCTGTTTTCTTTTAATAACACAATTTTATTGGTTTTTCAATTATACAGCAACAAGGCTCTCAAGGAAGCACATAGAGCGATGCATACTCTCAGGGAGGCAGTAACAAGATTAAACAAATAAAATAAAGGAGCTGAACCTGCTTTCTATCCCTGAGTCATAACAATGCCTCGAAATTATATGCGAATCAGTTGTAGGACGACATTAATAACAATAAAAATAATAAAGAGGGACCTTTTTATTTTTTACACAAATTTTAATGCATTTTTATTGGTTTAAACACCTATTACAAGAATAGCAGAGTTTCTTTTTTTTCTGCAGTTCGGTGGCGTTTGGTGGTCTGATCGGCGCTCTTCTGCAGGGATCGGCAGTCAGTTCTACGGTCTTCAGCGGCTTCATGTACGGCACACTTAGGGACCCTGCGGTGAATAGTGAATTCACCGTAGGGTCGGTGAAATGGAATTCCCGAAGTGACCCAAACTGTATCGAACCAGTAATTTCTGAATAACTTCTTTTGTCTCACTTTTCTCTATACATTATGGAGATTGTAGAAAGTAGAATTGCATTATATTCTGACATAAATTTTCATCTACTGCAAAAACTCCATAAGTATTTACTATTGCATTGATTGCTCACTGAGGTCTTTTCTGCGGAGAATTAGTAATTCATAAATGTGTATTGGGTATTTCCCCTTTAAGGACTTCATAATTGTCACGTACTACGCCATCTTCTGTAGTCAGCGCCTGGCAGCGCGTTCCTCGCTGCTCACTGGTTGGGTGTCGACTGTTAAGGAAACTCCTTGTGGTCACGGGTCAGGCACGCCGGCGGGGCACAGCGTAATGACGCAGTGGCCGCTGGGTTTAAACCCAGGCCCCTGAAATCCACACGTTGCCCTGACGTGGTTTTCCCATCGTCTCAGTGCTCCTCCTTATATTCTTATTTGGTTACTGTGTATAACCATTTCTTTTCTGACTACCCTGCCGGTGTTTAACCCCTTGGCTTCCCTTGTGACTACCCACTCTGAATACCAACTCTAGTATTCGGCTGACGATCATTCTGGTTACCAACTTTGGCAAATGACTGACACTCATTCTGGCGAATGACTGGCATACGGCTGACAATCATTCTGGTTTCAGGGGCCTGGGTTTTCACCCTGTTAAGACACCATCCCTAATTTTAAAACTTAAACTGCCAGTTCTAGGTTTAGGCAAAATAAAACCAAAATCTCATATATTTGCCCACATTTTTTCTTTTTACCACAAATGTCTTAGCCTAAAACTAATTTAGAGTATTCTAATTTATAAGAATAAACCTGCATATTTTGCATTGTCTGACTGTCTCTGAACAGAATTATAACTAATAAATAGAGAAATATTCTACAATGATTTGTAACATATAGCTCAGTGCACATGTTTATTTCTACATGAATATTCCATTCTAACACTTTTCTGCAGAACTGTTTTCAGAATTAGATTTTGTTAATTCAAATTATGATGAGGACAGCAGTTTCCTCATATTATACAGAATCCTTCCTTACGGCTTTTAATTTATTTCCCACAAAAAGAAAATTGTCTAAAAGTCTCCCAGATAAAAAAAACATTTGGATGTAGTTAAAGAATCAAAAATGTTAATGTAGGCATAAATAAAAAATGCTATTTTAGAAGTAAAAGTCATTTCTTTAAAGCGATTAATCTACATTCTACATATGTAACATATGGGATAAATGTCCACTGAAATATAGACTTAAAAGAAAATTATAACGACAGGGTAGTTGTTTTTAGGTAGTTTATAACATGTTAATCATTTTTAAATAAAACAATAAATTTGTGGTGATTTTAGTTTCAAAAAACTTTATCTGAAAGCAATCAAGCATGCTAATATACTGATTTGAAAGGAAAGTTTGAAAAGCAGGATCTCCATAAGATTAGGGTTGTGCACACTCAACTTGTCTAATGAAAGTAACACACTTATTATTCTTTTGGTTTTGTCCGGCGCTTTTAATACAGAGTTGCAATTGTTGAGTACATGAGGTGCAAACTCTAAAGCAGTGTTTCCCAAACCTGTCCTTAGGACTAGGGATGAGCCGAACACCCCCCGAGTTCGGTTCGGGCCCGCACCCGAACTTTCCAAATGTCCGAATCCGAACTCGAACTCAATACAAGTCAATGGGGCTGAATATTCGGTTTTTAGAGTGCCCTCCAAGAGGGCATATATGCTAGATATTTGCCATAAAAGGTGTATGGGGGTCCGGGTAGTGCCCTGGGGGACAGGAAACAAGGACAAAAACTTTAAAAAAAAACGTTTTTAAAGGGACAGTGAGTTCTCCATGAAATAAGGGTTAAAAATAAAAACGAAAAATTCCATCAAATATCGTGCCTCGGAGGTCCCCACAACCTGCCCGTGAAGTGGCGGATTTGTAAGATGTATAGAAACACTTAAAAACAAAAAAATGACGTTTCAAATGACGGTAAATGCTTTTCCTTTAATCTATCCATAAACAACTGGTCAGTCTGTATGAAAAGAGGAGACATTTTCGGACACGCAGAAAAAGTTTAGTGATTTTTTTGTCTAAATTATTGTGAAATTTATGCAGGCTTTGGATGAAAGTAACAATAGGTGCTTTAAGGCTGGGGTCAGACTAGCGCACTTTTAACGTGCGTTTAGGCGCACTTAATCACGGCCGCACTAGCAGCAAATGACACGCAATGACGGCCAATATACGAAGTACAGCCGCATGAAAGTCCGGCCGCGCAACGCAAGTGGAAAATGAACGCATTTTTTCGAGAACGCTGAACCGCTAGTACTGACGTACAGAGCAAGCTGCGTCCGCATAGCGGCGTGTGTGTGTGATTAGGAGAGGTCAGACGCTGCTCATGTCCGGCCAACATAACGTCCAGACACCCAAAGTTTCCTGGTTTGGATCTGTAAAAATTCACGCAAAAAAAAGCGCATCGTATGATCGTTTAAGCACTTTCCGTGAAAAAACACCTCAATGCGTTCGGACACACTTTTTGACGTTCGCTGCGAAAAATGCGTTCGTTTGACCCTAGCCTAAAATTGGGCCTTTAGCGTCGGCAGCAGTGCCGTCACATAGTCTTACCCCTCTGAGGATATGGATCTGATACAGGCGTCAGTGGCAGTGCAGCCAAATATTGTGCCTTTGGTGCCAGGCCAGCAAGTGCCATCATACAGTAACCCCTCTGTGGTACTGTGGAAGAGTGCAGGGGTGTACCATGCAGTCAGGGCCGGTGCTAGACTATTTTGCACCCTAGGCAAGACCAGCTACTTGCACCCCCCAAAAAAAAAAAACGACACAACATGAAACTGCAAAATTTCTTTTTACTTAAGAATAACGTTTGAAAAGCACCAATAGTAAAGGTAAAGTACATATAAATAAACTGTATTAAACCATTTTAAATTAACTCTATTAAACAAATTAAAATTAACTGTATTGAACAAATATAAATTAACGAAAAAAAAATAAGAGTTGTCATGTAAGTTTCAATTTCAGACACATCAAAATTTCACTTTGCGTGCCTTATCCTTTGCAAATTTTCATCATGCGTATATATATATATATTGCCCAGGCCAGCTCACATCGTGCGTATATATATTGCCCAGGCCAATCCCCTGGTGGAGATAGGGGGTTCATTTGAACCCCGATATCTCCAGGCATCTAGTGGGTCATGGAGGGTGTCAATCGAAAGGCCTGAGCATGGCCTTTCGAATGATACCCAACATGACCAGGTATAAAGTAAAAAAAAGAAAAAAGAAAAGAAAAACATGTATTTTTTTTGTGTGTTATTTTTATTAATGCAGCAATATTGTTCACATTGCAATTATAATGTGAACCATGATGCACTAATGATTTTTTTCTATGGGGTGTGTTTGCTATAAATCACGTAATTCCCCCCACAAAATGTAACAAGTCCCCATTTCTAATTTTTGGACAAGCGCACCCCATAGAAAACATAACCGCAAACGCTCATGTGCTAAAATATGAAAAAAAACAACACTTTACACACTGCAGATGATTAAAAACTCAATTTTTATTGCATTTTTTTCATAATATACAGCCAGGACAGGACGTATACATATAAAAATTATATATTATGAATCTGCGGAGTCTGCCGAAAAGAACGATATCTAACATGTCGGTCATTTAACAAAATGTGGCTTCAAAATCGCATTTAAACATGATGATTGAAAGCGGTAAAAATGAGCTGAGCACACAGCGGTGAAATACAGCATATTAGAAGTTTTAGGAGGGAAACTAACACTTCTCTAATCTCAATCAGAAGCAGACACCACCCCACCCCCTCAGTATAGTCTACAATGTATCAAATTGATTAGACCAGACTAAAAACACCTGTTATGCCATTTGAAAAACACGGGTCATTTAGAGTTGAGAAACTTTGCACGTACACATTAGTTTTTAATTCAATATCTAATAAACCGTTGCTTATAATATTCTGCAGTAAAGAGTCTCTTTATTTCTAGATTTTTTAGTATTTTTTTAAGCATTTTCTATACCTTTTTCAAAATGTCTTTTTTTTTGCGAACTCGAACCGAACACACCCAAAAAGTTCGAAGTTCGTGAACTTTCAAACACCCAAAGTTCGGTTCGAACTCCGAACTGATCATCCCTACTCAGGACCCACTGACACGCCAGGTTTTCCAGATATCTGAAGCACAGCACAAGTGATATAATTTGCTGCTCAGTGATTGCAGGATTCCGTCTGCATTTTCCCAAGATGATGTGTAAAATCTGGCCTGGTTGAAGGTCCTGAAGACAGGTTTAGGAAACACTGCTCTAAAGCCTTCTGTTGTTAGTCCCTTCACTAATAAACTGCCAGGGTCCAGTGGATTTATGGTATACGACTTTCATTTGCAGACAGTATAAAAAGAAGTTAACTCTAAAATACATATTCGAGACAGTAAGATTATTTGACCGGGAGATGGCTCGCCGTGGTGGTCACAAAGCACTACTACTTGCATAATAATACAGCTGTGCACAGTCTTTCTGTGAAAGGGAAACAGATCCCCAAGCTGCACAAGCAGTTTCAGCACCTTGGATGAAGTGATGAAATTTGCATGGTGTCAGAATATGACTAGATAATTTTTTTGAATATTGAATATAGTCGATCATGATAGATAAAGGGTTAAACAAATCAGAGATTGAAAAATAAGACTGATCATATATTCAATCACTGTTGCACAAAAAGGTTGGTAAATATATTGGAGGTGGTTACGATCAGAACAATTTAATGAGGGATTAAGGAAAAGGGTGCTAGGGTTATTATATTATTATTTTCTATACAAAAATGTACTGTTCAGCGCAGTAAACTGATTTCTTTAAATTAAATGCTAAACCATGTATTCTCTATATTTTATAGGCATCCCTTAATCATCTGCTCAATGTGGAGTCTTAGTAGAGAATTTAAAGCTGATGGCTGGAGAAATTAAGCGGAATATTACTGCTTAGGTCATTAATTATTTAGTAAATGTAAATTCATGTTGGGTTCTGGCAAATGGGCAATAATGCTATATAAAGTGAAAGATGGATGTGCATTATTTCTTGTATGAACCGTTTCAGTAGTAGGAGTTGGGTACGACTAAAATTGCTTATGTCTCTGAAGGACAGTTAGAAGTATAGTAGACGCTACATGGATTGCATACGTGATTTTCATAAATAGAAGGGACAGAGCAAACGTCTTGAGCCTCTTTGACTGTCCAAACAAAGATATGCAACAGCCGTTTACATATCGGAGACTGGAGAGCACGCCATGTCCTGATTCAACTTCAGAATCTAGTACACACACACAATAATCAACCATAGGCATTTAAGAAGACACATTTTAAATGCTGATATTCTTCATTTTATAGTCTAAATAGATCATTTTGTTACATAATATTTATATTTAACCAGACGTTTGTACAAACAATAATATAAGCAACTCGAGTGGGACAAGTCAATTTATATGTCTGTTGAGATTTTGGTTGATACAATCAAATTCAGCTAAAATGTTACAGTAGTGTTTTTTATCTTTAAATATCTCGTAGAACCCATGCGATGACAAACGACACAGGGATATCTGGTCTAAAGAGAAAGCATGTGATCGACTGCCAAAATTCCTAGTGGTTGGTCCACAGAAAACTGGTGAGCAACTCCAAGAATATATGCATGCTATGAGAGATGTTGGGTTTTACATTGTATATGTGTTGATCTGGCTGTTTGGAGCAGTTTTAAATAAGTTTAAAATTCGTTATTATTTAGATTCAATATTTGTAAGGTCCATATATTGTACGTATTACATAATGCGCAAGTGCTATTATCAATTACCAGGTGCAGGAGCCCAGGGTGAAAGAGATGATGCACTCTTTTATGGAACTGCACTACTAAGAATGCCGGGTGGGTGGAGTAGAGGTAACATCACTGCTCTATAACTGTGGAGAGAGACTGTGGAGACACAGGTTCGATCCCGGCAAGAGCACCTGTCCAGTAAGTGTCCTTGGGCAAGCCACCTAACGGTACATACTTGCCACCCAGGACATTCTTGAAAACGAGAGAAATCTCAATATATCCTTCCAGATAAAGTCCTTTCTCAAAAAGAAAGGATAACCAGGAGAGTTATGGCCTTTGAGTAGCGGGAGTAAACATGGGCAAACCCAGGAATGCAATGCAATGCAGGGAAGGGATTATCCTGAGATGTGATCAAGAAGTGCATAAATTGGTGCCTGCAGAACAGGCTTGAAATTGGTATAAGCAGAGGTCAAGTCCAAAATAACAGTCCAGAAACCGTACAGCAAGTCACTCTACTCAGTTTAAACAGACATTGAAGTTCTGAGACCATTGAGAGACTGGGTTATAAAGCCACGGAAGTGCCATCAGGATTGAAAGACAATTGACCAATAGATGCCACCCAGGATCAGGGTTCATGTAGGGTTTCAATGCAATCATGAAAGTCTTCAGAAGTCTGAGAGGTCCTGTGGCACACGGGCCAGGGAAACAGACTTAGATGCTGGAGTACTGGCAGGTCTCTTGAAGGGATTGCCATACCTGGCATGTTCACAGAACATCCTTTAAGAACACAAATTGGTTGTTATTGATGTCAGTCGTAACGTTTATTTTACAGAATACTTTTGAAATATTGCCCCACTACACCCTCACATCAAGCAGAATATAAGATGCTGAATACTTCCCAATTCCTTGTTGAATAGGATATTAGCGGCTCAGTTTGGAATATTTGGGAGCCACAAACAGATACCACCACTGATGTTGGCTCCTGGAGTCCACAGGACTCCATAGAGCCAAGTAAGGCTGTGGAGGAACAAAGGGAGGTATTTGTAAAAGCAAAAGCAAAGTCCCTTAGCACCAGGCGAGTTACCATGAAATAGCTTGTGGTTCTCTTGTTTGCTTGTTAATAATAAAGTATAGGAGACATTAATGTACAGTAACCTGCAGCTAATTCCATGCTTGCTATAGCAGCTAGAGCCATTATGTATAAGAGCTCCAGATATTAAATTAACGACAGGGATGGAATAGGGCCCATCTAGCACGGAGATTACCAGACAATATTAAGGTGTCTCCTGCACCCACACCCCAAGAGCATTGAAATACAGATTTACAGTCTGGAACTGGACAGTTACAAGTATAATTGTGAAATGAAGAAGGGTTATGAAAAACGCTCCATGTTGTAAGAATAGTAATAGATCCTAAAATATAAACTGGTAAAAAAAAGCAATACGGTTCCAAAGCCCTTCACTTCAACTGTGTTACGTCTCCTCAAGTATTTTGTCAGAGAGGTACCTGTAAGTTCCCACTACAGTAAAAAAAAACCTGCCAAAATGCCAATTAGCTGCCAGTAAAGAACTAGTTCATTTAAATTGCAGTGGAGGCTCAGGGCCACTTCGAGACTGTCAAAGTCAACTTTGAATCGTTGGATAGGTTTCTGCAAATACAGGTGACATGCCATGTTGTATGGTGCTGCCTGGGTGGTAGGATTTTAAGAGATGATCATTTGTCTTAACCCTTTGATGCAGCCGGGTGTGCTATGATGTCCCGATGTAGGTGGACCTGAATGCCCAGAGACGACATAGCATGGCCTACAGCTCTCCAGCAAGTCCCCTGGCTGTCCTCCTTCCCTGTGGTCAATCGTCACAATCGGCTGCAGACTCGCATTCAGGCAGTCCCACCTGGAGCCAATTTCGGCCTTCCTCCCAGTGCTCCCCGGCTTAAGAGGTTAAAGCTTCCACATAACGCTGCCATTCTTTTATATACCTCTCCCTTTAAGGCTGGGGTCAGACGAACGCAGTGTGAACGCGCATGCAGACGCACTTTATGCCCTTTTTTGCGGCCGTAGTAGCAGCAAATGACGTCCAATGATGGGCAATATACGAAGTACGGCCGCACGACAGTTCGGCCGGGCAACGCAAGCGGCAAACAAATGCATTTTTCTTTCAAGAACATGAAACCGCTAGTACTAACGTACAGAGTGCACTGCGTCCGCTAGCGGCTTGTGTGCGTGATTAGGAGACGTCAGATGCTGCACATGTCCGGCCAACATAACGTCCAGACGCAAAAAGTGTTTTATTGGTGATCAGTACAAAATCACGGACGAAAATGCGCATCGTATGACTGCTATCGCGTATTCCGTGACAAAATATGTCCATTCGTTCTAATGCACTTTTTCACGGACGACGCGAAAAATGCGTTCGTCTGACCCTAGCCTACGTCCTGGCAGATGAAGTTAATAGAAGTTCCATCATGTGACATATCCACTCCAAAAAACCAAGAGAAAAAAATACATTATCTCATGATCCCTCAATGTAAGTCAAGGATCTCAAACTCTGGCCCCCCAGATGTTAATGGCTTACATTTCCCAGAATTCTAGAACGCAATAAATGGCCAGAGGATCATGAGAGTTGTAGTTCAGAAATATCTGGGAGGCAAAATATAGTACATATTAGTCAATTATATAAAATCACATTATAGTAGCCTAGAACAAGGGATTCAATTGAAATCATTTCAGAAGTCCAGAAAGGTCAAAATATATTATGAGCAAACCATAAAGGCACAAGGTAGAAGTGGCATGTCACTAAAAAATATATTAAAAACATCAATAAACCAGTTGACTATATGCAACTAAAACCCGCAAAACATAACAATTTCTTTAAAGAACAATACAAGTTCAATGCTGCATAATAAAAATGATATTTTATTGTTTCAGTGTTGAACACCTAGGAAGAGGAGGTAGAAATGTATTTAATATAACATTGCGGAATATGGGAGAAGAAAAGTAAAATATGAAATGACAGCTAAAAAATATGTTGACAATAATTGGGAATATTGCATTGAATCCTGTTAGGAAACAAAGCCTGTAAGAATTATTCTTGTTAAAAATATAATGTATTACGAGTAAGAAAACAGAAAATGTGAAATATATGTGCTAAATAAAAAATAAAATAACATAAATAATTATTGCTTGGGGGCATGTAATACACAGCATGAAATTGATCTGCAAATACATTTTTTTCTCAGTATGAAATACCTTTTTTATATCTTGCGTTTTTTCATACGAAATATTATTTTTAGCTTTTGTCCATATTAGTGTGATTAATATATTTTCCCACTGCACAGTTTACACGTAACTGTCTTCCAGAAAAGAATGCTTTCTTTTCTATAAGGGTTATTCACAAAGCACCAAACTTGCCACCGAAGGGCACCGAACGATGAATTTCACTGTACGAGCAATTTCGTGGCAGTTCTTCTATTCACTAAACTGTTAATTCGCAAATACTAGCGAACTGACAGCGAAATATGGTGCAGTTCGTCGCAGTTCGACAATCTTTGGTGGCAGCAAAATTGTCCCATAGGGGAGTAATGGTTATTCTATACTCAGAACGCCCGAAGTGTCGGCGAAATGACCTGATTTTCGGTGATTCCGTTTGACAGGTTCAAACAGGCAAATCCCAGAGGTTTCAATGTAAAATAGTAATATAATTTCAAATTAAAAAAAGTTTATTCTTTTTATTTGCAGCAAAAAGCCTTTTTTTATTTTAGAACACCTTTTTGTATATTTTGTATTTTTTAGGAAAAATTATTGTTTCCCAATTTTTTTTAAAAGGTTTTTTTTATTCTGTAACAGACCTTTCTATAATTTTAAAAGGACCTTTTCTATTTTTTAGACACATTTTAATGCATTTGTATTGGTTTAAACACCTATTAAGAGATTAGGAGAATAGGAGGGTTCCATTTTTTTCAGTTCGGTGGATTTTGCCAAGGCCACTTTGCTGCTCTTCGCTGAAATTCCGGTGCTTTGTCAATAACCCCTTATGTGAAAAATTGCAGTAGTGCACCTCATAATAAAAATACTGTATATACACCTTCAATTTCCTTGCCCTAATTCTATCACTAGCCAGGAGCCTACTCCTTTTTTGGATTGCAAGCTTCTACCATTCATATGTTGTCTCTAGCGTTAGGTGTAAAGATCTGCAATGAAGATATGTGTCCACTTTGCCATCTCCTTATAACCCGGACTCACAAAGGCCGGTTTCCCTTCCTGCTCAGAAGCTACTATGTGATAAAGATACTCCAGGATTTTGACCACTGAACATAGGGAAGCATTCACCTTCTGTCTGGGTCATGGTCCCTTCCCTCTATGTAAATAATTCTGCACACAGGGCTGGATTTACATCTCCGGAGTCTGCAGGCACAGAAATGTGGAGCACCCCTACCCCCCATCAAAAAAATAGAAACATGCCAAAATGACTTTTTAGATTTTAGTTTTGGGGCAAACTTAAAAAATTAAAAACAAACATTTTTAAAAACTGAAAAACATCTCTCTGCACTGAAATCAAAAGAAGGGGCAGAATCTGTTGCCTGTCCTATCTGAGTTAGTGCAGTGGCATTGTTTGTTTTAAACGTAAAAGCATATATTGCCTCTGCCGTAGAACAGAAAAAAATTAATTTTGCATTCACTTTTTTTATTTTTTTTTATCTTTACACATTGTTTGTTTTAAACGTAAAAGCATATATTGCCTCTGCCGTAGAACAGAAAAAAATTTATTTTGCATTCACTTTTTTTATTTTTTTTATTTTTACACATTACATGGTCATGTTTGGTATCATAGTTAAGACCAGATTCTGACCTTTCCAATGACACCTCACTTAACCTTGTGCAGTGTACAAATCAGAGATGCAGGATTCCAAAGTCACCCTGTCTCTGTCACTGTTCACTTTATAACTGTATGCTGAAAAATAGTGCTGCGTTAAAAAGATAAAAAAATATTATTTTATTTCTTATTTTTACATAAATCTATACTGGTCATTTGTGGTATTGCAGGAAAGGCCATCATCTGGCCTTTCGAATGATACCTCATATGTCCCTCTAGCCCTTAGGGCTCCAGAGATACAGTGGTCTAAATTATTGCAAATTGTAAAAAAAAAATCACATTTATTGTACTTGTGGCATGCACCTGTAGGCATATGCCTACTCTGTCTAGTTATAAATCCGGCCCTGGCTGTATATACATTATTTTGGTTTATTTTTTGTTTTCGAGCATAATTAATTCAGAAGCAAACACTTACCATATGGTAAAATGAGAACAAGCATCTCTGTCTTCGTGTTAGTGTACTTGACACACAGGGCACCCTTATATCATAACTGTATTATGCCAATTAAAGTTAGGTTTAATTCTTTTATTTTTTTCGTCCTGACAACAAATGAGTGCTCTTAAAATTACTAGTCAATTATAATCCAGGACATACCCTTGGTGTCATATACTGTTTTATTTCAAATGATCTCATATATCATCACAAATGATCATGAAGGCCATGCGAAGAATTGGATGCCCATTGGATGAATTGATTCTGTGTGTCCACCTTTTAGGACTTCAGCTGCCTTTTTTTCTTATCTATTTGGATCATGAAAAAGAACATGAAAATCAACAGTGTATGTTTATTTATGGTTCTTACATAATGAAAGTTGACAGTTCCATGTTTGCACACCAATGATCATAATAAAGATTATAGTGTGACAGAAGACAGGGTATGGTATTGGGGTGTGCATATGTTCCCCAACAGTGTGAACTTCAGTCTGATTGTCTCAGGGAGAATATTTGTGTTTATCCATGGTTTGGGTCCCTGGGGTGGAGCACTTGGAGAGTAGCATGGGCCAGTGCTCCATACCACACTTTCCATACAGCTCAGCAGGTGAGGAATCCAGTCTTGGAGTTCTGGATTGCCCAGGGAGTTCCTCACCTCCTGGGTAAAAGCAGTCCCAGCGGGGAATTCAGGGAGAGAGAGTGCCCTGAGCAGGAGGGGAAGCTGAAGCTCTCTCCATAAAGAAAGTAAAAAACTTTGGTGTACTGATTTCAAAGAAAAGGTCTGTGTATATTTTTGTTTATTGATCGGCTGCGAATAAACCAACCCCTTTAGTTAGTGATTTATGTTGGTCAGAGCTCAGAGGAGCTAGGTTTTTGTTTTATTTTGTTTTTTGCCAGATTTTAAAATAAAAAGGACTGTATTTTCCAAAGACTGTGGGCTCTATTCCATAGTGAGTGCTAAAGATAATGTTCAGATGAGTAAGTTTTAACGGTAGGATAAGTGACTATAACGCATGCCCCCCCATATTACCTTTCTGATGCTAAACCATTAGCGAGACGTTGATTATGCTGGCTTGAGCATATCCTATACTTAACATGAGGAGTGCAATCATTAATTTGCGTAAGATAAGTAAGAAATTACAAAGTGCTAGCGCTAATTACCGCAGCGATGTGCAAGCCAAGATTTTTGCGAAATCATTTAGCACCCCTTAAACCCCCACCAAATAAATCCGATACTAACCTTTCATCTCACGGCGAGAACTGTGGCCCAATCTGCTGCTTCTTGTCTCTGGAAGCAGAATGAGACTGGAGACAAATAGTTCCCAGTCTCCCTCCGCGATCACTCTGCGGTGCTGCTTGCGGCCCAGAAACACAACCCTCCATGGAGTCCTATCTCATGTGGAAGTGCTATCGCGAGGATCACTGCGGCTAGCACTGAATTAGGAGCCAGGTGCTGAGACAGCGCCTGCCCCAGAATATGATGCTTAAATGGGGATACTATTTTAACATTAGCCAGGGAATACAGCCCCATGTGCTTATTGGGTCCCAGCTAACAATATATATATAAATATTTATTTATTTTTATGACCATATGACTCATTAAATTATTGTGAAAAATACATGTCAAGCAGTTCAGAGACTTGCTTTGAACACACTGTAAGGCTGGGTTCACACCATTTTTCAAACGTGCGCAATACGCGCGTTTTTTTAAGCGCGTATCGCGCATATGACAAAACGCGCAAACGCACATTGCAGCGCGTTCGTGGCTATGTCTATGGCCGTGAACGCGCTGCTATACGCCCCAAAGAAGCTCCTGTACTTTCCTGCGTGCTGTAAAACGTCCAGGTGTGAACCAGCCCCATAGGAAATCATGGGATTTCTGGGGTTGAGCGTTTTACAGCGTGCAGGAAAGCGCTACAAAACACTGAGGTGTGAATGGGGCCTTAGTGAAGTGAAATCCATAAATTTTCATTATTTAGCATCAAAGTCTGGTGTAGTGTAGATACCCCGCATGCCACTGCAATACCATGCTGTATAGCTTCAAACAAAGGCATACAGCAACA
This sequence comes from Leptobrachium leishanense, assembly GCA_009667805.1. Lineage (NCBI taxonomy): Eukaryota > Metazoa > Chordata > Amphibia > Anura > Megophryidae > Leptobrachium > Leptobrachium leishanense. The sequence continues at coordinate 415,927,694 of CM019063.1, read as the reverse complement.
CAAAACCACTTCTGGACAACCTTTTGGGGTTTATTACGCCTCATCTGTAGGCTTGAGGCTGATGTCTTGAAATCAATCACTATCACTCTACTTTAACCCATGCTTGAGGGTATCTAGTATGGAATTTCACTGGCATGTGGGATGTCTATGGTGTCTGAGTTTTAAATCAGAGAAGTGAGAAATTGTGTCCGTCTTTCAGGTTAGTGGAGATCTTCCATGTGTTAACATTTTCGGAATACACACATGTCTAATTAAACCATATGGGAAAACTGTGTATAATTGCACTATATGTACTGTTTAAAGGTCAACCATAGGTCTATTGATTACCCTTTGCAATCTGATTTGTAGCTGACTGGTTTATGGAAGGTGATTTACTTCAATACTGAATCACCAAGTTATTGTTTTCTATAAACAAATGTAAATAGAATTTCTAATTTCCTGTAGGTACCACAGCATTGTATCTGTTCCTGGTTATGCACCCTTCGATAATTAGCAATTTACCCAACCCTAGAACATTTGAAGAGATGCAATTCTTCAACGGGAATAACTACCACAAAGGGGTGGATTGGTAAGAATCATATCACTTTTCTTAACCCCTTCACTACCAAGCTATTTTTGTTGACAACATTTTTATGATAACATTTATTTGAAACACAAGGTACAAAGTTAACAATTAAATATATAGTAAAATACAAAATTTGCACAGAAATTGTTGTTTTGAGATAGTTAAAAAAAATTGAAATAATGTAAATTAGATATTTTTACATTTTCCATGTAATTGTATATCCTTTACAGAAATATTGTTGGAATGAAAGATTCTGAACTCAAGATGGTGTCCCTTGTCTTACACAATATTACACGGGGTCTGCATTATCGGCATAAAGGCAGAAATAGCCTTTGTGTAAAATGCTGTAATGTGATAAAGATAAGAAATAAAAATGGCCAGATCTCCTGCTTATTGGGATTTGAACTGATCATAATGGGATTATTAGCAATGTAGCTTCCATAAAATACCAGCACAATATAAAAATTATACCGTATCTGTATGGGGCAAAATGCATCTGTATGTAAATTACAGTTAATCCTTTTATCTGTGCTATACAGGAATTTTCACCCATTATAACCCCCCGAATCTTCTCCATGTACAGCAGTGAGTGACCCAAAAGCTCTCCCTGTATTCTGCAACAGTAGTGTGTTTGAACTTTTTGTTACAGTGAGGTTTGGGGCTGCTATATGCAGCTTGTTTTAGGGGAGAGATAAAACAGTGGAATTTGTTTCTCCTCAGGGGACACACTAATCTGTCTTTGAAAAGGTGTGAAAATTGGATTTTGACATGCTAATGATTGCTTTACAATGTATTACAATGCAAAATCGAGATAACTCGACTTTGGATGTGAAGGGGTAAATATTTTCACAGGTTAAGAATCCTGTACTTTCTATTGCAATATCAACCCTCCAAGAATTTGGAGAATTTGTTTTTAATCTAACTAATCCTTCTTTTACTTTTCTTTTCTCGTTTATGTATCTAAAAAATGTTTTGTCCCCCTCTTTTACTGAGTGAGCTATTTTCTCTTCTGCGTGTGCTTTGGAATCTCTTGTAAATTGCTTTGCCTCTTTCTGCCTAAATTGCTTTGCCTTCTTCTTCACTCTGAGTTTTTTTATAATTATTGAATGCTGTCTTTTTGTTCTTCACTATTTTGGCCACTTCTGCAGAGTACCACAGTGGTTTCTTCCCTTTTTTTGTTTTTGCTAACAAGCCGAATGCACTTGCCTGTGGCCTTCAATAATGCCTCCTTTAAATAATCCCATTTCTCCTGGACTCCCTTTAAACTCCTCCAGTCTGATAATGACTCATTCACACAAAATCTCATTTTAGAAAAATCTGTCTTTTTAAAGTCTAAAACTTTTGTTTTTATGTGGTGCGGCTCCATCCCTGTTCTTATATTAAACCACACTGACTGGTGATCACTAGATACCAAATTTTCACCTACAACAGCTATCCTTTGAATTTCCCTATCATTATGTCAGAGTTTAACATGGGTGCAACAACAACGATTTTCACTGTTTGCAACAACGTTAAACAATAGCGTCGCAGCGCTGCAAGCATCCGTGCACAAAGCCTCCTGGTCAAAACTCTAGACGCGCATTGACGGGGCTGCGTAGCGCGATCCTCCATAGGAGGATCGAGTCTTGCAGCTCTGAGCGCACTAACTGCGCTCAGCGAGGCGACCAGACGGGCGTCAAGTGAAAGGACTGTCCACTCTCACGGACGTTTCTTTCGCTCTTACTACTGCTTGTCTGACCCTGGCTTAAGGAGTGGTGGTGCTAGTCTAATAGGGTGGTCAACCCATAACACGTAATACACAAAATTGGGGGAGGCTGCACTCAAACCTTAACATGTATTTTATATAGGAGCTCTACTGAGACCAATGAATACAGTATACAATGCACTCCTGCTAAAATGTACTATAAGAGATTTAAAACCTCTAGCTGTGGATGTATTTATATGGATGAAGATTTAGAGGTCTATTCACTAAAGGGTGAAGTCGGGAGAATTGGCTGGAGAATTGAAAAATCTAGGTCAAAATAGCCGAACTAGAAAAATTCTCCCATTTATCTCACTTTCCAAATCAGCTATATGTTCTCTTCTCCTGCCAATTCTCCTGAGTTTTACCCTTTAGTGAATAGACCTGTCACAAATTGTAATCACAAGTCTCGTTAGTGTTTCCTCCTAGATGAGGTCCCTTTCCTTCCCTTTCCTCTGCAAAGACTGAACAAAAATATTCATTGAGGCAGTCAGCGAGACTTTTATCCTCTTCTACATACCTTCCTTCCTTTGTTTTTAATCTAACTAATCCTTGTTTTACTTTTCTTTTCTCGTTTATGTATCTAAAAAATGTTTTGTCCCCCTTTTTTACTTACAGAGCTATTTTCTCTTCTGCGTGTGTTTTGGAAGCTCTTATAAATTGCTTTGTCTCTTTCTGCCTAATCTTATAGGTTTGCCTATCTTCTTCACTCTGAGTTTTTTTATAATTATTGAATGCTATCTTTTTGTTCTTCACTATTTTGGCCACTTCTGCAGAGTACCACAGTGGTTTCTTCCCTTTTTTGTTTTTGCTAACAAGCCGAATGCAATTGCCTGTGGCCTTCAATAATGCCTCCTTTAAATAATCCCATTTCTCCTGGACTCCCTTTAAACTCCTCCAGTCTGATAATGACTCATTCACACAAAATCACATTTTTAGAAAAATCTGTTTTTTTAAAGTCTAAAACTTTTGTTTTTGTGTGATGCGGCTCCATCCCTGTTCTTATATTAAACCACACTGACTGGTGATCACTAGATCCCAAATTTTCACCTACAACAACGTCTGATACCAAACCTCCATTTGTGAGTATTAAATCCAATATGGCCTCTTTATGTGTCGGCTCCTCAACTACTTGTGTTAGAAATAATCCCAGTAGGGAGTTTAGAATATTTGTACTCCTGGTGCACCCAGCTATTTTGGTCGAGTTCACATCAGGAAGATTAAAGTCCCCCATGATAATAACTTCCCCCTTCATTGCCATTTTGACTATTTCCTCAAACAGCAGATTATCTAGCTCTTCTACTTGTCCAGGGGGTCTATAGATCACACCTACACGAGTTACTGTATGATTGCCAAATGTTAGCGTAACCCAAACTGACTCTATGTTCACCTCGCTCACTTTTATTTGGTTCGTTTTTATGTTGTTTTTCACATACAGGGCCACTCCTCCTCCTTTCCTACCTTCTCTGTCTTTCCTATATAAAGAGTACCCCGGTATTGTTATGTCCCAGTTATCTTTCTCACTGAACCATGTCTCAGTAACCGCCACTAAATCTACTTTTTCAGCTGCAATCATTACCTCCAGTTCATTGATTTTATTGACTAAACTGGGAGCATTTATAGACACAACTCTGAGCTTGTCATTTTTTACCCCGCATGTTGCTTGCACCCTCAGATTTAGTTTTGGGGGACAATCGGGCAGATTGTTTTTTACCCTTTTGTCCCCCCTCCTAGGTTAAATATTCCTTTGTGAAACCTTTGAACTTCTCACTGAGAACATATGTCCCCCTATGAGAAAGATGCAAACCATCTTTTTTATACAATTCCTTTCTGCTCCAATTAAAGCTATCATGGGACACAAAGCCAAATCCTTGCTCCCGACACCATTCCTGAAGCCACAAATTAAATTCCCTAGTGCGCATCTGCCTATCCTGAATGTTATGCACAGGCAGAACTTCAGAGAATGACACAGTGGACCCAATCTGCTGTATTTCACCTCCAAGAACACAAAAATCTTCCTTAATCTCAGAAACCTCATTGCTAGCCAAGTCATTTGTCCCTAGATGGACTAGTACGTCCACTTCCCCTTCCTGCTTTGCTTGTTTCACAATATTGTCAATATAGCTTTGTGATACGCTCATACACACCCCACATTACTGTGAGTTTTATTGCTGTGGGGCTCTGTGATACGCTCATACACACTGCACGTTACTGGGAGATTTTAATTGCTCTTGAGCTCTGTGAGATATACTTAACGCACATTACGGTAAAATGGGATGGACTGAGGTGGTCATAGTGGACCTGGAAAAAAATGGGACACTGATGTCTGAAGTCAACAATGTGGAGGGCTCCAGTGCATGGGGACAGGGGCGGGGGCAAAATATGTTGTTTGGGGGGCCTTTATGGATTCCTGCACCTGGGCCCCGAGGTTTCTAGTTATGCCTCTGATTATAAGCAACGTAATGTACTCTAAAGCACACACAGTGCCAGGTTTTAAAGAATACGGTACTTAAAAAAAAAGGAAAAAGAAAGAGGGGAAAAAAATGACCAAATCATCCAAGTATAAAAACAATTCTAAGGAAAACAACCAAGACTGGGAAATTATATCTCTAATCAAGTCACAAATGTGCTTCTCCAAACCAGAAGCTCTCTGGAGCAAACCAATATCCTACATTATTATAACAACAATAAAATGAGAATGTCTGTTCTCAGACTTCAGCAGAAACACATTTTCTCATTTCCTCCCTCGTGGCTGCAAGATCATAACTAACCAAATATAAAGTAGTTTCCCAAGGGATGTTTTTTTTCCCGTGTTTTTCTGAAAAAGAACGTTGAGATATTATTTAAAGAGCGAGCGCTAATCAGGTGACCAGCGTCTCCAGACTACCAAATGTTCTTTATCCCATCTCATATCAATCACATTTATCAGGGCTTTCTTTTATAGGTCATTCCGGCATCTTGCACAAGTCTGAACTTTATTCCATTAAAGTCAATTTATTTTACTTCTGTTGCCCATTGATTACCGTTCTGCTGGAAAAAATCCTAACTTTCGCTAACCCTGGGAAGTAAAATGAGTGCGAGCCACTGCTGGCTTGAGTTGAATTACAAGCAGTACCTTAATCACTGCCTCAGCTATTCTTAGTTGACATCTAATAACTTGCTTTTCTCAAGTCAGCCTTTTGGACCTGAAGTTAAATTACAGCACACAGGAGATCCAATACTCAAGGTTTATTTTATATAATGCAAGCTTGTAGTTGTAAAAAGGGGGAGGGGAATAAACAGATACTGTGTAAACCATGCAGGGTATATACATAAAAGAGCAGGTTGAGATTTAAATAAACACAGACCAAGAAAAAAATGTATTAAAATGTGTATTGTTAAGAATTAAAAAAGGTAATAGAACATCTGTGATATTTTTACACACATCTTATTTATATTTATTTTTACTGTTATCCTATAATTTATCAGGTACATGGAATATTTCTCTGTCCCTTCCAACGTAACTACGGATTTCTTGTTTGAAAAAAGTGCCAACTATTTCCATTCGGAGGAAGCTCCAAAGAGGGCAGCTGCACTGGTCCCGAAGGCAAAAATTATCACTATTCTCATTGATCCCTCAGATCGAGCTTATTCGTGGTACCAGGTAAGAAGACATACAGGTCTATTCAGAGAAAGGTGAAAACCAGGAGAATTGGCAGAAGAAGAGAACAATCTAGACCAAATAGCCAATTAATGGGAGAATTTTTCTGGTTTGGCTATTTTGACCTAGAATTTTAACTTCTCCAGTCATTCTCCTGAGTTTCACCTTTCTTTGAATAGACCTGATAGTATCAGTATCAATACATTTAAGCCTGTTTTGTATAACATATATTGTAAATGCTATAAGTATGTTTTGTTTATCATATATTGTAAATGCATTATACGCTATGATTGACAACTACTAGATGTCATTCTATTCCCATTATTTTTATATTGTAACTATCATCATTTATATAGTGCCAACAGCTTTGACAGATAAGTTTACAATCTAGAGGAGTTTAGGTGGATGAGTATAAGAAGAGTAACAATATATATGTGGTGAGGTTCTTCCGTTCTAGCTTCTGCATCAAAATAGTGAGGGGCATGTTAGTAGAATAGACTTCAAAATTGTAAAAAAAAGGGGATAATGAAGTGAGAAGAGAGATCAGATCAGAGATCAGACGTGATAGGCTAATCTGAAAAAAAAAAAGGTATTTAGTGGATTTCTCAAAAGACTGTAGATAAGATAAAATCTAAGAAGGTGAGGTAGGTCATTCCACAGGACAAGTGCCGCTCTTGAGAAGTCTTGGAGACGAGAGTTGGAGGTGCGGGTTGAAGCACAGGACAGGCAGTGGTTGTCTGCAGACTTGAGTAATCAAGATGAAAGGGGTGTACTTGTGGAATAGGGAAGACATGTAAGGAGGGGTCGGTTTATTGAGGAATTTGAATGTATCCTCAATTGTACCCTATTAATGCTACGTGAGAATCTGATGTGTATTCTTCACTAAATCATAAGCAGGAGCTCTAGAAACCAAACCAAATGGAATAGAAGCCAATGAGGTGTTCCTATCCCAGATTAAGGATGTTGCCCACATAACATTTTACTGTTAATTTCTCTCCATCCTTACAAACATATTTATGTACAAGTAACCAGGCCCCAAAATTTCCACTCGCCTACTCGCATTTGGCGAGTGGAAATTACATGAGGGCGAGTGGAAATGCAGATACAGGCAGGGCAGGATAAAGGTTAGGTGGGGCAACTAGTGGCGAGTAACTCTTAAGGCCTTGCTAGTAGCTTGGGACTGGAAATTTTGAGCCCTGCAAGTAACCATCTAAAAAATGCAGCTTCCCTGCTATAGGATGCCATGGGAAATTGTGTAAAACAATCAGGGTTATTCAAAGAGAATCAAAAAGTCACCGCATGTTTGGTGACTTTTCATTCTCTTCAATTCGCTGCGACTTGGCGATCCCATTTCGGCGACCCTGCGGTGTATTCAGCAAGCACCACAGGGATGTCGTAGTGCAGGGAAAAGCCGCCGAAGACTCGACGAACACTCACCGTAAAACCAGGAGAACGCACACCGTAATCTGCAAAAACATCTGGATTAACCCCGCCAAACACGCCGGAGAAACCCGAGCAGCCGCTGATCACAGCGCAGAGCAGCCGCTGGAAAACGCCGACACCGTAGACAAATGGAGTGAAAAAAAAACCAGTACGCTTGAAAGTTTGAAAAGTGAAACACTGTTTACAAAGACACTACTGAACAAAAATGTCTGGAATTTACATATAAGATCCAATGACTGATAAAAGGGCTGTTACAGAAAAAAGAAAAAACGATTTAAAAAAATAAACGGAAACAAATGTTTTGCAAAAAAATCCCGAAAAATGCCTAAAAGATCCTAAAAATTCTATACATAGAGACTTTTTACTGCAGAATATTATAATCAACGGTTTATTAGATATTGAATTAAAACAGGAATATTTTTAACAGTGAAGCCTATGGGATTCGCCTGAATAAACCCGTCGAATGAAACCACCGAACAGCGGGGCAATTCGGTAACTTTTCACTGCTGTTTTGCGTTCTCTGAATAGACGAAGCATTGCTTCTCTATGGGGAATTCACTGCCCTCGAACAGGCACAAACAGGCACTGTATGTGCAGGCAATTCGCCTAAATAGCCGAATGCCCAGGAAAGGTAACCATATGCTGAATTTCACTGTTCGGTTACCTTTCGGGCACAATTCGGATCTCTTTGAATAACTCTGAAAGTATGTAAGTATCAGTCAGGAGTTCCCTTACATGCTCATTCATTGTAAAATAAACAGATGTTTCCATCTTCTAATTTAATTTAATTTGCCTTCCCTGTGAGAATGAGTAACCAAAAGGCAAGGCTGCGTCTACAGGTTGATGGTTGATAGTAAACATATTTGAATAAACTAATGTTAATATCATAGCCGTGTAAATGTATCCATCTGTTTGCATTTTGTTTGTTTTCTAAATAAGAACTAAACAGCTTTCACTGAAATGTTATAATAAAGGGAAACAAATATCCAGGTTTGTGATAGCTTGCAATGGTTGGACATATGGTTAGAGGGGCTCTGGCAAGTTTAAAAAATATCAACACAATCCATTCTGATTTCTGTCAGTCTGACACAGAATCGTATAATAAATGTTTATCATGATAAGGTGTTTGTGCATCTTCCATCGACAAAAGTGTGGAAGGAGAAAGTTAATACCACTATTGAATATGTTTGCTGCTCTCATTAGACCTTTGCTTGCAAAAGTAATAACATTTCTGTAAGACAGAGACATATTTCAATGCCTCCAAAATTCATTTTTAAAGGATGCTTAAAAGGAACGTATTGCATGGTTGCTTAATTTTATAAAGCAAGCAGAAGGTTCACAAAACCTAGATAGCGCAGAGCAGTGGGGAAATATATAATCAACTCAAGTGATACAGACAGCATGTAAAGGAAATTTGTGATTGCAAAAGTAATTTCTTGGAAAAGAACAAGATGTAACACTGTGGATAAGCAGAATGGGACCACAAATCACACCTGTTTTATTATATATAGTGGAAATATCAAAGGATGACAAATGAATCATAGCCTACACCCTTAATTGCTTTTTGAGATGTCTCATCCGGCGTACCTTTACTGTTTTCTCGCTCCTAAACAGATTACATGGCAAATGCTTATAGACATAGCAGATTCAATGCACAAATCACATAATAGAGGTATAGATAGATCAATGAAAAAATATCCTTTCAATAGTCTTTTGGTCTTGTTTTTTTTTTTAGTTTTAAAAATCAATTTTTTTATTTTTTTTTAAGTTTACTTATTTTTCTGTAACAGCCCTTTTTATTATCATTCCCTGGACCTCATATGTAAATTTCAGACATTTTCGCTCAGTAGTTTCTCTGCAAACAGCGTTTCACTTTACACACATTCAAGCAAACTGGTTTCCTAATTTATTCACTGCCTTCGTCTGCGGTGTCGGCTTTTTCCGGTGGCTTCGCTGCGTGTGATCGGCTCCTGCTCAGGTTTTTTCATGGTTTTCAGTGGGTTAATCCAGATGTTTTTGTGGGTTTTCAGCATCGGGGTTTGCGGTTAGTTTTCGTCGGGTTTGCAGCAGCCTTTCCCTGCAATTCAGGGACCCTGTGGTGCTTGCTGACTACACCGCAGGGTCGCCGAAATGGGATCTGCAAAACGAACCGAATTGAAGAGAACGAAAAGTCACCGAACCTGCGGTGACTTTTCGAATCTCTTTGAATTACCCTGTAAGGATCACAATTGGAAGAATTGTTTTTTCAGTTGAAAATTCCTTTTGGATTCCAAAGCCACCATTATATATTATTACTTTGCATATTAATTAATGCCTCCAGTGATATTCTTTGATACAGCAACTTAAAAAAATTCTATAGAATCTCATAAGGATCCCTCTCTAGAAAGCGAATTCTTCATCATTAATTTCTTTACAATAAAAGAACAGCAGAACCATTTCCACTGCTGTAAACAACAGACGATTGGCCCCTACTCTTGAAGTGGGAGCAAGGCTGAAATGAAGCACAAAACAGTATTAATAAACATGATGAACCTTCATTAGCAATCAGTAATTCTGAACAAGTGGTCCAATTTTGAAGCTTTAAATATATTTGAATACTTTTTAACTATTCTCCCTATATTCATGTCAAGCACTTACAATCATTTACAAATATAAATATATCTTATTAAGATGCATTTGAGAGTCTCTTCTCACCTTAGTGTTTTAATCCATCCTCACGTAGATATCTGAATCTACTTTGTAGTTTAAATATTTTTTATTTCGAAGTATCGTCTACAGGCAAACAAATATTAAAATAGAAGGCCGCGCAGGGCCGTACATAACAAATTAGCCTCCGAGGATAGCAGTAATACGGACAGCGGGGAAGGAAACCAGAGATCTGAAGTAAAATGAAAGTAAGGGGCATGTAGTAACAATAAGAGTTGACAGGGGAAGGGGGGGAGCAATACATAGCAGTAGGTAGCCGATGGTGACCCAAAATGAGGAGAGAGGAGAAGGAGTAGGAAAAAAAAAAAAGGGGGGTGAAGAGTGGAAAGGGATGGCAAGTGCCATCACCGTGACGCTCCTGGCGCGCTCCCGGAGGAGGCCATGGAGGGAAATGTCACGAGGCCCGGGAGCCCGAGGGCCAAGCATGGCATACAATGTCACAGTGGCACACCTCGGTACCACCCGGAGAATGCCAACAAAAAAAAAAGGGGGGAGGGGCAAAAGAGAAAGGGGGTACACCATCGCAGTATGGCATGCACCAAAAACAATAAGGGGGAAAAACTGGGGGATATGGGGGGGCGCTAATACAAACGCGGTTGCGGGTAGACCATCAGAAAAAAGGTTTATAGGGAATCTGTCTCATCAGAAAAAAAAAAAAAGGCAAAGATGTTAGTGTCTGGGGTAAAACAGTCAGCCGGGATCCTGTGTTTGAGCCTCAGGCATCAGCGGCACATTTCCAAGACCCAGCTTAGATACCAGCGCTTGTGCCTCGTCCAAGGTCGTCGCCGTGAGGGTCTCCCCGGCAGAGGACACAAGCAGGGAGCCTGATGACCCCCATTTATAACGAACTTCATGCAGGCGTAGCAGGGCAGTGACTCCTTTAAAGCATCTGCGGGCAGCAATCATCAGGAAAGGTAGATCGCGGAAAACGGTGATCTCGCTGTTAGCGTAGGTGACCCGGTACGTAGGTCCAACTGTGGACATAAACTTAGCTTGAGCGGTCCCATCGCACATCGTCAGAAGAACATCCCGGGGAGCCCCCGCAGGTGCAGTAGCCACCTTCCGGAGGCGCATAGCCGACAAGACCAGGGAACTCGCAGTGTCTGCTGGGGCCGGCAGGATGTGGGACACCAGGCCTTCAGTGTACTGTAGGAGCCCCGCGCCAGTAATCTCTTCTGGAATCCCCCTGAGCCGCAAATTACGTCGTCTATGCCGGGCCTCAAGTGCCATCACCGCCGATCCGAGGTGGGCGACCTGCCGCTGAAGATCCTGTATGTGCATGTCGGTCACAGCCTGTGCCTTCTCCACTTCCGAAGCCCTGGTATCAACCAGGTCTATCCGGTTCTGGAGGGTTACCACATCCGAGCGGACCTCCCGCAAATCCTGTCGCCAGTGTCCACGAAATTCCTCCATGACCCGACGTAATGTCGCCTCTGTTAGCGGTGGTGCAGCATCAGTTGGCGGCACGTCACCCTGACTCGCGGCCACGGGACCAGGGTGTGGGGCCTCCCTCAAGGGCTCCAGGCCAGTAAGCACCTCACCCCGGCGACATCGCTCTCCTTCAGATCGGGTTAGCCCCAGCGACTGCCTGATGTCAGGTAGGCGAGAGCCCTCTTCCTCCGCATCTTTCTTAATTTTTTTCCCCATGTGTGCGTGGATGTTAGCACAGGGGGAGACAGCGGGTATACAGGCCTCAAGATGGCCGCCGTGAGAGGGCGCGGGAAAAGAAGGCCACAAAATCACTCACAAGCCGCTGTCAGTACCGCAGAACCACACCCGTGGGATCCCGGGACAGTCAGCAAGCAGTCAGAAGAGCAGGTGCCAATTTGAGATTGCAGGGTGGACCCAGACACCGTGTTTCAGGCGGCGCCGGTCGGAGCACAAGGGAATGGCGTCCGCTCTCCTCAGTGTCCAGACACGCCCCTGTATTTACTTTGTAAATGAGAAATTCATTATAAGAGACAGATACTAATACCAGCAGTGAAACCGATTCAGGAGGCTGCTAGTGATATAATATATGATGATGCAGATACTCACTGCTGACCATAACTATGACTTGATAAGGAGAAAATGTATACAGGGTTATTCAAAGAGCTCCGAATTGGGGCCGAAAAGGTAACCGAACGCTGAAATTCAGTGTTCGGTTACCTTTCCTGGCCATTCGGCTATCCAGAGAGCAGGCAATGCGCCAAATCCTGGCAAATTGCCTGCACATACGGTGCCTGCACATACGGTGCCTGCACATACGGTGCCTGTTCGAGGGCAGTGAAATCCCCATAGAAAAGCAATGCTTCGTCTATTCAGAGTGAAAAACCCAGCAGTGAAAAGTTGCTGAATTGCCCTGCCATTCGGTGGTTTAATTCGGCAGGTTTTTTCAGGAGAATCCCATAGGCTTCAATGTTAAAAATATTACCGTTTTAATTCAATATCTAATAAACCGTTGATTATAATATTCTGCAGTAAAAAGTCTTTTTATTTTTAGATTTTTTAGGACCTTTCAGGCATTTTTTGGGATTTTTTTGCAAAAATTTTTTTCCGTTTTTTCTTTTAAATCGTTTTTTCTTTTTTCTGTAACAGAACCTTTTTATTATCATTGATTGGATCTTATAAGTAAATTTCAGACATTTTCGCTCAGTAGTTTGTTCGCAAACAGCGTTTCACTTTTCAAACATTCAAGCATACTGGTTTGTTTTTTCTTCACCTCCTTCGTCCGCGGTTTCAGGTTTTTCCAGCGGCTGCTCTGCGTTGTGATCGGCTCCTGCTCGGGTTTCTCCGGCGTCTACGGTGGGGTTAATCCAGATGTTTTTGCGGGTTTCGGTATGCGTTTGCCCTTGTCTTGCGGTTAGTTTTCGACGGGTTTGCGGCGACTTTTCCCTACATTACGGAGCCCTGTGGTGCTTGCTGAATACACCGCAGGGTCGCCGAAATGGGATCGGCAAATCGCACTGAATTGAAGAGAACGAAAAGTTACCGAACGTGCGGTGGCTTTTCGATTCTCTTTGAATAACTCTGATAGTTATTCGACCAATGTTTAATATATTATATATGCAAACATGAGTAGAACTTTCTGTGAGGCTGGTGCACAAAGTGGTTTGTAAGGTGTTGAGGGAAAAAGCTGTTGGAAAAGCATCCCTTCATTATACATTACAGTACCCCATACTGTTAGTGTGGATGTGTTTCTGATTCTGTTCTGGAAGAAAATATATATATATATATATATATTTAAAAATAATAATTCAAGTCCAAGATTGTTTGTATGTGCATATATAGGAGGTAAGACTATAACAGTGTAGCATGGCAACATGAGAGATACATTTTGTAGAACCATTGTATAATAGTATAACCACCCTTCAGGCAGTTATGACCGGTTTATTCCAGGCTGTGCTGTGTTGATGTGTCCACTGTAGTCTGGAGTTCTCTGTAATTTAAATTATTAATGGTATGTCTTTCTTGTTAAATAATGGCATAAAAAACTATTATCTTTATTTATTTGTATATATATATATGTATATATATATATATATATATATATAATCACCATTTGGATCAATAAACTGCTGTATTTTGGGGGCTTGTAGTTATAAAAATCTTTACCTGTAGTGCCATCTGGTGGATGGTTATCTTGTTTGTCAACACAATATAATAGTACTGCAGTTCCTTTTAATACCATTTTTATTGGACTAACAAGAATTCTTATTGACGAGCTTACATGACTTTCTCCCTTTGTGAAGTGTATGGAATTTGTTTGCCATCAGAATTCCAAGTAGTAGACTATGGTGTCATCAAGATTTTGTGGAAACTGACTAAACATTGATGTGTCTTTTTCTTATAAGGATCTTCGAGTTTGTTTTATAGGTTATAGCGTATTTTTTTCAGATTCTGTTGAACTTATAAATCTTTTTGGAAATATATATTTATTTAATTGTTTTGCCTTTTTTCTCCCAGACTTTGCCTGTTGACTCTATGGATTTAATGAATTATGTTTTAAACGCCATCTGTATCAAACAAATAGAAGTTCTTTTGGTGTCAGTTCCTCACTTACAGTGAATACAAATGCATGGTATTTTCATTGTTTTATTTCATTATTTTTTTATTTTATTAATTACCTGCCGTTTGGGCTCATCTTTGGTGAAAAAAACATTCAGAGTAGCTGACCTTGAATACAACTGCTGTTTCTTACATTTTTCTGCATATCTGGGAAAACCAACTCCAAGCAACAACTTTCTGTAATTACATAGGACTACAGCAGAATCCCGGAAATTTAGTGAATGACTTTGATTGCATGAGTTCCGAGACATATGCACATTAACTCAGATCTCTTCAGGAAATCACCAGATCTATATACATCGAATAACCCATATAAGCGTGTTAACGCTAGCACATTAAACATAGTTAATTTCAAGAAAAACTCCTAAATTATCAGTATAGGGCTGTTAACCAATAATTACATCAGGAAGATTCATATAGACCTAAACCCAAAGCTCTTATTATAGATCTTAAATGAATGGAAATTAATGAGAGTTTCACAAAAAACATACCTCCTCTTATGTTGAGCACTGTTAAATATTATATATCCTATATAAATTTGGGCCAGGTATTAGGCATGAATGAGATTGAGTGGCATGACAACAGATGGTTTGCAGTTACATCGCTCTATCTATGGATACAAAACTGAATAATACGACGTTCTATACTCACTTTCGCTGCAGATCTGTTCTTGGAACGCTTTGCCCACTAAACAGCTGACTTACCATGTAAGAATATTACGGTTCTGAGTAGAAAGTAGAATAGCTGCATTTTGTTTCGTATATAAATGCCTTTTTTCCCATTGGGAGACACAAACACACACTCTTACACACTCACACTTAAACACTCACACATATTCAGGGCTCGAGTCGAGCGGGAACGCGCAGGAACGGCGTTCCCGCACTTTTCCCACAGCGGGAACGCTGCGGGAACGCAGCGTTCCCGCTGTGGCCCGAGCCCGAACGCCGCCGCCGCACATTGCCGGCGGCCGGCGTGCTTCCTGTTACAAGGGCCAGGAGGTGGAGCCGCTCGCCTGGCTGTTTCATAGTTCCCAGGCGAGCGGCTGCACTTCCTGTCAGCGGCCACTGAAGCAGGAAGCACGCGGCCGCTGGCAATGTGGAGAAGCAGCAGCAAAGGTGAGCTGGGGGGGGCAGTATCCCTGAGACCTGGGGGGGGCAATATCCATGAGACCAGGGGGGCAATATCCATGAGACCAGGGGGGCAATATCCATGAGACCAGGGGGGCAATATCCATGAGAGCTGGGGCAATATCCATGAGAGCTGGGGCAATATCCATGAGAGCTGGGGGCATTATCCATGAGAGCTGGGGCAATATCCATGAGACCTGGGGCATTATCCATGAGACCTGGGGCATTATCCATGAGACCTGGGGCATTATCCATGAGAGCTGGGGCATTATCCATGAGAGCTGGGGCATTATCCATGAGACCTGGGGCAATATCCATGAGAGCTGGGGCATTATCCATGAGACCTGGGGCATTATCCATGAGACCTGGGGCATTATCCATGAGACCTGGGGCATTATCCATGAGAGCTGGGGCATTATCCATGAGACCTGGGGCATTATCCATGAGACCTGGGGCATTATCCATGAGACCTGGGGCATTATCCATGAGAGCTGGGGCAATATCCATGAGAGCTGGGGCAATATCCATGAGACCTGGGGCATTATCCATGAGAGCTGGGGCATTATCCATGAGACCTGGGGCAATATCCATGAGAGCTGGGGCAATATCCATGAGACCTGGGGCATTATCCATGAGAGCTGGGGCATTATCCATGAGAGCTGGGGCATTATCCATGAGAGCTGGGGCAATATCCATGAGAGCTAGGGCAATTTCCATGAGACCTGGGGCATTATCCATGAGAGCTGGGGCAATATCCATGAGAGCTGGGGCATTATCCATGAGACCTGGGGCAATATCCATGAGAGCTGGGGCAATATCCATGAGACCTGGGGCATTATCCATGAGAGCTGGGGCATTATCCATGAGACCTGGGGCAATATCCATGAGAGCTGGGGCATTATCCATGAGAGCTGGGGCAATATCCATGAGAGCTGGGGCATTATCCATGAGAGCTGGGGCATTATCCATGAGACCTGGGGCATTATCCATGAGAGCTGGGGCATTATCCATGAGAGCTGGGGCATTATCCATGAGAGCTGGGGCATTATCCATGAGACCTGGGGCAATATCCATGAGAGCTGGGGCATTATCCATGAGAGCTGGGGGCATTATCCATGAGACCTGGGGCAATATCCATGAGAGCTGGGGCACTATCCATGAGAGCTGGGGCAATATCCATGAGAGCTGGGGCAATATCCATGAGAGCTGGGGGCATTATCCATGAGAGCTGGGGGCATTATCCATGAGAGCTGGGGGCATTATCCATGAGAGCTGGGGTCATTATCCATGAGAGCTGGGGTCATTATCCATGAGAGCTGGGGCATTATCCATGAGAGCTGGGGCATTATCCATGAGAGCTGGGGCATATCCATGAGACCAGGGGGCAATATCCATGAGACCTGGGGCATTATCCATGAGACCTGGGGCATTATCCATGAGAGCTGGGGCATTATCCATGAGACCTGGGGCATTATCCATATGAGCTGGGGCAATTATATCCATGTGAACTGGGGAAAATATATCCATATAACCAGTGCTGTGCATATTATTCTTGGGGTTCAGTGCTGTGTATGTTATTCTGGGGGCTCAGTGCTGTGTATATTATTCTGGGGGCTCAGTGCTGTGTATATTATCCTGGAGGCTCAGTGCTGTGTATATTATTCTTGGGGTTCAGTGCTGTGTATATTATTCTTGGGGTTCAGTGCTGTGTATATTATTCTGGAGGCTCAGTGTTGTGTATGTTATTCTGGGGGCTCAGTGCTGTGTATATTATTCTGGGGGCTCAGTGCTGTGTATATTATTCTGGGGGCTCAGCGCTGTGTATATTATTCTGGGGGTTCAGCGCTGTGTATATTCTGGGGGTTCAGCGCTGTGTATATTATTCTGGGGGCTCAGTGCTGTGTATGTTATTCTGGGGGTTCAGTGTTGTGTATATTATTCTGGAGGCTCAGTGTTGTGTATGTTATTCTGGGGGCTCAGTACTGTGTATATTATTCTGGGGGCTCAGTGCTGTGTATATTATTCTGGGGGCTCAGCGCTGTGTATATTATTCTGGGGGTTCAGCGCTGTGTATATTCTGGGGGTTCAGCGCTGTGTATATTATTCTGGGGGCTCAGTGCTGTGTATGTTATTCTGGGGGTTCAGTGTTGTGTATGTTATTCTGGGGGCTCAGTGCTGTGTATATTATTCTGGGGGCTCAGTGTTGTGTATGTTATTCTGGGGGCTCAGTGCTATGTATATTATTCTGGGGGCTCAGTGCTGTGTATATTATTCTGGGGGCTCAGCGCTGTGTATATTATTCTGGGGGTTCAGCGCTGTGTATATTATTCTGGGGGTTCAGCGCTGTGTATATTATTCTGGGGGCTCAGTGCCTGGAGATAGAGATATATATATATATTTGTATATAAAATGCGTTAGTCCAGTTGCCACAATCACGAGTATACCTGTACGTAGTGATACCTTTCACTGATCAGTATAGTTTCCAGTTTACACTCTTGAAAGCTTGTCTTTTAAATGTAAAGTTAACCCAATTAAAATGGTATCACCGGCACGCGCTGCTATACTCGTGATATATATATATATATTTTCTTCAGGTAATGGGGGTTGTGGAATTCGTGGGTGAGTTCCCTCACTTTTTTTCCCAGGACTTGACCCCTGCACATATTCACATATACATGCATTGCCACGCACACTCTCACACATCACAACATCCACAGAAGCCGAGTCTGTCATGTCCATTGTCTCTGCATTTAAGATTTATTGTTGCAACTGACTGTCTGTACATCGCAAGACGAGGATTATACTTCTGAGGCTCAGAGAAAAAAAAACACCTTTTTACCTCTTCTGTAAGTAAAGTCCTGGCAATAGTTACTGTTTTCTTTTAGCCATAAGTTGACAGGGTACTTCATGTTGTTTCTAACACCCTCAATATAACATCATAAATATTTTAGATCCCATTCCTAATGTTATCCACTAAGACATCAAACATGCAGGGCTTGTTACGGCTCACTCATTCCTTCAGACAGCCCCACAAAAGGTCTTGGCTGGTAAGATCAGGAGATGATAGATTCTTGGAAATTACACGGTTGTCGTAAAAACTCTGGATTGTCGCCATTGTCTCGCGAGATTTTGGCCTGTTGCGTCATTTTGCTGGAAGTAAACCTGTGCTCTTCGAAAGAGTAAGTCATTTTTTTTCTAGTGGAGTACTTCTCTCCATTGAAGTACTGTTCTCATCGCTATGCTGTTGTTGTGACTGTGCTGCCACCTACCAGCTGCTTCCTGCATGTGCTGTGATGAGATTTGCTTAACATTAGAGGAGGTACAGTTTCTGAAAGTCTCATTAATTTTCATTCATTTGTTTACGATCTTTAATAAAATTATATACATATCTGTCCTCTCTGTTTACCTTTCTTGACCATATGATTCCACTATTTGTATTTACAACACACCCCACCCCTTCTGCTTCTCTCTTTACTGTTCAATTCTATGATTTAAGTCAGTACTGCGTTAAGACCTGAGGAAGAGAGGAACACTCCTGAAAGCTTGTCTTTTAACCACTTGACTGCTAAGGACGCGCTCAGCGCGTCCAGCCAATTGGTTCTCCTGTGCTATGGACGCGTTGAGCATGTCCTAGCACAGGAGGCAGCAATCAGCCGGGATTCTGGGTGATTGCTGGCCCCCCCGGTGCGGGCTGACATCTAGCATGTCAGCCCGGCACTCCAGGATGCCGGGGGGAAAGAGAGATGTCATTGCGATGGCGCAATGACATCTATTTCAGGCACCACCCCCCCCCCCGCGAGTGCGGAGGAGCCTCCTGAAAGGGACCTCTCTCCCTCCCAATCGCGGGGGACCAGAGGCTGAAGGCAGGCACGGTTTGGAAGGGCACAGCCTGCCCTTCCAAACCGTGCCTGCCTTTAACCCCTTGGGTGCCGGATCACGATTCGGCACTGAAAAGCGCCGAATCGTGATCCTCTCCCGGAGCTGGCCAAGCTTTCGGGATTGCCCCCTGACGACTGCATAGCACGATGGCGCCAGTCCTGGAGCAGGCTGTGCCCTTCCAAACCGTGCCTGCCTTTAGCCTCTGGTCCACCGCGATCAGGAAGGAGAGAGGTCCAAAGGACCTTTCCCCCTCCTTTTCAGGCACCTCCTCTGCACTCGCGGGGGGTGCGCCTGAAATAGATGACATTGCGCCGCCGCAATGACATCTATCTTCCCCCGGGCATCCCGGCATCACCGGGGGGGCCAGCAATCAGCCAGAATCCCGGCAGATTGCACTTGGCAGGACACGCTCAGCAGACGCATCCTTAGCAGCCAAGTGGTTAAATTAAGACTGCATCAGAGTGACATGAAAGTGATGTGCGCATTCCACAAATATCACACATGTATCAATGACCACTGATTGCCAGGGATATCAGATAATTGGCAGTAGAATGCTTTATTATGAGTGGATATTATTGCTGAAATCTAAAATAAACTGCACACAAAAGTGTTTGCTTAATTGGGTTGATGAAGAAAATTCTGAATAGTATGGCAATAAACACATATGTGTACTATAACAAATTAGCCACTAATAGCCAGGAAACTAGAATATTAATTCAAAGAATTCTTCTCAGCACTAATTATAATACTTAACATGCCTTTAACCATTTAAATGAGACACATTTAGAGCAATACGTGGGCTGCCATGATTAAGTGTATTGCTATTTTATACAAATTATTTTTTTAATATTGTTTAGTTAAATCCTTCTAAATAAATGTGTTATTGAGGCCAAGCTGAGTACAAAATTGAAAATGTTGTATATTAGATTTTTTTCCCAATACAACAGTACATAATGAGGTTTTATAAGTCTCAAGCATTTCTCAGACAGATTTACATCTTCTCATTAAACACAACTTGAGAGCTTGACCTGCATTCCTCACATTAACGTCCATAAATCTTAAAATGTAATTCCAGGCATCCTTTCTGGTAAACAAGACATTGGGATTCAGAACAGGAGCATCACATTAAATCAAAATGCTCTTCCATTTTTGTTGTTTTATAGTCACTAGCGCCAGGAATCCTGCAAGGCTTTTCATTTTTAGCTGGCAATTTTATATTAACCCGAAACGCTTAATGAGTGTCTTCATCTCGGACAATACATACAGGATCCCTGTTCCAGTAGAGACATAAAAGCAAACAATGTAATTTCTTGCAGAAGCATCGACCTCTCATTATGACAGTTTCTACTGTTTACAATACATTTTTAACATAGTGTGATGGTCCTTGTTAAGCGTGTCTCCTATTGAATAAAGCAAAACAAATCATACAAATTAAAACAAAGTAATGTTTTGAAAGAAATTGTATTTTACGGTTCATTTTCAAAAGGTTTGCTAAAGAAATAAAAAAAATGTAAAAAAAAAAAATTAACCCCTTCACTACCAAGTTGTTTTCCGTAAAACCACTGCCAGGACACAGTGGATTGCATAATACATAAACTCATCAGTCACTTTATTAGGAACACCTGTTCAATAGTTTGGCTGATCAGCAATCTGCTTTAACAATCAAATGGCAACAACTCAATGCATTTTGGCATCTAGATGCGGTGAAGACGCCTTGCTGAGGTTCAAACTGATCATCAGAATTGGGAAGAAAGGGGATGTGAGTTTGAATGTGCCATGGTTGTTGATGCCAGACGGACTGGTTGAGTATTTCAAAAATTGCTGATCTACTTTGATTTCAACGCACAACCATCTCTAGGGTTTACAGAGAATGGCCCGGAAAAGAGAAAATATCCAGTGAGTGGCGGTTGTGTGGACGAAAATGCCTTGTCGATGTCAGAGGAGAATGGGCAGACTGGTTTGAGATGATAGAAAGGAAACAGTAACTCAAATAACCACTCATTACAATCTCTGAGGACTCTCTACAAAATCTCTGAGGAATGTTTCCAACACATTGTTGAATCTATGTCATGCAGAATTAAGTCAGTTCTGAAGGCAAAAAGGGATCCAAACTGGTACTAGCAAAGTGTACCTAATGAAGTGGCCAGTGAGTGTACATCGAAATTGTGCTTGAAAATATCAAAAGCACATTTTCATATTTATGCATTATTTGAAAGCCCATGTGCTGGCCAAATAGTGATACTTCATCTCCATAATACAGCTTGGGATCTGTTTTTTTCTAGAAAACACAAAAAAATGGTTCCAAGTTGTTTAAAAAATTTTGGCACCTTGGGTATCATGCCCTACATGCTAACACTTTGGAAACCCAGTCTGGAGAATAATTGCAAATTAATTTTGTGTACAATAAATTAAATTCTTTGCATTGCTCCAGAGTGATCCCAGATCAAGTATAGTTGATCTCTGAGCACCTTCAGGTGCTTTTGAAGATCGAGTATACTTGATCATTAGTGACGGGGTTAGACAAGCAGTTGGGTCTGTTCAGGAATTGAGCCCCAAAAGCCAATTGAGTCATGGGTCGGGTGGTGCGTCCTCTTGTCTATTATGTTCAAGCAAAGATATTTGAACTCAATGCAATAATATTTTGATATGACTATAAGTTGCATCCTTGTCAGCTTTATTTTAGTTTTGTTTAATAATTTATTTATAGAATGCTTTACAAGGACCAATTAACACTGAGATTTGTCTGATTATCAAGCAAAATTGTAAATTACAAAATTTTCAAAATTACATTTTGAGAGAATTCTTTTTTTTATTGTGATAAGAGGTTATTGAGTTTTACAAAGAGGCAAAAGGGAACAAGAGTGCAACAGTGTTTGCAGTAGGGTGTACAGACATAGGTAATATTCCATATGCACATACTGTATAGTAAAACAGAAAACATAAGCATTGCCAGAAGGGTCGAAATATATAAGGGGCGGGGGGTGGGGGTGAGAAGGGACAATAGCCATCTCAGTATTGTAGAGACAGAAAAGGGGGTATAGAGATATCTGGGCGGCATGAAGAGGGCAACCCGGGTTTAGTAACAGGTACAGGGGAACAATATAAGGGGACAGGATGTAGACCAGTAAAACCAACTGCACATATGCAGTGCAGACGTGCCAGAAGCACCATGGATAAAGTGCTCGATGTTCCTGATGTCAGAGAAAATTCTAATTTACAGATGGTACAAATTAGATTTTCTTGTAAAAGCAAGGACAACGCTCTTTTTTCAGAAGTCTCAGGTTGCCGGAGGATTTGATACTTTTTGAAAGGTAATTCTGCAATTCTGGAGTTCTGAAAACGCTTTTAAAAGATTATTTTTCTTCTCTTATTTTTAATTTTACATTTTCTCTCCTGTGTTGTGTGGATAACTCAATACTTTGCAGCAGATGGAAGTTACACTTTTAGATTATATTTAGCATCAGAAGTATCTGAAGGAAAAAGTGTCCTTTTCAAATTATGTACACAAAATTGTCAAAATAAATCACTAGCTTCACCAGTGACAATGTATAAATAAGGTACAGTTGCTGGAGGGGGCTAGCAATTATAATAAAATGTCTTTGCTGGTATAACACAGACTTGTCACTGAACATCCTGAGCCTCTTATGCTTAAAGAAGATAGAGGGTTGTTTTGTTTATTTTCTTTTCTCCTTCTATGACAAAGTTCCTCCAGGTGACAAGCTCACCACTCCTTTTCACTATACCAGTCAGGGGCTTAATGCTTTAGGCATGTGCATTATATCTCCGGTGTAACATACGCTATAAATCACATAATATGCATCAGAATATAAAACAAAAATCAGCTTGAACAGTCATTAACCTCCCTGGCGGTCCGATTCTGACATATTTTATATGTCAGAATCGGTCCTATTTATTCTGGCCCCCTAGCGGAATAAGTGTGGCTTTCAATA
Source organism: Leptobrachium leishanense (assembly GCA_009667805.1). Lineage (NCBI taxonomy): Eukaryota > Metazoa > Chordata > Amphibia > Anura > Megophryidae > Leptobrachium > Leptobrachium leishanense. The sequence goes on along the minus strand of CM019063.1, from coordinate 415,904,596 downwards.
CTGAAAGCGGTGTCCCCGAGCCAAACTTGGGCCGATACTTACATGTCCTGCACTCCCTCGCTGTCCCCGCAGTCACGCTGCAGCCGATCACGACGTCACACTTCCTGGTTCACTCCTCGCGAGAAGGAAACCAGGCAGTGTGACGTTGCGAGCAGCTGGAGGAGACTGCAGGGATTAGCGAGGGAGCGCAGGACATGTAAGTGTCCAGCCCGAGTGTGGCTCGGGGTTACCGCTTTCGGTACAAAAAGTTAACCCCGAGCCACACTCAGGAATACCGTTAGGGAGGTTAAAGAAGAGATGTCTGACAAATGTTAAATCTGAATATACTAGACCAACTACAATATATACTTTGAGAAAGAGTGTCAGATTTGTGATGTTGTCTTACAGGGTTATTCAGAGAGCACTGAAATGTCACCTCCTGTTATACAGTGGCAAGAAAAAGTATGTGAACCCTTTGGGATTACGTAGAGTTTTGCATGAATTGGTCATAAAATGTGCTCTGATCTTCAGCTAAGTCACAACAATTTGAAAAACAGTCTGCTTAAAATAATACAACACAAACATTATATGTTTTCATGTTTTTATTGAACAGAACATGTAAACATTCACAGTGCAGGGTGGAAAAAGTATGTGAACCTTTGGACTTAATAAATGGTTGACCCTCCTTTGGTAGCAATAACCTCAACCAAACGTTTCCTGTAGTTGCAGATCAGACCTGCACAACGATCTGGAGTAATTTTGGACCACTCCTCTTCACAAAACTGTTTCAGTGTAGCAATAGTCTTGGGATGTCTGGTGTGAATCGCTCTCTTAAGGTCATGCCACAGCATTTCAATCGGGTTGAGGTCAGGACTCTGACTGGGCCACTCCAGAAGGCGTATTTTGTTTCGTTGAAGCCATTCTTTTGTTGAATTACTTGTATGCTTTGGGTCATTGCCCTGTTGCATCACCCATCCTCTGCGGAGCTTCAGTTGGCGGACAGATGGTCTTACGTTTTCCTGCAAAATGTCTTGATAAACTCAGGAATTCATTTTTCCATCAATGACAACAATCCGTCCTGGCCCTGAGGCAGCAAATCAGCCCAAAACCATGATGCTCCCTCCGCCATGTTTTACAGTGGGGATGAGGTTTTGATGTTGGTGTGCTGTGCATTTTTTTCTCCACACATAGTGTTGTGTGTTTTTTCCAAACAACTCAATTTTGGTTTCATCTGTCCACAGAATATTTTGCCAGTAGTGCTGTGGAACATCCAGGTGCTCTTTTGCAAACTTCAAACGTGCTGCAATATTGTTTTTGGAAAGCAATGGCTTCCTCCGTGGTGTCCTCCCATGTACTCCATTCTTGTTTAATGTTTTCCTTATTGTAGATGTGTCAACAAAAATGTTAGCATGTGCCAGAGATTTCTGCAAGTCTTTAGCTGACACTAAAGGATTCTTCTTTACCTCATTAAGCATTCTGCGCTGTGCTCTTGCAGTCATCTTTACAGGACGATCACGCCTAGGGAGAGTAGCAACAGTGCTGAACTTTCTCCATTTGTAGACAGTCTGTCTTACCGTGGACACATGAACATCAAGGCTGTTGGAGATACTTTTGTAACCCTTTCCAGCTTCATGCAAGTCAACAATTCTTGATCGTAGGTCTTCTGAGAGCTCTTTTCTGCGAGGCATGGTTCACATCAGGCAGTGCTTCTTGAAACCAGTAAACCCAAAACTGGTGTGTGTTTTTAAAGGGCAGGACAGCTTTCAGCAACACATCCAATAATATCACACTGATTGGACTCAAGGTTGGCTCACTCCTGGCTCCAATTAGCTCTTGGAGAAGTCATTAGGCTAGGGGTTCACATACTTTTTCCACCCTGCACTGTGAATGTTTACATGTTATGTTCAATAAAAACATGAAAACATATAATGTTTGTGTTGTATTATTTTAAGCAGACTGTGTTTTTCAAATTGTTGTGACTTAGATGAAGATCAGAACACATTTTATGACCAATTCATGCAAAACTCCACGTAATCCCAAAGGGTTCACATACTTTTTCTTGCCACTGTAGAAAAAAAACACTATTTATAAAAAATCCGAAAATTTGTTTTGCCAAAAAATCCCGAAAAATTGATAAAAAACTTCTAAAAAATAGTCTTTTTGCTGTAGATTAAAGGACAATAACGGTTTAAGAGATGTTGATTAAAAAAACTGAATATTTTTACAATTGAACCCTATGGGATTTGCCTGTTTAAACCTGTTGAATGAAACTACCGAATATCAGGGCATTTCACTGACATTTCTCTGCTGTTCGGTGTTCTCAGAATAGATTAACCATTGCTTCTGTATGGGGATTACACTGCCTTTGAACAGGCACTGTAATTGATGGCAGTTCGCCAAAATTTGGCGAACTGCCTGCTTTCTGAATAGCCGAATGGCCAGAAATTGCACGGCATGGATAAATTCACTATTCAGTGCAATTTCAGGACCAGATTGTCTCTCTCTGAATAACCCCTTTAATGTTAATCTATATATATATGAAAGGAAAAGTCCTTACTGTGATGAACTAGCCCAACACCCTCAGCCAGAAACAGGGGATCAGGACACTGTTATTCCATGAACTATGTGTTGTGCCGTTGCACCAACGATCCTGCCTTCTAGCTGACCGAAAAATGACCTGTAAATAAAAGTGTTGATTGTGTAATAGATGCCGTTTCAAATTTGCCGCCAAATTTTGCCGCCTAAATTTGAATCAGACCATCTGGTCCCGAATCGGCAACGCCCCGATGCGCCTTAAAGCCAATGATACCTGTGGGGGCGGGCATGGGGTTTTCAAATGTGGAGCGCGGGGAAAGTATAAATACAGATGTGTCCTTAATAAAAGTTGTCTTGGTTTGAGTTCATGCAGCTGCGTCTCGTGTCTCTGTTTGCCAAGCGTGCCTGACATCCCTCGTGGTTCAGCACCCCGGACGAAATACAATTCTATCATGCGCCGCTGCTGCGCGATCCGAATACTCCTAGCCGACTGAACGTGTCCAGCTAACTACCGGGAGATCCGAGAATTCGTACCTTGTGACGTGTGGGCGTTTCGACCGCCGCACGATCCGACTCCTGCTGTCGAACGAATTAAGCTGTGTCTAGTGAGGGTGAGATCCGAACAGGTTGGTGCCGTGCCGCGGATGTTTCTTCGACCGCTGGGCGATACGAATACCCAGACGATCGATCGTCAACTAACTCGCTAGTGGAAGATCCGAATCTTCACAGAATCAAGCCGTTCCGATCTACGACCGTAAAGGTCTGCGTACAGATCCGTGGCCAGCTGCTCGAGACGCTGAGTGACACTTCTCAGTAGTCGGGCTAGGTACACATCAAGGTCCCTTGACTGCGTGGGTCATCCAGATCACAAAGACATACCCGGCCGCTCGAGACGCCGAGTGCCACAACCTTGGTAGTCGGGCCGGGGGAAGAATCAAAACGAAGGGGGAACACACCTGCAGATTAGAGCACACCCGCAGGCGGATGATAACATCAGGTTCCGTCACACTGGTGGCAGCGGTGGGATAGCTCTCTGCACCCCCCAAGAAGACCCGCACCATGGTGGTGTACGATCACTACACCAGGGACACCCTGCGTGGCATGATGGAGGACCGGGGAGGAACGCCGGGTAACAAAAAGAAGAAAACCTTAATTAAAGAACTGACCAGGATGGATCAGAACAGGGCGACGACACCCGTACTCACCCCTGTCCTCGCAGAAGAGGCGGAAAGTGCCGTCATCCGAAGGGCGCGGCAGCGGATCGCCCTGCTCGGAGCTGCCCCATCGGAGGCTGAGATAGCAAAGGCGATCCAGGAGGCCAGCAGGAAGAAGAACAAGAAAAGGAGCGTCAGCACGAGCTGCGATTGGCAGCGCTCCGTGCGACAAAGATTGAACATTTTACCCCTGACCCTTATTCCGTAGACCCCTGGGAGGAGGAGTACAGCTCGACTGGAGCTTCCCCCTGGAATTCTGCACCCCCCAGCGATACCCCGTACGGGATTTACAGCTCGACTGGAGCCTGTATTGGGGAACCCGCACAGCCCAGCGGACCTTGGATAGAGACTTACAGCCCGCCTGGAGTTACATCCGAGGACGCCACATTCCCCGTCGAGGACATGGAGAGCGACTTTCTGAGAAGGCTGCAAGAGAGCCTGGATCAATATTTCGGGTCCATGGTGGAGCCCACTGGACTTGAGTGGCGGGACGAGGTCCGCCAAGAACTTCGGGATGAGGCGCTGCCCCCTGAAAGAAACTGCGAGTTTTGGGAGCCCGAGATGTTCCCATGGGTCCCTATCGGGATCACAGTAGAGGAGCCGGCCCGGTCGGAAGAGGCACAGCAGGTGCCAAGTGTCCAGGATGGGCCGTGTGAGGGGCCCGAGGGGTTCCGGGAGGAAAGGGCCTCCCAAGCCCACCAGAAGACACGGTGTCGTGTCCGCGGGTCCAGCAGAAGAGCTGGCCACGGGGCAGAGTGCCGGTAGCCTCTGCCCACTTCCCGTCTGCCCTGAGGAGCCGCAGGATTTCTCCGTGCTGGCGACCCCGCAGCCATCGTTCCCTGATCCCCTGGATGTCAGTGTTGCATCCCACCCCCCAGCAGAAGAGCTGGCAACGGGGCAGAGCGCCGCTGGCCTCTGCCCACTGTCCGAATGCCCTGAGGAACAGCCAGGTTCACCCCAGCTGTTCGGCCCGCAGCCGTTGTTCTTCCCCGACCCCCCGCAAGTTGTGCCTACATCCACTCCCCAGTGGAAGAGCTGGCCACGGGGCAGAGCGCCGCTGGCCTCTGCCCACTCCCTGTCTGCCCTGAGGAGCCGCAGGATTTCTCCGTGCTGGCGACCCCGCAGCCATCGTTCCCTGATTCCCTGGATGTCAGTGTTGCATCCCACCCCCCAGCAGAAGAGCTGGCAACGGGGCAGAGCGCCGCTGGCCTCTGCCCACTGTCCGAATGCCCTGAGGAACAGCCAGGTTCACCCCAGCTGTTCGGCCCGCAGCCGTTGTTCTTCCCCGACCCCCCGCAAGTTGTGCCTGCATCCAACCCCCCAGTGGAAGAGCTGGCCATGGGGCAGAGCGCCGCTGGCCTCTGCCCACTCCCCGTCTGCCCTGAGGAGCCGCAGGATTTCTTCGTGCTGGCGACCCCGCAGCCGTTGTTCCTTGTTCCCCTGGATGTCAGCGTTGCATCCAACCTCCCAGCGGAAGAGCTGGCAACGGGGCACTGCGCCGCTGGCCTCTGCCCATTTCCCGACTGTCCTGAGGAGCAACAGGGGTTTTCCGAGCCGGGGACCCCGCAGCTGTTGTCCTCACCCGACCCTCCGAAAGTTGTTTCAGAAGCTGCCCCCTCAGCAGCAGGGCTGCCAACGGGACAGAGCGCCGCTGGCCTCTGCCCACTCGCTGCCGTATGCCTTGAGGAGCAGCCTGATTCTCCCCGACGGCTCTGCTGGCCGCCATGGTACGTCCTTGGGATGGAGGAAACCATCCTCCCACCAGGGGACACACACCCAGCTGACGCGCTGGCCGCAGGGCAGAGCCTGCTTCCGCTCTGCCCACTCCCACAGCCCTTTGGCCCAGAGGCCCCGCGCAGCCACGATTTCCTCTGCGGCTGGCCCAGGTACTTGGGGCGCGTGCAGTTAGCACCCGTTGTCCCCGGGTGCGAGATAGTCCCGGAGGGGGCACCGGGGGTGCTCCTCCCCGGCCACAGGACCCTTTTGCCGGAGGGGGTAACCCCAAACCCGCGTGGCCTCAACCCACTTGGTACGGCCGCAGGGCCAACTGGAGAAGCCTGGTGGCTCGGCCTCTCCCAACTGACTATGGACCTGAGAGCACCGACTTCCCGGTACGACCCGTTGGGGTCCAACCGGGTTCGTCGGACTTTGGGGAGGGGGAGGAATGTGATGAACTAGCCCAACACCCTCAGCCAGAAACAGGGGATCAGGACACTGTTATTCCATGAACTATGTGTTGTGCCGTTGCACCAACGATCCTGCCTTCTAGCTGACCGAAAAATGACCTGTAAATAAAAGTGTTGATTGTGTAATAGATGCCGTTTCAAATTTGCCGCCAAATTTTGCCGCCTAAATTGAATCAGACCATCTGGTCCCGAATCGGCAACGCCCCGATGCGCCTTAAAGCCAATGATACCTGTGGGCGGGCATGGGGTTTTCAAATGTGGAGCGCGGGGAAAGTATAAATACAGATGTGTCCTTAATAAAAGTTGTCCTTGGTTTGAGTTCATGCAGCTGCGTCTCGTGTCTCTGTTTGCCAAGCGTGCCTGACATCCCTCGTGGTTCAGCACCCCGGACGAAATACAATTCTATCATGCGCCGCTGCTGCGCGATCCGAATACTCCTAGCCGACTGAACGTGTCCAGCTAACTACCGGGAGATCCGAGAATTCGTACCTTGTGACGTGTGGGCGTTTCGACCGCCGCACGATCCGACTCCTGCTGTCGAACGAATTAAGCTGTGTCTAGTGAGGGTGAGATCCGAACAGGTTGGTGCCGTGCCGCGGATGTTTCTTCGACCGCTGGGCGATACGAATACCCAGACGATCGATCGTCAACTAACTCGCTAGTGGAAGATCCGAATCTTCACAGAATCAAGCCGTTCCGATCTACGACCGTAAAGGTCTGCGTACAGATCCGTGGCCAGCTGCTCGAGACGCTGAGTGACACTTCTCAGTAGTCGGGCTAGGTACACATCAAGGTCCCCTTGACTGCGTGGGTCATCCAGATCACAAAGACATACCGGCCGCTCGAGACGCCGAGTGCCACAACCTTGGTAGTCGGGCCGGGGGAAGAATCAAAACGAAGGGGAACACACCTGCAGATTAGAGCACACCCGCAGGCGGATGATAACATCAGGTTCCGTCACACTTACTGACTAACTCATTAAAGCCCAGCTGAAACCATTTAACCTGGGAACGTGAAATTTTGAAGATACATTTTTTTTTGATGTAGGAACTCACTAAGGAAGGATTTAGGTAATTCCGCCCCTAAGGGGGTGAAAAAGTGGGGTGAATATTTTAAACAGGATACCTATAGCTCAAAAACCGAAGACGTTACAGACATGAAAATTGGTATTTACAATCTTCTTGAAAATTATCTATATCTCAAAACCTGAAGAAGTTACAGGCATGAAAATGTGTATTTAGATTCTTCTTGAAAATAAAATAAACACCTATTTTACCATTTTCCGAAAATCCACTTAACCTCCCTGGCGGTGTTTCCGAGTGTGGCTGTGTTCCCTTTGCGAGAAGGGAACCAGGAAGTATGACACCGTGATTGCACGGAGGTGACAGCAGGGGTCAGCGAGGGAGCGCAGGGCCAGGTAATGTATCCAGCCCGAGTGTGGCTCAGAGTTACCACTTTCAGCAATGAAATTAACCTCGAGCCACACTCTAATACCACCAGGGGTCAAATAAATGGTACCGATTCTGACATATAAAATATGTCAGAATCATACCGCTAGGGAGGTTAAGGGAGGTGAAATAGAGGGGAGACTATTTTTATCAGTATACCTATATATAACACCAAAGATGTTAAAGGTGTGAAAATTGGTATTTACAATCTTTGTTTCTAAATTAAAAAAACACGTGTTTTGCCATTTTCCAAAACTCCAAGTAAGGGGGAGTGAAAAGGGGCTTTGAATATTTTAAACAGAATATCTATATCTCAAAAACTGTTATAGGCATGAAAATGTGTATTTAGATTCTTCTTCAAAATAAAAAAACACCTATTTTACCATTTTCTGAAAATCTAGTTAAGGGGTTGAAAAAGGGGGTGAATACTCTTATCAGTACCTATATTTGAAAAACCACAGATGTTACGTTACAGACGTGAAAATTGGTATTTACAATCTTTTGAAACATAAATAAACATGTGGTTTACCAATTTCCAAATATCCAAGTAAGAGGGTGGTGAATAATTTAAACAGGATCCCTATATCTCAAAAACCGAAGTTGATTCAGACGTGAAAATTGGTATTTAGATTTTTCTTGAAAAATAAAAAAACACATATTTTACCATTTTCTGAAACTCCAGGTAAGGGGTGTGAAAAGGGGGGTTGAATATTTTAAACAGGATGTGTATATCGAAAAAAAACAAAGATGTTACAGATGTGAGAATTGGTATTTAGTTAATTCTTAAAAAAAAAGAATTTTACCATTTTTAGAGAATCCATTTAAGGGGGGGTGAAAAAGGGGGGATATTTTTTATCAGTATACCGATATTTCAAAAACCAAAGATGTTATAAAAAATTGGTATTTACTATCTTCTTGAAAAATAAAAAAACATGTGATTTACCATTTTCCGAAAATCCAGTTGATACACTGGATCAGCAGCTCAGAGGGATGCTATTACCTCACACAGAATGGAGTCTCTATGCAGCTCCTCTCACAGTCAGGGCTTGCACACTCCCTCACTGCTCCAATATGTCTGCTTCCCTGTCATAGCCAGTGCTCGCACACTGCCTCGCTGCTTCAGCATGTCTGCTTCCCTCTCTCAGCCCGACATCACACATTCCCTCACTGCTCCAGCCTGGAAGAACCTGTGATATTATTGCAGAACCTCAACCCACCTAAGCTCTGTAATGGCAGCAGATTGTAAGTAAAAGCAGTCCACAGAAATGTGATTGAGGATACAGTGCTAACTGGTTCTGGCCAGGGGAGTCATTGTTCATACAACGAATACCTCTAATACCTTCAGAATATCTGTTTCAAGTCAAAAGACTTCAGTTCACCCTAAAGGCTTGTTTCACGATGACCATCATCAGCAAGTCTCAGGGATAGACTTTGAAGGTAGCGGGATTGACCTAAGGGAAGACTGCTTCTCATATGGGCAGTTTTACCTTGCCTGTTCCAGATTGAGCTCACCTAACTCTCTGGGGATCCTAGCACCTGAAAGAAGAACCACTAATGTACTTTTCAAAGAAATACTCAGATAGTTATTTTCTATGTTCCAGATGCCAAAAATCAATATTTAATAATTTTTGTCTGTCTCATTGTCTGTTGTATTTACAACACAAAAAAAAATTAATGGATGCATATGAATGAAAAACTTTGTTTTGTAGCCAATACGCCCTGACTAACGTCTGCAATAAACATTACTTATTACTTTAAGACATCAACCTGTAAATTATATTTTGAACAGCTTGGACAAAAAAAACTTCTTTTAAAAACTATTGTAACAAATCCCAAAATCCACGCAAGTGAAGCCACGGGCAAAAGCTAGTATAAGGCTGGGGTCAAACGAGCGTTTTGAAGAGCGGAAGGAACGTCCATGTGAGTGGACGTTCCTTCCACTTGACGCCCGTCTGGCCGCCTCGCTGAGTGCAGTAAGACTCGATACTCCTAAGGAGGATCGCACTTTGCAGCCCCGTCAACGTGCGTCCTAGCTCTTTGATGGGGAGGCTTGCTGCACGGACGCTGCAATGCTGCTGTTGCGCGCGCAATTTGTGCGTGCGCAACAACTCGTGGCCGGCACTGTCACAGCGTCACAACGCTGTGACGGACGCCAAAAGGTATGTCAGTACAGGCGCACATAGTGCGCTTGTCTGACCCCAGCCTAAAACTATAATAACTTTGTTATATTTTTGAAATAAGGTGATTGTTTTGCTTGTTTTACCCTGTACGTTATTTTCCAAACCATAATTAATCCCTTCAATAGCAAGATACCTTATCTACACAGTAAATATGTCGCATGGTATGTGTTTACTGTAGTTAAGCCCTTTATGACCAGGAGAAGCCTCCCTCTGCTGGCCAAAAAGTGCTACTACATTTGCATTTTTGCTTGAGTTTCATGGTTCCTTGCTGAAAAAACAGATCTCAAAGATTTTCAGCTGCCACGTGTGTTCTAACGCCCATTTGCAAACAATCTTTTCAATTAACTAAATTCCGTTGTATTGTTCTGGAAATAGACCACATCGAGTGCTTTTAAGGATGGAATATATTCGGTCTTGGTGGTGAAGAGGTTGCGACTTGACATAAGTCCTCAATAAAACCAAAGAATAAAAGTTATTCTAAGCATGCTTCTAAGTGTACCGGTTGGGTGGAGTAGAGGTAACATCACTGCTCTGCATGGAGAGAGCCTGTGGAGTCATGGGTTTGATCCCAGCGAGCAACCTCTCCAGTAAGTGTCCTTGGCAAGACACCCAACAGTACATACTCGCCACCCAGGACATACTTGAAAATGAGAGAAATCTCAATGTATACTTCCTGGTAAAATCCTTTCTCAAAAAAAAAAAAGTAGCAGATGCCACATATATTTACTTGTAACTGAAAGAAAAAACATTAACTAAACAAACAAAACAAATAAGTGAGGAATGAAAGTGAAAGCAGACGTAAAGATGACAACTATATTATTTATACAGAGTGTTTCAAATGATTTTACTGTTTGAATTGCATTTACAATTAAATTCAGAAGCAGATCTCAGTCCTGTCACTCTGTATCTCTTTAAAGTGCGCCATTCGTGCCCAAAACAACTTTAGCTCAATTTAATTTAGAGTTCTCCCAATCTGCCTATATATTGTGTTACAAACACCAGGGCAGTTCAGGCAACACAATACTCCGTACCCCCACCACAGTTAAGTAATAGAGCAATAATCTGTTAATAAAGAATAAAATATAATCTTTAATCCTTGATACGTTCGAAGTAGGGAGCACACTTACCCTTAATATAACACTAATACAATGCACAACAAACCCAAGGGGTCAGGGAAAACCACAATAAACTGTCTGGAGGATAAGTAGTGTGGAAAATATATCAAAGAAATAACATACTGCCCCCAAATATACCAAATGCAGTTCACTGTCCCTTACTATATAATAAACAACAGCAACAACCACAACAAGTGTGAACCAACGGTAGGGTAATAGTGGGGGATAATAACTTGGTAGCTAGTAATTGACACCTATTGAACAAGCCACAAACCTACTATAAACAAGTGTATCACCATACACCAGTATACATATATAGCACAGATACCATAATAAGCAATCTAAGGTACAATCTTGCTCTATTTCTCAGCAGTTCTAGCTGCTTTTCGAGTACCAGTGAATATAGGTAAACAATAACTAGCAACAGGAGCCCATCCCACACCCTTCTAAACATGACTGTTAAAAAGACATGCTCAACACGTTTCACCCTTCCTGGGCTTTATCAAGAGTAACCCTGTACTCGTAAGCAGCTACACCTAAAAGCAGGCGTTAAATGAGTCTGCATTTGCGAAATCATTTAGTACCCCTTAAAAATCCTCCAATAAATCCGATTCTCAGCTCTCATCCTGCTGCGAGAATGATGGCCTGATCTGCCTCTTCTTGTCACCGGGAGCAGAGTGGGACTGGGGACAAATAGTTCCCAGTCTCCCTCCACGATCATTCTGGTGGCACTGCGCGATGTCGTGAGAGTGAGATCGCGCCAAGCTCGCGGCCCGGATGCGCAGTCCTCCCTGGAGCCCTATGGACTCCAGGAGGTGATACTCACGGTGGCACTACCGTAAGTGTCCCAGCGGTTAGCACTGCATTCCGGTACAAGGTGCTCAGTTACTGTCTGCCACAGAATATCGTGCTAAAATTAGGACGCTATGGGGAAACCTGCAGGTGCAGGTTTTCCCCATTAGCATCCCCATTTTAGCATGAAGAACGGAATAGGGCCCAAGGTCATGGCCCGTGCCCTGGCTCTATTCATCGGCTGCATGTTTGAGTGCTCCCTCTATTCCTTGGCTGCATGTGAGCGTACTCAATCTTTTCATTGGCTGCTCGCTGCCTGGCACTTTATATTGCTTCGTGATTAATCCCACAATTTTTCATAGGAAAAGAGCACTGCGTGTCCTATTCAAGTTTAATACAAAGTGATAGAGTCATGATAGGAAGCAAAATGTAGAAGAACAAAACATGACTATTATGTCTAATGTTTAGTCTACAATGGCAATAGTGTAGTTTAAAATATTTTAACCACATAGACTGGACTTCTTTCTTTAAATATTCATACACAAGCTGGGAAGTGCAGGGAATATTATTCATGTCTGTAGGAGCCTACTTGATCGATATTCTTTATTTAGTATGCATATGTTAAACAGAATCGCATCATGCTCAGACTGATGTAGTAGCATGTTAAAGCCCTATACTAGTCTGCACGCCTTGCAGCAATTTAATTTTTCCCTGTACTAAATCATATCAAATTTTATATTATTTATTCTCGCTTTTAATCAGACCTAACCATACCCTACAACCATTTAAGGGAAAGTCACAAGAATTATAAAATACTGTTTCTTGCAATGTTAGAGCTGGAGATGCAGAGTAGAGAGGGGAGAGGCTCATCAAGTACATAGGAGAGTTTTATTCAATCTCACTCTGATCAACAGTGTTCCCTTAATACAAACAGAAAAAACACCCATTGCCTCATAAGTGCAGTGTTACCAGTAAAAGCAAAACAAAAATTAACATGTTTTCTCAATGGTTATAATGCCTGTATTTTGACTATACATTACCAAATCTTTGTAAACTTATCTCAGGCCACAGTGACCTATAGAGTTTATATGTAAGTTTTACAATGCATGGCAAGTGGAAGACCTAGTAGCCTCATTAATTGCTTTGCAATCTAAATTTAGCAAACATGTGGCCAAAATGTAACCGGACACTGAATTTTAGTGAACGGGGACATTTCAGGGCCATTCGGCTAATCAGAGAGTAGGCAATTCGCCAAATTTTGGCATATTGCCTGCACGTACGGTGCCTGTTCGAGGGCAGTGAAATCCCCCATAGAGAAGCAATGGTTTGTCTATTCAGAGAACACCGAACAGGTGAGGAATGTCAGTGAAGTGCCCTGCCGATAGGTGGTTTCATTCGTCAGGTTTATTCAGGCGAATCCTGTAGGCTTCAATGTTAAAAATATTCCAGTTTTAACTCAATATCTAATAAACCATTTATCATTTTATTCTGCAGTAAAAAGTCTCTTTATTTTTAGATTTTTTTTTAGGATCTTCTAGGCATTTTTTGGGATTTGTTTGTCAATTTTTTTTCCAGTTTCTTTTTTTTAAATAGTTGTTTCATTTTCATGTAACAGATCTTTTTATTAACATTCATCGAATCTTATATGAAAATTCCAGACATTTTCATTCAGTAGTTTTTTTGCAAAAAGCGTTTCAAATTTCAAACTTTCAAGCAAACTGTTTCTTTTTTTCACCCCATTTGTCTGCTTGTCGGCTTTTTCCAGCGGCTGCTCTGCGCTGTGATCGGCGGCTGCTCGGACTTTTCTGGCATGTTCGGCTTGGTTTTTGCGGCGGTTTCTGCGAGTTTTCGGTGAGTGTTCGGTGCGCATCCGGTGAATGTACGGCGAGTGTTCTGCAGGTTTGCGGCGAGTATTCCCTGCACTACAGGGGCCCTGCGGTGCTTGCTGAATACACCGCAGGGTCGGCGAACTAGGAATCGCTGAATCGCCCGGAAGTGCGGGGAACGAAAAGTCACCAAACGTGACTTTTTGGATCTTTCTGAATAACCCTGACTATCAGGTCTATTCACTAAAGGTGAAACTCAGGAGAATTGGCAGGAGAAGAAAACAATCTAGACGAAATAGCAGATTTGGAAAGTGAGATAAATGGGAGAATTTTTCTGGTTTGGCTATTTTGACCTAGAATTTTCACTTCTCCAGTCAATTCTCCTGCGTTTCCCCTTTAGTGACTGACCTTTTAGTGGGAGTTCCACCAATATTCTGCATGGTTCTCAATTGACAACGTCTACAAATTGCCATGACTCCTGAGGGTCATGATCCTATTGGTCATGCTCGTGCGTGCAGCTTGTGTGACTTCCTTGAATCAGTCAAATAAATCCAAGCCAACCCTGTGTTATTCTAATGAAGAGAGGTGAACCCTATGTCATTCTAACGCAATGCCGACCTGCATCATTCCACAGATTTTGCCTCTAAAATGCCTCAGTCCATGCCCCGTATCTACTGGCGTCACAGGACATTCCACCCCTGCCCGGCTAACAGGAATGATCCTCAAGGTATATAAGCTTTCCCATTCCTTTTCACTGTTGTGTACTCAAGTCCCATCAGTGCCCGTTACTCTTTATTACTCTGTATTCGACTTTGACTTGTTATTGACGTCTCCAGTCTCTTGACCTCAGCTATCCTATCTGATATTGTGACCGCTACGATTCCAGACCTTGACTTGAACCTTAACTAGTCTTATTTTAAATTCTGGATTAGGGATTAATTAGAATGTGAATTTACTTCACTTCTACGAGGAAAGGTGAGGGTCCATTTATTAACTACCTGCTGTAACGTTGGGGGCTTCCAGCCTCTCCTGTGTGCTTGAGGGCAGCATGTCTGATGCTGCTCGCTGACCAACGCCCAGTTTAAATGGAGACAGGCAGGGAGGTGGTTGCATGAGGCGCGGCTTGAGTGGGGGGCGCGGTCTGGTAGGTCTTTAAAAACCCTCAGTTATTTCTCAGCAGTGCCAGATCGTGGTTATCCATACCTGAGCTCCTTGTACCTGAATGCTATTGTGATTTAACCTGTTATTGACCTCTGCTTGTTTTCTGACTATTCTGCCTTCTGTTGCCCTAGACTATTTTCTTGTACTACACTATTGCACTGATATCGACCCAGCTATTCCATTTGACTATTCTGTACTCTGTATTCCTGATTCTGGCTCGTCTGACTATCCCCTTGTTGCTGACCTGGTTTTGTATTACTACATTGTCTTTTGCTTAACCCTTTCTGTCTAGCTAGTTTACCTGGCCAATTCTAAGGACCAGACAGTTAGGGATCTTCTACGGCTACTCTGTTGGTAGCTTTTGGGCTCTGTGGAGTGTTGGGCGTTGAGAACTGCGTGGTGGGATCCGGGAACCATGACACCTGCACAGTCCTGGATCAAATTGACTGTTGGGCCATATACAGTGCCCTGACAAAAGTCAATGTAGTAGAGAGGTTTTAATTTGCTCCCACTCCTCTTTGGGGTAGCCCTTCCCTGGAGATTTTTAGCATATCACTCCCAATCACTACTCTATGCCATAGCAAACAGATTATTCTGCAGTGGAGATGAAAACCCTCTACTAAGACACAAATGCTCAAAATCAATATATGTCACTTTGTGATATGTTTGTTTATCAAATTCCTAATAGAGAAAGCATACACTTAATCTGAAATTCTCATTGGATGCACACGTCTGAGAATTAAAGTGATTCCATGGTATTGTTTCTTTTAATATAGTCAAAATGAAATAATTTGTTCTTTTTCTGTCAATATCCTACTAGAAGTCACATATAATATTGTATATTTAATCACCAAATATGCGATCCATATGTTCTCTAGTATACACTACAGTAGAAGCTAAAAAAACATTCTTCTTTATGTAATTTTTTATATTTTATATATTTAAAGTGTAAACATCAGTCTATTGCAGTAATACGCATAAAACACTGTCATTAAGTATATGAAAAAAACCTGACGTTGTTTCAATGATCCATAATGAACTAATAAAATTCGAATAATAAAAATATTATGTATCATTATTATTGTAGCATTAAAAAACTATTTAAAAACAAATAGAATCAGTGTTGTTCAAATTAGTGGTAAACATAAATAACACTTATTACAAAATGATTTGGTGTGTGGTGCTGCACATTGTGCGACTGTCAAGTTGAACCACGCATAGCTATTAGCCATTGTCCTTGAAAGATTAACAGGTCTATTCACTAAAGGTGAAACTCAGGAGAACTGGCAGGCGAAGAGAACAATGTAGACCAAATAGCCGATTTGGAAAGTGAGATAAATGGGAGAATTTTTCTGGTTTGGCTATTTTGACCAAGAATTTTCACTTCTCCTGACAATTTTCCTGAGTTTCACCTTTAGTGAATAGACCTGTATGTATTTTGATCTTCAAAAGCTTCTGCTGGTGCCCCATAACAAGTACAATGGATGTGGTGTAATTTTGCAGAAATACGAAGAAATTTTGATTATGGCAAATTAAATTAATTTGAAAATGGGTACAAGAACATGCAACTAAAACTTCAACATATCAGACATTACAGTCAATGATTTGAAAAACTTTGAGATCCATTTTTTTTCGCACTGACACATGGAGCCTAAGCTACAATGTAAATGTAGTAGCACTTTTTGGTCAGCAGACAGAGCTCTCTCCCTGCCAAATAGGGCGTACCTACAGTGAACATGTATAGAGGGACACCACTTGGTATTGATGGGGTTAGAACCGTTAAAAGGTCCAATGGATCATTGGTTATTTTATAGATTTTGTACTGATGTTTTATAAGAGGTACAGCTAGGCAGGATAGAATAATCTGTCATGGTCATTGAATCCTACTAAAACGCAATGAATAATGTGTAGACCATAAAGTATGAACATATTCAGATATAATAAGATTTGCAAAAAACTTCAATAACAGCTCAGCTGTAATTGTATAACTTTCTGTCAGTTCTTTTTTAGCCATGTGACACAAATGAAGTGTCGGCGTTTTATATAAATTCACTTTTATGGTGCTGCACCATCAATTTAAATATTCAAAGAACTCACACAAGTCTTTATTCCTTGTGCGTAAAGCATCATTGTGTTTTTAGTACTTTCCAGATTTATTTTGCTAAAGGAAGCTGTTAAGGATAATATCTTAACCGCAGCGCCTGTCTAATCTATTTATTACAGCATCAAAGAGCCCACCAGGACTCTGTTGCTCTAAAATTCAGCTTTTATGAAGTGATAACAGCAGGACACCAGGCTCCATCAGATTTGCGGTCCCTTCAGAAGAAATGTCTGGTACCTGGATGGTATGCTGTACATATAGAACGATGGCTGCAGCATTTCCCACCGTCACAGGTAATAGCGAGCATTTTATTAAAAATAGTTAATACTATGTTAATCTCTGCTGTGCTTTTTGAAAACACAAAACAGTGATGGTAAATCTGTTTAAAGATGATGAACAGAAAACTAATAAGAAGAAATATTTTAGGAAAGCCAAAGTAACATAAAAAAACCTGCTCTCGAAACCAGTTACAATACAAAACATCAAACACCGTACATTACACTTTAATATACTTTTATAATAGTTAAAAACACCTGAATTAGGAAAAACAATATAGAATTAGTTAGAAGACATGAATATAAATTGCATAAGCCTGCCACAGTGTCTATGTACCTTAAAGGTAGCTTAAAGTGGAGTGTATGCCATAGTATGTTGTACTAAAGAGACACTCTAGCCACCACGACCATTTAATGCATTCCAAATGGTCATAAGAAATAGATTATCTTATTTTCCTGACTCAGCAGGTGTTCCATTGGATGGGTTCAACATTCCAACACACTGGACAGCTTTCCAGGGTTTGGGTTGTGATGAATGCCCAGCTCTGTGCATTCCTGAGCAGCCAATGCCTCTCAGTGCTTCCCTTCCTTCATTTCAATGAAAGCAGTGGCTGTCAGAACAGTGCCAAAGGGAGATCCATGAGTTTAACTTTATTTTTAACTATTTAATTTTGCCCTTTTAAGATAAAAAAGGGGGATAGTCCAGGGGGGGGGTCAACAGGGATATATATACTACCCCTCCTTTTCTTCTCCACTTAATTTTTTTACCTTAGAGTATCCCCTTTAACTGTTTTCAACAGCACCATTATAAAGTGTGCAGCCCCCCTGCTCTGTATATTAATAAAGAGAATTGACTGTCCTCCCTGATTTTCTACATTTCCATGTTACAGTTGCCATATTTCATGGTCCAATTAAAGCATTGAGTGATAGAAACCTCCCAAAACGATGTGTCTCGTGTAAGTGGATGTAAGCTCAGCAGTCATCAGATTATGTTGAGTAGGATCTCCAAAATGTGATGCACCAAGGTTGAGGCGGCTTATACAATGCATGACCACAATGTATAACAGATCTCTGTTGTATAACCTACGTCAGGTGTTTTCAAAATCTTTACAACTATATGAAAGTCTTATTGCCACCTTTTATTTTACACATCATGTGATACTTGTCTTATATCTATTAGGCAAATGCTTACGTAGTGCCCAACATTATTACATTGCACAAAAAATGTCCTCATATAGCCTAAAATATTGATATATTGACAGATGTCACTCATCTCACCAAAATCATAGGGTTACCTGATTCGGTTTGCTATTATTACTATTTTGTTTAATAAAATGTTTGTATTTCCTATAGTTACAGAAATCACAAGTAATCTTGAAGACCAAAATCATGAAAAAACATGTAATTATTTTACGTTCCCTCTCAAATATGCTTCCTAACCCTAGTGTTAGTATCTTGTTGAAGTTTGATTTTCATTGCCTTCGTGCCATATTCACAATTAGATGAAATTCCTTTTGATTGGTATAAATAATTGTAGAGAATAACAAAAGGAATCCTAAATTTAATAAGGAAAAAAAAGACAGTCACTTGCTCCCAGTTGTAAATTCTCGGTAGACACCAATTCAATACATGTTGCCATTCCCATCTATAATAATATCTCATTCTAAAAAGTCTCTGTGTTCACATTAGATTTCATTGCGTCTGATATTACTAGAAAACTGTTGCAGATATATTTCAAAATAATAATGCACAAAAGCATAAAAAAAATCTAAGCGTTGTCAACGGACTGTCAGAAGCACAGCAATGAGGCAATATATCATCTTCACCTCCTTCCGGAGACAGATGGTACAAGTCAACAAGACAGTTCCATCCTGTGCTGGTATTTCTGTCTAATCATCTGGGTAATACTGCCATGTTAGTCACAGCATGCTGTGGGCACCGGAAAAAAAAAGATGAAGAAAAAAGTAATAAACATTGCTAAAAATGTTAAAATGTTACATGTCAAAGTGCATGATATCTGAAAATGTGACATCTGTGGCTGTGATGAAAAGCTGATGTTTAATAAAATTCTTAAAAATAGTGTATATTTTTAAGTAAAAGAGATAAAAAATGTCTATTGCATTGCAAGAATTAGTTGTTAAAGATAGACAATGATAATATGTTTTAATTAGCAAATACCAGAATATTTTCTAGTTAAAGGCAATTATGAGATTACAAACACCTCTAAAAATACTATGTGCCCCAATCCAACCGCGGCATTATGTTATCCATTGAGGTCGTTATACTCAATGGCTCGATCTGATTTTCTGAAATACTCAAAGCTGAATTATCAGGAATAATGAAGATTCCTTCCTAAAACCCAATATTGTTGGGAGCTCAAATACACAAAATAATCTTTTCTTTTTCTCATAAAACCAGGAAACTGATTGGCTGTCTGAAACGGACAAGGAAAAAAATCAGCTCGAAATTTATTCAGCTTCTTAGTTATATAGTCCAACCGTAGACCTAATAAAATAAGCTCACTGAAATCTTTGAACACCTCAATCATTTTTCCACACTCAGTTTAGTCAGAGTGCATTTCAACACCTTGATCTCTGCCTCTTGTATTAGAGTGGTGGATAAAGGAATAGTGTGTAGGGAATTTGGGTCAAGAGTTTCCATTACGAATTGCATGAACATCAGTCAGATGCTAGCAGATCAGGATGTGGAACCCGATGCCATATCCCAAACGAATCATGGATTGAGCTTCAGATACTGAATTATGTTCCTTTAAATATACAAGAATACAAAGCGTTGTCTTCGAGGCTAATCTGACTTTGACATATCCGGTGAAAACCAAATTGGTTTGCTGTCAGGGATTGTAGATTGTGGAGATCACGCAACATGCTAATGCATTACATTTTTTCAGGGAACTCACAAGATCTAGGATGCCATTAAATTATGGGCAAAAGAGAAAAGATTAGACGTTCTCTGCCAATCTCGATAGGACTGTCTTGAATTTCTACAAAGACTACTAGAATGGGGCTTGTGCCCATATGCACTTAAAGTCCACATATTAGCTCTTTCAGCTCTTATAGATCAGCAGTGCGCATTAGATCCAGTAATTAAGCAATTTTTCAAAGCACTTATGCAAAATTGACCTGTGATAAAATTAAAATCCCCTTCCTTTGAATTGCCTTAAGAGAAAGAGTAGTGTCTAAAGAGCTTTTCGATCCACTGACATCTACATCAGACTACAGTTTAACATTGAAATACGAGAAGACCCTATGATGCCTTCAAGCAATTATTTAATTAAATCATCTAATTTTTCTTGTCCTTTCAGTGGAGGATGGAGTTGAAACCATTGTGTT
Organism: Leptobrachium leishanense; assembly: GCA_009667805.1. Classification (NCBI taxonomy): domain Eukaryota; kingdom Metazoa; phylum Chordata; class Amphibia; order Anura; family Megophryidae; genus Leptobrachium; species Leptobrachium leishanense. The sequence continues at coordinate 415,884,434 of CM019063.1, read as the reverse complement.
AAATTTTAATCTGTGCAAGATAAGGCTATCCCTATAACTTTCCCCGCTATTTTCCCTCTACACCTGTACATGCAGATAGATGTGAAAACAGAAGAGGGAGCAGAGAGTATTTCATACATTACTGTGCCATTGGTGTGAGCAATGTTATTAAGTGTGGTGCAGCACTGCTAGTGAAATTCATCCATGTTTTATAGGTCCTTATTGTTGATGGGCAACAATTAAGAACTGACCCGGCCAATGTTATGGATGAAGTTCAAAGGTTTCTGGGAGTATCACCTCATTATAACTACTCAGAGGCACTAACGTGAGTATTCGTTCTTTCTTTTTTCACAATTTTTATTCTCTACAGATTACTTGTATTCTAATGTCTTATGTTTACAGCTTTATATATAAAATTTACTTTGCATGATAAAGGACAGCTATGTAGTCCCTGTCACTTTACAGAACATGCACTTCCTCTATGTGAGGGACTCTAGCATTTTGCGTAAGGCTTATTCCTTCAGAGTTAACTTGTCATTATGAAAAAGTCAGGCATTGCTTGAAGTGTAGAAGGTTCGGTTGTAAGTAATGAAAGGAGTATTGGCACATACAGAAACACATAGAACAAAAGGATTAATGTAGCACACTTGTCCAGTTTGTCAATAGGAACAGTCTGCACATTATCAATAAGTAGAAGCATAGATTTATAAGTAGACTAGCTGACAAATCCAGCACTAGTTTCTTATATAGAAACCTTGTAGTATAATCCTTGGGAAATGGGTCAGTCAGTTGTACTTCAGCAGTATCTACATTCAAGCAATTTAGTTCAATCTATAATATGATAACAAAAAGATTAAAATGCAATGTGAGTAGTTTAATTAACAAAGAATGAGTTTACAAGAATGTTAGATGTCAGGTCAATAAATATGACCCTTTACTCTTGACGATTTGAGATTAATATATCGGTTCCCAGGTAGTTTTTGCCACAGGTGAAGAAACATGCAGATACTTGGGCTATATGAATATATACCAAAAGTAAATGTATGATCAGCCAATAAAAAAAAGTGTGCTCTAGTACTCTAACAGCACCTTCCCCATGCTATAAAAGAAAAAACACAAAATAAACCGCAGGTGAGTAACACACCAATAACACCCACAAAAATTATGTGTATATAACTCATGTAAACATAGCTATATTAGCTAATATAGAGTCCTAAAAAATAATAGATAAAAAGAGAAACATAGCGTAAACACTTTATTACAATGTTAGAAACAAAATGAGAAGACTCACTCACAAGTAAAAAATGGCACTACATACAATATTTATGTATTTGCAAAACAGCATAAATTAGCAGATTCCAGAAGTCACTGTTCGCCTTTAAAGGTTGCCATTCATCTTAGGAAGTCCCCCACTGTGAATGATGTTCCAAACTTCAAGCAAAAAAGAGGAAGCCAAGCGGGATAAATAATGTTCCGAAGTTGGAGCAAGAATCTCTAATCTCCATTGGAGTTTTGGGAACCCCAGCTGAAAGGTCTAGTGGACTAGCGATAGAACACAAACCAAACAGAAAATCAACGAAGGTCTCAATAAAAAATATAGGAATAAAACAAAAAAAAAAACATAAATGTCCATAGTAAGTCCTTTAGCGATCAATGCGTTTCATCTTCCTATAAGACTTCATCTGGAGCTACGGATTCCTCTGTAATCCGCCATTAAATACCCTCATTTTCACACCAAACCAATCAATTAGACAGCAGACGTGCCGGCTGGGTGGAGTAGAGGTAACATCACTGCTCTGCATGGAGAGAGCCTGTGGAGACATGGGCTTGAACCCGGCAAGAGCACCTCTCCAGTAAGTGTCCTTGGGCAAGACACCTAACAGTACATACTCGCCACCCAGGACATACTTGAAAACGAGAGAAATCTCAATGTATCCTTCCTGGTAAAATCCTTTTTCAAAACAAAATCTAAAATGACATACCAAGCATTTCCCATCATCCGTCCACAGCATAAAAACCAGGAATGACATAACACACCTGGCCGGCTGCCACTTGGCGGAAGTGATGCTAATCTCCCCAAAATACCTTCATTTTGGCACGGAAATTAGGGTATGTAATCGTGGATTACAGAGGAATTCATAGCTCCGAATGAAGCCTTATGGACAAAACATGTTGAGTGCTAAAGGACTTACTGCGGAGATATGGAGATTCTTGTCTCAACTTTGAAACTTCATTTATCCTGCTTGGCTTCCTCAAAGCTTTCCTGCAGATCGGGAATTTTTGCTTGAAGTTTAGAACAACATTCACAGTGGGGGATTTCCTAAAATGGAGGGTAGCACTTAAAGGGGAGCTGTGACTTCTGAAGTCTGCTAATCAACTCATATCCTGCAGAAGACAAGTGTGAGGAACGTCATGGGAGTCTCCCGCTATATGTGGAGGACGTTCCCCATATGTCTTCCGCTAGTGGGGCTCTCCTCCGCATACTCACCTCTCTCCTCGGATGGCGCGATGACGTCAGTGTTAGAAATAGCTGCCCAAGGGTTTCCCTATGAAAACCCTATGGTGGAGATAGGGGTTTCTTTGGATCCCCCTATCTCCCGATCCATGGCAGATAGAGGTTATTGATTGGTATCATTGTAAAGGCCAGGACATGACCATGTTGAAAGTAGGAGAAAAATAATAAAAATAAAAATATTAATTAAAAAATAATAATGAAAAAAAAATAAAGTTTTTTTTGTGTGGATTTTTTTAAATAATGCAGCATTATTGTTCCCATTTCAATTATAATGTGAACAATGATGCTGCACTAATCGCTGTAAATGATTGGAAATTCAATTTTTTTTGCATTTTTTGTTATAATATTCAGGCAGGGTATGACTTATACATATAATGATGATATATTATGAATCTGTTGAAAAAAAATATATATAATATGTCTGGGTCGTATAAGAAAACGTGACTTCCAATCGCATTTAAACATGATGAGCAAAGACTGTAAAAACGAGCTCAGCACACAGGGGGGAAATGTCTCAGCAGTGAAGGTTAATGCTCTTTTGCACATACACAAATGTTTTATGCTGTGCCATTTTAATTGTGTATAAGCCTTCTCATTTTTATTTTTAATATGGTAATAAATGTGTTTACACTATGTTTCTCTTTTTATATTTTATTTTGTAGATCTGTGCAACAGCTAATATAGCTGGGTTTATGTGAGTTATATACATTTAATTTTTGTGGGTGTTATTGGTATGTTTCCAGTACTAACCTATGGTTTATTTTGTGATAAATGTATATCCAGGTCCTTTACAGGAGAAGAAAGAGGAACTAAAACAAACTAAGGTTGGGCGTGGCCTGGCTGCTGGAGGTCATGCGAAGCCTGAGCTTCTCCGCTTTTCCCTCTGACAGACCGCTTTTAAGCACCCAGCAAGTCCCCAGATGGGGAAACAAAGCAAGGCAGTGGGCACCCAGAGACAGGGGGAGAGGAACCGCGGCTCCTCGGCTGCCCCCTTGCACCAATTCCTCTTTCCGCCATCATGACCAGCGCACCGAGCTGGAGGCACTTGCTCAAATTGGGCATGACGCTGTACCTGAGACCCCAGTTTCTTTGCAGCCTATCCAGCCACAGGGAAACCCACTGGGACCACAGATGCAGGGGGAGTGGGTCTATGTTACTCCGGGCGCTCCCCAGAGCCGATCACCATCGCCAACTTCACCTCCCGTGTGGAGGCGCTCTCTTGCACCGGGTACAATGCCACACCCGGGACTCCGGCTTTTTCGTGGCCAACTCCGCTGCTGGAACATGCTCTGCGGGGGCACTGGAGAGGGGAGGACTTCTCCACATTAGATTGGGAGACTTTCCTATGCAATCTCCCTACTAATGCAGACCTCCGGGAGGCTAATGAAGATCTACGAGCCGCCATCATGTCTGAGCTCCCCAATGTCCGCACAGACATACAAGGCCTGGCCGCAAAGGTTGCCTTCGTAGATGGTGAGTGTGATACGATCCGCTTACTGAATGATGCAAACGCCTCTGTCTCGCATATCACCCAGATGCGGCGTATGACCCTCCACCTCAATGATCTTGATAATAGAGGTAGACATAACAATCTGAGGCTTCGGGGACTCACTGGAGACAGAGGACTCCCCCTCAACATTGAAACAGATGCTGTTAAACATGTTCAATGTCCGCATCAGGTTTTCTACCTACAACTATCGGCTTTCGTTTCGTCTCAAGTGTCGGATTTGCGGTCAGCTGATTTCCTTAATCTGTTAGATAAGGTAATGGTGACATCCCCGTCCATAGCAGCCTTTCCAGCGCTTAGCAGACCGCAATTTGATTGGTCATCAGCCATCACAGGTTTGGCCGCCTGGTGTGTACTCCTTCCGGCCCAATCGCCCTTCTCTCTCAGATTCCGTCTGCTCAATACTGGGAAATGCTGTACAAGATATTGCATGGTGCGTACATAGCCCCAGCCCGATTGTCATGTATTACCTCGCAGAGTTCTGGCCACTGTTTGAAATGCTTTCATGCCAATGCAGATCTGTTTCATTTTCTATGGTCCTGCCCTGTTATTGCTCTCTTTTGGGATACTATCCGGCGATTTGGGTCCCGGGGCCTGAAGCTCCGGGTGCCCTCCTCTCCGGACTGGACTTTATTTAATATCCTCACTAGTAATGAAGCACACGCTATGCCTAGTGCACAAAAGACGCTTTTGGGTCTTCTTTCAGGCATAGCAAAGAAGGCCATTCTGGGACAATGGATTTTCCCCTCACCCCCCACTTTTGGTATGTTTTATTCCCGCCTCTATGCCATATTTCATCATGACTGGGTGCAGGGTAATTTAGAAAGGAAGACCAGGATCCAGAAATGTTTTAATATTTGGCATTACTTTATGGTCTGTTTGCCGGATACTGTTCTCTATAAACTACGATCCGATTTTGGGCTTACTAGTTGGTTTTTATCTCACTCTTTGCTGAATCCTCCTCTGCTACCCCATCTCAAAATAATGTTTTGCAAGAATTCTTGAGCTCCGTCGTTGAGTAATGCACAGTTTTTTATTCATGTCTTGTTGATTGTGTGTTTGCGGTGGCAGCTGTTGTGGCTGCTGCCATTATCTGACCATTGGATTTTTGTTCTGTTGCCTGAATCTATCTAAATAAAGTATTTAAAAAAAAACATGTTCAATGTCCTATTAGAACACCCATCTCAATCAAGAATCAATTTTGTTAGGGTACACAGGGCCCTGAGGCCGAAGGGACCTCCCGGTAGCCCCGCGTGATGTTGACATGTTTTGATTTGAAGGAAGAGATGCTGCGGCGAGAAATGCCACTGAATTCTCCTTTGAGGACGCAAGTTTACAATTAGTCCCAGACCTAGCTCCTGTCACCCTGGCATACAGATGGGCTCTCAAACTGCTGACCAGCGTCCTGCAGTCACAGCAGATACACTACTGGTGGCAGATGCCTATGGGACTCATGGTGACGATGCCGACAGGCCAGTTTCTGTTAAGGGACGCCGAAGAATTTACAGATCTTGCTCACGTTTTACAACTTCTGCCGATATCCCCTGCAAGGCCGTATCCGCTGTCTCTGTATGGTGGCGGAATTGGGAGACCACAGTCAGCGCTGATGCCTCAACATTCCCGCAGCTTCTGTCTGCAGACTGTCCATGGCCCGGGCCATCAAATCTGCCTTTCAATTTGATTTAATGCCTGCAATGCCACTCACATTGTTTATTGCCCAGGACTCCTGCTGACCTTCACAAAGCTGATGTGCCTTGACGTGCACTTTACTTAAATTGTGTAACCCTCACTCCAGCTGTGCATTGGTTCCAGGCTCCATATCTTCAACACTGGCCCCCAACCCCTCCCCTTTTTTCCCCAGACACATTTGGTGTCCTACCTATGGTCCCCTTGCCCCTGCTACCGCTTACACTCTGGTCCACGAGCACCCAAACTTGCTCAGGAAGATGACACCAATAGTGTGGGAGGCACATCTGCAAACTGCTGTAAGTCCTACACCGTTCACCTGAGTTGGATGTACATACCCTCAAATTAAAGCTGACAGTCTGCAGTTAAAACACATTGTGTTTGTTTCATTCCAAAGATGTTAGAATTGTGTCGATGTCCCAATATTTCTGGACCTAACTGTACCTCTAAATTTCGACTTTATTACAGTATTAACCTTGAAGTGGATTTTATGATCCCGATTTCCTGCTCACCACCTCGCCTCCCCCTGCCCTCTGGTTTTTCAACTACATTTTGGTCATTAACTTATCATTATGGTTTTCGTTTTCCTCTCCTTTCCGCCTGAAAATGTACCGAATATGTTTTGATTTTATGCTAGACATGCCTTTCTTACTGCTATGCTTGGGCCTGCGTGTCCACAAAGCGAGTATATCTACTTTCCTGACTATTGCATTCTTAATAAAAAATATATTTACAAAAAAACTAAGATTCCACTGCAAACTAAACATATATCAACCTGATTCTTATTTGTATCTGTTTATCTATTTTAAAAAAAATATAAAACTTTTAAACAAGGCCCTGTAAAGCAAACATCGACGTTTTGTCCTCAAACTTTAATCTTTTATAGATATTTTTCAATTTAAGTTTAAGCAACTGACATAATTACAGCATAAAAGTTGTGGTTTTCTTTATAAATACAAAGTGGATGTTCTTCCACACAATTATGGTCTCTGAAAGATGTCATGTTTCTGCGCTTCAGAGAATAATAGCAACTAATGAGAAAAACATAGCTTTATGTCTTCTCAACATTTATTTAACTATATTGTTTTAAGTTGAGATTCTGCTACTATAGCTCATGTTTTACGCCATGCCTAAAAACGGAAAGTATTATAGAATAGAACCTAGCACTTATGTTGCACACAAATACATCCATTGCTCATGCTGGGGGTGGACATCTTAACTATTACTGAACCAGTATTTTTTCACCTATAGAAATCTAAATTTTGTATATTAGGTATGTAAGCTACATTAGAGTCTGTCCTCTTTCACTTTTTCTTTTAAATTCATTTTGATAATCAATATTTGTTATTGGGTTCACATGGTATGTACTTGTATAGTAAATATTGCTTTCCTTTCCTTTTATATTTTCAATAAAATGTTTAAATTGCAAAATAGAAATTTTCAGATACTCTAAGCTTTCAGGAATCCTGATAATGGAACATCTTTACATTCTTGACTATGTATGTTAAACCCCAATTTGGCGCTGCTAACATTTTCGACTGAGACATTATATAACTATATAACAGTTATGTAACTATAATAGACATGAACGGCAGTGGATCAGATGCTATTCCAAGTAAAGCTGCAGATTTCAAGCCCTGAGCGCTATAGATGAGCTGATCTGGGCCGGATCTTATCCCTGTCTGGTCCATCCCTCCTCACCTTCCACTCCTGGATTTCCCTGTAGCCTAACAGGGAACTGAACACCTGACCCAGATAGCACTGACCATCTCATTTATAAGCCATTATAAATCTCCCATTCTGTTGGGCCCTGTTATAAGGGTCTCTATGCTGCCTGTTATTTTGCCTTTCCAGCTGACTGTATTTACCTCTGTTATTTTCCTATTTTATAGTTTGTTTCGTTTATATTTGGTTCCCTGTTTTCCTTGTCTGTTTATCACTCCAGTTGCCTTGTCCTTGCCATTTGCTTAATTTTGGTTATTCCTTTTTGCTTTTTCCGTTCCTTGCTCCTGTGTGCTTTATTTTTTTGTTTTACCCCTGCTGCACTGATATTCCTTGGTACCGACCTTGGCTTCCCTATTTGACTACCGTTTGGTTTCTTCCGTCTGTGCTGGTTTCCATGTACAATGCCTGGCTTATTACTCCCTGACTATCAGGGTTATTCAGAGAGAGGTGAAAACCAGGAGAACTGGCAGGAGAAGAGAACAATCTAGACCAAATATCCGATTAGGAAAGTGAGATAAATGGGAGAATTTTTCTGGTTTGACTATTTTGACCTGGGAATTTTAAATTCTTCAGTCATTCTCAAGGTTTTCACTTCTTTCTGATTAGCCCTGTTAGTCTCTGTATTGTCCCTTGTTGTACTTCACACCATTCTACTTTTACGTTATATTTTGTGTTGCTTTACCCAACAGTTCTATTCTTACCCTCAGAACAGATACGGCCATCTAATGACTGCTTTTCAGATTAGGGTTCCCTTTTGTGTGCTGCTGGGTGTGTATGTGTGTATATGTGTGTTTTTAGCTACCCCTTAACCCTTGCTTTGCTTTCTGGTCTTTGATGAGTCCTCTTTGTTTCTTGCTGCTTTCCCTGTCCAGCAGTGTGGTGTATTCAGCCAGCGGCACTCCTGCCCTTTAGGCTCCTAGTCCCATTTATGGGTCCCACCTCGGCTCATGCCGGGTGCCGCCGCGACACTTGTTTTGCAGCTAGTTTATTGGATGTAGATGGAGCTGGAAAATAGTGAGCATTTCCCAGTCACTATTCAAATGCACATTGAAAATAAATTACCAGCTTCCAGAAACTATTCTTAAGTGATTTTGCACTTATATTATGCTGCTCCATATTACAAGCCACATCATAATAGGTGCCTAAGTGCGGGTGTACTTTCATTCCATTTTAGTTCAGCTCATATTAAGGGAAAAATGCATGTTCATTAGCCATGACTTGTTAATGTTGTCTTGAGAACAAATGTAATGTGCACCTGGAAAAGACCTTTTAAACTACCCAAATTAATCCATAAAAAGTTTTACAAGTAAGTCCTATAAAGATCCCAATGTTCGTTTGCGTTTCAGGTTTGATTCGCATAAAGGATTCTGGTGCCAGCTTCTAGAAGAAGGAAAAACAAAGTGCCTGGGAAAGAGTAAAGGCAGGAAATACCCAGCAATGGATTCAGAGGTAAGTCTTTCTATATGAGGAGGCCAGCTAAAATGTCAAACCATGAATAATATGCAGGGCTGTAGAGAAATGTTTAGAGGAAGGGCCTAAACTACCTACCAAGCAACCTGGAGGGCCATGATGGTCATGGGCCATCTAGGAAACTGACAGACCAGCCTGTACAATAAAGAGCTCTGCCATACTATAGGTCTAAGGGACAATCAAAATAGGTATTTTTATATCTGAGGAAAAATTATTGAATAAAACTACAGTCTAATACTTAAAAAGGCCCATAGGGGATGGGGTAGGGAGCAGTCACAATATGTGATATGTGAAAGTAAGAGGAGCCTGTGTAGGTTAAGACTTTTGTATATTTCCCCATAACATAGAATAAATCAGTGGATGGTTGGGTGTTCTGTTTCCCGCCTTGCATACTGACACTGGGTCAAGATTATTATACCTCCCAACATGGTGGTTCTATAATTGACATGTATCAAAGACGACACTCAAAATGTTGGGCTCATACAGAAAAGGAGCATGTCACTTCCAGCGCATCAATGAAAGGGAAATGCCTTCCTTTTACATAAGGTAGACCCACCTGGAAAGGAGGCCTCTTCAAGGAAGCAGGCCAGACTGGTTTCTCAGTGACAGGTCCTCAGGTCAGCACTGTCCTGCCTAAAGCATGATGGTTGGCTGCTGTGGGTTATGCAAGATTTTATATACAGGTTACCTTCTAATCAATATTAGGTGTACCCATCCTAATATGCAAGAGGGGTTTGGTTGCGAGTGGATAAGTGGGTGGCTGTGTAGCAGACCACACCCTCTCGTTTAAAACATTTCCCATGTTGCATTTGGGGGAGAGGTATTTCAAGGAAAAACACTTACAGATCTTCCCATTTCTCATTTATGGGAGGTGACTTGGAATGCTCAGAGTGCTCCTTAACCAGAATTAGGACGTATACTAATCTTTATTCAACATTCACCATGAATCATAGCATTTGAGTATAATGGGAATCAGCAGAGGGAATACAAAATGCCTCAAGCAGTGTGATTGAGTGCTTTACATTGGATTGTACCTTTGGGTGTTGGAAGTCTAGACACTTAATTATAATGTGATTTACCATATGAATTAGTGTCATGAAAATGAACACATTCAACCTGAGGCATGCATTCATTTTGGAACTGGTAAAATAATTTTTTAATGAACCCTACAGAAATACAGAAAAGCTCGAGCTCATCCACAACAAAGTGTTCATTAACTTTGGTAAAGGGAAAGCTGAGGCAATGAGTGTTTGCAAGAAAAGGGGGAATATTTGAATGTAGAATGAAATCGTTTTGCTTACTTGTTAATTAACACTTGTTTTCACTTCTGTCCTCAGTGCAGAACATTTCTGTCAATTTACTACAGAGATCACAATGTAGAATTATCAAAACTTTTGCACAGGCTTGGCCAACCTCTTCCATCATGGCTAAGACAAGAACTTCAGAACATCAGATAGCACCGAGAGCAAATACCTTCATAATATGAGTTTTGAGCAGTGCAAGCCTTGGACTTTCTCAAATACGGATGTTAAAATTATATCTTTAAGAGGCAAAATCACAAAGAACTTGTGGTTTAAAGTGTTTATATAACACAACGACAAACTGACGTTTGTAAATGGACAGAAACAGCTCTATGCCTTGAAACCACCTATATTTTAAACATTGTCAAAAACTTGTTTTCCATGTGCTGGCACGTGGATTACAACAATGCCATGACTTGACCTTAGACTTGGAAATGTTTTGGAACCTGTATGAAATGCTGGATGGTTAAATAAACATATAAAAAATAACTAAACTGACCATCATCATCAAACAAGTCAAATAGCTTGATTATCCAATTTTACAATTACAGATATTTTTTTATGTTAATAAATGTTATAAAAACACCTATGTCTTGCGTGAGCCTTGTGATTGACTGCTGTATTGTTGGTCGTTTCAAACACTTATAATACTTAAATAATTATGAGCTCTAAATAAGGTTGCAGTTATGAAAAGGTGCAATTTGGCTTCATTTACCGTTGCAAAGGGTTTGTAACAGTGGTATTAATTGTAAACAGAGGTGGATTCATATCTGCGCTCAACACATATTATTGTGTATATGTGTGATGCGTGCTATTTATTACTATCAGGGTTATTCAAAGATAATCAAAGTCACCGCACATTCAGTGACTTTTTGTTCTCTTCAATTCGGTGCGATTTGGCGATCCCATTTCGGCGACCCTGTGGTGTATTCAGCAAGTACCACAGGGCCGTCGTAGTGCAGGGAAAAGCCACCGCAAACCCGACGAACACTCACCACAAAACCCGGTGAACGCACACCGAAACCCACAAAAACATCTGGATTAACCCCGCCGAAGACGCCAGAGAAACCCGAACAGCTGCCGATCACAGCGCAGAGCAGCCGCCGGAAAAAGCCGACACCGCAGACGAATGGAGTGAAAAAAAAAAACATACATTTGAATGTTTGAAAAGTGAAACGCTGTTTGCAAAGAAACTACTGAACGAAAATGTCTGAAATTACCATATAAGAGCCAATGAATGATATAAAAAGGTCTCTTACAGTAAAATGAAAAAACGATTGAAAAAAATTTGCAAAAAAATCCCTAAAAATGCCTAAAAGATCCTAAAAAATCTAAAAGTAAAGAGACTTTTTACGGCAGAATAAAATAATAAATGGTTTATTAGATACTGAATTAAAACGGGAATATTTTTAACATTGAAGCTTATGGGATTCTCCTGAATAAACCTGTCGAATGAAACCACCGAATGGCAGGGCATTTCGGCAACCTTTCTCAGCTGTTTTGTGTTCTCTGAATAGTTGAAGCATTGCTTCTCTATGGGGGATTTCACTGCCCTCGAACAGGCACCGAACAGGCACCGTATGTGCAGGCAATTCAGCGTTCGGTTACCTTTCGGCCACAATTCTGAGCTCTTTGAATAACCCTGTATATTATTTAAAATAAAAATTGAGTTTGAAGGAAAATGTATACACCTTTCTTCCATTTTAGTTTTCCATGACATGTTAGATGTAAAAATCTCAATTGTTGATTCTGCTTCCTGTTGTAACAGTGCCTTTACGAATACATTGATACCATCCAGCGCCTGAGAATCAAACAGGTTCTCTGCAAGGCTATTCCAAGTGTTTGCAATCCTGTAAAAAATCATATCCTATGTTTAGCCCACACATTCCTATTATTATATATACATATTATTTATATTATATAATTTTATTTACATTCTTCCAAAAGAAATTCATCTCATTTTTGCACTTTGCTTCTTTTATTAAGGCATAGTGGTCAAAACCTAGACCCATTTCTTTTGTTGAACTACAAATCCCATGATTTTATGCAAGACTAACAATACATTATTCAATTAGCCCTTCATTAAAAATATTTCAGGAGTTGGTCCATCTTCATGAAAAAGCCCAAATCGTTAACCAATTCAATACCAAGAATTCATTTACAATATGTATATTCAGAATCTCTTTTTTTCTGTAGTAGCCTTATATGACAGGGAGACATCACCATCTGCTGGCCAAAAAGTGCAACTACAACTGGGTTACTACAACTGGCGCATCATGCTGAATCAGGGATAAGTGTTTCAGATGCAGAGCCCCAGCTGTTCAAACAGTTTTAGCACCTCAGCTGTCATGTCCAAGGTGCAAAATGTGTGGGGCACATCCTAGATCCCATTAGCAAATTAATTTTGTTTGCAATAAATTAAATTCCAGAATTAGACCAAAATTGAGTATATATATTGGGGCACCAGGAGTGCTTTGAAAATAAGCTAAACTTAAGGGGTTATTCAGAGTGAATTCAGCATTCTCCGCAGGGTCCCTGAAGTGTGCCAAATCAACCCGCCGAACACATCCGGTAAACCACTGAATCGATCAGAAAACTGACGTTCTCTGAATAGATTAACCATTACTTCTCTATGTGGAATTTCACTACCACAGAAGGTCATCATATTTCGCTGGCAGTTCACCAATATTTGACAAATTGCCAGCGTTTTGAATAGCTGAATTGCCATGAAATTGTACCGAATGGGGAAATTCACTTTTTGGTGCAATTCGGTGGCCCATTCGGGACTCTTTGAATAACCCCTTTAATGAAATGAAAAGAAATAAAATTAAAAAAATAAATATGATGAGCAAAACGGTCAAAATTAGCTCAGCACACTTCTACTTTTAGAAGAGTGCCGAACTTGTAAAATTGCCCCCGTCCTTAAGGGGTTAATGCTTACTAAAACCATATATTAAAAGGTAACTTTCTGACTGTAAGGAGAATAAGCTTTCTTGATAGAATTAAAATATGTTTGAAACCACATTTTATTGAGTTATTCATGTGCAGGAAAGAACAGAAGTCAAGCAGATAGTGTTGTAGAATTACACCTACGATAACGTGATAGCTTGAATACAGCTTGGGGCTTTTTCAGGTCAAAAATAAAAAAACAGCACTTGACTAAAGGCAGTTATTGAATGCTTACTCGGTAGACCAGCCATAGGGTGCTTATTATGCAGCCCACAGGTTAGCATCAATAATATGGATTCCATTATTTAAAAACAGTCCCACATTTAATCAATTAGCAATTACATACATTTCCTGAAACATACTTTGAAAACCACTGTCAGAACCAATAATATATGCTGTTTATAGTAACTCAATTTAGTTAATATGAGAAAACAAGGCTGACAGCTGCCTACTGCGTCTAAGAAATTCTTTTTAAGAGATGTATCTCAGCTTGACAGGTCATCTAAAGAGATCTTTTTTTCATAGTTGAAGACTGGGATTTATATATCCAGGAGATGTCTGATGGTTAGTCTGGTCCCGGGGAAAGTGTTGGACCCCTGCTAGCAGCAGTAGTTAAGCTTTTTAGGTCTAAAAGGTCCATAAATCAACATTCTGGCAAGTCGAGTTTGATGCCCCCTGATTAACTTAATTTTCTTTCTTGGTGGTGACAGCTGATTTGTTCTTGTAACATTGGAGGCTAGGCAAGCGATGAGAAGGTAGTTGAGGTCAAAATAGTTGAGTGATTATTTGAGTAATAGTTTCACTCCACGTGGCACTGAACATTATCTCGCTTGAGAAAAATCAACTCGGAACTTGTAAACCAAATATTTCTAAAACAACTACTATATTATTTTAAAGCACATATAATATAAGTCCATCTAGTTACAAGATTGAATAGACAAGACTATCAGGGTAATTCAAAGAGAATCGAAAAGTCACTGCACGTTCGGTGACTTTTCGTTCTCTTCAATTCGGTTCCTTTTGCCGATCCCATTTCGGTGACCCTGCGGTGTATTCAGCAAGCACCACAGGGTCCCCGAATTGCAGGGAAAAGCTACCGCAAACCCGATGAAAACTAACTGCAAAACCCAGCAAATGCACGCCGAAAACCAGCAAAAACATCTGGATTAACCCGTCGAAGACGCCGGAAAAACCCGAGCAGGAGCCGATCACACACAGCGAAACCTCCGGAAAGAGCCGACACTGCAGACGAGTGAAGTGAATAAATTAGCAAAACAGTTTGCATGAATGATTGAAAAGTGAAACGCTGTTTGCAAAGAAATTACTTATTGAAAATGTCTGAAATTTATATATGAGGTCCAGGGAATGATAATAAAAAGGGCTGTTACAGAAAAAATAAGTAAAGTTTAAAAAAAAAGAAAAGAAAATCAGACTTTTTAAAAAATAAAAAAAATCCAGAAAAATGCTTAAAATATCATAAAAAATCTATAAATAAAGAGACCCTTTACTGCAGAATTTTATAATGAATGGTTTATTAGATATTAAATTAAAACAAGGAATATTTTTAACATTGAAGCCTATGGGATTCTCCTGAATAAATTTGCCGAATTAAACCACCGAATGGCAGGGCATTAGGGGAACCTTTCACTGCTGGTTTGTGTTCTCTGAATAGCCGAAGCAGTGCTTTTTCATGGGGATTTCACTGCCCTCGAACAGGCACCGAACAGGCACCGTATGTGCAGGCAATTCGCCAGGATTTGGCAAATTGCCTGCTCTCTGGATAGCCGAATGGCCGAGAAAGGTAACCGAACGCTGAAAATGAGCGTTCGGTTACCTTTCTCCAGCCATTCGGATCTCTTTGAATAACCCTGTATGAAAATAGGGCACCTGGGACATTCTAAATGACTAAGGGAGTTATTCAAAGAGATCCAAATTGTGGCCGAAACGTAACCGAACAGTGAAATTCAGCGTACGGTTATCTTCCCTGGCCATTCGGCTATTCAGAGAGCAGGCAGTTCACCAAATGTTGACGAATTGCCTGCACATACGGTGCCTGTTCAGTGCCTGTTCGAGGGCAGTGAAATCCCCATAGAGAAGCAATGCTTTGTCTATTCAGAGAACACAAACCAGCAGGGAAAAGTTGCCGAAATGCCCTGCTGTTCGGTGGTCTCATTCAACAGATTTATTCAGGTGATTCCATTAGGCTTCAATGTTAAAAATATTCCCGTTTTAATATAATATCTAATAAACCGTTTATTATTATATTCTGCAGTAAAAAGTCTCTTTATTTATAGATTTTTTTAGGCATGTTTTCGGATTTTTTTAGCAAAACATTTTTCCTGTTATTTTTTTTAAATCATCTTTTCTTTTTACTGTAACAGCCCTTTTTATTATCATTCATTGGATCTTATATGTAAATTCCAGGCATTTTCGTTCAGTAGTTCTTTTGCAAACAGCGTTTCAATTTCAGACTTTCAAGCGTACTGTAGATTTCTACTTCAGAAGTACTTCCAAAATGATGCATTGAGATTTTTTTTGCAAACAGCGTTTCAAATTTCAAACTTTCAAGCATACTGTTTTTTTTTTCTTCACCTCATTCGTCTGCGTGTCGGGTTTTTCTGGCGGCTGCTCTGCGCTGTGATCGGCGGTTAGTCTAGCTGTTATCTGCGGCTTTCGGTGAGTGTTCGGTGAGTGTTCAGTGGGTTTGCGGCGTGTTTTCGGCGGTTTTCCCTGCACTACGGGGGGCCCTGTGGTTCTTGCTGAATACACCGCAGGGTCGGCAAAATAGGATCACCTAATCGCCCCGAAGTGCAGGGAACGAAAAGTCACCTATCGAACAGTGACTTTTTGATTCTTTTTGAATAACCCTGTAAGTCTTCATAAACTGCCATTGTCTGCAAAGAAAAACAAGAAGGCCTGCATTACCGTTATCATGGCTGCTTTGATAAAGATCCAATCAAGCTGATATGCAACAGGAAAATATAAGTACTGGCTGGGTGGAGTAGAGGTAACATCACTGCTCTATAACTGTGGAGGCCCGAGTTCAAATCCCAGCAAGAGCACCTCCCCAGTAAGTGTCCTTGGGCAAGACACCTAATGGTACATACTTGAAAACAAGAGAAATCTCAATGTATCCTTCCAGGTAAAATACTGGCTCAAAAAAACTTGAGTTTTTTTGTGAGAGTTATATTTGTACTATTTTGCAATATAAACTCAAGTAAAAAGAACCGAAAAAGAGAAGACCAAGGAAACGCCCCTTTGTCGACAATCACTTATCCCAAAATAAACTTGGGATAACACTCCCTGGGCAGGACTAAACCTGTAAATATGGCAGAAACTAAAAAATATATATTCACCAGTGAACTGGCCCAACCAGGTCCGTCACTGTTTATCCGGTAGCGGCAAAAAACATTGTTTTTTGCCGCTCCCGGATAAACAGTGACGGACCTGGTTGGGTCAGTTCACTGGTGAATATATATTTTTTAATATAAACTCAAGTAAACATAAAACAAAAGGATCGCATGGTGATTGGACGGGGAAGTATCATTTTGACAAATCATTTTTGGGTTCCTGTTTATTCTAAAAATGCAGTGTGACCATAAATCAGTTGAGAATGCAATGTATTACTGAATACTAATCTGAAAAGGGTACAGAACTGAATGTCAGCTCATTAAAATGTTGAATTTTATTTACAGAGCTGTGAAGAGAATGTTTAGGCAAGATATCACCACATAAAGACATGACATGTTTATGCTCTGATCTCCTAGTCTGAAGAAGGCCTGTGCTACGTGAATGCTGTTTCATATTCATTGCCGGTTTATACCACTGCTGACAATGAATCACAGGAAAATTGCTTCTAAAGTTTGGCCGCTGATGTTTAAGAGGTTATTCAGTACAGTGAAATTTCAGTGCTTTCTAGCTCAATTCCAATTCACCGACCCTGCGGTAAATTCACTATTCACCGTAGGGTCACCGAAATGCACCGAAGTTGGAGTCGCTGAAGACCGCTGAACTGCCCACCGAACGCTGCTGAACTGACTGTCGAAGACGGTCAAACTGCCTGCCGAACAACATAAAAAAAAAAGAAACAAAAAAGGAATTCTGCTATTCTTCTAATAGGTGTTTAAACCAATAGAAATGCAGTAAAATGTGTCTCAATAAATAAAAAGGTGCTATAAAAAATAATAAAAAGGTCTGGTACAGAATTTTAAAAAAAAACTTTTAATAAAATGGTAATCAAAAATTTCACCTAGACAACCACAAAAAACACAAAATGATGTTCCAAAAATAAATAAGTAAAATGACAGATTTCTGAAAATGAAAAGAATAAACGGTTGAATAAAAATAGGATAAAGACAATAATATTTTTTGCATTGAATCCTATGAGATTCACCTATTTAAACCTGGGATTTAGATAGATTGGGGGACTGGGCACTTAAATGGCAGATTAAAATTAATGTAGATAAATGCAAAGTATGCACTTTGGAGTGAAGAACACACAAGCAACTTAGGCTAGGGTCAGACGAAAGCATTTTTCCCCGCGAACGTGAAAAAGTGCTTCCGAATGCATTGACGTATTTTATCACGGAATGCGCAAAAACGGTCAGACGACGCGCATTTTCGGGCGTGATTTTGTACGGATCGTCAATAAAACTCTTTTTGCGTCTGGACGTTATGTAGGCTGGACATTAGCAGCGTCTGACATCTCCTAATCTCGCAAACACGCCGCTATGCCGCAGCTGCGCACTCAGTACGTCAGTACTAGCGGTTCAGCGTTCTCAAAAAAATGCGTTCAAATTCCACTTGCGTTGCATGGCCGGACTTTTGTGCGGCCGTACATCGTATATTGGCCGTCATTGCCCGTCATCTGCTGCTAGTGCGGCCGTAATTATGTGCGCCAGAACGCACGTTAAAAGTGCGCTGGTCTGACCCCAGCCTTATACCCTAAGGCTAGGGTCAGACGAAAGCATTTTTCCCCGTGAACGTGAAAAAGTGCTTCCGAATGCATTGACGTATTTTATCACGGAATGCGCAAAAACGGTCAGACGACGCGCATTTTCGGGCGTGATTTTGTACAGATTGTCAATAAAACTCTTTTTGCGTCTGGACGTTATGTAGCCTGGACATTAGCAGCGTCTGACATCTCCTAATCTCGCAAACACGCTGCTATGCCGCAGCTGCGCACTCAGTACGTCAGTACTAGAGGTTCAGCGTTCTCAAAAAAATGCGTTCAAATTCCACTTGCGTTGCACGGCCGGACTTTTGTGCGGCCGTACATCGTATATTGGCCGTCATTGCCCGCCATCTGCTGCTAGTGCGGCCGTAATTATGTGCACCAGAACGCACGTTAAAAGTGCGCTGGTCTGACCCCAGCCTAAATGGTACTGAATCAGGAAAATCAGAGCAGGAGAAGGATTTGGGAATAATCATAGACTTCAAACTAAGTAACAATGCCCAATGTCAAACAGCAGTCGCCAAGGCTAGCAAGGTATTGGCATGCATTAAAAGGGAATTCACTCTCAGGATGAAACCATTGATATATTAAGAGGCAAAATTATGTTGAAACCGCACCTTGAATATGCCGTGCAATTTTGGGTACCTGTCTTAAGAAAGGATATTATAGCGCTAGAAAAAATGCAGAGACGGGCAACTAAATTAATAAGGGGAATGAAAGGTTTAAGTTACGAGGAAAGCTTAAACCTGTTTTAGTTTAGAGAAACGGCGCCTTAGAGGGGATCTGATAACTTTATATAAATATATACAGGGCCATTATAAACCTATTCATTAATAAACCTATTCATTAATAGGACTATACACAGGACATGAGGTCACCCATTGAGACTGGATGAAAGGAAATTCAGCCTAAAGCATAGGATAAAGCATTTTACAGTGAGAACAATAAAGCTGTGGAATTCTCTGCCTGTTGAGGTGGTTGGGTCAGAGACTGTGTCATGGAGCTGATGTAACGCTCCATGCTTCAAACCCCAAGAGACTTGTTTGTCTTTAATCTGATGTGTTAGAACAATAGATTATGTAAATGTTGTGTTAGCTAAAGGCTAAAGAATGTAAAGAATGTTTATTGTAAATACCTAATTGACATAATGTAATTAGCATATTGGTAGGACAAGGTGCGTTATTTATGCAAATTATGACTGTTGGATTTCAGCATAAATGGTGGCGTTTTTGTTCATTAAAGGTCAGAACTCTCAGAGCTCAGAGAGAGAGAGAATCCTGTTTTAAAACATACAGCCACGTCTGGTGTTTTATTTCAAACTACGCTACATGCCACACTCAACCTCAGAAGGCAGAGAGCGGCCTTCTGGAAATTCCTAACGGCTCCAGGGCAGAGGAACAGAAGCAGGCGGGTCAAGATGCTCGAGGCACTGAGGACAGCGCTCCCAGTAGCCGGGCTGACCGCAATGAAGGGGTGTCTGGAGAGCCAGGACAGGCGGAAGAGAACGGTTCCGTCACATTGGTGGCAAGCGGTGGGATAGAGGCTCTCCAACACTAAGACACCCCAAGATGGCCAACTATGCAGCCTGCAAGCGAGACACCCTGAGAGACCTGCTGGAGAGCCAAGGAGGGATCGCTGGATCCAAGGACAAAGATGCCCTAATCATAGAAACATAGAAACATAGAAAAATGTTGGCAGATAAGAACCTTTCGGCCCATCTAGTCTGCCCAATTACATGGATACTTTACCTGAATTTATCTTTTGTTTAGGATAGCCTTATGCCTATCCCATGCTTGCTTAAATTCAAGATGCTTGCTAAATCATAGAGCTAACCGAAATGGAGCAAAGACCCCGGTCAGCTGAGGAGATATTCCAGCAGAGGGTCCGGCAACGAATGGCCCTGTATGGGAGTGATACGTCCAAGGAAGCCATTAGTCGGGCCACCTCAGACATAATGCTGCAGGATGCCCGGCAGGAAAGAATACTGAAAAGAGAGTGGGACAGCCAGGAGAGGGAGCATGAGCAGCAGCATGAACTCTGGGTGGCTGAGCTGCGAGGTAGGCAGAGGCAGTCTGAGGCCCCGGAGCCTCTGGATTGGGACGATTATGTGGTGCCAGCTGAAGTACGGACCACGGCACAACATGCCTCTGGCCTCTACCGCCAAGAACCAGAGGATTACTGGCAGACGATTGTGGATGAGACAGCTGTTTCCACCAGTGTGACCCAGCAGGACGGTTGGGCACTTTTAGAGGAGGACTGCCTCGGGACAGGGGGCGAAACTGACGTCCCAACGAGAGAGTTGTGGGGATGATTACCTAGATTGGCCCCAATGTGCTCCCAGCCAAGGATGGCTGAGGGAGCTTGAAGGCCTGGATACGGCGGTGACAGAGGCCGGGGACTGTCCGGCAGAAGGAGCGGACAGTCTGGACGGGACAGAGGATCCTGAGGAAATGGAGCCGGAAGTGCTCCTACATTTTCCTGTCTTGCCCGCCATGGAAGAAGTGGCGTTGTTGCACAAAGCACTGCAGGTGCTAAATTGCCAGGCTGAGCCTGGGGTTGCGCATGTCATGCCTGAACAACTGACGGACGGGTCCGGATGGCCCTCTCCATCTCCAACGCGAGTGGAGGAAGACCTCCCCCCGTCCCCACCAGCTGACACTACTCTTGTGTCCAACCCCCCAGCAGAAGTGCTGGCTACGGGGCAGAGCGCCGCTGGCCTCTGTCAACACCCTAATATACATCTGGAGAGCCTCTAAGGTGATCTCCAGGAGCTGCCTCTCCAGCAGCCGGTATCCCCACTGGGAGTGAATGAAGCCACCCCCCCAGCAGAAGTGCTGGCTACAGGGCAGAGCACAGTCGGTCTCTGCCCATCCTTTCAACCGCTTGTGCCGGAGGCCTTGGTTGCCCCCTGTTCTTCTATGATCCTCCCCGCTTCACTGGAGCAGCAAAACGAGCTTCAGAGAGCAGATAAAGATGACCTCGCTCCCCCACAGCAGTTTGTAATGCCGGGAGTGGAGACAGATGATTTTCAAACCCCTGCGCTGGGGGCATCAGACACCCCATGTTCCCCCCAGCTGCTGACTAGAGCACCAGGAGCGGGTGCAGTTGGCACATTTTCACACTGTATTTTGATAACTTGAGCGGAGGTACAGGCGGGACCTCTCCCCAGCAGCAAGCCCTTTTTCCAGGAGGGGGTACCAGCAATGTGGTGTACCCACAACGGCCCGGGAGAACAGGAGGGTCCCTGAATGCGCTACTAAGGCTGGTTGTTTTCCCGAGCCAGGACAGCTGGAGAAGAGTGGGGGCTCACCTCCTCCCGACAGACTATGGACCCACAACCCTCCAGCGACCATCAGATCCCGCTGACCTTGCTTATGTGCCCGCAACCTGGAACTTTGAAGATGGCACAGAAAAGGGACAAGGTGAGAGGTCTCGTCAGTGGCAAGCGATCCGTTTGGGATCTAAGCTTGCCCTGCCGTTCTGGAAGGGGGGACATATGTCATGGAGCTGATGTAACGCTCCATGCTTCAAACCCCAAGAGACTTTATGTTCAATTGTATCGTGTGATTTTAAATATATTTTACATCGTTTGGTTTTAGTTTAAATTAGTTTAATGTAAAATGGCGTAACTTTAGTTTTAAATACTTATATTCCTGTAGGTAAATGTGTTTTTGTATAGCCAGTAAACAAGCTTTACTGCTGTGTAATTTATGCAACAGGGCTTTTCCCCTTATCTGGCTGCATATTTGATTCAAGAAATCTGTGATAGTGTTTGTCTTTAATCTGATGTGTTAGAACAATAGATTATGTAAATGTTGTGTGAGCTAAAGGCTAAAGAATGTAAAGAATGTTTATTGTAAATACCTAACTGACATAATGTAATTAGCATATTGGTAGGACGAGGTGCATTATTTATGCAAATTATGACTGTTGGATTTCAGCATAAATGGTGGCGTTTTTGTTCATTAAAGGTCAGAACTCTCAGAGCTCAGAGAGAGAGAGAATCCTGTTTTAAAACATACAGCCGCGTCTGGTGTTTTATTTCAAACTACGCTACACTCCACACTCAACCTCAGAAGGCAGAGAGCGGCCTTCTGGAAATTCCTAACGGCTCCAGGGCAGAGGAACAGAAGCAGGCCGGTCAAGCTGCTCGAGGTGCTGAGGACAGCGCTCCCAGTAGCCGGGCTGACCGCAACGAAGGGGTGTCTGGAGAGTCAGGACAGGCGGAAGAGAACGGTTCCGTCACAGACTGTACAGACTTTTAAACAACGACTGGATGACTTCCTGCAGACACAGAATATTAAGGGTTATAATATTTAATATGTGGGAAAGCTTCTTGATCCAAGGAGAAATCAGACTGTCATTCTAGGGTGAAGAAGGAATTTTTTTCCCAGTATGTTGACGAGCGCTTCAGATTGGGTTTTTTGCCTTCTTTTGGATCAACAGCAGCAGGTAATGTGTGAAAGGCTGAACTTGATGGATGCGGTGATCTGCAGCGAACTGCAACGTATTGCGCTGTGAATTTGCCAGTATTTTGCAAATTGACAGCTTAGTGAATAGACGAACTGCCACGAAATTGCACTGTACGTTGAAATTCACTGTTTGGTGCAGTTCAGTGGCAAGATTGTCGCTTGCTGAATAACCCCTTTAAAGTTCATTTAAAACTTTGTGCATTACATTAACTATCTTCAAATTCCACATGCAGAACAATAAATAATATCAGCCTTTATCCACCAATTATCATATAACATTAAGTTTAATAAGATTTTTGTGGTATTATGATCAGGTTCAAGGTTCAGGTTCCATTCCTCTACAAAATAATTTTCTAATTATTAGGAATTCAAAATTTAGAAATGTGAATGAATGGAGTCGTTACAGTTAGGATTTATTCAGATAAAAAGAGGGTGTTTTTCCACAGAACAAATGTCACTACTTCTGCTACGACTACAATATAACCTTATAAAAATCAGAATGAAAACTAACGACAGTGTGTCTGATACTGCTATATATATGCTAATCTGATTTATTTTTTATAAACTCAACTGATGAATAATAATTAAGTAGAAACCAATAAGAACCAACCAATATTCAACAAGAGGAGTGGTTCTCAACCGCGTTCCTCAAGTAACCCTAACAGCAGGGCCGGTCCGACAATGGTGCAGGATGGAGCACCTGCTCCAGGCGGCAGATATCGTCAGCGGCATATTTTAGCCGGTGACACCTGCGCTGCCATCGTTGCACTATTTTTTTTATCAGCGCCGGCGGCAATATCTACGTTGGAGTGACGCAGCCCAGCAGCGTGAAAAGGATCTGCCTACATGTAATCCCGTGCTTCTATGGCTGGCTGCATGTGTGTGGGCGGTACCTTGCCAGATGCTGGGGCTTCTCTGGAGAGGACCCCGCAAAACAAAAAAAGGCTTCGCCCGGCGCTTCCTCTGTGCCGAGCCTCATGCCGGGGCCCGACAGGAGGCTACCGAAGACCCCCGAGAGGCGCTGGAGGAAGCCGGACCTGTGAGCAGCCTGCGTGGACTCCACCTGAGGAGGCCCGACCCATGACCGTCCTGCATGGAATCCACCTGAGGAGGCCCGACCTGTGAGCATCATGCATGGAATCCACCAGAGGTCAGAGGTATAACTGTGTGTGTTTATCTGCATTTGTCTAGATTTCATATTCTGTCTATCCATTGCTAGTCTGTGTCTCTTTTCTCTGTTGCTGGTGTGTGTGCGTGTGTCTCTTTTCTCTGTTGCTGGTGTGTGTGTGTGTCTCTTTTCTCTGTTGCTGGTGCGTGTGTCTCTTTTCTCTGTTGCTGGTGCATGTGTCTCTTTTCTGTCTGTTGCTGGCTTGTGTGTGTCTCTTTTCTCCGTTCGCAGTGATCGCTTCCACTGTCCCACGCTGGACTCGAGCGCCGGCGATCTCTGACCTATCAGTTGACTGCCGGCGCTCACTGACCCTGACTGGAGATAGAGGCACAGTTCTGTTTCGGCGCCAGCCATTCCCCCTGCGGAGACCAATCTTTTCTCCCTCAACATAGGGGTGCTCGTACCGCTCAGTAAGAAGTCTGGATCGTCCCACTCCCACAATTTTTTTATGTCTCAGCCTCGGGGGGTCCACAGGCCCAACCCTTTAGCAGTGCCCCAGCCTCACAGGTCACCACAGGCTGCTGCTCGTTTCCCCCGCCACTTAGTGCGGTCCTGTCCACCTCAGATGCTGGCTGGAGCTCGCACCATGTTTTCGGATTCGCCCGGGACCGGGTGTTACTCAGAGAGGAGACGTAGGGCCCCGGCGCAGAGCACCATGTACATCAAGCAGGTAGGCACTGGGACCGTGGCCTATTTGTTGTGGGGAAGCCTGGATCTCTAGTAAGTTGGGATGAGGAGGCTGAGGCCTGGGTTCCTGCTCTCCCACAGCCCCAAAATGTGCACATACCGGGAAAGAGTGAGCGGGATCCCTGGGACCAAACCTGCTGCTCAGCAATGTCTGCCCGTGTGAATGTGACAGGCTGGGCTGCTACAGCACCTCACATACCCTGTATAAACACACAGGTCTGCTACAGCACCTCACATTCCCTGTATAAACACATCAATTTAATGTTTTTGTGTTATTGCTGTGGATTCAAATGATACGCAAATATGCACTATACATTACTGAGTTTTATTGCAGTGGATTCTGTGATACGCTCATACACACCGCACATTGCTGTGAGTTTTATTGCTGTGGAGCTCTGTGATATCCTCACACATGTCACGTGTTTGTTTGTTTTTTCGGGGGGGGGCAGCATTTCATCCTTCGCTCCAGGCAGCACAGTGGCTTGGGCCGGCCCTGCCTAACAGGTCAGGTTTTTAGGATCACCTTGGGGAAATGCAGACTGAATCCTGCAATCACTGAGCAGCAAATCATATCCCCTGTGCTGTGCTTCACATATCTGGCAAACCTAGCCTGCTAGGGGTACTTGAGGACCGCGGTTCGGAACCACTGAACTAGAGGTTGCTGGAGGACATCCTATGGAATTGGATCTTTGTTTTGTCCTAAGACCTCTTGTAATCTAGTATTGTCTACTCTAGATATGAAACCTTAAAGAAAAAAAAGGGATTTTTACTATTATTTAATTGTATGAGAACATATATAATATATTATATCCTATCTTTTTGATTTTCAACCTTTTAATCTCACTGATAAGGAGCAAAAAGTGACAAAACATAATTTTAAGGATATATTTTAAGATGCTTAGATTCTACTTAAAGTTCAATTCAATATTACGTCACTCCTTTGTGCCATTGCTCCATTAACTCCTTCACTACCAAGTGACTTTCCAAAAAAAACTAAGGAACCAGTGCTTTTTTGAAAGATCATTTCTAATCAGAAATAGAGTAAGAAATATTGGGAATGTTCTCAATGTATTTCTTACTGTATCAACCTATTTGAGAGGCAGCTGTCACCATCTAATGGCCAAATGCTATGGGCACCAGGTTTGCGCACAGTTACACAAACCTTTTATTGGTGCAATGTGAGGCTGATTTTATTTTTGGGTCGCGTGACTGGTTGCAATACCTGTTGCTCTACAGGCGTTTATCGATGATATATTATTTTATATGGAAGCGGGGTAAAGATAAGGTAATCCCATTTTTAGAATATCTTAGCAATAATGATTGGGGAATCCAATTAGAAAGCCAGTATAGTACTATAGATATCAACTTTCTAGATCTGACCACATATGTTGAAGCAGATTGTTTAAAAACTCGTACTTATTTTAAACCGGTAGATGTTAATAACTATTAAATGCACCCTTCAGTATATTTTGGGGCCAGTTCAAATATCTCTGAATAACCCTGTATGTGTTGCAAATCATGCTGTAAATCATTGAAATCCACAAAGAAATGTACACATTTTTACGCAGTATTCTGATGTGACATGACATATACACACATAGATGTTGTATTTTCAATCTACTGAATTCAGAGCCCACTGAAAATGAAACAATATATAATTTATGTAGATTCTGAAATAAAACGTGCACACAAATAGCAGTTAAATTGTGATGAGCAAAACATAGTCAAAGAGCTTGGCACATGATGGTGAAATGGCTCAGCACTGAAGGGGGTAAACTGATAAAATATTTCCATTGCCAGATTGGAAACCCTACTTTAACTCTTCACTTCCAATGGCTAGTTATTTCGATTTTGCATTGTATTGCTGTGAAAATCAATCATTAGCATATCAAAACCCAATTTCCAAGCACCTTTAAAGCAAGATTAGTGTGCCCCTGTGGAGAAAAAAAATCCACTGTATTATCTCTTTCCAGTCACCCTGCAGAGAGATTAAAAAAAACAAGCTGGAGAAAGCAGCCCCAATCCTCACTGTAACAAAAAGATCAAACACATTACCGTTGCAGTACAACAGCCAGGAAGAGATCAGAATACAAGGAGAGCTCTGGGGTCACTCACTGCTGTACTAGGATACGTTTTAAGGGGATAAAATGACTGAAACGTCATGTACAGTACAGATTCAAGGAGTTACTGTAATATACATACACAGGCATTATGCCACATACAGATATCATTTTTATTTTGTGCTGGTATTTTTGGAAGCTGCATTGCCAATAATCTCATTGCGGTCACTATAAATCCCCATAAGCAGGAGATCTGACCATTTTTACTATTTATCATTATCACAGTATTTGACATTTCTACCTGTACGCTGTTAAATCAGACCCCGTGTGACATTTTGTAAGATAAGGGACGTCATCTAGAGTTCAGAATCTTTAATTACAACAATATTTCTGTAATGAATAAATGAATACATTGAAAATGAGCAAATTATATTAATTTTAATTATTTAACTATGTCATAACAACGATCTCTGCAAAATTTCTATTTACCCTATATTTAATTAAGAGAATCAAAGTTATGATAAAAAAAATTTTAGAGACAAAAAACGCTTGGTTGTGAAGGGATTTGAAAACCACTAGGAGGTCTCTGGATTACACGATTTGTAGCACGTACAATTTGTTACAATAATTACTAACTTTCTCTAGTCCAACTCACATCATCTGCTCAAATTATTTTATAAAATAATGCCAAGCAAGTTTCTATTCCACAACTACAAATAATACAATAATAATAATACAAATAATTTTAGCAAGAAAATAGAGCCAGAGTTTAGATTGATAACGCACAGTTGTGCATCAGCAGAGCTTGCTAATATAATTTCCATACAAACAGTAATTTATGATCTTGCTGCATCATCATATATTTCAATGACAACCTGCATTTTTATACGAGAATGCACCGGCAAGAGTTTGTGATTAACATATAATGGAAGCTGTTTGTGGAGAATTTTGGTTTCAGCTTTTTTTAGAGACATTTTCATTTAGGCCTCATAATTTAAATATGTAATGGCCTGAAGGAAACTTGCCATTTTCATTATTTCAGTATGCGCGCTTAGAAGAGGAACAAATGAAATGCAATCTGGTACTGATGGCAGAGAATAGTGTACCTTTGAATATAAAACTAGGACAAGCCATTCTCTTTTTTGGCTTTAATGTAATCATTATAATCTGTCAGAAAGGGAATATTCATATAATCCTCTGGAGCAGATTTTGTTTTCTGCCTTAAAATATGAAATTTGAACAAAACCAAATATGTTTATGGCTTGCGGATGGATCTGTAATTGTTACTAAAAAAATACAATAGTAGGCAATAAAAAATATTTTTGACATATAGTACCAAAATATAAATGGGATAGCTGAAAATGAAAAAACTTTATTAAGACATGAGAACTTTCTAATACACACGGGCAAATACTCTGATAATATCTTTGATTCCAAGTGATTTAGGGGGTTATTCAAAGAGATCCGAATTGTGGCCGAAAGGTAACCGAACAGTGAAATTCAGCGTACGTTTAGCTTTCCTGGCCATTCGGCTATTCAGAGAGTAGGCAGTTCGCCAAATGTTGGCGAATTGCCTGCACATACGGTGCCTGTTCGGTGCCTGTTCGAGGGCAGTGAAATCCCCATAGAGAAGCAATGTTCTATTCAGAGAACACAAAACAGCAGGGAAAAGTTGCCGAAATGCCCTGCTGTTCGGTGGTCTCATTCGACAGATTTATTCAGGCGATTCCCATAGGCTTCAATGTGAAAAATATTCCCGTTTTAATCCAATATCTAATAAACCGTTTAATATTACATTCTGCAGTAAAAAGTCTCTTTATGTATAGATTTTTTTAGGATCTGTTAGGCATTTTTTCAGATTTTTTTTGGTTTGGCAAAACATTTTTCCCGTTATCTATTTTTAAATCGTTTTTTCTTTTTTCTGTAACAGCCCTTTTTATTATCATTCATTGGATCTTATATGTAAATTCCAGGCATTTTCGTTCAGTATTTTTTTTGCAAACAGCATTTCAAACTTCAAACTTTCAAGCATACTGTTCTTTTGTTTTTTTTTCACCTCGTTCATCTGCGTACCGGGTTTTTCTGACGGCTGCTCTGCACTGTGATCGGCAGCTAGTCGGGTTTCTCCCGCGTGTTCGGCGGGGTTAATCCAGCTGTTTTCTGCAGGTTTGCAGCGTGTGTTCAGCGGGTTTGCGGCGGGATTTCCCTGCACTACGGGGCCCCTGCGGTTCTTGCTGACTACACCGCAGGGTTGGCAAAATAGGATCGCCGAATCGCCCCGAAGTGCAGGTAACGAAAAGTCACTGATCGTACAGTGACTTTTCGATTCTTTTTGAGTAACCCTGACAATTATATCTATTGGATTCAGCACCACAGGCCAATTGACAGCTAAATATGGTGCAGTTCGGGGCACTTCGGTAGCAGCGAAATTGTCCCATAGAGAACTTTTGAAATGAATGATTCCTATATACAGATCGCCGAAATGCACCGAAGTACGGCAAAATAAATTGTAGGGTCTCAGGGTGAATGTTCAGAGACCCTGAGATTCTGAACATTCATCCAGAGACCCGAGATTCTGAACATTCACCCAGAGTCTCAGTGTCTTTCTGCAGTATAATTAATGCAGCATATGAATCCACACACTGCTGAGAAGCGCCTATCTGCGGTATAATTAATGCAGCATATGATTCCGCACACTGCCGTGCAGCGCCCCTCTGCAGTATAATTAATGCAGCATAAGAATCCACACACTGCTGGGAAGCGCCTCTCTGCAGTATAATTAATGCAGCATATGAATCCACACACTGCCGGGCAGCGCCTCTCTGCAGTATAATTAATGCAGCATATGAATCCACATACTGCTGGGAAGCACCTCTCTGCAGTATAATTAATGCAGCATATGAATCCACACACTGCTGGGAAGCGCCCCTCTGCAGTATAATTAATGCAACATAAGAATCCACACACTGCTGGGAAGCGCCTCTCTGCAGTATAATTAATGCAGCATATGAATCCACACACTGCCAGGCAGCGCCTCTCTGCAGTATAATTAATGCAGCATATGAATCCACACACTGCTGGGAAGCGCCCCTCTGCAGTATAATTAATGCAGCATAAGAATCCACACACTGCTGGGAAGCGCCTCTCTGCAGTATAATTAATGCAGCATATGAATCCACACACTGCCAGGCAGCGCCTCTCTGCAGTATAATTAATGCAGCATATGAATCACACACTGCTGGGAAGCGCCCCTCTGCAGTATAATTAATGCAGCATAAGAATCCACACACTGCTGGGAAGCGCCTCTCTGCAGTATAATTAATGCAGCATATGAATCCACACACTGCCAGGCAGCGCCTCTCTGCAGTATAATTAATACAGCATATGAATCCACATACTGCTGGGAAGCACCTCTCTGCAGTATAATTAATGCAGCATATGAATCCACACACTGCTGGGAAGCACCTCTCTGCAGTATAATTAATGCAGCATAAGAATCCACACACTGCTGGGAAGCGCCTCTCTGCAGTATAATTAATGCAGCATATGAATCCACACACTGCCAGGCAGCGCCTCTCTGCAGTATAATTAATGCAGCATATGAATCCACACACTGCTGGGAAGCGCCTCTCTGCAGTATAATTAATGCAGCATATGAATCCACATACTGCTGGGAAGCGCCCCTCTGCAGTATAATTAATGCAGCATATGAATCCACACACTGCTGGGAAGCGCCCCTCTGCAGTATAATTAATGCAGCATATGAATCCGCACACTGCCGGGAACTTCCCAGCAGTGTGTGGATTCATATGCTGAATTAATTATAACTCATAACAAACAAAAAACTAACTGATCCTAAAAATGAATCGATCTGCAGAGTGGTGCTGCCCAGCAGTTTAATTTTACTGCAGAGAGGTGCTTCCCAGCAGTGTGTGGATTCATATGCTGCATTGAAACCTATGGGTTAAAAAGCCTTGTTTCTTTATAAAAAGTTAGGAAACCTAGAATTTCACCCAAAATATGCCTAAAAAATCCTAAAAAAATAAATAAGTAAAGAAACTTTCATTCTATTGGTGGTAATCTACTTCCCATTCTTAAATAACCAATCAAAAACAAAATAACTCATAAAAAACAAAAAACTAACTGATCAGAAAACCTGAATCGAACCGCACTGAAATTTCGGATCGATTCGAATTTTAGGATGGCCGATATTTATTTTTCGGAAATGCTCCCGAAATACAAAAATGGTGATTTTCGTCTGAATTTTTATTCAGAACGAAACGAATTGCACATCTCTAATAATTATAGCTGTACTGGGTCTGTCTGGGGTCACCTGAACTGCAGGAAGACAGACCCTGTGCGGCAATGTTAGAAACATAGAAAATGTCGGCAGATAAGAACCTTTTGGCCCATCTAGTCTGCCCAATTACTTTACCTGGATTTATCTTTTCACTTTTTTCTCTTTTTAATTGCACCTTTATATGTGCTTGATGTTCTTCAATTGCGTTTAGAAACATAGAAAAATGTCGGCAGATAAGAACCTAATTAGTCTGCCCAATTACATGGATACTTTACCTGGATTTATCTTTTGTTTAGGATAGCCTTATGCCTATCCCATGCTTGCTTAAATTCAATTACTGTTTTGGCCTCTACCACTTCAACTGGAAGGCTGTTCCATGTATCCACCACCCTCTCAGTAAAATAATGCTTCCTGATGTTACTTTTAAACCTTTGCCCCTCTAATCTAAGACTATGTCCTCTTGTTTTGCTACTTTGTTTCCTTTTAAATATACTCCCTTCCTCTACCTTGTGGATTCCCTTTACGTATTTAAATGTTTCTATCATATCTCCTCTGTCTCGTCTTTTTTCCAAGCTGTACATGTTAAGATCATTAAGCCTTTCTTGGTAACTTTTCTCCTTCAAGCCGTACACCATTTTAGTAGCCCTTCTCTGAACTCTCTCTAAGATGTCTATATCCTTTTGGAGATATGGTCTCCAGTACTGCACACAGTACTCCAAGTGAGGTCTCACCAGTGCTCTGTACAGTGGCATGAGCACTTCCCTTTTCCTACTGCTAATACCTCTCCCTACACAACTAAGCATTCTGCTAGCATTTTCTGCTCCTCTATTACATTGACTACTTACTCTTAGATCTTCTGCAATAATAACCCCTAAATCCCTTTCCTCACATGTTGAGGTTAGGACTGTATCCAGGGCTCGAGTCCTGAAGTGCGGCCGCTCGCCTGGAATCCAACAGCCAGCCGTGATCGTGCGAGATCGCAGAGTTCACGTGAACTCCGCAAGATCGTGGCTGGCTGTTGGATCGATCCCAGGCGAGCGGCCGCACTGCTAGCAGACGCTCGTAGGAGGAAAAACATGCGGCCGCCTGCAATGTGCGGCCAGCTAAATTGTTTTGGGCCTGGCAGAGAGGTGAGCGGGGGGCAATATATCCATATAAGAGCTGGGGGCAAATATATCCATATGAGCTGGCACGGGGCAAATATATCCATATGAGCTGGCATGGGGAAAATATATCTATATGAACTGGCATGGGGCAAATATATCCATATGAGCTGGCACGGGGCAAATATATCCATATGAGCTGGCATGGGGAAAATATATCCATATGAACTGGCATGGGGCAAATATATCCATATGAGCTGGCTGATGGGGCAAATATATCCATAGGAGCTGGGGGCAAATATATCCATATGAACTGGGGGGCAAATATATCCATATGAACTGGGGGCAATATATCCATGTGAGCTGGGGGCAATATATCCATGTGTGTTGGGGGCAAATATATCCATATAACCAGTGCTGGGTATATTATTCTGGGGGTCCAGTGCTGGGTATATTATTCTGGGGTCCAGTGCTGGGTATAATTTTCTGGGGGTCCAATGCCGGTGTATATAATTCTGGGGGGGTCTGTGCCTGTGTATATAATTCTGGGGGTCTGTGCCTGGATATATATATATGTATGTGATATATATATATTATATAATGTGTTGGTCCAGTTGCCAAAATCACGAGTATACCTGTATACAGTGATAACTTTCACTGATCATTATAGTTTCCTGACCTGAAGAAGAGCATTACACTCTTGAAACCTTGTCTTTTAAATGTAATGTTAACCCAATAAAAATGTTATCACCACGTACTGCTATACTCGTGATATATTTTTTCTTCAGGTAATGGGGGTTGTGGAATTCGTGGGTGAGTTCCCTCACTTTTTTTCCCAGGACTTGACCTCTGACTGTATCAAATATTCTATATTCAGCCCTTGGGTTTTTACGTCCCAGGTGCATTATCTTGCACTTATCTACATTAAAATTCAATTGCCACAGCTCCGACCATTTTTTTAGTTTACCTAAATCATTTGTCATTTGGCTGATCCCTCCAGGAACGTCAGCCCTGTTGCAAATCTTTGTGTCATCAGCAAAAAAGACATACTTTTCCATTAATACCTTCTGCAATATCACTAATAAAAATATTAAAGAGAATGGGTCCAAGTACTGACCCCTGAGGTACCCCACTGGTAACAAGACCTTGTGCCGAATAATACTACATTTACCACAACCCTCTGTTGCCTGTCACTCAGCCACTGCCTAATCCATTCAACAATATTGGAATCCAAGCTCAAAGATTGCAATTTATTGATAAGCCTTCTATGCGGAACAGTATCAAAAGCCTTACTGAAATCTAAATAAGCAATGTCTACTGCACCACCTGTGTCTATTATTTTTGTTACCCAATCAAAAAAGTCAATAAGATTAGTTTGGCATGATCTCCCAACAAGCCATGTTGTTTCTGATCCTGTAATCTATCAGGGTTATCCAAAGAGATTCGAAAAGTCACCGCACGTTCGGTGACTTTTCGTTCTCTTCAATTCGGTTCCTTTTGCCAATCCCATTTCGGTGACCCTGCGGTGTATTCAGCAAGCACCACAGGGTCCCCGAATTGCAGGGAAAAGCTGCCGCAAACCTGACGAAAACTAACCGAATGCACGCTGAAAACAAGCAAAAACATCTGGATTAACCTTCGAAGAGGAGCCGAACAGGAGCCGAACAGGAGCCGAATCACACAGAGCCAAAGCAGCTGTGACGTAGAGGAGGCAGTGAATAAATTAGAAAAACCATTTGTGTGAATCTGGGAAAATGAAACGCTGTTTGCAAAGAAACTACTGAGCGAAAATGTCTGAAATTTTCACAGGAGGTCCAGGGAATGATAATAAAGAGGGCTGTTACAGAAAAAATAAGTAAACTGAAAAAAAAAAAAAAAAAAATCAGACTTTTAACCCTTTCGCTGCTGAGGCTTTTCCCGCCCCTGTGCTGAGGTCATTTTTTACCTGTTTTGCGCATCATGTTTAAACGTGTTTTGAAGGCTTATTTTAGTATATGACATCGACATATTATATATCGTTCTTTCCGTCAGACTCGGTAGATTCATAATATGTCATTATTATATGTATACGTTATGTCATGTTTGTATATTATAACAAAAAATGCAATAAAATATGTATTTTCAATAATTTACAGCGTGTAAAGTGTTTTTTTCCACATTTTAACATGCGAGCAATTGCGGTTATATTTTGTATGGGGTGCGCTTGTTAAAAAAATTAGAGATGGGGTCTCGTTACATTTTTTTTTGGGGAAAATGACACCATTTTTAACAAACGCACCGCATACAAAAATCGTTAATGCAGCATCATTGTTCACATTATAATTGAAATGGGAACAATATTGCTGCATTAACAAAACAAAAAAAAAAAAAAAAAGTGTTTATTTTTTTTTTATTATTTTTTTTTTTTAATTTTTTTTATTTTTATTTTTCTTTTTTTTTTTTTTTTTACAATTTTTTTTACTTTCATGTTTGGTATCGTTGGAACGGCCATGCTCTGGCCGATCCAACGATATCAAAATTTAACCCCTAACTGCCACGGATCGGGAGATAGGGAGTTCATTGGAACTCCCTATCTCCACACTTCGTGGCAGTTAGGGGTTAATGCTAGGACTGGCATCATCGTGCTGCGCACGATGACGCCAGTCCTCTGGGGGAGTTCCGGAAGCTTGGCCGACATCCAAGATGTCGGCCAGCTCCCGGGAAGGATCGCAAATCGGCGCTTTTCAGCGCCGATTTGCGATCCAGCTCCCCAGGGGTTAATGCCAGGCATCATTTGGAAGGGCAGGCTGTGCCCTTCCAAATGATGCCTGGGTTAAGCCCCTGTGAGCCGCCGATCGGGAGGGAGAGAGGTCCGAAGGACCTCCCCCCCTCCCTTTCAGGCGCCTCCTCCGCACATGCGGGGGGGGCGCCTGAATTATGTGTCATCGCGGGGGCGCGATGACACATAATAATGGCGGCCACTGCTCCGGATGCCGGGCTGACATCCAGGATGTCAGCCCGCACCGGAGGGGCCAGCGATCGGCCGGTACCCGGCCGAACGCTGACCCCAATGCGAGGACGCGCTCAGCGCGTCCTCCGCATACCAGCGGGAATGCTGAGGACGCGCTGAGCGCGTCCTTAGCATTCAAGTGGTTAATTTTTTTTTTTTAAAAATTCAGAAAAATGCTTAAAGTATCCTAAAAAATCTATAAATAAAGAGACTTTTTGCTGCAGAATTTTATAATGAACGGTTTATTAGATATTGAATTAAAACGGGAATATTTTTAACATTGAAGTCTATGGGATTCTCCTGAATTAACTTGCCGAATTAAACCACCGAATGGCAGGGCATTTCGGGAACCTTTCACTGCTGGTTTGTGTTCTCTGAATAGCCGAAGCAGTGCTTTTTCATGGGGATTTCACTGCATGAACAGGCACCGAACAGGCACCGTATGTGCAGGCAATTCGTCAGGATTTGGCGAATTGCCTGCTCTCTGGATAGCCGAATGGCCAGGAAAGGTAACCGAACGCTGATTTTCAGCGTTCGGTTACCTTTCTCAAGCAATTCGAATCTCTTTGGATAACCCTGTATGTGTTTTTAGATGTTCAACAATCCTTTCCTTTAACATGGTTTCCATTAATTTCCCCACTACTGACGTAAGACTAACTGGCCTATAGTTCCCATATTCCTCCCTACTACCCTTCTTGTAAATGGGCACAACATTTGCTAATTTCCAGTCTTCTGGGACGACTCCCGTTAGCAAGGATTGGTTAAATAAATCTGTTAACGGTTTTGCTATTACACCACTGAGCTCTTTTAATAACTTAGGGTGGATCCCATCAGGCCCCATTGGCTTATTTGTCTTTACTTTAGACAGCTGCTGTAGAACCTCCTCCTCTGTAAACTCATATGTAAATGTCTCGTTAGTGTTTCCTCCTAACTGAGGTCCCTTTCCTTTCTTTTCTTCTGCAAAGCTTGAACAAAAATATTCATTGAGGCAGTCAGCGAGACTTTTATCCTCTTCTACATACCTTCCTTCCTTTGTTTTTAATCTAACTAATCCTTGTTTTACTTTTTTTTCTCGTTTATGTATCTAAAAAATGTTTTGCCCCCCTTTTTTACTGACTGAGCTATTTTCTCTTCTGCGTGTGCTTTGGAAGCTCTTATAAATTGCTTTGCCTCTTTCTGCCTAATCTTATAGGTTTGCCTATCTTCTTCACTCTGAGTTTTTTTTATAATTATTGAATGCTATCTTTTTGGTGAGAGTGTGATGAGCACAGCCTGCTATTTGGTACTACTCTGCCTGTCACTAACACTGCAAACTGAAAATCAGCTAACATTGGTAGAGTGTTTCTCCGAAAAATGTGTCTGGGTGTGTCAGCCCTGTTGCATACACACACACGACACACAGCCATTTCACAAATACACACACAAAGATATCTCACAAACATCACCCTGGCAATGATTGATCTTTTATTATTATCCCTCCAGGTGGTTCCCTCTCGCCACAAACCTCTCACGCTCAGACTTTTTCCATGCTACCTCCTATCTAAGGAACTCACTCCCTTGACACATGTGACTCTCCCTTTACCTCCAGTATTTTAAGTCTCTAAAAATGCATTACTTCAGAGAGGCCTATCAGATCACTCTATAATCCCCCATTGCACCTTTCATGATCTATTTCCCACACAGCCCCCATGCATCCCATTAGTTCTCATACTCTGTTATTTACCCTCACCTCTGTGTGCCACCCCTATCATCTTAGATTGTAAACTCTTGAGCAGGGCCCTCTTTTCCCATCATTTTCTAACAGGGTTATCCAAAGAGATCCGAATTGCTTGAGAAAGGTAACCGAATGCTGAAAATCAGCGTTCGGTTACCTTTCCTGGCCATTCGGCTATCCAGAGAGCAGGCAATTCGCCAAATCCTGGCGAATTGCCTGCACATACGGTGCCTGTTCGGTTCCTGTTCGAGGGCAGTGAAATCCCCATGAAAATGCACTGCTTCGGCTATTCAGAGAACACAAACCAGCAGTGAAAGGTTCCCCTAATGTCCTGCCATTCGGTGGTTTCATTCGGCAAATTTATTCAGGAGAATCCCATAGGCTTCAATGTTAAAAATATTCCCGTTTTAATTCAATATCTAATAAACCGTTCATTATAAAATTCTGCAGCAAAAAGTCTCTGTATTTATAGATTTTTTAGGATACTTTAAGCATTTTTCAGATTTTTTTTTTTTTTTTTTAAAAGTCCGATTTTTTTTTTTTTTTTTTTTCAGTTTACTTATTTTTTTTGTAACAGCCCTCTTTATTATCATTCCCTGGACCTCCTGTGAAAATTTCAGACATTTTCGCTCAGTAGTTTCTCTTTGCAAACAGCGTTTCATTTTCCCAGATTCATACAAATGGTTTTTCTAATTTATTCACTGCCTCCTCTACGTCACAGCTGCTTCGGCTCTGTGTGATTCGGCTCATGTTCGGCTCATGTTCGGCTCCTGTTCGGCTCCTGTTCGGCTTTTTCGAAGGTTAATCCAGATGTTTTTGCTTGTTTTTCAGCGTGCATTCGGTTAGTGTTCGTCAGGTTTTTCGGCAGCTTTTCCCTGCAATTCGGGGACCCTGTGGTGCTTGCTGAATACACCGCAGGGTCACCGAAATGCAATCGGCAAAAGGAACCGAATTGAAGAGAACGAAAAGTCACCGAACGTGCGGTGACTTTTCGAATCTCTTTGGATAACCCTGTATGTGTCTAACTTGTTTGTTCATTATATGTTTCTTTTGTCTTACCCTATATACAGCGCTGCAGCATATGTTGGCACCTTATATTTAATTGTAGTTGTTACTGTAATCTTGGGAAGAAAGCACAACTGTTCCTATGGCCAAAAAGAAAAAACAAAATTAGATTTTGTTAGGAACTAATATTCAGCTGTTGCAAAACAGTTTCCAGAAGGTACAAAAATTACCCATAGTTACTGAAATACCTTTTTCCAGTTCACAAGCCTTGCTCTGTCCACCTAGACTTATAAAATATATGAAAACTGCACTGTTGTAACTCAAAACAAATGTGTATATACAGTTGTGTTCAAAATTATTCAACCCCCAATGCTGTACAGGGTTTTAGGGAATTTAGTGTACATTTGTAATTGTATTCAGAATGAAATCCTACAAGGACTTTTTAAAGAACCATATCAAACTAAAATGACATAAATTGGTTTTGTAATACAGTAGTAAATGTTTCTTTTGTGAATTCTTCATTGACACAATTATTCAACCCCTTAAAGACTACCACTCTGAAGAACAAAGGTTCATTCAAGTGTTTTCAATCAGGTATTGAAAACACCTGTGGATGTCACGGAGCAGCTATAAAGCATAATAAGCACCAATTAGGCAGCTTTAAAATGACTGTGATACTCAGCTCCTTCTAGACATTTACTGGTGTGGTTACAAACATGGTGAAGTCAAGAGAATGGTCCAGGAAGACAAGAGAAGAGGTGATTACTCTTCATAGGAAGGGCAATGGCTATAAGAAGATTGCAAAGATGTTAAACATACCAAGAGACACCATAGGAAGCATCATTCCTAAATTCAAGGCAAAGGGCACTGTTGAAACGCTACCTGGTCATGGCAGAAAGAAGATGCTGACTTCGACTGCTGTGCGCTACCTGAAGCGTAGAGTGGAGAAAAGTCCCCGTGTGACTGCTGAGGAACTGAGAAAAGATTTGGCAGATGTGGGTACTGAAGTTTCAGCTCAGACAATACGGCACACACTGCGTAATGAAGGCCTCCATGCCAGAACTCCCAGGCGCACCCCCTTGCTGTCTCCAAAGAATAAGAAGAGTCGACTGCAGTATGCCAAAAGTCATGTGGACAAACCACAGAAGTTTTGGGATAGTGTTCTGTGGACTGATGAAACAAAATTAGAACTGTTTGGGCCCATGGATCAACGCTATGTTTGGAGGAGGAAGAACAAGGCCTATGAAGAAAAGAACACCTTGCCTACTGTGAAGCATGGCGGGGGGTCAATCATGCTTTGGGGCTGTTTTGCTTCTGCAGGTACAGGGAAGCTTCAGCGTGTGCAAGTACCATGAATTCTCTTCAGTACCAGGAGATATTGGATGACAATGTGATGCAGTCCGTCACAAACCTGAGGCTTGGGAGACGTTGGACCTTTCAACAGGATAATGATCCCAAGCATACCTCCAAGTCCACTAGAGCATGGTTGCAGATTAAAGGCTGGAACATTTTGGAGTGGCCATTGCAGTCACCTGACTTAAATCCGATTGAGAACCTCTGGTGGAACTTAAGGAAAGCAGTTCCAGTGCGCAAGCCTAAGAATGTGACTGAACTGGAGGCTTTTGCCCATGACGAATGGGCGAAGATACCCGTAGATCGCTGCAAGACACTTGTGTCAAGCTATGCTTCACGTTTAAAAGCTGTTATAACTGTAAAAGGATGTTGTACTAAGTACTAAGATTGAATGTCACTTGGGGGTTGAATAAAACTGATAATGATGTGAGCACAGAAAAGACATTTGTGGTTATTTCATTATAAATGTTATGTTATATTTGTCTGACCTACACGTGCCTCTTTGATTTAATTGTAAGCAAGATGACTGAATGATCAAAATCAATGTCAAACTGGCCAAAACACTCAATTTCAGTGGGGGTTAAATAATTTTGAACACAACTGTATAACAAAAATATTTAAAACCTGTTTTGCTATGCTGTTTATAAGGGATTATTATTATCATATTATCATATTATATGTACAAAAGCATCATGGTAAAATATGTTGTTGTATTTTAGAAAATATAATACAGACAGTATAACAACCTAATTGACTGAAATACATTTCTTTTTCACTCATCTCCGTTGTTTATCTTAGTAATAATGTCAATCTAGTCTTTGGTGTCAGTATGCGGAGATCTCCATGTTGTCAGGCTGTCATTCCATCTTATTAGCATTCAGAGTGTTTCTTCCACTTCCCTAAGGTGCAGAAGTCTGTGATAAGTTAATCACATTGTGCAATGTGTTGTACATGTGGCATATCTGGGCTGTATATTTAGAGATTGTCACAAGGGAACAGTAGCGGAAACTTTAGGGAAAACGATTTAGCAAAAAAGTGAAGAAGCAAATTAAGTGTATTTTAAAAGTAAACAGGTTTTCAGCAAAGAGTGGAAATAATAATTACAACAAATCCAATCGATGATAAACAAAGAATGGGAGGCAAGGGCCAGGATTTTCACTTTGTGACTTTAGAACATATTGAGCAAAATGAAATGTATTTTTTTTTCTTAAAAACACAGAAAATGCTCCAAAAAACACCATGAGAAATAGCATGAAACAAAGGCAATATTATATTGGATGTATTCAACATAAATGACCTCATTCGATGATTCACTCGCCAATTTTATATTCGCTCTAGTTTATCATCAATCCTTTCTTCTACAGTTGTTCCTTTAATCTCCAGACTTTTCCGTCCACTTTGTGCTTTTCCTCCACCTCTTCTTTCATTTCAAGATCGAAATAATTTCAGTTGAGACTTCTCCATCAGTGAGGTTTCATTAGTACTTTTTAATACTGAATTTTAGCACAGAATAAGGAAATTTTGTTAATGGGATATTCTTGCAACACATCCCATCTACTACCAAATGCATCATAATTCTCTTTAAATCAATGAAAATACTTTTCAAATAATGACATCAATTACTTTTTAACTGAAATCCAGATGCAGAGCTGGTGCAAGTAGTTTTGGCACCCTAGGCAAAAACATATTTTGGCACTCCCCTTCACTCCATCCCATTTTAATGTAATGTGCAGTGTGAGCATATCACAGTACTCCGCAGCTACAAAACACACAGTAATGTGCGGTGTGTATGAGCATAAATTAGCATTGTGCAGCAATAAAACTAACAGTAATGTGCAGTGTGTATGGGCAAATCACAGAGCTCCAAAGTAAACCTCACAAATAAGTATAAAAAAATATTATCCAAACAAATAATATATTAAAATGTATTTAAATAAACGAAATATGATTAAATATAATGACTTATTAAATATAATTAATGATTATTAAAATCCAGCCCTCCTACCCCCACAAGACAACTCTGCAATCACATTATTACCAATAGAAAACTCCAAAATTCGATTTATTCTGCTACTTGCCCTTGCAAATGATGTGGACTCTAATCCTGGTTTTATAGCTGACAAAACCTTTACAGGGTTATTCAAAGAGATGCGAATTGTGGCTTAAAGGAAACCGGACAGTGAAATTCAGCGTACGGTTACCTTTCCTGGCCATTTGGCTATCCAGAGAGCAGGCAGTTCTCCAAATGTTGGTGAATTGTCTGCACATACGGTCCCTGTTCGTTGCCTGTTTGAGGGCAGTGAAATCCCCATAGAGATGCAATGCTTCATCTATTCATGCATCATGTCAGCCAGTGTGGGCCATATGTGGCAATGATGGCACTGCAAACAATATTAGGGCCGGCTGTGAATGTGTGTCCCAGATCATTCTAATGATTGTTGGCCACATAACACCACATAGCAATTTTTTTATGACCTACGGTCCACACAACCAATATTCCCTCGGCCCACTTACTGCAAAGAATGACAGTACACGGATGACCCCGATTCGGTTTACAAACATGGTCCACACATGAGCCAGAAGTGGCCCAAATGTCAGCTGAATCAAAGCCCATACATGGCCCTGCACTGGGCCAGAAGTAGCCCAAATGTCAGCCGAATCAAATCCCATACATGGCCTTGCATTGGGCCAGAACTGGCATGAATGTCAGCCGTATCGAAGCCCACTTGTCCTGATAGAATACAGGGAGCAGGCGTTCTCCCTAATAATTTCAGTGGCCACTGCCTAGTGTACTGTGTGTGCAAAATTAAGGCCACAAAATCTCATTCAAAGGTAATAATCACCAGGTCTTTCAAGAAAATTAATCTTGAATCCTTTTTAAGTGATCTCAAACAGCTCTCATGGTACCGACTAAACCTAATCCCAGTACTGGACTGTGCAATTGAATATTTTCAGTCCGAGCAAGTCTGGAATTCCCATGCCCCGCTGCGTAAAGTGCAAGTAAAAGGAGCACATCTCCCTTGGGTTACAGTTGACCTCACACAAATGTACCAGTTTAGAGATTCAGTGTGGTCAAATTTCAAGCATACTGGTTCCAAGAATGATTACTGTGCTTACCGAATATGGCAGAATGCATGTACAAAACAAACAAAAATAGCTAAATCCTAATACTTCAATAAAAATCTAAACAATAACATATTAAACCCTAGAAATTATTGGAAAATCATAAGTAACATACAATCACCCCCCGAGTGGATGAGTGTGAATTTTATTGCTGTGGAGCTCTGTGATACATTCATACACACTGCACAGCAATAAAACTCACACTCATACACACTGAACATTACTGTATCACAGAGCTGCACAGCAATAAAACCTCACAGTAATGTGCAGTATGTATGAGTGTATCTCAGAGCTCCACAGCAATAAAACTCAGTCATGTGCGCTGTGTATGAGTGTATCACAGACCTGCACAGCAATAAAATTCACATCCACACATTACTGTGAGTTTTATTGCAGTGGAGCTCTGTGATACGCTCATACACTCCACACATTACTGTGAGTTTTATTGCTGTGCAGCTCTCTGATACACTCATACACACTACACATTACTGTGATCATTATTGCTGTGCAGCTCTGCGATATGCTCATACACACCGCACATTGTGTGAGTTTTATAGCTCTGGAGCTCTGTGAAATGCGTGGGTGTGATTTTTTTGGGGGCATCAGTTCATTCTTGGACCCATTTGTGTTTTGCATAAAATTTAAATTCTTTCACCTCGTTGAGGTGGATCATTGAACTGCATTTTTGCCTTTTTGCGTAGGGGGGATGTGCAAAAGGGAGCATCTGCACCGGGTGCCAAATATCCTAAGTACGCCTCTGGTTGCAACCCTAATCAATGAATCACTGGCAACTGGATACATACCCAAACTCTGGAAGACTGCGAGAGTGGCATCTATCCATTAAAGCGGAGACAATACTTTGGTATCCAACTACCGTCCAATATCATTGCTCCCTGTTATGTCATAAATTTTGCAAAAATGCATCTACACGCAATTATGTGATTATTATAATACTCAAACTATTTAACCCCAGATCAATCAGGCTTTCATCCAAATCATTCAACTACAACTGTCCTTTTAAAAGTTTGCAATGATAGCCAAACTGGCGTGGCGCAAAGAATCCTAACTGGAGCCATCTTCCTTGATTTTGCTAAGGCCTTTGACACAGTAGACCATGGCATCCTATTACAAAAACTTAAAACCTCCAGTATTGGTGATCGCACGCTAACCTGGTTTTGATCGTATGTATCCGATCGATCACAATATGTGTCCATTTCTGACAGCACTTCCCTCCCACTCCCAGTCACATGCGGTGTACCCCAAGGCTCGATACTCGGCCCCCTGCTATTCACGATATTCATAAATGATCTGCCCAACGTCTACAAAGTCTCAAGTGTACACATGTAGGAAGACGACACTGTAATATACACCACCAAACCAAATCTCCCGCAGCTGGAAGAAGTCCTGCAAGAAAAATTCACAGGAGATAGAAAAGTGAAGATAACAAATTTTTTCTAAATACTGACGAAACTGTCAGGAATCTCTTTGGAACAGCACCTAAACTACATAAATTGTAAACACCCCATCTATGTGTCAGGACAAAATCAAATGGCACGCTGACCACAGTCAGTTCTCTCAAATATCTAGGTATGTGGTTAGACCCAAATTATCCTTTGGCCCCCACATCGAAAAACTCTCATCTAAACTTTACCCCAAACTAGGGGCCCTGTACAGAAACAAATCCTGCCTGATCCCTGCGGTAAGAAAACAGATTGTACAGCAAATGCTTATGCCGGCTATTGAAAACAGAGATGTAGTGTATGCAGCTGCCCTGCAAACACACCTTCAGAAACTTACATTGTATAACTCATTATTCCACTTTGTGCTACAATGTAACTACATGACTCACCATTGTAATATATTACAAAAGAGCTAAACTGGCAGTCGCTGGAATCTAGTCGCACCCTTCACCTTTCCAACCTGGTGTTTAAGAGGTTTTCTGGGAATCTACCACCCTACCTGAATAGACTGCTTCCC
Source organism: Leptobrachium leishanense (assembly GCA_009667805.1). NCBI lineage: Eukaryota > Metazoa > Chordata > Amphibia > Anura > Megophryidae > Leptobrachium > Leptobrachium leishanense. The sequence continues at coordinate 415,840,397 of CM019063.1, read as the reverse complement.
CTAGCATTTCCCTTGTCCTATAACCTCCAATCCAGGGCCTGCACCTTACTTGAAGTGCCACAATACAAAAAGAAAGTGGCTTGATCCTCATTTTCCTACTACTAATATACCTCAATACAGAATGCACCTGTAAACATGTAACAAAGTGAGAATATTTCCTACATATTTATTTTCTATGTAAGACTAACGTCAGACGAACGGAGTCAAAGCGCACTCTGCGTTCGTGCACAACGGACGGACGTACTGACGGAAGATACTATAGACACCACACGATCCGTGTTTCTTGACTGACGTAGAAAAAAAAGGGAATTATGGGAAACAAAATTAATATGAAAAATTATAAAAATTTGAAAAGGATATGAAAAGCCATTTTGTGCGTCAAGGTGCTGGACGTCGCAAATGCACTGCGTCTGACATCTCCTCATCACTCACACAGAATGCTATGCGGACACGGTGCACTCTGCGCACCCGTGGTAGCGTTTTTCGTTCTTGCCTAACTTGCATCCGTTTGCCACGTGCGTTGTACGTGCGCAGTTCAGTGCACACGTACTTAATGTGTGGGTCTCTATTGCTCATGACGCTCTGCTACGACGGAAGTTAAACTGTGCGGCAACATGAACGTGATCACTGCGTTCATCTGACGCGGGCCTTAATCTGTATATTTGTGTTTTGCTTTTAATAAAGAGGGAAGGGGAAAAAAACAGAGTGGGGGTCAGAAGGGGTTAATGTTTAACCCCTCCTTTCCACCCTGTTTTTGCCTTAGATTATCCCTTCAATTATTAATCCCTTAGACTTTTTGGTGGTTTTGTAACTTCAGCCTGGAGGTTATTAAGAGTAAAAATTCATTTAATTAATTCCTAGTGCTATAAGAAGCAGTGACAATCAACTTTTATAGTATTCAAGTCCTTAGGATTCCACTGACAGTCATGAGAATAGCACAGAGCACTGGCAGAAAACTGAACAACTATTTGACCTTTTGTTCTAGCAGCAGTTACAGTTACAAGTTTTTATAAAGCAATAACAAGTTCTGTAGCGCTGTACAATGGAGGAGGCAGAATAACAAAAATACATACACAGAATAATAGGAGAGATGACTGCTTGAGAGCTTACAAACTAAGAGAAGAGGGGTGGCACACTAGGTGAGGGTAAAAGAGAACATGAAGTAGCGGGGGTGCATGTGAGCTGGGTGGGAAGATGGCATAAGAAATGAACAGTAAGGGATTATGGAGTGAGCTGATAGGCTTCTCTAAAGTAATGTGTTTCAAAGACTTCTTGAAAGACTGGAGAGAAGGGGAGAGTCTATTATTGCAGGGGAGGGAGTTGAATAGAAAGCTGCATCTCGGGAGAAGTCCTGAAGGTGAGAGTTGGGGTTGCGGGTACAAGGAGACAATAACATCAGATCATTGGCAGTGCGAAGTGGGTGGGACGGGACCTGCTAATACGGGAGGAGATGTAATTAGGGGTGTGGTTAGGAAGAGCTTTGTAAGTGAGCACCAATATTTTGAATTGAATTCTAAAGGAAACAAGGAGCCAGTGTAGAAATTTACAGAAGGACGAAGTGTGAGAGGTGCAGGAGGTGAGGAGGATGAGCCTGGCACAGGCGTTCATTACAGACTGCAGAGGGAGAATCTGGGATCCAGTGAAAAGCAGGTTACAGTAGTCAAAGCGGGAGATAATAAGAGCTTGGATGAGCATTTTAGCAGAGACCTGATTAAGACAGGGATGATGCATGCAATGTTTTTTAGGTGGAAGTAGCAGGATTTGGTTAGAGACTGAATGTGAGGAGTGAAGGAGAGGTCAGAGTCAAAGACAACCCTGAGGCAACGAGCCAGAGAGGTAGAAGTAATGGTGGCACCATTCAATGGAAGGGAAATAGGCACAGGAATGTTGGTTTTACAGGGAGGGAAGATGAGAAGTTCAGATTTAGGGAGGTTGAGCTTTAGGAAACAGGAGGTCATCCAGTCAGAGACAGTCGATAGACAGGCTGGAACACAGTCCAACACAGGAGCAGAGAGATGGGGAGAGGAAAGGTAGATTTGGGTGTTGTCAGCATAGAGATGATATTGGAGTCCATAGGAAGAGATGAGAGTAGGCAGGTAACGGCTAAAGTTAAAAAATCAGGAAATCAGAACAGCATACAAACCGCACTGTTGGGTCTTAGATAGAAACCAGAACAGGTCAAAATATGTATGCCAAGGAAGATTTTATGTAGGGCTTCAGTGAACACTATTGGTCTACATTGTACTAGCTTGCCAGAACTGAAAGGTTAGGTTTAAGTTCAGGAGTAGGGTGCAAACAGGTTCAGGGGTTAGTGAAAGAATATGAGGAATAGCGAAAATTTAAGAGTGCTGGAACAGCTTTAGGGGGAGGAAACAGTGACTTGTAAGTATTGCAGATCATGGGCAGGGTGTCATGGGCATGGTCTGTGTAGAGTAATGTTAGAAGTTATTAGTTAACAAGAGGAGACAGTGTATTGTACTCTCCTCTTAATCAGGCAGGACTGGTCCATGATTGGATTTCAGCTCAGACATGGGGTAGCGTCGCGGGTGGAACGTCTGTCATTTAACACCAGCAATGTGATAGGGCCCTAGATCTGTTAGGAATATTTGAAAAATTTGGAGGCGCACATAATTTTTCCCCTATACCATATATACTCCCCCTCTATACTTCCCTCTAAATCACTGCCCTCCTCAATAGCCTCTCTTTATTTCCTCATCCCCTACCTAAACTACCCTAGCACGATCGAGCATGGCTCCATGGAGTCTTATGGACTCTAGGAGCTAATACCAGTGGCGAAACTGCTGCTATTATCGAGCAGACCAATAAAGTAATTCTCTATGTATAAATTACCTCCCACCCTGTTTTCTCCTTAAATATTTATGCATATGATGCTGACAGCAACTGCACAATTATTATTTTTTATTTGATTTAGTTACTTGTAAATACTGACTTATTGTTGCTGGGCTCCCCTTTCGCTCTCCCACCAAGGCTTCAAAATGCAGAAGTCCCTGGAGCATTCTTACACAAATTGTGTATCTTATATTACGCTTGTGTCGAACGATGAAGCTGTCTTCCTGAAAGCTCGCTGCTGTGAGCACTTGGGAGACAGGATGATGTCAGTACACAGAGCAGCCTGACATCAGTGGTCAACGAGATGGTCCTGGCAGGTGGGATATTTAAAATCCCGTACGCTGAGTGACAGCTGTGTGGGTTTAGGAAGACTTTTGTTTCACACAGCAGAACCAGCAAAACGGGGCTGGAGGGGGGGAAATGGGAAGGGGGCACTCCACAAAGCCTCACTACTGTATTATTTATTTATTTATTTATTTATTTATAAAGGATTTTATCAGGAAAGATACATTGAGATTTCTCTCGTTTTCAAGTATGTCCTGGGTTCAAGAGCATTGAAATTTTACAGTTGTTACAGAAGTGTTCAAGGGAACATAGAGTGTCCCTTTAATGCCAAGCCCACCAATTTATCAATTTTTTAGATTCGTTATTAATAGCTTGGTTGAAACAAGCCCAAGATTGGTGTTTATCCTCATTCAGCAAAATTCTGCATATTAAATTTATTTATGCATTACTCTGTCAGTGCTTTTACAATGCCTGATTTGATAAACAGGAATTTCTGTCTCAGCTATACAGATTTTGATGTTGGTTTTTAAGTAAAACTTCAAAGCAAAGTCAATTATCATGTGCAACATGCATTAGATGCATAAAAGTGATAAATGAAGCACTCTTTACCATATTGCTAGTTTAATAAATTACAAGATGACAATTATATACGCATTGTGAATATTCTCGTTTAAACTTCTATGTATTGTTTAATATTACAGTCATACACACAGTGACACTGGATGTAATTTGTATCAGGATTAAGCGTTTCCTTTACAATGTCAAAGGCTGATTTATTTGTCGATCAAGCGGAATTTTCCAGATACTATACTAAATGCTTTGGACTTCACGCTGCACGGGTCTGTAATTTTCAATTAGTTAATGAGAATGTGCTACGGCAGAGCCAGTGGAAAGCTTAATACTACCACTTAGAGGCAGTTTACGGCTACTGCTATCACTATTATTAAAGGTCTCACCCATAGGATGAACCTCGGTGAAAAAAATCTGTGGTTATATCTTACAGGGTTATTCAGAGAAAGGTGAAAACCGGGAGAACTGGCAGGAGAAGAGAACAATCTAGACCAAATAGCCGTTTTGGACAGTGAGATAAATGGGAGAATTTTTCTGGTTTGGCTATTTTGACCTAGAATTTTCACTTCTCCAGTCATTCTCCTGAGTTCCACCTTTCTTTCAATAGACCTGTATGACATCCTTCTTGTAAGAATTATTTTCAGACTGATGTAGATCCAGATTGTCTCTCTTGTCTATTGTGAATTGCTTAGTAAGGTATCTTATTAAAATTTGATCCAGTTGAACTGTCACTGGTCTGACCATAAACTGAACTATTTGATAAATATAGTATCCTGCAGGATTATCACGTTAGTTGTACAGGTGTTCAACGTCTATATACACACTACAGATAAGTGTATACACAGGAATTATTTTAATCTTACAAGGGCAGGCATTAGGATTTTTTGGTTAGGGACCTGCTGCGTTGGAGTATATTGATGGTGTGGTGGAACATCTTGTATTACAATTTGTGACAGGTCTATTCACTAAAGGGTAAAACTTAGGAGAATAGGCAGAAGAAGAGAACAAATAGCCGATTTGGAAAGTGAGATAAATGGGAGAATTTTTCTAGTTTGGCTATTTTGACCTAGATTTTTCAATTCTCCTGTCAGTTCTCCCGACTTCACTCTTTAGTGAATAGACCTCTAAATCTTCATCCATATAAATACATCCACAGCTAGAGGTTTTAAATCTCTTATAGTACATTTTAGCAGGAGTGCATTGTATACTGTATTCATTGGTCTTAGTAGAGCTCCTATATAAAATACATGTTAAACTTTGAGTGCAGCCTCCCCCAATTTTGTGTATTACGTGTTATGGGTTGACCACCCTATTAGACTAGCACCACCACTCCTTAAGCCAGGGTCAGACGAGCAGTAGTAAGAGCGAAAGAAACGTCCGTGAGAGTGGACAGTCCTTTCACTCGACGGCCGTCTGGTCGCCTCGCTGAGCGCAGTTAGTGCGCTCAGAGCTGCAAGACTCGATCCTCCTATGGAGGATAGCGCTACGCAGCCCCGTCAACGCGGGTCTAGATTTTTGACCAGGAGGCTTTGTGCACGGACTCTTGCAGTTCTGCGACAGACGCCAGGAAGGCACGTCAGTGCGGGCGCGCCTAGTGTGCTCATCTAACCCCGGCCTTAGTCACACCACTCCCACTGGACAGGAACCTCCCCTCTAAAGTTTAAATTTAACTTTCCTCATATGTCCTCAGTCCTTTTTTCCTGTCCACACTCCCGTACACATTACACTTTTCTTTTTGTATTCAAAATTTTTATTTTGAAAATAGTCAGCATAGTATCATACAAGAAAATAATAGATGATCTCGCAGGGCCAAGCAATAAACATCACTGAAGAGGAAGTTAGGGGGAATGCGGACAGACACATCAAGAAGTGCTCCGAGACCCAAAAAAAAAAGGGAATGGGAAAATGAAAAAAGGGTGACAAAGGCCAAATGTGTGACTGTCCTGGCTCGCTCCCGGAGGTCCGAGGTACCGTAGGAGGCCATAAACATGTGCAGGTCACAAGGCCGGGGTACCCGAGGGCCATGTATGGCAGACAGAGCCATGGTGGCCGCCACAGTGGCACACCCCAAGTTGCCCCAACGTCAAAAAAAAAAAGGGGAAAGAGGGTCTGCAGCACGAGGTGGTTTGTAGAGAAATAAAAAACATGGGAAAGGGAGGAAAAAAAGGTGGGGGATGGGGTCATCAAAACAGCATACTCAGCAAAATAACACTGTGAGAAATATTTTCAATAAAAAAGGGGGGTAGAAAACTCATCGTGGGGGGGTCATTGCAGAAAGCCAGATATGGCAGGCCTGTTACCAAAAATACGGTGGGGGAGCCGATCCATCCAAAGTCCTGCAAAAGGCCTTAACAAGTATCACGGAACAGTGGCGCCCATGGTCTAATGTTAGTGTCTGTCAGGCTCGCGCCAGGATGGAGTCATGGCGTGGCCTTATGTTTATTTTCCCAGATGCTGGGGGAGAGCAAATCAGGCAGACACAGGAAGCAGTATAAGTATATTAAGTGTATTCAAGGTAAGCACACAGCAACAGTCTTATATACACTTGCAGAATACTGAAAACAAATAGACAAGTCCTTCTTCACAAAGGTAGTCTCTTCTGCTGTACCAGATATAGTGGGCTAGGTAGTGCTCCCCAAGTAGGAACCAGGAGCTCTTCACAAAAGGTACCTTGAACTCAGATAGCCACAGGTGTAGTCTGGATACGCCAGGGATAGTGGGCTAGGCAGTGTCCACTGCTGACAAGATCCACAGGGCTGAACCAGGAGCTCTTCACAAAAGGTACCTTGAACACAGCCACAGGAGTAGTCTGGATACGCCAGGGATAGTGGGCTATGCAGTGTCCACTGCTGACAAGATCCACAGGCCTGGAACCAAGAGCTCTTCGCAAAAGGTCTTGATGTAACGCAGGCAGATGAATAAGGAACACTTAGAATAGCAATAACAGTACAGAGGAATGTTGGGAATAGACAAACTCAGGGAGAGGCGGCTCACATCTCCTCACAAGTAAAGGGCAGGGAACAGAAAATGAGAGAGCCCTGAGAGAAGGGTGTGTCCATGTTTTATGCACACCACACACCAGATCAGAGCAGGAATTAACCCTTGAGTGATACAGACAGGCAGAGAATGGAAAGCCAGACTGGTCATAGCAGGTTCCCACGGCTGAGGCATGACAGTGTCTCCGCCAGAATTCACCGCTGGAGGACATCCGTCCCAGCAAAGAGCCCTGGGCATCCACTGAGCAAGAGCCAGGGTGTGGCGCCCAAGCCGTCGCTTCATCTTGGTCATCAAAGGGGGGCCTTTCAGCAGTTCCGAGCACCAACCCAGCTCCCCAGGCCGCGTCAGCTCCCCGTGATCTGGTGCTCCACGTGCGGTGGGTCCCTCAGGGCCACCTCGAGTCGGCCGCCGAGTCACCAGCTTGGCAACTGGCAGCGGTCGGGGCTCCGCGTCTCCAGTTGCTCCCCACGTCAAGGCTCCACCACCAGTCGCATCATCCTCCCGCTGAGAGCCTCTAGGCTCAGACTCCATCGGAGGGTCTGTGCCCCTGCACTCCGTAAGGCCTCCGTCATGCGCCACATGAAGCCTCTCGTCAGTGGCCGTCCATCATCTTCCGTCGACTGCAGCAGCACCTCCAGGTATGAGAATGCGGCCTCCAGGCCGCCGCCAAAGCGGAGCGTCAGGTCAGCCATCTGCCGTCGTGTGCGCCCCTCAATCGCCCCATCCACCAGGTCCATCATAACGGCCGAGGGCGGGGCCCTCCATCTCAAGTCATCTAGGTTGGGAGTAGGGGTCGGGACAAACAAGGTGCCGTCATGCGGGACAGATCTTCAAAACGGTCGCTCTGGAACTGCGCCGGCAGGGAACACCAAGGTTACCCAGCCCCAGAGCAGCCGAGTCCACAGCGTACCCACTGGGGGACGTCCTGGATCCCCAGTGTAGAGAGGGTGAAGGGCACAGCGGTGAGCGGGGTCCTTGGGGGAGCAATGCGGGAAGGCAACAGATGCCTAGAGGTAGGCCGCAATATGGCTGCCGGCGGCTCCCATCCACCACAGAAATCAGCCGAGAGGAGTGTGTCTCTGGTCTGGAGGGGGGACCTAACGGCCTCCGAACAACTCACCACCGGTGACCGGCCACTCGGGAACAGTAAAGATGGGGAAATCCGTCAGAAAAAGTCCTCTATATGTCCCACAAACTGTAGGTTTAGACGGAGCTCCACCGAAGCACGTCCTGTTCCCCTCGCAGCCGGCCACGCCCCCCCCCCCATTACAGTTTTACATAAATGATTTTCTTTTGTGGCTTACCGGAATATGTTTATTTAAATTAGTGTTAAGTGCTTTTTCACAGGGTATAAATGCCATATTCCTTCCTGAATAACAGCTTGAGTCAATGTAGAGCAAGATTGGAATAGCTCATTCTTCACTGGCTAGCCACAGATTACAAGGCTCTTCTACAAGGAATGGGAGCCATTACTTTACAATAAGAAGCAGTTTTGGCTTGGTTGAAATATCGTCTTAAGTCGTGAATCTAACCACTAGGGTCGATACGTATAATGGAAGCAGACATTAGCTTAATGGCTCTGGTATGTTTTATACGCCAGGTTGTGGTGCAAGGCATATAGGGTGCATCTCAACCACCAAAAGAAGCCGGGCAGGTCTTGGTGGACGATGATGTATCATTAAGGGATCCCATTGATAAAAACATTAAACCTATATAGCCGCAACTGCAGCTCAACATCCTGCTGCTGCTATAACTTTTGTCCATGGCCCTTAACCCCTTGAGGATAGGATGGTGGTGCCTGCTGGGAGGGGGGTAACGCTGGTAACACCCTGCCACCAGGTGCTGCGGCTGGCTTCTGCTTCAGCCTGCCATGCAGCTGACGCACGTGTTCAAACCATCTTGCAGCAGCCAACGTTGCGCAGCGCCTGCAGGGGGGGCAGCCCATAGAAGTCGATGGGGCGTACTAGTACGCCCCGCAATTTATAAGCCCACCCGCCGCAGGGACTGCATGGTACGCCCTGCGGTGGGAAAGGGTTAAACAAGGAAAAGACATGTTTATTTATTTTGAAATAAATAAACTGATGAGATACATTCAGATTTATCTCATTTTCAAGTATGTCCTGAGATATCTTCACATTATTGTAGTAGGTGTACACATCGTTCGGTGCAACCCAGGGGACACTTACTAGTGAGGTGATCTAACAGGAACTTGAGACTGCTTCTCCAGAGATGTACAGCAGAGACATGCTATTAGAAACATAGAAACATAGAAAGATGTCGGCAGATAAGAACCTTTCGGCCCATCTAGTCTGCCCAATTACATGGATACTTTACTTGGATTTATCTTTTGTTTAGGATAGCCTTATGCCTATCCCATGCTTGCTTAAATTCAATTACTGTTTTGGCCTCTACCACTTCAACTGGAAGACTGTTCCATGTATCCACCACCCTCTCAGTAAAATAATGCTTCCTGATGTTACTTCTAAACCTTTGCCCCTCTAATCTAAGACTATGTCCTCTTGTTTTGCTATTTTGTTTCCTTTTAAATATACTCCCTTCCTCTACCTTGTGGATTCCCTTTACGTATTTAAATGTTTCTATCATATCTCCTCTGTCTCGTCTTTTTTCCAAGCTGTACATGTTAAGATCATTAAGCCTTTCCTGGTAACTTTTCTCCTTCAAGCCGTACACCATTTTAGTAGCCCTTCTCTGAACTCTCTCTAAGGTGTCTATATCCTTCTGGAGATACGGTCTCCAGTACTGCACACAGTACTCCAAGTGAGGTCTCACCAGTGCTCTGTACAGTGGCATGAGCACTTCCCTTTTCCTACTGCTAATACCTCTCCCTACACAACCAAGCATTCTGCTAGCATTTCCTGCTGCTCTATTACATTGACTACTTACCTTTAGATCCTCTGAAATAATAACCCCTAAATCCTTTTCCTCAGATGTTGAGGTTAGGACTGTATCAAATATTCTATATTCAGCCCTTGGGTTTTTACGTCCCAGGTGCATTATCTTGCACTTATCCACATTAAAACTCAATTGCCACAGCTCCGACCATTTTTTTAGTTTACCTAAATCATTTGTCATTTGGCTGATCCCTCCAGGAACGTCAACCCTGTTGCAAATCTTTGTGTCATCAGCAAAAAGACATACTTTTCCATTAATACCTTCTGCAATATCACTAACAAAAATATTAAATAGAATGGGTCCAAGTACTGACCCCTGAGGTACCCCACTGGTAACAAGACCTTGCGCCGAATAAACTCCATTTACCACAACCCTCTGTTGCCTGTCACTCAGCCACTGCCTAATCCATTCAACAATATTGGAATCCAAGCTCAAAGATTGCAATTTATTGATAAGCCTTCTATGCGGAACAGTATCAAAAGCCTTACTGAAATCTAAATAAGCAATGTCTACTGCACCACCTGTGTCTATTATTTTTGTTACCCAATCAAAAAAATCAATAAGATTAGTTTGGCATGATCTCCCTGAGGTAAACCCATGTTGTTTCTGATCCTGTAATCTATGTGTTTTTAGATGTTCAACAATCCTTTCCTTTAACATGGTTTCCATTAATTTCCCCACTACTGACGTAAGACTAACTGGCCTATAGTTCCCAGATTCCTCCCTACTACCCTTCTTGTAAATGGGCACAACATTTGCTAATTTCCAGTCTTCTGGGACGACTCCCATTAGCAAGGATTGGTTAAATAAATCTGTTAACGGTTTTGCTATTACATCACTGAGCTCTTTTAATAATTTAGGGTGGATCCCATCAGGCCCCATTGATTTATTTGTCTTTACTTTAGACAGCTGCTGTAGAACCTCCTCCTCTGTAAACTGATATGTAATTGTCTCGTTAGTGTTTCCCCCTAACTGAGGTCCCTTTCCTTCCTTTTCTTCTGCAAAGACTGAACAAAAATATTCATTGTTATTAAAGGTGCTTCTCCAGAGTTGAGGAACAGATGTTACCCAGACAATGGTATCAGTAGCTCATAACTATAGGGTCTATTCACGAATTCACTATCACACACTGCATGTCAGATGTTTCACAAAATGAAAGCTATGAAGTCCCAAGACATGTTAGCTTAGTCCAATAATAAAAGGTGGGGTAACCCAAAATAAAATGAATGCAGAAACAACGGTACTAGGCTAAATAGCAAAAAGCATTAAAACTTAACTTTTATTTAACATAGCTAGTTAAAACTGGTATAGAAGGATGGTTGGGAACCATTGAAATAGCCTCCAACAAATGACGAACAATAATGGCACCAAAAAATAAAAATAAACCCTAGAACAGAAAATTTAACACTATGGCGCATATAAAATGCAAAAAGACTAGTGTACCTTGTCCAACCAGATCAAAGAAAGTCTCATTATTGAAATGTAGGAATGTGAGCCTTCATTGGTCTGCAGTAATAGAAAAGAAATTCCCTGTTCAGTGGCATTTTGGGGCCAGATCGGCTCTCTCTGAATAACCCCTATTGTTTAACGTTGTTGCAAACAGTGAAAATCGCTGTTGTTGCACCCATGTTAAACTCCGACATAATGATAGGGAAATTCAAAGGATGGCTGGCGGAGTTTAATCAATAAATTTTCCCCCGATGTTGTTTGATTTTCCTTACAGGGTTATTCAAAGAGATCCGAATTTCTGGCGAAAGATAACCGAATGCTGAAATTCAGCGTACGGTTACCTTTCCTGGCCTTTCGGCTATTTAGAGAACAGGTAGTTCGCCAAATCCTGGCGAATTGCCTGCACATACGGTGCCTGTTCGTTGCCTTTTTCGAGGGCAGTGAAATCCCCATAGAGAAGCACTGCTTTGTCTATTCAGAGAACAAAAACCAGCAGTGAAAAGTTGCCGAACTGCCCTGCTGTTCGGTGGTTTAATTCGACAGGTTTATTCAGGTGAATCCCATAGGCTTCAATGATAAAAATATTCCCGTTTTAATTCAATATCTAATAAACCGTTTATTATAATATTCTGCAGTAGAAAGTCTCTTTATTTTTAGATTTTTTAGGCATTTTTTTCCAAACTTTTTTTTACGTTTTTTTTTTCTTTAAATCGTTTAATCTTTTTTCTGTACCAGACCTTTTTATTATCATTCATTGGATCTTATATGTAAATTTAAGACATTTTCGTTCTGTATTTTCTTTGCAAACAGCGTTTCACTTTTCAAACATTCAAGCGTACTGGTTTTTTTTTTCACTCCATTCGTCTGCGGTGTCGGCTTTTTCCAGCGGCTGCTCTGTGCTGTGATCGGCTCCTACTCAGGTTTCTCTGGCGTGTTCGGCAGGGTTAATCCAGATGTTTTTGCGGGTTTCAGTGTGCGTTCGCCCTGGTTTTGCAGTGAGTTTTCGGTGGGTTTGCGGTGACTTTTCCCTGCATAACAGCGGCCCTGTGGTTCTTGCTGAATGCAACGCAGGGTCGCCGAAATGGGATCGCCAAATCGCACCGTATTGAAGAGAACGAAAAGTCACCGAATGTGCGATGACTTTTCAATTCTCTTTGAATAACCCTGTAAGTTTATCATGGTGGCAACAATCTTTTACCAATGGTGTACAATGAATAACCCTCCATACATACTGTATAAGGCAAACAGCTCAAGTGGAATAGGGCCCAATATATAAGGGGTTATTCACATGTGTTGCAAATATCGGCAAAAATGCCCAGTCTTGCAGTCCCTACAAAACCATCATGCCACAAAACTATAACCCAAACTGCAACAAAACAAATTTTACTCTGAAGCTTCCCCAGTTTCTCTTTGGATTGTAGTTTTGTGAAAATCTGGCAATTTTAGGCTAGGGTCAGACGAACGCATTTTTCACATTGTCCGTGAAAAAGTGCGTTCGAACGAACGTACGTATTTTTTCCCGGAATACGCGATAGCGGTCATACGATGCACCTTTTCGTCCGTGATTTTGTACGGATCATGAATAAAACACTTTTTGCATCTGGACGTTATGTTAGCCGGACATTAGCAGCGTCTGACGTCTCCTAATCACACACACACGCCGCTATGCGGCCGCAGCGCACTCTGTACGTCAGTAGTAGCGGTTTGACGTTCTCGAAAAAATGCGTTCGTTGGCCACTTGCGTTGCACGGATGAACTTTCGTGCGGCCGTTCGTCGTATGTTCCCCGGCATTGGACGTCAGTGGCTGCCAGCACGGCCGTGATTTCGTGCGGCTAAACGCACGTGAAAAATGCGTTCGTCTGACCCTAGCCTTAGCTGGTATTTGCAACACCAGCAGAAACCGTGAATAGAACAGTGACTAACCCCTAATGTATTATAGGAACATAAGGGGTTATTCGCTAAGCCCTGAACTTGCCACAGAAAGGCACTTAACTTTGGTGGCAGCAAAATTGTAATGTAAAGTAATGGTTAATCTATTCACAGAACGTACATCTACGCCGAAGTGTCAGTGAAATGCCCTGATTTCCAGTGATTCAGTTCGACAGGTTTAAACAGGTGAATCCAATAGGTTTCAACGTAAAAAAAGGAATATTTTTAAAAAAATTACAATTTTTTTTATTCTTTTCATCTTCAGCAAAAAGCCTTTTTTATATTTTTAGAAGGCCTTTTTGTATTTTTTGACAAACTTTTTATTTCCCAATTTGTTTAAGGGTGTTTTTTTAAAAAAAATACAAAAATCTGTTACTGGTTCTTTATAGAACCTTTATTACTTAGAACCAATAAAACTGCAGTCAAATATGTCTAACACCTATTAGGAGAATAGGAGAGCTCTGTTTTTTGTTTGCAGTTTGGTGGATTTCAGTGTTGCATAATAGTAAATCCAAAACATTTCCCAAAAGTCTCAGCCATTTTAAGGAGTGGCTGATCATCATTTTAGTTCCAAAACATCTGGAGGGCGTCTAACCTTTGCTTTTAGATGTTAGTCAGGTTGAAGGTGACTCTGGGCAGCTATAAAATGCATTTTTTGCAGCTATTAAAGTTTAAAATTACCAAAGTAGAAAAATAAATCCAGATCAGTCATTTTCCCCTAGCAGGTTTATTTCATTCCAGGCACAGCCTGCAATTCCCTGTCTACCTCTGGAAAGGAAATCTTATCTCGACGACTACCCAGGAAGCTTTCTTTAGGATCATAACCCAAGAAATAACCATAAGTGGTACTAATAGTGAGGCCCCGGCCAGCACTAAGCACAGTCATGCCCTACAAACAACTTGTTTCCCCCATAGACCCATCCTTTCATTGTTTATTGCAAAGTTCTTGGCGTATGGTTGGACACAGCACTTGTGCGACTCATTGCCTAGTGGTCAAGCCACTCCCCGCACTGTGCCCTTGGAAGGGAGGAAGTAGTGGCGCTACGTCATCAAAGTGCGGCGGTCTAACACGAGGTCGTATTCCATGTGCTCTACGAGTAATGCCCGAAGCACGATGGGCTTTTCGACGAAAAAAAAGAGATCAGACTTGGCTTCGGTTCCTTGTCTCGCCCTTCAAAGGTAAACACGCATATGTGAGCTTTTTTTTATTACATGTGCTGTTATTTCTCCTGCCATCTCCACCGTCTAAATGATTTATCAAAATAAGCATAACCTAGCGCATTCTAATCCAACCGTGTATAGGACGGATACTAGAGTATTTTATTCTTCGAGTTGTTTTTGTCTGTTCCAGCTACTCTGAAAATGCTTCGTCCTGGATCTTAAGTGTGCACGCACAGTAATGGCAGCAACTTTGCTTCCGAAGTGACTCTGGCCCTCAGAGTGTTTTTGTGAGCCCCCAACGTTTCATAAACTGGGGAGTCCCTTGTCAGATCCTGCTTTGAGGGGTTTGAGCTGCGCTGCATACACTTTTAGTTGTTTATTAGATGTCTGATATTGCAGGGGGCAGACATGGATTGTACTGAGTAAAGAAAAGCCACTACATCGAAACTTATTTGGTTCAAAATGTGCAGAAATTTTACATCTACTTTATACAAACACGTTTTAGGCTGGCGTAAGACGATCATTCTGGCGTCAATTGCAGCATTGAGATGTTGCGATGGGGCCAGCCACACGCTCTGGCGTGTGCACAAATTAAGCTTGCAACAGCGGCCGTGCTGCGTCTGTTCAGCAGCCCTCTCCGTCAAAGCACTAGGACGTGCGTTGACAGAGGTGCAAAGTGCGATCTTCCATAGAAGGATTGAGCGTTGCAGCGCTGCCAGACCTGAGTTGAGTGGAAGGTACGTCCACTCTCACGGACGTTCCTTCTGCTCTGCAAATACGCTCGTCTGTCGCCAGCCTTAAAGGGAAGGGATGCTCCATTAAAAGTAGTGCCTCTTTTTGCCCTTAAGGCCAAGCCGGGATCAGACAAGCACAAGCGTTTTGCAGAGCTGAAGGAACGTCCACTCTGACGCCGATCTGGCTATCTCGCTGAGTGCAGTTAGTGCGTTCAGCGCTGCAAGGCTCGATCCTCCTATGGAGAATCGCACTTTGCAGCACCATCAAACATGCATTGTAGCACCTCGTGAAGCCTTTCAGAACGTCCGCAGCACGCTTGTTGTAGCGTTCGCAATTTGTACATACGATACAGAGCGTGTGGCTGGCCCTGTCGTAGCGTCACAATGCTGCGACAGACGCCTGGATGCACGTCAGTACGGACGCACATAGTACGCTTGTCTGACCATGGTCTAATATACCAGTTAATTTGGTAAAAGGAATCTGCTAACAGATCATGATGAAATTCTCCGTTATCGCTTGGCGACCCTCTTTCTTGCAGCTTTTAACTTTTGGTCTTTACAGACTGCAAGCGAGAATAATAAGCAACCTGGGAATTGTTCTTTATTCTCTGGTTCCACGTTGGCACTTCCTATATGAAGTCTAGGAGGCATTTATTTACAATATGCAGCCGAAACACCTGAGCCACACAGTCCAGTTTGTGCGTCGGCTTGGAGCGGTTATGGGTAATGATTTGGGTTTGTGTTTGGTTAACGACTGATTACAATGCCTGCTCTGTCAGATTTTTGCCTTTTTATTTGTATTTTGTTTTGGACCTTGGCACCCAGTAATTTATAAAATATAAGAGCCTTATATTTTCTGAGGGTCCACAGCACATCTACAATGCGGCTTTTGTGTATGAAAAATATGGCCTACTTAAATGGCAGTCACTTTTTTTAATAACAGAAGCGCAATGTCTAGTATAGTACGGTCACTTATGTACTATATTAGAACTGCAGTAAGCTCCCTGTAGTGGTTCTACCCTCATAGCACTCCGATAGAAAGATGAGCAGAGCTGCACATTTCGCTGATGTGTGCTGCCCTTTAGTTTTTAGGCTACTGTCCCTTTAAAAGCCACGCTGCATGTTACTGCCATGCTTGGTAAAGCTGCAGCACTCTGTTGTAAAAATCAGCTGTCCCTTTCACCCCTCCCATGTCTGGATTTTATTTTTGCTGCTTGCAGGTAGTTCATGTAATAATGCTTTGTGTATTTATAACAAACTAAAGGCAGCTATGTACTTTGCCACCACTTGTATCAGGACATCTGTTGCTTTGCTCTAACTAATACTGCACATTATTGCTGTGTATTCTTTTATCCAACTGAAAATGCGTCAAGGCCCTCCATGAATCCATGGGACCTGTCTTTTGTGTGGCAGATTCCCTTCCTAGCCATGGAAAATAGATGTCTTGATTCCCACCACACCTGCTACCATACAGGGTTACCAGGCTGTTGGGAATTGAGCAACACTTATATTTGTTCATCTTTGTTTACTTAAAGTGTGGTAAATCAACAACATAAATATCTTGCTTGGTTCGTTCTGGAGTATTTTCCAGCTTTTCTCACTTCCTATTTTCATATAGTTTATTACAACTCTGCTTTTTTATTACTCAGGTCATCCTTTTTTCCGAGGATCGTGACTCTAATGAATATGTGCACTTAAATGGAAGAGGTAAAAATCTATATAGACATATTATTAACTGTAATTGGTACAATATGCATGTAGTTACAAGGTCAGTTGAAGTGGTAGAGGCCAAAACAGTAATTGAATTTAAGCAGGCATGGGATAGGCATAAGGCTATCCTAAACAAAAGATAAATCCAGGTAAAGTATCCATGTAATTGGGCAGACTAGATGGGACGAAAGGTTCTTATCTGCCGACATTTTTCTATGTTTCTATGTCATAACGTGCGTCCTGTTGAGACTTTGCATAGACTAATGATTCCCATGATTCCATGGGGCATGTCTCCAGTGGCATTGTCCCTTCCTAGTCATGGAAAAGGGTTTGCTTTCTTTTTAATGTAGCTGTGTCCACCATGTTGGAATCAGTTCTCTAAAATAAAGCGACAGTGATTATCTTTTTTATTTTTTGCTTTGGCCTCTCTTTTCTCCACCTATATTGTTACCATTAAAACTAAAAATGTGATAACCATGTATAGAGGACCAAGCAAATTCACATACAACTCAAACATTCCACCCCAGATGTGTCTCTTCAAGTTGTTTCCGGATTCATTAACTGTGTCCAGCACAGGATGATAAATACTGGCATATGAAAAGCTTTTGATTTGAGCTTGTTATAACAAAGGCTAAATCATAATATAGTATGTTTTCATTGAATTTATGATGTAGTTCATTTACACAGCAATCATCTATTTGGCGCCGTATTATTATTTTAACATCTCTTCGGGTAAAGTGTTTATTTTTTTTCTTTTATTGGAATTTGACATTTCTCCATAAGGTAGATTTTTATTGCCGATATCACCAAAAATCAATTGTTAGATTTTTTTTTTTTCTTTATACTGTATAACGACAACTCATTTTTACAGACATTCAAATGTACCCTAAATGTATACTATTTACTAACAAACTGCATTGTGATTCAGTCAAACCTTTTGAAAAGACTTGTCATTGTTTGCTTGTTCCTGCCACCTTCTGCATCTACAAGCTGTATTGAGTCTCCTCTCATCCTCAGCACTGAGAACAGTGAGGTGACAAATTCCCTCCCTGTGCTTTGAGCACATAAGCGGTGGATCACAGCTGAGTACTGTAGCCTGTTGTAGAAATACAATCATATCTCATTGTAGACAGAAAATAAATGGTTTCAACTGCTAAAATGGAAGTGGTATAGTCAGCTTTAAAAACACTATTTAAAAGAACACTCTACTAGGTAAAGGCTGCTGACAGCATCTGCATTTTTCCTTTTTCATTCACCTTTTCTCCCTTGCTGCCTGCAACTCTTCTTAGGCCCAGGGACTCCCTAACCCAGAAGCTCCTGAGGCTTTTCTGATATTTTTTTTTTTTTTTGCGTTCCCTGTACTACTTGCATAGCGTACAAAATGTAAATTGCACACCTCAACAGAACGTTACGTACGCAAGTACTGTAGCACAGGGCTCAAAATTTCAAGTCCCAAGCTACTAGCCAGGCCTTAAGAGTTACTCGCCACTAGTTGCCCCACCTAACCCTTATCCTGCCCTGCATCTGCATTTCCACTCACCGTCATGTAATTTCCACTCGCCAAATGCGAGTAGGCGAGTGGAAATTTTGAGGCCTGCTGTAGCACATTTACAGAACGATTGGATTGGCAGCTCCTAGCCATTCACTAGCACGATTGGTGTCAGAGATGGTAATGTCGGCACTCTCCCTGCGTACAGACTTCACTAGTAACAGAGTAGCAACCGGCAGCCCAAAGTTAAAATTCCTCAGCTGCTGGGGACACTGGGTGGGATGGAGCAAACTCCTCCACTTCACCCAGGTTTTTTAGGCTAAGGGGGGGGGGGAAGCACTCCTCACATTCTGACCATTTTAAAAATATGCAGTGTTCAGGATGTGTAGAGTGATCCTTTTTAAAAGGGTTCAGGTATAGTAATGGGGGCCCGTAAGTCCTGTGTCTTTAACCAGAAAAGTAGTTAGAATGACCTTTTTTTAACATCTACAAATGTAACGTGTAGAAAACCATGCTATTCTCTCTTAATACTTTTTAGACACCCTTATGTATGCAAATGTGTAGACCCACTACACCAGCATATCAGAAAACCTTTTTTTTCTTTCCACCATAGCGGACCTGGGCAACCTTTCGATCAAACAAGTGTATCTTTGTCAAGACTTGACAAAAGATTTAATTGTTGGATCGAAACATTTCCCAGGTCCACTATGGTGGAATACAGACATTTCTTTTCTCTTGTTGATGTGTGTCTGGATCCCAGGGACTAGGCACTCAGACATGGACAGTGTGCAGTAATCCTAATCACTTTATACACTCACATATATAGACATAAACTTGCATACATACAAATATTTATGCGTATTGACAGTCACTATGTCAAAGTCAGCCATGCTGTTCCTGATGTCCACTAGTTGATCTGACGGTCTTGTTACAGCTGGAAGAGAATGCTTTTCACACCAAAAGCAGGCGATGAGTATGGAGGCCATTTACATGTTCTCATCATTCTCAAAACAATGCGCTTGATAGATGTAATAATGTAACTGGCAGACACACAACCAGTGTAAATATGAAAATTCTTTATCCTTAAACTCTATGGGTACGATTTACAAAGCTCACACTAAAATGGGGCTGCTAACGGGGGAAAACCTGCGCCTGCAGGTTTCCCTGTAATGTCCCCATTTTAACGTGAGATTCTGGGGCAGACAATGCTTCAGCACCTTGCCCTGGAACGATGCGCTACCCTCAGTATCACCTGTAGGACTCCATGGTGAGTTTTGCTGCCCAGATGCGAGCCTTGTGCGATCTTGATTGCGCCGCGGTGGGAGACTGGGGACTATTTGTCCCAGTCTCATTCTGCTCCGTTAATACTGAGAACAGAGTCGTAAGCGGCTATCTTCTCCTTGCACAATCACCAACATTACAAGGTATAGTTATTCCTCTGCTATTTAACAGTTCCTGGTTTTAAAGTGAAAACAGAAAATCGTTTCTTCTCGCTGCACAAGTCTGCCTATTATCTTGATTAATTGCAACCCAGGGGTGGGGGTAATCTGAAACTGTTACTTTTTTTTTTATCACTTTAAATTCTATAAAAGGTATGACCTGTAGCTTTTTGAGATTGATCATTCTACAATACTTAAAGTAAGTTACACTAATTGTGTTTGCAGTACACCATTAACATGATCGTGATGCTGTGAAAGTTCCTATTTTTGAGGAAAGCTGCATCATCCATGAGGATACGGTCAAACCTAGGTTTGCATCTATCAGGTAAACTTCGGAAGTGTGAGCTAATTAATGTGCACTGTCTGTCGCCTGCAAACCTTCCCATTATCAGTCAATCCGAAATGCATAAAGTGTGAGGTTTGCAGACTTTTATACTTTTTTTTTTTTTTTAAGTTTATTGTGATGGCAGAAAGACCTGAAATTATTTTCCTCCTGTAAAACCTGAAATATTTTTTTTCCCTCTTGTTTTTTGCAGTAGGATGAGGTCTACTAGTAATTTTGGGGACCATATGTGGAGTCCCCATGCAGATAATTACTGGCCAGTTTGGCAGCACTGTGACTGCAATGTTGACTCTAAAGGGAGCTGGTTGTCCGCAGATACAATGGCTGACTAAACATATGCAGGTATCAGTAAAGTTCTATTTTTTTTCCTCAATTTTACATCTAGTGACTTGTCAAGTTACTTCACTGTTTAACCTCTTCACTACCATCATCGTATATACATGATCAGCAGCAGCAGACACAGCAGTCTGTAATTGTGTTAACACAACCTGCAGCTATGCTGTATCTTTACAAATGAAATTCATTTTTAGCAAACAAATTCAATTTGCATGTGTTACAGAAGGTCCCTCAAAGCTTTTGCACTATGGGCATGATGTCCGAAGTTCTTACACTTTTTTAAAAACCAGCTGGGATTATGTTTAAAAGAGATCTCGCCACCTGATCCTGTGCAGGGCTCAGAAGTGTAGTAACTCACTCTAACCAGCAGATGGTGAGTTCTGCCTGTCAAATAGTTAGTTAGAAGTGTTTTTATGAAGCGCCAACAAGTTCTGTAGCGTTGTACAAAAGGAGAGACAGACAAGCAAACATACACAGTACATGCACAGAACAGTAGGAGAGAGGACCCTGCTCGAGAGCATACAAAGAGGAGAGGGCTGACACAATAGGTTAGGTTGAATAGAGTACAGGAAGTAGCAGGGGTGTGTGTGGGAAGATGGAGCAAGAAATGAACAATGGGGGATTATGGAGTGGGCCAATGGGCTTCTCTTAAGTAACGGATGTAATTTGTAACGGACTGGTGGGGTCAAGTAGAGTTGGCAGCGTGAAAACTGAGCTGGTTATAGATCACATGTTCTAAGATTTGAGGGAAAGGGGAGCAAAGAGGTGGGACGGTAGTTCGAAAGGGAGGTAGGACAAAGAAATGGCTTCTTTTAGAATGGGGGTGATCAGCGCACGTTTGAATACAGTGGGAGAGGTTGAGGATGTGTCAAAGCAGGGACAATGACTTGTAGGACAGATCTAAATAATATGGAGGGGGAGGGGTCAAGCGCACACGTGGTCTGGCAGGAGGACAGAACGGCTGAGAACTCCTCCGAGACTGAAAGGAAGACTAACAGGGTTATTCAAAGAGATCCGAATAGTGGCCGAAAGGTAACCGAACATTGAAATGTTGGCGAATTGCCTGCACATACGGTGCCTGTTCGAGGGCAGTGAAATCCCCATAGAGAAGCAATGCTTCGTCTATTCAGAGAACAAAAACTAGCCGTGAAAAGTTGCCGAATTGCCCTGCTGTTCGGTGGTTTCATTAGACAGGTTTATTCAGGCGAATCCCATAAACTTCAATGTTAATATTCCCATTTTATTCCATATCTAATAAACTGTTGATTTATAATATTCTGCAGTAAAAAGTCTCTTTTGTAATAGATCCAAAAAAAAAATATATATATATATATATATATATATATATATATATCACGCATTTTTGGGGGATTTTTTTCTGTAACAGCCCTTTTTATCATTCATTGGACCTTCTATTTAAATTTCAGACATTTTCGTTCTGTAGTTTCTTTGCAAACAGCGTTTCACTTTTCAAACATTTCAAGCATACGTTTTTTTTTTTTTTTTCCCACTCCCTTCGTCTGCGGTGTCGGGTTTTTCCAGCAGGTTGCTCTGCGCTGTGATCGGCGGCTGCTCGGGTTTCTCTGGCGTGGTTAATTCAGATGTTTTTGCGGGGTTTCGGTGTGAGTTTTGCGGTGAGTGTTCGGCAGGTTTGCGGCGGCTTTTCCCTGCACTACGCTGGCCCTGTGGTGCTTGCTGAATACACCGCAGGGTAGCCGAAATGGGATCTCCGAATCGCACTGAACGTGCAGTGACTTTTCGATTCTCTTTGAATAACCCTGATAGTAGAAGAGGGGGCAGGGAGTGATGGAGTGAATGAAGTAGAGTGGTTAATGGAGGAGGGCAGTGAAGAGATTTCTAGTCAAAGTTTTAGTCTTATCAGTGAAGCTGCCAGCTGTGAGGTGTCTGGAAGGTTGAGTGGAAGAGGGGCACATTAACAGTGTGAAAGCCTAAAACAGACGTCTAGAATCATGAGAGAAGGTGGAGATGAGGGAGAAGTAAGGTTGTTTAGCGATGGATTGAGCGAGACTGTAGGAACGGAGCATGAATTTGTAATGCAGGAAGTCAGCCGATTTATGTGCGAGACTTCTTCCACATTCAGATGCCCTAGAATACTGCTGAACATAGTGGTGTATTTAATGTGGGACGGTTGCTGTTAATACAGTAAGAAATACATTATGAATATTCCTTACTGTCTATAAAAAAAATCCCGGAAGGGGGGGGGATAAGGTTCCCGGCAGCCCCGTGTGTTTTGGACCACTTGCAATATGTGCTGTATGGTTTTTCGTGTCATGTAGAATTCCCCTTGGGAATGGTAGATGGGTTTCACTATTGAGCAGATCTTTGAGATCAACCTGTGTCTGTTCACATTTGGTTGGTAAGTGACAGTGTAAACTGTTGCTGCAGTCTTTCCACGAGTCCATGGGACCTGACTTGTGGCAGATTCCCTTCCTAGCCGTGGAATAGAAATGTCTTGCTTCCTCCTATGCCTGCTACCAGCCAAGGTTTGCAGACTGGTTCAACAAGCAACAGTTCTCCAACCAACCTCACATTTTTTTTTTTTTTCTGGTGACACGCCACTCATAGGGACGTGTCCTTGTAGACATGTAGGTCAAGGTATGCCATGTGTTCTGCATGCATGTCTTATGCACCTATATTGCCACATGGCTCAGCAGTAGCATAACACATACTGCAGTATAAATGCACTGCACCGTGGCTGCTAGTAACAATTATTTTCAAAATCTATTAATTGGCCTTTTTTTATTTTTAATATACAGTTAGGTCCAGAAATATTGGGACATCGACACAATTCTAACATCTTTGGCTCTATACACCACCACAATGGAGTAGGCTTGTGCACCGATATATTTTTTTCGTTCGGATTTTGTAAATTTTCATTTCGGCCGATTTTTCGGTTCGTTTCATTTTTCGTATCGACTTTTTTTTTCGTGATTTCGGAAATTTTCGTGTTTTTTGGAACGTCTGTTCTCCTCGTTTCAAAGTGTCTACTCGTTTTGACGTAAACTAATGGTTTTTCATATACGATACGATACGATAATTCTGCCATTGAGATTTCTCATGCTTTACAAGGATACATTGAGATTTCTCTGGTTTTCCAGGAAGGATACATTGAGATGGGAATGATCCAAAATTTAATTACAGAATCAGCGATATAAATACGATGTCCGAAATTACTGAAATGGAACCGAAATCAGGGATGGAGCCGAAATCACGAATTGAACGAAAATTAATTTAGATTTTACACATTTCTAGTCCATTCGAAAAGTTTTCGGCTCAAATTTCTGTTTTCGTATCTGAAAATTTTCGGAAAATCGTCCAAATTTGAATGCACAAATCGGGAAATTTCGTGACAATTCCGAAACCCGAAAAAACGCACATCCCTACAATGGAGTTGGAATGAAACAAACACAATGTGCTTTAACTGCAGACTGTCAGCTTTAATTTGAGGGTATGTACATCCAATTCAGGTGAACGGTGTAGGACTTACAGCAGTTTGCAGATGTGCCTCCCACTTGTTTAAGGCTTACACCGTTCACCTGAGTTGGATGTACATACCCTCAAATTAAAGCTGACAGTCTGCAATTAAAGCACATTGTGTTTGTTTCATTCCAACTCCATTGTGGTGGATCCAAAGATGTTAGAATTGTGTCGCTGTCCCAATATTTCTGGACCTCACTGTATATAATCATTCAGGTGTTTACAACAGTATTGCCACTGGACGCAGGAGCTGTGCCACCTGCATTTTATCCTTGCTTGGCACAGGACTCCAGCTCCAAGCAAGGATAAAATGCAGATGGCACAGCTCCTGCGTCCAGTGGCAATACTGTTGTAAACGAAAACAAACTGGTTATTAATGGGAGTGTTTGGGGGTGTTTTGGCAGTTTTGACTGACCTTTCCAGAGATGGTGTGTGTGCACTCTCTGGGTGAGGAAATAAGAGGGGTACAAAGGACTCTCCCCTTCAGGCATTCACCCGCACCGTTCACAATGACTTATGTGTGCCAGGAGGGGGGCTTCCTTACAGAAATATTCCTTACAACTGCTGGGCAAGTTTTGTAGGGGATTTGTAATTCACCCCTTACAACAGTACTTCGGTTCATCACATCACATCACAGAATTGGTATTGACTCTAATCTGGCTGCAGTAATGTATTTCTAGCACATTTAGCTTTTTAGTGCTGTAAGAGCCGACCCTCTGATTCAGTCTTTTGCACAGTTTTGAGAACACTGCTGTTAGGGCTGTGCAAGAGATCAATCCACCCATGTACAGAGCCCGCGTTTGTTAGCATTCCTTTAGCCCCCTAACAGAAGCCTAACATCCCGCTTTTGGAGCAGTGGGCTCCAAAAACAATGTTAAATACAGATAGTATGGTGATCAAACCCACAATCCGAGCCCATATTAAAATCACAAGTAATAAAATACGACACAACACCCCTGAATAAATACACTTTTAAATCACATAGAGAAAAACACAACAGGAAATCTTTGTGTATAACATTATTTTGGAGCCTGTTGTGACCATTATTGCGGATTTATCAAACTCTGTGGTAGTCCTATCCCTTTTAATAAATGTGAGATGTTAGCATTCCTTTGGCCATATAACAGAAGCCTAACAAACGCAGGCTCTGTACATGGGTGGATTGATCTCTTGCACAGCCCTGACAGCAGTGTTCTTAAAACTTCACAAAAGACTGAATCAGAGGGTCGGCTCTTACAGCACTAAAAGCAAAATGTGCTGGAAATACATCGCTGCAGCCAGATTACAGTCAATACCAATACCGTAACGTGATGAACCGAACTACTGCTGTATAAGGGGTAGATTACAAATCCCCTACAATGTGCCCAGCGGTTAATTTAAATCTCCAATATTCCTTTTATCTGCACAGGCATGGGGCTAGAGACATTTCTGTCAAACTTGGGAATCAAGAAAACCATTTGATATAGGTTTTTAATTTGCTCCTTGCAGATTTCTAAGAGACAGACCAAAAACTAGGAGTTGATGATTAATCTTCTTATTCTTTTTTTCTTTTTGCCTCAAAACAGAATATTTTAAAACAATTGTTCATGTTTTAATGCATTATTTAATAATGGTAAGCCGCCCCGGTAACCAAAAATATGTATGACACGAGATCTCTTTATTGCCGACACCCCCCCCCCCCCCCCCATTCTAAAGTGTATTTTCCAAAGAATGTTACTCAGGATTTTATTACTTGTGATTCATTAATAAAGTCACAGTATGGTGAACAAACACCACCAAAACCACATTCTAACTGAGGGCTGAACATATTAATTTCACCCTCTAGCTGGGTCTAACGAATCTCTTTTCCTAAAAACGGTACATGCTGGGTCGCAGCCGTCTGAAGTGTACATAATTCCAGATTTAAAGTTTGTCCTGGCTCCTGAATTTGCTATATTACACCCTTAACTAGCCTATATTAAAAAGGCTGCAAAACCTATTGTTCCTTAACCAATACAAACACCTCCAATTTTTCATTTGGCTAAATCATTTTTGTCCTTTTTATCGTTTTGAGGTAGCTGATCTTCTGTATTTTGCTTAGTTTCCCATTTTTATTTTGCAGGGGGGACCAGTGGCTACCTGAAGAACTTCGTTAATGTGGGGTGAAAGTCCTGTACGTTCATCAGGGGACTGTGGTGCCTGGCATCTTAATGCAGCGTCACGCAGTGTATGGATTCTTTCAAAGGATTGAGGAGAAATTAATACAATTGTTGAATTGATAACGCACATTTCCTTTTTACACATTTTGCGGAGCGAGGCAGGTTTTCCTTAACTCTTTAAAATTGATAAACAGATCCATGTTGAAAGACACTCTAGAAAAACTCAGTGTTGTTAATGAAAAACAAACCCTTTTTTTTTTGTGTAAAGGTTTATAAGAATATACATGTATGTCATGGAGCTGATGTAACGCTCCATGCTTCAAACCCCAAGAGACTTTATGTTCATTTATATCGTGTGTTTTTAAATATTTTACATCGTTTGGTTTTAGTTTAATTTAGTTTAGTGTAAAATGGCATAGCTTTGGTTTTAAAAATACTTATATTCCTGTAGGTAAATGTGTTTTTGTGTATACAGTAAACAAGCTTTACTGCTGTGTAATTTATGCACCAGGGCTTTTCCCATTATCTAGCTGCATGTTTAATTCAAGGGATCTCTGATAGTGTGTGTTTTAATCTGATATGTTAGAACAATGGATATACAAATGTTGTGTGAGTTGAAGGCTAAGAGAATGTAAAGAATGTTTATTGTAAATAACTGACTTAATGTAATTAGTATGGGTATACAAATTATGACTGTTGGACTTCAGCATAAATGGTGGTGTTTGGTTCATTAAAGTCAGAGAACTCTCAGAGCTCAGAGAGAGAGGATCCTGTTTTAAAGCATACAGCCGCGCCTGGTGTCTTTATTTCAGCGACGCTACACTATACACTATCACCCTCAGAAGGCAGAGAGCGGCCTTCTGGAGATTCCTAACGGCTCCAGGGCAGAGGAACAGAAGCAGGCAGGTCAAGCTGCTCGAGGCGCTGAGGACGGCGCTCCCAGTAGCTGGGCTGACCCCAACGAAGGGGTGTCTGGAGAGCCAGGACAGACGGAAGGGAACGGTTCGTTCACAATGTATATCTGTTCCTGGGACTTTGAAAGACTAGTCTGAAGGTTGGAATGTTAATTCTTCCATTGTCATGCAGTTTAAACAAAATATATTTCATTACACGTGTTAAGTGTTCTTTTGCGAATTGTTTGTTTGAGCCCATGTACAGTTGTGTTCAAAATTATTCAACCCCCACTGAAATTGAGTGTTTTGGCCAGTTTGACATTGATTTTGATCATTCAGTCATCTTGCTTACAATTAAATCAAAGAGGCACGTGTAGGTCAGACAAATATAACATTTATAATGAAATAACCACAAATGTCTTTTCTGTGCTCACATTATCAGTTTTATTCAACCCCCAAGTGACATTCAATCTTATAACTGTAAAAGGATGTTGTACTAACAGCTTTTAAACGTGAAGCATAGCTTGACACAAGTGTCTTGCAGCGATCTACGGGTATCTTCGCCCATTCGTCACGGGCAAAAGCCTCCCGTTCAGTCACATTCTTAGGCTTGCGCACTGCAACTGCTTTCTTTAAGTCCCACCAGAGGTTCTCAATCGGATTTAAGTCAGGTGACTGCGATGGCCACTCCAAAATGTTCCAGCCTTTAATCTGCAACCATGCTCTAGTGGACTTGGAGGTATGCTTGGGATCATTGTCCTGTTGAAAGGTCCAATGCCTCCCAAGCCTCAGGTTTGTGACGGACTGCATCACATTGTCATCCAATATCTCCTGGTACTGAAGAGAATTCATGGTACCTTGCACACGCTGAAGCTTCCCTGTACCTGCAGAAGCAAAACAGCCCCAAAGCATGATTGACACCCCCCCCCCTGCCATGCTTCACAGTAGGCAAGGTGTTCTTTTCTTCATAGGCCTTGTTCTTCCTCCTCCAAACATAGCGTTGATCCATGAGCCCAAACAGTTCTAATTTTGTTTCATCAGTCCACAGAACACTATCCCAAAACTTCTGTGGTTTGTCCACATGACTTTTGGCATACTGCAGTCGACTCTTCTTATTCTTTGGAGACAGCAAGGGGGTGCGCCTGGGAGTTCTGGCATGGAGGCCTTCATTACGCAGTGTGCTGTTTAACATCTTTGCAATCTTCTTATAGCCATTGCCCTTCCTGTGAAGAGTAATCACCTCTTCTTTTGTCTTCCTGGACCATTCTCTTGACTTCACCATGTTTGTAACCACACCAGTAAATGTCTAGAAGGAGCTGAGTATCAGTCATTTTAAAGCTGCCTAATTGGTGCTTATTATGCTTTATTGCTGCTCCGTGACATCCACAGGTGTTTTCAATACCTGATTGAAACCACTTGAATGAACCTCTGTTCTTCAGAGTGGTAGTCTTTAAGGGGTTGAATAATTGTGTCAATGAAGAATTCACAAAAGAAACATTTACTACTGTATTACAAAACCAATTGTTGTCATTTTAGTTGCATATGGTTCTTTAAAAAGTCCTTGTAGGATTTCATTCTGAATACAATTACAAATGTACACTAAATTCCCTAAAACCCTTTACAGCATTGGGGGTTGAATAATTTTGAACACCACTGTATTCAGTGTTTCTAAAGTCTGTAATGTAGGCTGTTTTGATTGGTCCACATCTCCGTCTCTGAAAAGACACCTATATAAACAGGATTAAGGCCGGAGGCACACTAACGCACGCTAGTGCGTTAAAGAAAACGTAAATGCACCGCCCCCTCGACACCCACCTGCCCCCCTCCACAAGGCTGCGAAGTGTGATCCTCCTATGGAGGATTACGCTTTGCAGCCCCGTCGATGCGCATCGACAGTGATGATCGCTAGGTGCACGCATGCTACGCGCGCGCTAACTGCGCGCACGCAAGCATGTGACAGGTTCCGTCCGCAGCATCACAACGCTGCGACAGGCGCCGGTAACGCACGCTAGTGCGCACAAGAAGGCGCCTAGTGTGCCTCCGGCCTTCACAGCTCCAAAAAGAGTTTAAGTACCCACACGTTGAGTCTGTGTCTTTCATGCAACTCCCCTTGTATGACTGATCACGCCCTCAAGTACCTAAGAACCAGTCTCAGAGAATGTCTACAGCAGCTGAAATGGTCACCCAGGTGACGCAAGGTCTATCATAGTTACATTCTCTGGGGGAAATGCTGTAAATGTTCAAGATGCTAATACGACACTCTTAGATAAGTACCGTATTGGTTATACATTTTTTTTTTTTTTTTTTTTTATAAGCTGTTAGAAGTGACATCACTCAACTCATTCAAACTAGAGTACGTTATGAGTCTTTAACTATATGTTGCTCAAAGTTATGACACGTCTACCCAGAAGCTTGCATAGCTGGCCTAATTTTGATGTTTTGTGTTTACTGTGGCCAGATCTTTAAGAGTAAAGAATTATCTATGGCAGAAAGGTGTAAATGTAGCTTGGGCACCTAGGTTCTGTCTGGGGAAAAAAAAATATTTGTGGCAAAGTATGCAGGAGCATCTAAAAGAATACTTTCCATTTCACCTAGAAAGTGGTGTTAAATGGAAGGGGGGGGGGGGTTACGATTAATTATACGTACCAACGCATCCTCCACTAAGACTTTTCTCTAAATTGAAGGGCTTTTCATCTTGTTCAGCCTCTTGGCACAAAAACTGGCTAAAGAACAACTTCACATGGAGAAGACCCAGTCACTTGGCTCAAAATGTAGATGAGCTTTAGGCTGGCTGTCCACTTGTCTGTATTCGTGCGATGGTAGGATCATCCAATATCTGTCATCGTCCGACCAATCCCACAACATGGAGGTGAATCAGCACTCTTGCGACTACAACAGACTATTGATCTTTCTATTTCAATGGTATTTGTCGGACAACGCTGGGATGATTCTCCCATGGAGAAGTGTCAGACAGGTGAAGCCCATAGAATTCTAAATGTAAAAAAATTATATATACACTAGGTGTAAAGCCTGCCCAGAGGGCAGTCTATTGAAAAGTGTGGTGTGTATGAATGTTTGTCGAAAGGGGGCTCTGCGCTCGGTGCTGGTGGTGTGCTGGGTGCCGTGCTCTGTGCTCAGCCCCGGGCTCAGATTTCTTGTGGTGATTTCGCGCGCTTTCATTGGTGGTTCAGCGGCGGGAGGCGCGCGCAAACTCCACAAACTGTTTTGGCGGGAGGCACGCGTGGAGCCAGCTGCGTGCGCATCCTACCTCGCAAGACGCTTTTGGTGTTCTTGCGGCGGTGGGATGCGCGCGCACCTGGCTGGGTGAAAGCCGTTGATTGAGTTCATGGCGGAGACGAAGAGAGAGAGGACGCGGGACCGCCATCGCTGGAGGACCTAAGGGCGGATGTCGGTGAGTATCTTTGGAACTTGGTGGAAGGCTCGAGGGTGATGTGGGTGAGTATATGCTCTCCACACCCACCCTGCTTGCTCGGCCGGTATCCAAGCTTAGCCGAGCCCCCGGTTCGGCTTGGGCCTAGAGGCCCAGCCGAGCCAGGGACTCGCCTGAGCATGGAGGCCGGTCGAGTTGCATGCTCGGACGTCCTCCAGGCTTAGCGGAGTCCCCGGCTCGGCTGGGCCTCTAGGCCCACGCCAAGCCGGGGGCTCTGCTAAGCCTGGATACTGGCCGAGCAAGCAGGGTGGGTGTAAAGAGCATATAGTCACCTACATCAGCCCTGAGCCCCAGCGGGGACTGTTGTCCGACTGTTGCAGGCTGCTCGGCCGGACTCCTAGCATAGGCGAGCCCCCGGCTCAGCTGGGCCTGTAGGCCCAAGGCAAGCCGGGGGCTCGCTTAAGCTAGGAGGCCGGCCGAGCAGCCTGCGACAGCCCCAGCTGGAGTTCCGGGCCAATGTAGGGTGGATGTTGCCAAAACATACTCACCCACATCGGTCCCTAACTCCTCCAGCGATGGCGGTCTCAGCTCGCAGCGTCCTCTCTCTCTCTCAGTTGGTCGCCGGCATGATGTCACGAAAGCCTTTGACCCGGGGTCAAAGGCTTTCGTGACGACATGCCGGCGAGCAACGGAGAGAGAGTGGACGCTGCGAGCTGAGACCGCCATCGCTGGAGGATTTAAGGGCAGATGTGGGTGAGTATGTTGTGAACTGGCGCAGGACTCGAGGCCGATGTAGGTGAGTATATGCTCTCAACACCCACCCTTTCTAGCTCGCCCAGGAATCCAAGCTTAAGGCAAGCCCCCGGCTTGGCGTGGGCCTAGAGGCCCAGCCGAGCCGGAGACTCGCCTGAGCCTCCCGGCCCAGTCGAGTCCCCGGCTTGGCTGGACCTCTAGGCCCACGCCAAGCCGGGGGCTTGCCTTAAGCTTGGATTCCTGGGCGAGCTAGAAAGGATGGGTGTTGAGAGCATATACTCACCTACATTAACCCAGAGCTCCAGCGGTGACTGTCGTCCGACTGTCACAGGCTGTTCGGGCGGCCTCCAAGCTCAGGCGAGCCCCCTGGCTTGCCTTTGTCCTACAGGCCCAGCTGAGCCGGGGGCTCGCCTGAGCTAGGAGGCCGGCCGAACAGCCTGTGACAGCCATCGCTGGAGCCCCGAGCCAATGTAGGGGGATGTAGGTTACACATACTCACCGACATCGGCCCTTCTCCAGCGATGGCGGTCCCGCTTCCAGCGTCCTCTCTTTCTCCGCCGGTCGCCGGCATGATGTCACGAAACCCTTTGACCCTGGCATGTTGACCCGGGGTCAAAGGCTTTTGTGACGTCATGCCGGCGACCAACGGAGAGAGAAGACGCTGGAAGCGGGACCGCCATCGCTGGAGAAGGGCCGATGTCGGTGAGTGTGTATGGCAACACCCTCTTACATTGGCCCGGAGCTCCAGCGGTGACCTCCTCCGGCCAAGCAGGCTGCTAGGCGGGCCTCCAAGCTCAGGCGAGCCCCCGGCTCGGTTTGGGCCTACAGGCCCAAACCGAGCCGGGGGGTCGCCTAGGCCTACAGGCCCGCCGAGCAGCCGGAGGAGGTCACCGCCGGAGCTCAGGGCCGATTTAGGGGAGTATGTTTTGGGAACCTCGGCTCCGATCCTCCTGCGGTGACCTCCTCCGGCTGCCGCTGGGTGCTCGGCGGGCCTCTAGGCTTAGGCGAGTCCCCGGCTCGGCTGGGCCTGTAGGCCCAAACCGAGCCGGGGGCTCGCCAAAGCCTAGAGGCCCGCCGAGCAGCCAGCGGCAGCCGGAGGAGGTCACCGCTGGAGCTCAGGGCCGAGTTAGGGGAGTATGTTTTGGAACTTTGCCCCGATCCTCCAGCGGTGACCTCTTCCGGCTGCCGCTGGCTGCTCGGCGGGCCTCTAGGCTTAGGCGAGTCCCCGGCTCGGCTGGGCCTGTAGGCCCAAACCGAGCCGGGGGCTCGCCTAAGCCTAGAGGCCCGCCGAGCAGCCAGCGGCAGCCGGAGGAGGTCACCGCTGGAGCTCAGGGCCGAGTTAGGGGAGTATGTTTTGGAACTTTGGCCCCGATCCTCCAGCGGTGACCTCTTCCGGCTGCCGCTGGCTGCTCGGCGGGCCTCTAGGCTTAGGCGAGTCCCCGGCTCGGCTGGGCCTGTAGGCCCAAACCGAGCCGGGGGCTCGCCTAAGCCTAGAGGCCCGCCGAGCAGCCAGCGGCAGCCGGAGGAGGTCACCGCTGGAGCTCAGGGCCGAGTTAGGGGAGTATGTTTTGGAACTTTGGCCCCGATCCTCCAGCGGTGACCTCTTCCGGCTGCCGCTGGCTGCTCGGCGGGCCTCTAGGCTTAGGCGAGTCCCCGGCTCGGCTGGGCCTGTAGGCCCAAACCGAGCCGGGGGCTCGCCTAAGCCTAGAGGCCCGCCGATCAGCCAGCGGCAGCCGGAGGACGGTCACCGCTGGAGGATCGGGGCATCTGGCCGTGTAAACACACGGGTAGCTGCGCGCGGCTCGTGCCGTTTCCTTTTTTTTTCACGCGGCCGGCACACGCAGCTACCTGTGTGTTCTAACGGCCGCTTTCAAATGTCCGTCGCGCATGCGCAGACGGCTTTTGGCGACGGACAGTTTTAGGCTTACTCAATTATAGTATAGATATATTAGGGCTGTGCAATTAATCGCAATCGCAAAACAATCGCGATTTAAGCACATGCAATTTCTAAATCGCATAAGGCTGCAATTTTATCCATTTTATCGGCTCCCTGTAAGCTTTCGGCGGCATTGAGCTTTGGGCGCTCGCAGGGGGAACCACGTGTATAGCCGCGTTCTCGCGGCTCGTCACGTGGTTCCCCCAGGCGAGCGCCCAAGCTCCATGCCGCCAGAAGCTCACAGGGAGCCGAACACGCTCGGGGGGCAGTATATCCATGTGTGAGCTGGGGGCAGTATATCCATGAGCTAATCGCAAATAAAATCGCAATATTCATTAAAAAAATCACAATATGATTAATTTGTCAATATATATATTAAATTATTTTTTTTTTGTTCGAGGCCTGTCCTTTTGGCTGACTTCAGTAGCCACAGACCTTTCCAGTGGATGACCCTGGTCGTGCGGCAGCATTGTCCTTAGTCTGATCCAGTGGGATGGCCAGCCTCATTTGGAGTGGCAGCAGCATTTCTTTCCTGGCACAGGATATTTGAGAAATGTCCAGTGCCAGGACTGAGCCCTTGCTACCACTCCAAATAAAAGACCTTCACATACTGAGCCAGGGGGCCAAAACAATTAAAATTGGACCACTTTTTGACCTGACTTTTCAAATAATTAGACCGCCATGGAGGTTAAGGCAATTGGTGGTGTAATCTTTGTTTACACATGTATGACATGCAGAAAGCTTGGACGTTTCATGTTCAATTCAAAATTGCATTGGGCTACTGAAAATTTTACATTTGTCTAATCTGCCTGTGTGATATATTTAGGGGATGGCATGGGAAGAAATTTATGCTATGAATTGTGACAGGGAAAACTGAGTAAGATTGACGCAGGAAAGCTATACCAGCTATATGGCGTCTTATTAAAAGGTCACATCCTTGGAATATTGGCTATTAACATGGCTGTATTTAGCTGTGCCAAAGGATAATACCATACTATTTAAATGTCATTTGGCTTAATTAACTGTGTGGTGGTAGGGAGGTGGTATTGCACTATAATTCTAAAAATAAGTTCACTTGTCTAAATACATTTTTTAAAGAAGATGCAAGATCATTTTCCTTTTTAACTTACCGTATATACTCGGGTATAAGCCGACCCGGGTATAAGCCGACCCCCCCCCCTACTTTTTCCCCAAAAAACTGTGAAAACTTATTGACTCGCGTATAAGCCTAAGTGGGAAATGCAGCAGCCACTGGTAAATTTCACATGGATATTGCCCCAGCTCACACATGGATATTGCCCCAGCTCACACATGGATTTTCCCCAGCACATGGATATGCCCCAGCTCACACATGGATATTGCCCCAGCTCATGGATATTGTCCCAGCT
Source organism: Leptobrachium leishanense (assembly GCA_009667805.1). Taxonomy (NCBI): domain Eukaryota; kingdom Metazoa; phylum Chordata; class Amphibia; order Anura; family Megophryidae; genus Leptobrachium; species Leptobrachium leishanense. The sequence goes on along the minus strand of CM019063.1, from coordinate 415,806,194 downwards.
CACACATGGATTTGCCCCAGCACATGGATATGCCCCAGCACATGGATATGCCCCAGCTCACACATGGATATGCCCCAGCTCATGGATATTGCCCCAGCACATGGATATGCCCCAGCACATGGATATGCCCCAGCTCACACATGGATATGCCCCAGCTCATGGATATTGCCCCAGCTCATGGATATTGCCCCAGCTCACACATGGATATGCCCCAGCACATGGATATGACCCAGCTCATGGATTTGCCCTAGCTCACATGGATTTGCCCCAACTCATGGATATGCCCCAGCTCACACATGGATTTGCCCCCAGCTCATGGATTTGCCCCAGCTCTCACCTGGATATTGCCCCAGCGGCAGCCAGCTCTCACATGGATACTTGCCCCAGCTCTGGATCCAGCAGGGGTTGAGGGGGCCCAGATGCCGGGCAGCGGGAGTGCCTGCCCGGTCCTGAACAGCGTGTGAGTCCGTCCGTGTTGAGGGGGAGGCGGCTGCGTGCGTGCGCAGGTCACGCGGTCCGGCCAGTCAGGTGGTACAGAGACTCAGTACCACCTGATTAGCCGCACCACGTGACCGGCTGCGCCTGCACGCAGCCGCATCCCCTTCAACACGGACGGACTCACGCTGTTGACTCGGGTATAAGCCGAATCGCGTTTTTTTTTTTACTCAAAATCTGAGTCAAAAAACTCGGCTTATACCCGAGTATATACGGTAAGTGTCAATTAGTAATAACAGATGTAGATGGAACATGATTTTAAATATGCATTCTTCTTGAGTCTTGTTCTTTTAAGTTTGTCGCAATTTTGCTCGGGTTTAAAGCTGTATTTGCTTAAGGCAACGCTCTACTCATCCTGTGAACTTTAAAGTGGTCAGGATGTGAGGAGTACCTCTCTTCTCTTCCCCGATCTGGCAGAAAAGCTGGGTGAAGCAGAAGAGATTCCTCCATCTTAACAAACAGCTGGGACTATTCAATTTGCCAGTCACCAGATCTGTCGTCAGCACGGCCTCTGCATGCAGAGGTCACTGTTATCGGTCTGAGACCGGTCTTGGTGGCCAATGGATTGGAGCTGCACATGAACACAGCTTCGATCAATTGTTCTGGACAGGGGCTATGGACCTTGTAGATGTAAAATACGCAAGTCCCATGGCCGTGTGCAGTTTATCGTTCCTCCTTTTACACAAGTTTGTGCAGGAACGCAAATTGCATGGAAAAGCTTCAGGGACTTCCAGGGTTGGGAGTTGCTGACCCGAAGAGTCACATAGTGAGTAAAATCATCTGAAATAAAAGGCCGGCTCTGCCCAATTTAATAGTATACCTTTTTAATATTTTACCATAAAGCAATTTTCTGTAGGTGTACATTTTAATGGTTAAAGGGACACTCTACGTACCCTTACCACTGTATTGCTTTAAAGTGACCAGAATGTGTAGTCTTCACCCTGGTCTTGTGAAATTGCGGGATGACACCATCCAGCGTCAGAAGTGGCAAAGAGATTTTGAAAGTAAAAGAATTTAAAATCTTTGTAAAAAAAAAAAAAAAAAACAAATTACTCCTTCAATAAACTAATAAAATAAAAAAAATTTTTTACATTGAATCCTAAGGGATTTGCCTGTTAAACTGAATCCCTTCTCTACGGGACAAACTATACCATTCATTCTTTTTCCGTGTGACTTGTACCAGATTGTTTGACAAATCCCATTCAAATGGGAAAGATCGCTAGTCTGATGTAGTTGCAAAAAATCATCTGAAGAAGTCCAGTGGAAGTCGGAGGCAGTGGACGAGGGCCGAATCTTCTGCATGTTGTGGGATTGTCAGACGACGACGGACAATTGCACAAATACGAACCCAGTGGACGACCAGCCTAAAATCGCCTATTATCATTTATATAGCACCAACAGCTTCTGCAGCGCTTTACACTAACCCACGGGAACGAGCTACAGACCAGGGTTGTCTAGCCGGGACCTGCTTGCGGAGGAACGAAGACACGTAGGGAGGGGTTCAGTTATTGAGCGATTTGAATGTGAGCATCAGTATTTTAAACTGTATCCTGAAACGTACAGGAAGCCAATGGAGCGACCGACAGAGGGGGGGGGGTACGTGAGGTGCATCTGGTGAGAAAAATAAGCCTAGCACCTGCAACCATTATAGATTGCAAAGAGGCAATGCGGGCATTAGGGAGGCCAATAAGGAGTTAGTTGCAGTAGTCAAGTCGTAAAATGACAAGAGCATGAACAAGCACCCTTGCGGTTCTTGTGTCAGAAAGGGGTGGATGCAGGCAATGTTCTTGAGTTGATAGTGACAGGATTTGGTCACTGGACGTCGGGAGAGAACGTTCGGTTAGAATCGAAATTGACACCCAGGTAGTTTGAGGAGTCGGGCAAATGAGCATTTCATTTACTCGAAGAGAGATAGGCGGTATTGGGTTATGCTTGGAGGGAGGAACAAAGAGAATTTCGGTTTTGGCAAGATTGAGTTTAAGGAAGCGGGAAGACATCATCCAATTTGAGACGGCAGAGAGATAGTGACTCGATTCAGGAGGGCAGGAGAGAGATCTGGGGAGGAGAGGTATATTTGATTGTCGTCAGCGTATAGGTGGTACTGGAATCCAAAGGAGCTGATCAGTTTGCCTAGAGCGGCAGTGTAGATCGAAAAAAGAGGGCCCAGTACTGAACCTTATTGCACCCCAACAGAGACAGGCTGCCGTGAGGAGGTACTTCCAGAAAACGAGACACTAAACGATAGTTGGGACAGGTAGGAAGAGAACCATGAAAGAACAGAACCGTGAAGGCCTATAGCACTAAGAGTTTGAAGGCGGAGCGAGTGGTCAACTGTATCAAAGGCGACAGGTCAAGAAGGATCAGCAGAGATTAGCACCCATTCGATTTAGCAGTTGCAAGGTCATTGGTCAGTTTCGCAAGAGTCATTTCCGTCGAGTGCAGTGAGCGAAAGCCAGATTGCAGAGGGTCAAGGAGAGAGTGGGTGTAGAGGAAGTCAATCAGATGGGCATACACAATCTTTTCAAGGCGTTTGAAGGCTAATGGGAGCAGTCGGAGCCAGAGACTGCTTTTTTTAGGGACTACCGTGGCATGTTTAAGGACAGGAGTCGTCAATGTCAAACAGATTTATTCTTTCTCTCCCCCTTTACCCATTTCCAATGGAGGGGATGAGGCATACGGCAATTCTCTATTGGGTGATTAATTTACAGGTAAAGGAACCCCCTTTTTCCACTGAAATTGAGTGTTTCTTGGTGCCATAGGATCACTGCTAACACAAGGCTCCCTGTTGTCTTGTATTTTTTTTTTTTCTTAATGCAACATTTTCCTTTAGCGGTGAAATGCCTCAGCAGCGGTGTGCTAAGCTCATTTTTACCGGTTTCGCCCCTCATGTTTAAACGCGTTTTGAAGCCTTATTTTATTATATGACCCAGACATTTTATATATCATTCTTTTTGGCAGATTCATAATATGTCATTATATGTACGCGTCATGTCCTGCCTGTATATTTTAACAAAAAATGCAATAAAATTAGAATTTTCAATAATTTACAGCTTGTAAAGGTTTTTTTTTTCCCATTTTTAACATGCGAGCGTTTGTGGTTATATTTTCTACGAGTTGCGCTTTTTAAAAAAAATTAGAAATGGGGGACTTGTTATATTTTTTTGGGGGAAAATTACACGATTTTTAACAAAGGCACCCCATAGAAAAATCAATAGTGCAGCATTATTGGTCACATTATAATTGAAATGGGTACAATATTGCTGCATTAACAAAACAAAAAATAACACTTTTTTTTTAAATATATATATATATATATTTTTTTTATTAACTTTTAACATTGTTGGAAAGGCCATGCTCTGGCATTAACATTAACCCCTAGCTGCCACGGATCGGGAGATAGGGGGTTCCAATGAACCCCCTATCTCCACCATTGGTGGCAGCTAGGGGTTAACTCCAGAACCGAAGTCATCGAGCTATGCACGATGATGCCAGTTGTCAGGGGGAGATCCCGGAAGCTTGGCCGACATCCAAGATGTCGGCCAGCTCCGGGAGAGGATCGTGATTTGGTGCCTTTCGGCGCCGAATCACGATCCGGGCCCCAAGGGGTTAAAGCCAGACACTGTTTGGAAGGGCAGGCTGTGCCCTTCCAAAGGGTGCCTGACTTTCACCACTGCCCCAGCCGATCGGGAGGGAGAGAGGACCCCCCCCCCCCTCCCTTTCAGGCACCTTCCCCGCACTCGCGGGGGGCGCCTGAAATAGATGACTTCTATTGTACCCACCAGAGTGCCGGGCTGACATCCAGCAATCCCGGCTCAGCGTGTCCATAGCAGCCAAGTGGTTAAGGAGTGTGTTCATATTATTTTTTTCAGAAAGGACTTTACCAGGAAGGATACATTAAGATTTCTCTCGTTTTCAAATATGTCCTGGGAGGTGAGTATGTACCATCGGGTGTCTTGCCCAAGGACACTTCCTGGAGAGGTGCTTTTGCCGGGTTCGAACCTGTGTCTCCACAGGCTCTCTCCACGGTTATAGAGCAGTGATGTTACCTCTACTCCACCCAGCCAGCATATTCAGTCAAATGCTGCAAAAGATTAAACATTTTAATTGTCTGAAAGCCTCTTGATACATGTAACAACCCCATTCTCTACATCACTGCCAGCCACATACAGTGTACTCATTTTCCTGATTACTTGCATACTATTTGTTGTACTGTGTCATTTTGTAGACCTTGTTAATTTTAGTACTTCAACTACAATCTAGTTTTGTCCATTTGACCGCATCTGAAAAACCACCACAAAGCTGCCAATTTGAAAGCAAAGACTGTCGAAAGAAAGCGAACACACCCGGTGATCTGCTGCAAAACTGCCGAACGCATCTGATAAAGCTGTCGTTCCGCCGAAAAAAGCCGATGAATGGTGTTAAAAAAAACAAACACAGCATCCTTTAAAAGCTGTTTTAAAAAAATAAAAATACTGCATGAAAATGCCTGAAATATCATACAAGGTCCTATGAATAATAATAAAATGGTCTGTTACAGAAAAAAGAATGCTATTTAGAAAAATTTCACCCACGATGCCTAAAAAAAATAAAGAGACATTTACTGCAGATTAAAAGAAAAAATGATTTAATAAATATTCAATAAAAACGGGAATACTTTAAAACTTATGCGATTCGCCTGATTAATCCTGCCAAATGAAACCGAGCATCAGAGCAGTTCAATGCTGTTCGGTGTTCTCTGAATAGGTTAAACATTACTTCTCTATGAGGAGTTTACTGCTGTAGAACAGCACCGTATTTCACTGACTTTTTTGCCAATATTAGGCGAACTTTCTGCTTTTTGAGTAGCCACGAAATTGCACGGTATGGGGAAATTCACTGTTTGGTGCAATTTCAGAGCCAATTCAGCTCTCTTTGAATAACACTAAATTTTTAAGGTTTCCATGCCAACTGCTTAAAATATACAGGTCTATTCAAAGAAACGTGAAACTCTGGAGAATGACTGGAGAAGTGAAAATTCTAGGTCAAAATAGCCAAACCAGAAAAATTTATTTCACTTTCCAAATCGGCTGGTTGGTCTAGATTGTTCTCTTCTCCTGCCAGTTCACCCGGTTTTCACCTTTCTCTGAATAACCCTGTTAGTGTATACTTCTATTTCTTGGACTGATTTGATACGCCCACTACAGGAATTTATATAACAATCACTTAATTCCCCTGGTAAGAAGGTACTGCAAAGATAAAAAAAGGAAAAGTCCACTAAATACTAAAATTACATGCAGAGCAGCCTGCTAAAAAATTATTCTTAGCTGCAGGTTTCATTTTCATACAGTTTATGTCAACAGCTGTCACTATTACCTAGTCCCGCTTTTTCTGGATGTTATACACTTGAGAGTATTCTATAGGAGTTACCTAATTAATATGATTTGAAACCAGTTAAGATATTAACCCTTTCACTCCCATTATTGAGTTAACGCGTTTATGAATTGTAATGCATTAAAAAGGCAATCCGTATATCAAATCCCCCATTTGTGTACTTTTTTTAAACGCAGTATTATTGTGCCCACTTTGGAGAAAAGAAATCCACTAACTTATCTCCCTACTTTCCACTTATCTTACTGTAAACAAGCTATAAGGACGAGCAGCTCTCATAACCATTGTAACAAAAAGTTTAGAAGTGTTACTGCTACAGTCATAAGCATGTGTAGAGTGTGTGCCCAGGCACACAACTCGTACAATAACACTTTAGATGTCCCTTATCTGGGTCATGATTAATTGCATAAAAACTGACGGTATATCTAATTACAGGGTTAATTCTATTGAAAAAAAATGCATTTTGTTCAAAATCTTCTAAGCATAAGTTTTCAAATATAAAATGTATAGGATGATGATGTAGCGCCACACAACGTATATCCACCACCAAGAAACCCCCAAAAGCCAGTATCAGAATTCAGTGGTTTCCCTTAAACCAGTATAGCATAAACACATACACACGACCTGGCATGGCAATCAATGCTTTTTAAGGTTTCTCGCGTCTCTTAATACTGTATTCATATATTCTTATATGGTGCTCCAATGAACATAGAAAACCTAAATAAAACCATTATGGTTCAGTATTATTGCCAAAATTATATTAGATCGCTAATGATTTTTCACTCACAAGTAAGGAGCCCCTGCACTGGCTCTGAATGGATCTACGCTTGCTGTCCAGCTGATGAAGCCGTTTCTTATGCGGCGAAACGCTTTCTGGAGCTTTTAATGTGTTTTAAATAAATGTTCTTTCTACCTGTCCATCACAGCTGAATTTTTTGATCCTTGGTGGTTTCTTGGGTTCTCCTACCATACAAAAAAGCCATAGGTGTCCTTGATAGAGCTATGGAAGCTCCCCCGACTGTAAGTAGAAAATCAGCAAACCAGTGTTTTCCTTGATCTATCAGTTCTGCACGAGGGGAGTCCTTTTTGTTCTTATGTTCTTTGTTATATTTTCGGATGAGACACTTCTAGCAAAGTTCACCTTCACCTAAGAACTAAGAAAGCAATAACCCGCAAGCGTGGATCCATTCAGAGCCAGTGCAGGGGCTCCTTACTTGTGAGTGGAAAATCATTAGCGATCTAATATAATTTTGGCAGTAATAATGCAACATAATTGTCTTATTTATGTTTTCTATGTTCATTATAGCACCATATAAGAATATATGAATACTGTATTGAGAGACGCAAGAAACCTTAAAAAGCATTGATTGCGCCGTGCCAGATCATGTGTATGTGTTTCAAATAAAAAAGTCTAGCAAAATATTAGGGACCAAGCTGTCCTGCATATTTTGACTGACTCTTAAGTACCATAGTGGGTTAACCCCTTTACTGCTGAGCTGATTCATCTCAGTGTGCTGATTTTGACTGTTTTGTTCTCGTGTTCAAATGTGGTTTGAAGTCATGTTATATTATAGGACCCAGGGAAATTCTATTTTTTTATTTTTTCAACGCACTCAGCATCTTCAAGGCCTCCCTGTCGAGTCTGGTGCTGATACGGGCCTCGGATCCTGGTTATTTTGTCCTTTTTTTTTTGTTTAAAGAAATTTTTGTTTTGTTTCTTTAATTGTAAAATACTTTTTAATTTTTTTGTAACAGTTCAGTTTATTATTTTTTAAAGGACCTTTTTATTATTTAGACAGATTTTTATTGATTTAAGCTCTTGTCAGGAGAATATGAGACTTTATGGGGGTTTTCAGTTCTGAGGAATTTGTCGATTTGAACATCTAAGATATGTTTCTGTCCAATTTTGGCAAATAATTACTTGGAATAAATGTTTTGTTATTATTGGCTTGATTTTCAATTCTAATTAAGTCTAATAATAATACAGTTATACAAAAACAACTATATAGAAAAATTTTAGGGTAAGTGTCATTTTGGGTTTCGGTCCCAAATTTTCATTTCGGTGCACCACTAAAATATATCATTATTATATGCCAGCTGTGTGAAACTTATTAAAAAAAAAATCTACTTGTCCAACGGACTAAAGTGACGTCTAATCTACTTTTCCCGATTAAAAAAAATTCTCTCTTTACCGTATTACCTTTTTTGCTTTTATGGTCACTGCTTATATTGTACTGCACAGCAGAATATGGTGGTTCCCCCAGGCGAGCGCCCAAGCTCCATGCCGCCAGAAGCTCACAGGGAGCCGAACACGCGGCGCAAAGAGGTGAGCTGGGGCAGTATATCCATGTGCTGGGGCAGTACAGTATATCCATGTGCTGGGGCAGTATCCATGTGCTGAATACATTTAGAATGTATGTAGCATGTTTGAAAAAGCAAAAACAATTGCCTAAATCGCAAATAAAATCGCAATCGCAATATTCATTCAAAAAATCGCAATATGATTATTTTGTCCATATTGCACAGCCCTAGTATACAGTCTACATCACTACATCATAATCCCTCATCTAAAAAATGTGAGTTTCACACAATCTGAAATTTTGAAATTTTGAAATTAAATGCTGCTTCACAGCATTTGGGGCATAATTAAACTAGGACAGCTAATGTGATAAACATTGCTCAACATTCCTAGAAAGGACAATGACAGTCGTGGATGGTAAACAGGATTACAGTCTAAAACATCAGATAATGGGGCAGTGTTTGCCTGACAAGGCAGGTCAACAAAAGAACCACTCAAACGTACAACAGATTGTTTCGCATTCTGGAAAAGGCTGAGATAACCCACCCAGCAATCTATCCACAGATAGCAACATATACACACATAGAGCATAATGATAGGCAGATAGACAATAACATTATTCCTATATAACACAGATAACACAAACACCCTGTACCCTACAGGCACAGGGTGACTTCAACATAAGAGATGGCAGGGAAAGGAATGCCTGCATCTCCCTAATACTCTCTAGGCCCATGTACCCCAAGTTCCAAGTGACGCACGTCACATATCTCCCCTCATCAAGGGAGGCTAACCTGGGAGGAAACCCTAAACGGGTTGCTCCCTCAGTTAGGGAGCATTATAGTCTTTTACATCACACTGCTAAAGCAATATCCATAAGGAGTTACCAAAAATATGTCACTCATCCATCTGACCTTGGGATCTCCTGTATGTCATAGCTGCCGCTGGGGAGAAGTGCCAACTGTGCCACCTCCCGGTATTCCTATCAGCCGCTGGAGAGAATGTGGGGTGTGCCTGTGTCTCCTCAGAAAAGGGTTGGGGATCTGAGTCAGCTGCCCAGCATCCAGGGGGGCGCACATTTGGAAATCTCGTTTCCATCCACAATCCCACCTGTGACGCACATCATAGTATGTATACTGGAATCCACAGCTGCAACTTATGTTGCATTCAACAGAAATAGGTGAAATGTAAGGTTAGAATTGATTTGTGACATATTAGGGCTATATCCTTCTTAAGTATAGGCTAATCCCTAACACGTGGAAAAACTAAAATAATGTAGTAAAAAAAAACCAATACATTTGAAAAATGGTGCTTTTTGATTAACAAAAAAAAAAAAAAGATTCAGCAGGCATTTCTTTCTACCTACATGTTGTAAATCTTATTGTGAAACAATAAATATAATATAGGTGTACATGCAATGATCTAAAGCCTTCTGTTAAAGGTATTTATATTATATTAAGCATAGCAATGTCTGCCTGTACGTAGGTACTATAGTTACTAGCAAAGATGGTGCCGAAGCCTAAATGAAAACAGATGGATGGATAGATGCTTAATATATGTATGACCGACTTGTTCTATGAAATTATGAAAGATGTTAGGGATGGTTTTGATATACCTTAATAAGAGAGAAATTTTAGTTGCAGTAAATTTTTATCTATGTAATGGGATTACTGGCAGGTGAGCAAATTGATTTCAGAGATTATGTGTTGCCCTGGAGGATGCTGTATATTTTAAAGACGTTTTGGAAGATAATATGACTAGAGGATAAAATAAATTATGTTCAAATAAATTAATGATTCCGCTGTGTTAAACAGGCAAATATAAAACCTTGAATGAATTATTAATCCTTCTTCTGGGTTACTGAATGGTTCAGTACTAATACAACAATTGATAATGACCTTGCCTTTAAAGCAACAGCGTCTAGTTTGGTTCCTACGTGTGTAAAAAGAAAGCATTGAGCTGACAAGTCCATTTGCATTTTAACAACTGGGGCAGAGGAGGAAAACGGATTGTATAAATACAAAAAACCCTCTCCTACGCAGAAAATAGAGCTTTATGGGGAGCTGAGTCAATACTTTCAGGACATGCACAAAGTAATTGCACGAAGCACCTTTCCTGTCCCACCCCTGCTTTGCTATCTAGTCCAGCTTTTCTGATTACCCAGCCTGATGGAAGCTTCAGCTGTTCCCCACCCAGCCCGTCAGCCAAGGACGTCTATCTAAGGGAGTTGCCTCCCTATGGACTTTGCCTTGGTATCGAGGTTTTGTTCATGGTGCTATCTGGACTTTGTCTCCTGTCAGTTTGTTTGTCTCCTTGCCGATGTTCCTGGTCACCCCTCGTTCCAGCCAGTATCGAGCCGTGCCCTCGTGTTTGTATCCTGTGTTCTACCTGCTGTGTCTCATACCTACAATAAACCTCCTAGAGTTCTCTGTACCTGCCTGTTTGTGCTGTGTTTCCCCGGTAGTTTGGGCTCTTATCTGCCACCCTGCATGCTGACCCTTACATTATGGATGTAGAAATGCAATATTCAAGGGATGTAATAGTATAGAGGTCTCAGTCCTCAAAATTGAGGTCAGGAGCTCAGGACCCAATAACAACAATTGTCAGGTATTGGCCTTTTCAAGACATTCTGAATCCCCCGTCTTTGACCTCCGAGCAACTGAGACTCCTAGCCGCCATGCTGGAGTCCTGCAGCCCCGGCACTAACTCGCAGCGTCTACCCTGCCTGATCGTGGGTTTTGGAGCAGGGCAGGTCTTCCATGGGCAGGACATTTTTGCTTTTGGTCTCTTCAAGGGGTTCCTCACGCCAATCCTCCTCGAACATGGCCTCCCTGGGTACAGATTTCCTGGTGCTGGCAGTCAAGGACTTGGCTTGAGCAGTCTCACGAAGGCTGGCTGAAGCAGTCTCACAGAACCTGGCACCGCAGTGCACATTACTGTAGGATTTGTGTGGGCATGTTTTGGTGAGCGTGTTGTTTTTAGGGGGCAGCATTTCTTCCTTGGCCCCAGGCAGCACAGTGTTTTGGGCCAGCCCTGATCGGATAGAGACTCGGTGTCGGCCAATCCCAAATACCCACGACCTGGATCAACAGCTCAAACACCTATCCAGGACATCAGTACAATATTCATCTATTGATTTTATAAGACACATATATTTTTGGTATTTGGGGCTGGCTTTAGTGTTTGTGGGGTGTGATGCATGGTAATTGGGGGTGCACTTTTTTCTCATTTCTTAGAAAATATTTTTAATACCAATTTCAGTAAACAAGTATTTAATTAACCCTTTGGCTGCAGAGTATCCTCCAGATGTCTTGTTAGTTTTCCCCTTAAATTGGTGATGACCCTTCCAGCACATCATTGCTTCCCAACAGCCTGATTAGTGATCTTCTACTTGTAAGTTCATCTAATAAGAGATCGAATCAGTAATAACGAGCAATGGAATAAAAAGGATAGGAGGTAATAAAGAGATGTGTTAACATTTCAAGCGTGACTTCCTCTTAATCTGCCTGGTTCATTCTAATTCCACTGCATTTAATGGACAATTCTTCTTTACCTAATAGTATTGTATTGGTTCTTTTCATTGTTAACCATTTAAGATCTGGAGCAGAGGACAATACAAACTAGATTCGGTTTGGTTATTTGTCTTTTTTTTATTTTTTGCACAGCTCTGAAGGAAAAATATAAGGAAAACGCTCCCTATGCCCCCTCCCAATATGGTGCAAATAGGGGCATAATGGTTAAATGGCAATTAGAATTAAACAGCTACTATACTGGCACTTCTGAGGTTAAATAGAAGCACCTGAGCAATTTATTTACAGTAACCTGCCACAAGTAAAGGTTATGGCTTGGTTCTTATAGCAATTGGAGCTGTTTGCTTAACGGCAGAATCAGACCCCAGATCGTTATAAATTTTCAGACAAAATGATTTGTATGGAATATATTTTATTTATTATTATTTATTATAAATATTTAGAAATATCAATTTATATTTAACAACATGTATTGAAAATTCCAGACATTGCAACCATTAATGTGTGCTTTTAATGCCCAAAACAAATTGATTTCCTTTCAAATAAACCCAATCATTTCACATGTATTAGCGTTTCTTTACAGGGTTATTCAAAGGGATCCGAATTGCTTGAGAAAGGTAACCGAACAGTGAAAATCAGCGTTCGGTTACCTTTCTTGGCCATTCGGCTATTCAGAGAGCAGGCAATTCGCCAAATCCTGGCGAATTGCCTGAACATACGGTGCCTGTTCGGTGCCTGTTCGAGGGCAGTGAAATCCCCATGAAAAAGCACTGCTTTGGCTATTCAGAGAACACAAACCAGCAGTGAAAGGTTCCCCTAATGCCCTGCCATTCGGGGGTTTAATTTGGCAAGTTTATTCAGGAGAATCCCGTAAACTTCAATGTTAAAAATATTCCCGATTTAATTCAATATCTAATAAACCGTTCATTATAAAATTCTGCAGTAAAGAGTCTCTTTATTTATAGATCTTTTAGGATATTTTAAGGATTTTTCTGAATTTTTTTTTTTTTTGAAAAGTCAGATTATTTTTTTATTTTTTTAAGTTTACTTATTTTTTCTGTAACAGCCCTCGCTCAGTAGTTTCTTTGCAAACAGTGTTTCACTTTTCAAACATTCATGCAAACTGTTTTTCTAATTTATTCACTTCACTCTGTCTGCGGTCTCGACTTTCTCGGCTTTTTCCGGCGGCTTCGCTGCGGGTGATCGGCTCCTGCTCGGGTTTTTCCGTGGTTTTCGGCAGGTTAATCCAGATGTTTTTGAGTGTTTTCGGCCTGCATTCGCTGGGTTTTGCGGTTACTTTTCGTCGGGTTTGCGGCAGCTTTTCCCTGCAATTCGGGGACCCTGTGGTGCTTGCTGAATACACCGCAGGGTCACCGAAATGGGATCGGCAAAAGGAACCGAATTGAAGCGAACGAAAAGTCACCGAACGTGCGGTGACTTTTCGAATCTCTTTGAATAACCCAGATACTGTCACATGTAAATGAAAAAAGGGAGTTATCCCCTCTCAAAGTGTCCCTGCCCTCACATAACTGCGGCATGCCGGTAGATGGGACGTACAGCTCTTCGCTCACTCAGTCTGTGTAATGATAACCTGTAGGTAAGTGTATACAAATCAGCCAAACAGATGACAACTCCAGACCACAGAAAAGCCAACGCACCCGAATATTCCAAAGGGGTTATTCAATAAGCGACGAATTTGCCACCAAATTGCACCGAATGGTGAATTTCACGACACGGTGCAATCTCATGGCAGTTCGTCTATTCAGAATGCTGTCATTTTGCCAAATACTGGCGAATTTATAGCGAAATTTGGTGCAGTTCGCCACAGATTGCCGCAATCTGGTTATCTTCGGCTGCTTGAAATCGTCCCCATAGAGAGGTAATAGTTAATCTATTCACAGAACGCCGAACTGCACCGAAGTGTCGGGGAAATGCCCTGATATTTGGTTAGACAGGCTTAAACAGGCAAATCCCATAGGATTCATTGAAAAAATATTATCGTTTTTATTTATTTTTTACTCTCCCATTTATTCTTTTTATTTCCAACAAACCGTCGTTTTATTTATGTATTTTTTATATTTTTTTTCAACCAAATTTTTGATTCCCAATTTTTTTTAAAAGTCTTTTTTATTATACTGTAACAAACCTTTTTATTATCTTTATAGGACCTTTTTTTATTATTTAGACAAATTTTAATGCATTTCTATTGGTTTAAATACCTGTTAGAAGAATAGCAGAGTTCTGTTTTATTTTCCTGCAGTACGGAGAAGTTCGGCAGCTCCATGGTCGACACACTTTGGGGACTCTGCAGTGAATAGTGAATTCACAGCAGGGTTGGCAAAATGGAATTGCCGAAGTGCGCCGAACCAGAAAGCACTGAAATGTCACTGAAATTTTTGTGCTTTCTGAATAATTCCTCAAAACATGAGTCACCCCCACAAGACCAGGGGCTTGTAAGTTATGGCTGAGGATTTGGAATATGTAGTAGTATTGGTTTTGCTGTGGTATAGTTCCATCATCTAAGGACATTTTATGTATATGTGACTAGAGCTGGAAGCTTTTTAAGTTAATCATTGATTGTTGTTCTCTTTGTTGTGAGAAAAGTGCTGTGGGATCCAATGCTCAAATGGGAACTGAATCATAATACAGTAGCACTTGCCGCTACTCTTTGAATGCAATTTCCTGTTAATGTGTTCACATAAATACAAATAACTCTGCTTTATACAATCAACACTCAGCACACACACACACACACACACACACACACACACACAACCATATCTCTCTCTATTTAGAGATATATATGTTACGGTTGAAGTCCAAAGTGCGGTTAATCCTAAAATTACCCGGGTAATCCTATCTATGGATATTATCAACGAAAATGGCAAAAGTTTTAAAAAATAGATTAAGGATATAATGAATATACAGAGTAACAGGATATGTTTCTTATATGAACATACTTGCAAACGAGAGAAATCTCAATGTATCCTTCCTGGTAAAATACTTTATAAATAAATAAAGAGTTACATGATCTTTATTATGTGTCATATGTGCTCATATATCATTTATAAAACATAATAAGCATTAGGTTACTCTTTATATAATATCTTTATCTTCATAAATGAATTTTCAGACAATTAAGGCACAGAGTAACATGACGGTTATTTAGTGTGGTATGTGACTGTGGATACAATTTGGTTAAAAAAAACACCCCTCAATTTTGTTATCGGTCAGATAACAGTTTGCAGCTTTATCCGGGTAATCCTTGGAATTCCGTCAACTGTAACCTGCTGAAAACCCAAGAAAACCGGAGTACCCAGAGGCGTTTGGATACTTTGCAGTTTACCCGGATAAAGTCTGATCTCACTTTATCCAGCAACACTAGAGTAATGTCAGTTTTACCCGGGTAAAACACAGCAGAAAACCGGAGTACCCAGAGGCCTTTGGAGACTTTGCAGATTACCCGGATAAAGTCTGAAATTTAATTTCACTTCGGACTTTTGCTAATGACGCCTGGGTAATGTCAGGATAACCCAGGTAATCCTAGGATTAACCGCACTTCGGCTTTTAACTGTAACAAATATATATACTTATAGAAAGAAAGAGCTTGTTTGTTATAAAAATGAAAAGTATGGTGTTTGCAATAACAAAGTCTATAGTTTGGCACGCAATAAGCATAATATAGTTTTCAAGGACTGATTTATGGTATGGTTTGATAGCAGCGAACAGATGTTTAACTTGCGAAACAAAAGTGACGTTGAGAGTTGCTATGGCAGTCAGATCTTGTAGACTGCACACCAAATTTGTGTCATTAGATTGTCTGCAGGTTCTTGATGCCACTGGGGAAGCTGCATTTTCCAGAGTTGAAATAAGGACTGTAAAACCGAGTCAGTGCTCTGATGATAGCCCTGAAAGTATCTTTGTCGTTTCGATTTCTTTTTTCTCCAATAAATTCGAGTAAACGATGCTACACGCTGATTATTATCTTCAGGTAATCAAACTACAGTAATTAAAACTTTAGCAAACTCTCCTTGACAGATGCCATGTAAAAATAGATTCTGTTTGCATGTACATCACACACTGTGATTTGGTTTGCATTATTCATTATAATTTATGTATTCCTTGATTTGACAATGTTAATGGGGGTCATATTGTTATACCTTGAAAAGTCACATAGACTTTGATTTGCTGTTAAGAAATGGCTGACCTGCAATGATTGTGAATGGCGTGTGTGCCACAAGTAAATCCATTTACTGAAACATCCTTTATTCAATTTTCAATTAGAACTGATAAACAGTTTTAGAATATTTGACATAAAAAATAGTGTATATATAAATAAGATATCAAGCGCTCTTCTTTAGAGTTTTAAAGACTTTAAAAACACATGACTTTGGAATGAATGATGGGGATTTAGAATCAAAATATAATATGACATTGTGGCAGATTTATGAAATGTATTTGTTGTGCCCCATCATCACAGTAAGTCCTATCCTTCCTAACCTAATGACTGCTATTACGAGATTAACCCACTTGCTTGGGACATGTATCCTCCTGCGGTTCGACCTGCTCAGTGAATGTGAATGCCATGTGCGTCACAAGGAAATCCATTTACTGAAGCATCCTTTGACAGATTTAAATGGAAATTGAATAATCAAATTTAAAGTTTTCAGCATAAATTATGGGCAAATAGTATATATTGCATAGAATTTTTGTGAACCATTTAGGCTAGAGTCAGACGAACGCAGTCTGAGCGCACTCTGCGTGCGTGCATAACGGACAGACGTACTGACGGAAGATACTATAGACACCACAAGATCCATTTTTTTTCTTGACGGACGTAGAAAAAAAAAAAGAACTATGGGAAATAAAACTAATACGAAAAATGATAAAAATTTGAAAAGGATATGAAAAGCCATTGTGTGCGTCAAGGTGCTGGACGTCGCAAATGCGCTGCATCTGACATTTCCTCATCCCTCACAGAGAACGCTACGCGGACTTGGCGCACTCCGCGCATCCGTGGTAGCGGTTTTACATTCTTGCCTAACTTGCGCCTGTTTGCCACGTGCGTTGTGCGGGCGCAGTTCAGTGCGCATGTACTTCGTGTGTGGGTCTCTATTGATCATGAATCAGTGCTACGACGGACGTTAAACTGTGATGTGGCGACACGGACGTGATCACTGCGTTCGTCTGACACGGGCCTAAGGAGTGTTTATACATGAAAGGAAAACCGTTATTAATTTGGGGAAGCAGTGGTGGGTTGAGTTAATACCTTAGTTAATACCCATTTGCAAGCCCACTACAAAACCTACAATGTTACACTTAACAATATTAGTGTGTGTGAACAATTCGCTTACAATCCTCAACCCAACAGGTATGTTTAAATAAAACTTTATCAGTTGCATTATGTGACATGGTAGACTTTGGGTACCCTGTTCCGACTGACCTGGTAAGATGGAGCTGCAAACAGAAAATGAAAGAAGCAGTAATGTACAGTATGCAGCGTAAACAGCTGAGTCTCAGGAGCTGCGGCTTGACTGGAATAGGACAATAGCCATTAGTGTTAAAAAGCAGGCTGTTAGCATTAGCGAGCCTTTAAGTATAACGACTGAAATGGGGCACTATAACTTTTTATGCTGGAGTTACTCCTAAAGGGTTATTCACTAAGCAGCAAACTTGGCACCGAATTGCACCATACGGTGCAATTTAGGAGTATTTCATATATTCAAATAGCTGTCAATTTTCCAAATACTGGCGAATTGAGAGTGAAATACGGTTTAGATTACTGCAGAGCAGCGATCTTTGGCAGCAGCGAAATTGGCCCATAGAGAAGTCATGGTTAATCTTTTCAGATAATGCCAAACGGCACCGAAGTGTCAGTGAAATGCCCTGATTTTTGGTTTTTGTTTCCCCGTTTTTTTCTAAAATGCTTTATTTTTATTTTGTAACGGACCTTTATTATTATTATTATTTGAAAGGATCCTTTTTTATTATTCAGGCACAGTTTAAGACATTGTTATTGGTTTAAACACCTATTCGGAGAATAGTAGAGTGCCTTCTTTCCTTTTTCTGCAGTTCAGCGGTCTTCTGCGACTCCATCTTCGGTGCACTACAGTGACCCTTCGTTAAATAATGAGTTCATTGTAGGGATGTTGAAATGGAATTGCCGACGTGCACCAAAGTGCAAAGCGCTGATATTTCGGTGCCTTGTGATTAATCCGTCTAGTTTCCTAGTTTGTAATGAATAAAAATTCTCCACTATTCATAATAATATTTAGTCTACTATAAAGCTGGTTTAAACTTAATTTCCAGCTATTTTCGCACAAATAACTTGCCATCCTTCCTACAGTTTATCGCACTATATTTTTACATTTTATTGGGGAATGTACCTGAGCAGAGATTTATTGGTTCTCATTTCATATATACCAAAATGGAAAGTTCCAGCACTCTTCTATAAAAACATCAAGAAATGTTAAAAAACACAGATCCAATATTTCAATTTAAGGTTGCTAGAGAAACAAAGTTTAGCTGCCGTCTTATGGAGAAGACGTTGGCCTGCTGTCGGACAGACTGGGCAAATGCCCATCCACCAGTATCGGAAGTGTCACACTATGATATTTAAAAGGAGAATTGTTTTATTCCACTACGTGTGGACCTTGGCAACGTTTCGTCCCAAGGTGGTCTTTGTCAAGTCTGACAAATACAGAGTGAGCCACAGTGGCCCAAACACTCATAACCCAAACACTCTTAAACCAAATCCTGTGTCAGGTTTAACAAAACCTGACCTGTTACCCTCTGAATAATGTATTCAAACGGCCTATCTCTTCACTTCCTGAAAATGGCCATGCACTCTTCCAGTTTGGTATCTGGACCTAGTCATTCCATGCTTTGGTGGACCTCTTTCTAGTAGAATTTGTTCTACAAAGCCAAATTTCTTTCTCTGACGGACTCTTATAAGACCCTTTATTTCTGTATTAGTGACTCTGTTTACATAATGGCAAACAGACGTCGTGCACTATAAGCAGCAATATTATCTGTGTTAAGAAGCGAGACTGTAATGAAAGCAATAACAAACAGCACGTCACACAGATTTAATTAAGATATATTTGTTAACAAAAACATATCCATTACAGAGTGGTGAGTAAGGCAACATAGTTGTTAAGTAAAGTTCTGTTGTTCTTTCTTTATTCTGAAGCTGTGTATTTAAGGCAGTGTTTCTCAACTCTGGTCCTCAGAACCCACTAACAAGCCACGTTTGCCAGATAACTGAGGTATAACGCAGGTGATCTAATTTGTTGCTCAGTGATTGCAGGATTCCATCTCCAATTCCCTAAGGTAATCTGTAAAACCTGGCCAGTTCATGGGTCCTGAGGGCCGGAGTTGAGAAACACTGATTTAAGGGTTTTCATTATATTTTAGCCTCTGTGGACATTTACCATCTTGTTATCCAACACAGTTGCTCGGACGATTTATTCACAATTGAACTTTTATATATATTTTTTTACAAGTGATTTGCCCAGATGTGCTTGTCCATTGCTGCCTTTTACCCCATTTTTATTGGAGTCACTGCTTAAGGAAAGAGCTTCTAGTTGTTTCACATTAAATAAGAATGTACAAAATGTTTCAGGAAAAAAAACTATATACATTGCAACACTCACTAGTTGCCCTGAGGTAATAAAATGTGATGAAGACAGCCTAGTGATTTAAGTGCCTCGGTGGTAAAGTTTTTGAGTTGAAATACAATTTGGTCAAGTGTTCTTTGAAAGAGTTTGGGTTCTACTTTCGATTATAAATTGGTCACACTCTTTATCCAAGGTCTGAAAGAAGAAACCTTTGTGTAAACGCCAGGAGAGTCTTTAACACCACAGCCATAACCCCAAGAGGTTACCCCATAAACGCTCCAGCTACCCCCTGAACGTTCACACACCAGGGGACCACCACTATCTCCTTGACAGCTGTCCACATGCTTTTGTTCTTGAAGACTTCCAGCACAAAGCATCCTTCCTGTAAAGCGACTTTTGTATCTCTCTTCACAAGTCCTTTTTGGAAGTAACCTCACAGCAGCTTGTTGTAAAGTTCTAGAGTATGCTCGTCCTAGAAAATGAAAGAACACAATCCATTATGAATATTTCACAAGAAAATGTGTGTAAAATATATGCTGCCTGGCCAAACAGGTCACCACCTGGAATTAAATAAGCAAATAGGTGCCAGCCTTCCATTGGCTAACGAGTGCAGTGTTTAATATGTTTCAGCTGGCAAAAATGAGGTCAGCTGACTGAATATACTGAATGAGCAGGTTTTTCCATCAATGGATTTTTCTTCCCTGATGGCACGAGCATATTCCAAGATGACAATACCAGGATTCATCGGGCTCACATTGTGCAAGACTGATTCAGGGAGCATGAGCCTTAAATTTCACACATGGATTGGCCACCATTGGGTCCAGACCCTAACCCCATTGAGAATCTTTGGATGTGCTCGAGAAGACTTTACGAAGTGACCTCTCCTATCATTGATACAAGATCTTGGCAACAAATTATTGCAACTCTGGATGGAGAGAGCCTGTGGAGTCATGGGTTTGATCCCGGCAAGAGCACCTCTCCAGTAAGTGTCCTTGGGCAAGACACCTAACGGTACATACTCGCCACCCAGGACATACTTGAAAACGAGAAAAATCTCATTGTATCCTTCCTGGTAAAATCCTTTCTCAAAAAAAAAAAATGCTGTGACAGTGCATAACCTTATCGAAAGATGCTACGGCAAATGTATGCTGTAATCAAAGCAAAAGGCTGTCCACGAAACATAAGAGCTTGTTACATTTTCTTTGGCCAGGCAGCGTATAATAATATGAATACATTTATATCTGAAAAGTTATTTCCTTCTCCCCAAATGTATATATCTATATAGTTAGGAAATGTTTATTCAATTCTATTTATTTTTTTAATTGGAACAGGCTTAAATGAGTACACCATTCTAATACACAGTGGTACAGAGTTTTAAAAAAACGAATCAAATGAAGGGGCAGAATCTGTTGCCTTAGTTGAGTTAGTGCAGTGCCATTGTTTGTTTTATATGTAAAAGTATATGTTACCTCTGCCTTAGAACAGAGAAAAAAATACATTTTGCTTTTACTTTTTTCAATTTTTTATTTTTACACATTACATGGTCATGTTAGGTATGTTTGTAAAGACCAGACTTTGACCTTTCCAATGACACTTAACCTTGTGCAGTGTATAATGCAGGGTTGCAAAGTCCCCCTGTCTCTCCTCACTGCAGTGCCATGGTCTAGGTTTCGATGAAACAGCTAAATAGAGTGTAAGCAAACACTCTATACTGTGATTACCAGTTCCTCAATCAACCATTGACTTGTTGCAGGTAACCCTCCACTACACATGCAAATTTCATATCAATGTTTCAACATAAAGTTAGGCTGGGTTTTATGGAATCCTTATGATAATTGTAATAAATATCTTTCTTGTGATTTAATAGGGGAACATATGATTGGAACCTAACAAAACCTAATAAAAGCCTCTCTGTGTGTGGGCCAGAAGTGAAATCTGTTCCCCCTTTGAAAATAGAGGAACTGCGTTGTAGGTATGTGTTAGAATACAAATTAAGAGCTCTGTCACCTCCTTAATGCTAGTGCTCACATAAATGAGCGTAACGCTAGGTTACTTGAGGTGATAGCGTTATACCCTTACCTCCTGATCACTAATCGGTTAACAAACCCGTTAGCGAATTGGTATTAGCGCTTTTTACCACGAGCTTCTGTACTTTGTGCTCCCTATGCTTAACATGGGGAGCGGAAAGTGTAATCAAAGAGTAAGTAGCATTAGGATCACATAGTCCTAACGCTAGTTACTCACAGCTATCGCCAACTCAAACAGTTTGCTACAGCTTGGAGCTGGTGCTAACATTGCCCTGCTGCAGAATCAGTTAGCTGCAGCTGTAAACCCCCAAAAATCAAATATTCAAATACTCAATACAGTGCCCTTCGGCGGCAGTGAAATCCCCATAGAGAAGCAATGGTTAATCTATTCGGAGAACACCAAAGAGCACTGAAATGTCAATGAAATGACCAGATTTTCGATGGTTTCATTCGACAGGTTTAAGCAGTCGAATACCATAGGTTTCAATGTAAAAAAAAAATTCCCTGTTTTTATCATATATTTATTCAACCATTTATTCTTTTCATTTGCAGAAAAAAGACTCTTTATTTGTTTATTTTTTGGCATTTTTCGTGATTTTTGATTTTTTTAACTGGCATTTTTTTTTACTCTGTAACAGACCTTTTTATTGTTATTCAGACCTTATATATTATTTGCAGGCATTTTCATGCACTATTTATTTTTAAAACGCATTTTAAAAGTTGTTGTTTTTTTTACTGCTGTTCGACGGCTGGTCGAGTTTATACGGCAGCTGGTCGGCGATCTGTTTAGCGGGCCATCAGTGTTTTGAGAATCGATTCGGTGGGTCGTTTTTGACGGGTTTGCGGTTGCATTCGTCAGTTTTTCGAATTGATTCGGCGGTTATAGCCAGTTCGAAGATGCGTTCAGCAGGTCGATTCACCGCACTTCAGCTGAATTTAACTCTCCAAACTGCAGCGAACGAGAGAGCACCGAAATGTCGGTGATATTTCGGTGCTCTCCGAATAACCCCTTATATGTTAAATAGATGTTAGAGAGACATTAATATATTGATAAAGCAGCAGTGTTCTGTTTAAATGGCTATGTGTTTGGCCACTTCCCCACAGGCAATCAAAACCAGATAGACATCGGTCTATTTATGTGACAGATTTCGGTCCATGACCCAAAAGAGGTTCAGAGAAAGGTACATTTTATGTCACATAAGGGGATATTCACAGAGCACTGAAATGTCACCGACATTTCGGTGCTCTGTCATTCCCTGCAGTTCGGGAATCAAATCCCACCCCCGCGGGGAATTCACCAAACCCACCAAAAACCTATCGCCGACCGCCGCAAACCCATCGCCACCAGCCCGCTGGACATCCGCTGCAAAAAAACAGGCAGCCGCCAAACGCAGCCGCCGAGCACAGCACCAACGGTTTATTAGATATTAGTTAAAAACAGGAATATTTCTAACATTGAAGCCTATGACATTCGCCTGAATAAATATGACGAATGAAAACACCGAACACAGGACATTTCAGCAACTTTTCACTGCTGTTCGGTGTTCTGTGAATAGATTAACCATTGCTTCTCTATGGGGAATTTCACTGCCTTCGAACAGGCACCGTACTTGCTGTCGATTCGGCAAAATTTGGCAACCTGCTTGCTCTGTGAATAGCCGAATGGCCACGAAATGGCACTGTATGGGGAAATTCCCTGTTTGATGCCGTTTCGGGGCCAGACCGGCTCTTTGTAAATAATCCTGTAAGTGTTTCCAACCTAGAGGATAACATGAGCACCCCATAGAGATGGAAGAAATGGGATAAAAGCCTCAAAGGTGGATGGAAGAGGTGAAGCAAAAACAAGGTCACCAAAAACAACTGCATAGCTTCATTGTGGTACCTTACCTTTTTTTCTGATGTACTGCAGATGGATGTTGAGAGATGATGGAGTGCATTATCTCATATATACAAACCTCTCACATGAGTAAATGTCTAACTATTTTAAGTTTAGAATGCAATTCACCTGTGTCACCCCATCCTGTGATGTAGCAGTTTGGTGCTTTTCTTTGTAGTCGTTCCCGTCTGACAGGTAGACACGCTGGTAAAACATGGCTATTGAACTGTACGCACTGCTCCAGTGATCCACGCAGCCTGACCAAAGCAATGTCATAGTCACTACCATCAGGCTTGTAGTCCTTATGGATTATGATCTGTTGGATTCCTAAATCCTCTTCATATTCCTCTGGAACAAGAGTATGATAATCCCCAACACGTATCACATAACTGCGGGTATTGTTACCGTATCTAAAAAAAAAAAAAAAAAAAAAGAAGGTGATCAGTCATTGGTTTGTATTAGAGCTTAGTCATTTCCCAGCTTTTGCACTTTACATTGTGTTTGGGGTCAACCCCGATTTTATTTTTACAAAAATTGAGGAATCAGCAAAGCAGTGCCAGAAGGCTCAACAGGCACCTGCTAAACCTGTCACTGCTCTGCTGATGGTCGGATGAGTGCTCTGGCAATAAAAAAAATCCAGATTCCTCGTTTTTTTAATAAAATTTAAGTTGACCTCGAACTCAATTTAATAATGATATCTTGAGGAAATCGCGCAGCTTTAGTTTGCATTCTGTGTCCAGAACATAGTTTCACATTTTTATATAGGCATGTAATATTTAAATTTAAAAAAATCCAAACATTTGTAATTAAGGTCTGCTACTAATTAACGCTCGTGGGACGTTGCCCATCGATCTATTGTAACAAAAGACTATTGTCTGCAAAGCAATCCACATTTAACATCTACGGTTTTAAATATGAAGATAAAATATGAATTTATATTACACATAAACACTTCTTATCCTCGGGTGAATCAGGCTCGGGGAGTAAATTTCCATATAGCTAAGCCTTGACGATGCATAATTTCAAATATAAGTAAATGCCAATGTGGAAGTATTCATTCAGTCCCGACAGTCTTCTCTGAAACAAATTCACAAAGACATTGCTTAGAAAAAAAACTAGACATGAAATGCAAACTACTTGCTGGCTCTAGATTAGCAGATTTCCCCTTTAGTCGATAGTGTGCCAGTGCAAGTGGCATTGCATACGAGTGGTAGAATGGTTTTGGCATGTATTTAGCTGATGCATGCCAAAATAAAGTCAAAAGAACTGATTCTGATATGATTGGGAGCAATATATGTTTTTTTTATGAACTGCAGGCAGTGCCAGTAAATGTCCATATGTTACTGTCTTTTGGCTCCCATGAAAGAGCCTCATTTCAGAGTTTTGTAGAGCGCAGATGTTTTTCATCAATCAAAGGCAAGAGAAAAAAAATGGACATTTTCCTTATACAATAGAGACAAAAAGAGAATGTTTCTTTGATGTGTGCAGATTTGCATTTTTTTTTTACCTGATTCAACGGAAGAGCAGGTGTTATCATATCTAAGTAACCTAGAGAACAAAAATATCACGAACATTCATATTCAATGATCTGCCCGTAATTAAAGTGGTCCTAGACATTTCGAGGTTACTTAAAGGAAACACTGGCTTCTGTTTCAAAAAAACCCATGTGATTATTGCCTGACAATTTCCACAGTACTTTTTTTCGAACAGATCAGGTAAGCATAAGCAAACTATGGGTGGGATTCACTAAGCGTCGATTTGGCCTAATATCGAGGCAAAGTTCCCGCCTCAAACACTATGCCTTCAGATCACAGTGCAATCTCAATGGATTGACATGGTGAGGGCATGTGCAACAGAACTGACCAATCACACAACAAGCAAAAGGGCTCTTTTCTGATTGGTCAGTTCTGTTGTAGGGTTAATGGGGAGTGTATTTTTTATTTTTTTCTCTCTTTTTTTTAAATATATGTGTGTGTATATACAGTTGTGTTCAAAATTATTCAACCCCCACTGAAATTGAGTGTTTTGGCCAGTTTGACATTGATTTTGATCATTCAGTCATCTTGCTTACAATTAAATCAAAGAGGCACGTGTAGGTCAGACAAATATAACATAACATTTATAATGAAATAACCACAAATGTCTTTTCTGTGCTCACATCATTATCAGTTTTATTCAACCCCCAAGTGACATTCAATCTTAGTACTTAGTACAACATCCTTTTACAGTTATAACAGCTTTTAAACGTGAAGCATAGCTTGACACAAGTGTCTTGCAGCGACCTACGGGTATCTTCGCCCATTCGTCATGGGCAAAAGCCTCCAGTTCAGTCACATTCTTAGGCTTGCGCACTGCAACTGCTTTCTTTAAGTCCCACCAGAGGTTCTCAATCGGATTTAAGTCCGGTGACTGCGATGGCCACTCCAAAATGTTCCAGCCTTTAATCTGCAACCATGCTCTAGTGGACTTGGAGGTATGCTTGGGATCATTGTCCTGTTGAAAGGTCCAACGTCTCCCAAGCCTCAGGTTTGTGACGGACTGCATCACATTGTCATCCAATATCTCCTGGTACTGAAGTGAATTCATGGTACCTTGCACACGCTGAAGCTTCCCTGTACCTGCAGAAGCAAAACAGCCCCAAAGCATGATTGACCCCCCGCCATGCTTCACAGTAGGCAAGGTGTTCTTTTCTTCATAGGCCTTGTTCTTCCTCCTCCAAACATAGCGTTGATCCATGGGCCCAAACAGTTCTAATTTTGTTTCATCAGTCCACAGAACACTATCCCAAAACTTCTGTGGTTTGTCCACATGACTTTTGGCATACTGCAGTTGACTCTTCTTATTCTTTGGAGATAGCAAGGGGGTGCGCCTGGGAGTTCTGGCATGGAGGCCTTCATTACACAGTGTGCGCCGTATTGTCTGAGCTGAAACTTCAGTACCCACATCTGACAAATCTTTTCTCAGTTCCTCAGCAGTCACACGGGGACTTTTCTTCACTCTACGCTTCAGGTAGCGCACAGCAGTCGAAGTCAGCATCTTCTTTCTGCCACGACCAGGTAGCGTTTCAACAGTGACCTTTGCCTTGAATTTGCGAATGATGCTTCCTATGGTCTCTCTTGGTATGTTTAACATCTTTGCAATCTTCTTATAGCCATTGCCCTTCCTGTGAAGAGTAATCACCTCTTCTCTTGTCTTCCTGGACCATTCTCTTGACTTCACCATGTTTGTAACCACACCAGTAAATGTCTAGAAGGAGCTGAGTATCACAGTCATTTTAAAGCTGCCTAATTGGTGCTTATTATGCTTTATTGCTGCTCCGTGACATCCACAGGTGTTTTCAATACCTGATTGAAAACACTTGAATGAACCTTTGTTCTTCAGAGTGGTAGTCTTTAAGGGGTTGAATAATTGTGTCAATGAAGAATTCACAAAAGAAACATTTACTACTGTATTACAAAACCAATTGATGTCATTTTAGTTGCATATGGTTCTTTAAAAAGTCCTTGTAGGATTTCATTCTGAATACAACTACAAATGTACAGTACACTAAATTCCCTAAAACCCTTTACAGCATTGGGGGTTGAATAATTTTGAACACAACTGTACATACATAATACATACACTGCAGTTTATATATGAAAATATTTATGGGTTAATTGTAGTTGAGGTTGTAGATGATATAGAGTTAGGTCCATATGTATATTTGGTCACAGGCACAATTTTCATACTTTTGGCTCTAACTGCAGTGGTCTTCAGTTGTCCTTTGTTTGCAGGTCTTTCTGTCTTTAGTTTTGCCTTCAGCAAATGAAATGCATGCTTGATTGGATTGAGATCAGGTGATTGACTCAGCCATTGCAGAATATTCCACTTCTTTTCCTTCAAAAACTCCTGGGTTGCTTTTTCAGTGTGTTTCGGATCATTGTCCATCTGTACTGTGAAGCGCCGTCCAATCAACTTTGCTGCATTTGGTTGAATCTGGGCTGACAGTATATCTCTAAACACTGCTGAATTTGTCCGGCTGCTTTGGTCTTCTGTCACATCATCAATAAACACCAATGATCTAGTGCCACTGGAAGCCATGCTTGACCATGCCATCACACTGCCTCTGCCATGTTTTACAGATGAGGTTGTGTGCTTTGGAGCATGAGCTGTTCCAAGCCTTCTAAACACTTTTTTTCCCTTGTTATTCTGGTACAGATTAATCTTAGTTCCATCTGTCCAAGAATGCTTTTTCAGAACTGAACTGGCTTTTTTAGATGTTCTTCGCCAAAGTCTAATCTGGCTTTTCCATTCGTCAGGCTTATGAATGTTTTGCCCCTTGCAGTGAACCCTCTGTATTTGCTCTCGTGAAGTCTTCTCTTGATTGTAGACTTTGACAATGATACGCCCACCTCCTGGAGAGTGTCCTGTACGTGTCTGGATGTTGAAAATTGTTTTTTCTTTAGCATAGAGAGGATCCTGCGATCATCCACCACTGTTGTCTTCCGTGGACGTCCAGGCCTTTTTATGTTGCTGAGCTCACCGGTGCGTTCTTCTTTCCTCAGAATGTACCAAACTGTTGATTTGGCCACTCCTAATGTTGCTGCTATCTCTCTGATGGATTTGTTTTGTTTTTAAAGCTTTCCAATGGCCTGTTTCACTTGCACCGGAAAAAAACTAAAATTGTGCCTGTGTCCAAATATATATGGACCTAACTGTATATGTGTATACACATGAAGCTGTAAATTAGGGCTGAAAACTAATCGATAATGTGAATAGTCGACAACTATTTTCATTATCAATTAATCGATTTGTGTACAACACACTGTTTAGAGTCAGACTGAGTTAAACATGATAACCTCAGATACTGCTTCGGAGCTGATTGGAGAAGATGTGCCGGCTGCTTTACTCTGTATGATTTAGTTTGAAGATTATTTCAGACATAACCAGTTTGTTTTTATTCAGTTTACAACTACAGAAGCGCTATACCACAAACCCTAGAATACCGCCACTGGGTATGGGCACTGTACTGCTGGTGTTTTATCCTTACTTGAAGCTGGATTCCTGTGCCACCACCTCAACCTGCCTGTCTCCCCCCTATACTCGTGATTTTGGCATCTGGACTAACATGGCCTATGTAACCTATATAGTAATTAAGGGGTTAATAGTAGTTTAGGTTGAGGATAACATATATGCGTATACACATGCAGGTGTGTATTTATATATGTGTGTCTGTGTGGGCAGGTTAATTGAGGGCAGATTTTTATGTGACATTGCACTATTTTGTCATCCGTATCATTTCTAACTGGTCACATATTTTAGTTTGAAATTGTATTTACCCAAAATTAAACTGAACATTGCTGGAACTGCAACGACCTTGAAACTAGTGTACTGCTAAATAGCATCATTAGGATTCTGACTGGAAGCTAACCAGTAACCTTTGTACTTATTATTGTGTATAGCGCATTAAATGCCAGAGTCAAAAAATAAGTGGTACAATAATATTTCCGGCCCTTTTAAAAGGGAACATTAAACTGCAATAGCATTTAACATTTTATTATTTTTTTAAGTATCTTCAGGGACTTGAAATTCATGATGCAATGATGATAGGGTTTTTTTTGTGGCAGCTTAACTAAATCATTCTGATTAATGTGATTAATGCTTAACACTTCTTTGTAGCTCTGCAACACTGTCTCATTGCACATCACATAGTACTGTGATAAAGAGGTTTATTGCCTACGTATGCCTTGTGACATTGGTGCCTATTTGATACATCGCTGTCTCAAACAATTATTTATCAAATGGTGTAGGGCAGGGCCAAGACATGGAAACTATTTGGTAAAAATATATTCTAATCAGAGTAGTAATTGCGGGGTTAACTAAAGAGTTGTCAGATCAACTTGATTGACAAAAGACTCATTGATTATAGACATGCCAGGTTTTAGGCTAATGTCAGATGAACGCAGTCTGAGTGCAGTCTGCGTGTGTGCATATCGGACGTACGTACTGACGGAAGATACTGTAGACACCACACGATCCTTTTTTTGACGGATGTAGAACAAAAAGGGAAATATGGGAATCAAAATTTAGTATAATTAAAATACAGGTACAGTCAGCCAGACCATAAAAACCTCTGAGCGTCAACGTTATGGATTTCGCAAATGCGCTGCATCTGACGTCGCAGCATAACGCACACACGTCGCTACACGGACGTGGCACACTCTGCGCATCCATCTCAGCGGTTTTACGTTCTTCCCTAACTTGCGTCCGTTTGCCACGTGCGTTGTGCATGCGCAGTTTGGTGCGCACGTACTTCATGTGTGGGTCTCTATTGATCATGATTCTATGCTATAACGGACGTTAAACTGTGCGGCAACACAGACGTGATGACTGCGTTCGTCTGACGCTAGCCTAACCCAGAGGTTGCAGCTCTGATATCAGAGGTTTACAGTGACCAGTGAGAAAACTACATGGTCTATAATCTCCTGCTAGACGGGATCAGACACAATCAGTGCCACAGGGCAGAAGAGATGTGTGGAGCAGCCGGGGTGGCAGGTTAGAGCCCAAATGCAATGAGGAAACTGATTCAGATAAACATATACAAGAGGGTTTATTAGGAGTAGCATAAAAGGCAATAAACAAATATCAAGGAGCTGGGTAAGACTGAGAGGAAAGGAAGACAATGTATAAATAATAAACAGTAACAAGATTAACTGAAAGCAAGATGAGAAAAGGGTAGACAAAAGGACAGTGCTAAACTATACTAAACTAAAATAAGAAGAGAGAAGTAATACAAGAATGGAGGCTGAAGGAGATCTTTACGAAATAAACAGTAAACAGAAGCAGGGAGTCTTTTACAGGCAGAGGGCCCTTCGAAGGTAGAGGGTTCTTGGAAGTAGACCGTTTCTTGGAAAGCAGAGGGTCCTGGAAGGCAGAGGGTCCTGGACGGCATAGGGTTCTTGGAAGGCAGACAGTCCTGGAAGGCAGAGGGTCTTGGAAGGCATAGGGTTCTTGGAAGGTAGAGGGTCCTGGAAGGCAGAGGGTCCTGGGAAGGTAGAGGGTCCTGGAATAGAGTTCTGGAAGCAGAGGGTCCTTGATAGCAGAGGGTCTCATTAGCTGAGGGTCTCGGTGGCAGAGGGTCTCAGTAGCAGGCACTGTGGAGGGAAATACAGGAGGAGACAGAACAGAAAGGGTCTAGGCAGATAACAGGAACAAGTGGTAGCTCCCTGTCAGCTTGGCATACACCAAGACAATGCAGAAGCATCGTTAATTGGGTGCGGTCTGGTTTTGTGCAGGGAGCATCAGGTGAATTAGTCGACACCTGAGTGTTGCATAGGCAGAGGAGAGTCCTGAGAAGACTGCTGTGAGTCTCAGCAGTCAGCACTATGAGGTGCCGCCGGATTTAGGCTTTCTATGGCACCGGCGGCTAGGAACCTTACAGTGAGTGAGAAGGATTCTGAACATATACTGTCTTTCTTTCAGAACTTTACAGCTGGTCATGGATGAGTGTATTTTGAGTGCAATGTCTCAGAAGTCATGGAAGCAGTGTAGAACACTTAGTAGGATATAGTATAGTATATATATATATATATATATATATAAAGGTATCACTGCTATACTCGTGATTTATATATATATATATATATATTTATATTATACTGTTTTGCCAAATGTATTCGCTCACCCATCCAAATAATCAGAATCAGGTGCTCCAATCACTTCCATGGCCACAGGTATATAAAATCAAGCACCTAGGCATGGAGACTGTTTTTACAAACATTTGTGAAAGAATGGGTCGCTCTCAGGAGCTCAGTGAAATCCAGCGTGGAACTGTGATAGGATGCCACCTGTGCAACAAATCCAGTCGTGAAATTTCCTCGCTCAAAAATATTCCACAGTCAACTGTCAGCTGTATTATAAGAACGTGGAAGTGTTTGGAAACGACAGCAACTCAGCCACGAAGTGGTAGGCCACGTAAACTGACGGAGCGGGTTCAGCGGATGCTGAGGCACATAGTGCGAAGAGGTCACCAACTTTCTGCAGAGTCAATCGCTACAGACCTCCAAACTTCATGTGGCCTTCAGATTAGCTCAAGAACAGTGCGCAGAGAGCTTCATGGAATGGGTTTCCATGGCCGAGCAGCTGCATCCAAGCCATACATCCCAAGTGCAATGTAAAGCGTCGGCTGCAGTGGTGTAAAGCACGCTGCCACTGTATTTTAGAGCAGTGGAGACGTGATCTCTGGAGTGACGAATCGCGCATCTCCATCTGGCAATCTGATGGACGAGTCTGGGTTTGGCGGTTGCCAGGAGAACGGTACTTGTCGACCAACATCAGTGTGTGACCTCACAAATGCGCTTCTGGAAGAACGGTCAAAAATTCCGATAAACACACTCCTAAACCTTGTGGACAGCTTTCCCAGAAGAGTTGATGCTGTTATAGCTCCAAAGGGTGGACCGACGTCTTATTGAACCCTATGGATTAGGAATGAGATGTCACTTAAATTCATATGTGAGTCAAGGCAGGTGAGCGAATACTTTTGGCAATATAGTGTGTATATATATATATATATATATATATATATATCTGGACTGGGAAAAAAAAATCGGCCCTGTACTTCATCCAGACCAGTCCACTTTAATCACGCAAACGTGCAAAATATAGTATAGGAACCATAAGTATAGACCCACACCTCTCACATTCTTCTTTCCACCACCCCCAGGCCTCTCACATTATTCTTGGCCTCTCACATTATTCTTAGCCCCCCCAGGCTTCTCTCATTCTGATCCCTTCCCATCCCAGGCCCCACTCATTCTGATACACCCCCCCAAGGTTCTTCTCATTCTTATCCATTCCCCGGTCCCTTCTGGGCTGCAGGCTGCAACAATATACTCACCAAAATCTCTGCTGCTCTCTCCTGGACGCATCTGAGTCCTGCTGCAAGCTGCTGTCCTCCAACTCCATCCGCTCGACCGTGACTGCACGCGTGTCAGCATGCAGCTTGTCATGTGATTCACTCGCGTGGGAGGGGGCAGCACCAATGCAGCATGCCGCTCCCAGCAGCATGTTATGTAAATAGGAGGCAGACACTGATGATTAGGAAAGGGCACATCGACGGAGGGCCGACCCAATCACGGGCCCCTTAACCCCTTCACTGCTGAGCCATTTCACGTCTTAAAAAAACACATTTTTCTTTTCTGTATTATTTTTGTTACTGGTTTTTTCTTTACTTTAAACATGGTCATGTTTGATATAATTGGAAAGGCCATGCTCTGGCCTTTCTAATGATACCAAACATGACCCTGCTAGCTGAAAACAGTCGGGAGATATCTGGGTTCAAAGGAACCCTTATCTCCACCCCTATCTTTCCTTACGTTCCCCACACGTCCTCAGCAGTGAAAGGGTTAACACATCATGGTCTGTAATGCCCTGATGGCGGCCCTGACTGGGACTCTTTTCCACGTATAGGCAAGCACATGCCTGTATATGTAATATATATATAATGTTACAAAATTTTATTTGTCAGATTGGTATTTGAGCATCTTGGTCGCAGCTGGTCATTCCCATGCTGGCCTGGCTCCATGTGTGTGCTATTTCCCTTACCAATCTGTATCATCATTAGGGATGTGCACTGATTTTTTTTTTCGTTTTGGTTCGGCTCGTTCAGGTTTTTAACATTTTCATTTCGGATCATTTCGGCCGATTTTCGTTTCGGCTCGTTTTGTTTCGGCTCGTTTTTTCGTATCGACTTTTTTTTCATGATATCGGAAATCTTCGATCTTTTCGGATCATCTGTTCTCTTCGTTTCAAAGTGTCTATTCGTTTTGACTTAGACAAATGGTATTTCGGTCGATACGGTAATTCTGCCGATTCTATCGTTTTTTTATCAAAGATCCTTTTTTTCTTATGAATATGTATTGCACAACTTTATTTAATCATATTAAAATGGTATGAAAGGAAAAAAAATGATCAAAACGATTTAAAAAATGCAAACATACTGACCCAATTGTTTTAAAACGGAAAAAAAGCTGAACAAAATTATCTGAAACGAAAAAAAAAAAACAGAACAAATTAAATGATTTAAAATAAAAAATAATAATAATAATTAATGCAGCATATGAATCTGCACACTGCTGGGCAGCACTTCTCTTCTCTGCAGTATAATTAATGCAGCATAGTTTTTTCAATTTAAAAAAATTATTTGCGTTTTTAACTTTTTATTATATATCTCTACCATTTTTTAGTTTCATCTGCAGCAATATGCCATTTTTTAAATTTATTTTTTAGGTTCTTTTGGGCATTTTTCGGGAATTTTTGGGTTAATCTTTAGGGTTTCTAACTAATTTTATACAAAACTAGGCTTTATCCCTCCATACTTTTCTTTTCAATGTAAAAATATAGTTGCGTTTTTAATAACGAAATTATTTCGTTTCATGTCGGAAATTAGTTTGGATGCTGTGTATTTCGGTGCCGATCTGATTCGGAACATCGGCCGAATCCGAAGCACCTAATCGGCCGTTTCGTGAAAAAAACAAATCGGTCCGAATCGAAACGCACATCCCTAATCATCATTATTGAGGTAGGAGAATGGCTCACTTCAATACATTATCATGTTAGATTGTCTTTACATAATCCCTAATGGTCAGTTCTATTAAGGACTAGAAAGCCATTGGGTACTCCTGAAGTAATATCTACATTGACAGAAAATGCCATGAATTCACTTTGTTCATCATAGCCAGGTTTGTTAATGCAGACTCTGTGCATCCACTGGCAATTTATTTTGGTGTCCTGAGAAAGGACAAAATACAAAGGGAACAATTGGGTAAATGCATAGGTGTGCCCAGGCACACCCTAATGTTGGGTGATGAGGTCCTCTTTCACCTCCTACATTGACATTTTAGAGATCCCTTTATGTGGTTAATGATGAATAGCATAAAAACTGACTGTATCACAAATTACAGGCTCGCTATTTCTAATGAAAACTTTGCATTTTGCGCAAAATCTTCTAAATAAAAGTTTCCAATTAATTAATATCCCATGGGTGCACACCCTAATGTAACGGGCTGTGCATGCCAATGAAATGTAAATGTATGCTTAATTAATGGTTATGGTAACAGGAGCCTTCCACCCTCCTGTCTTAGACTGCTGCAACACTTCTTTACAGCAGTCATCGTACAGACTTAAAGGCTGTGAATCAGTGACCACTGGCTATGTCAACTCAGTCTCGGTCGGGGCAAATACAATTTGCTGCCAACATAGTTTGGGGAGGAGTTGGACGATTGAACAAGCATCCAACCGCTGCTCCTAGTGCTTCATAATGAAAAGTATGTGTGTGAAATAGCCACAAAAGCACAGATTGGCCTCAATCAGACCATTCAGATATTTCCTATAGCTATATAAATGTTTCTGTTTTTGTTTAACTTCCTTTAGCTGGACGCCAAGCTCCAAAAACAGGAGGAGACAGTCTAGGGAGAAAAAGGTGAGTGTTTACATTTTTAAATTAGAAAAGGTGGGAGCAGCAGAATTTAATAATTTTCCCCTTCAATATAATGTACGGTAGTCAATTTAGACTAATTTTCAGTTTTTTTCTGAGCCTTTATGGCTGACAAGTACAGAAGGTTGGTGTTTTAGGTGAAAACGCCAGAAAAGGAGGGTGATGATATATTATTCTCTTTTGGCAAAATGTAACCTTTTTAGTCATTTATAAGAGAAACAAACATTTTTCATGGTGCGTCACCAAGGAGACACCTCACACCCTTTTGTTCTGTGATTAAACAGTCGTGGTATTAAATACTGCCTGCTAAAACAGGGACGCTAAGGACTCTATAGGACTCTAAGTCCTATGGGGACACTAAGGATTCCATTGAGGCGCTAACAGGGACTCTAAGGACTCCATTGAGGACTCCATTGTTTGTTGCGAGATCCTGCAGGTCGGCAGAGTGATCGCGGAGGGAGACTGGGGACTTTTTTTCCCCAGTCTCTTTCTGCTCTCGGCAGCCAGAAAAGGCAGATTGAGCCGCTGTTCTCGCTGCGGGTTGAGAGCTGAGTATCAGATTTTTGGAGGGGATTAACAGCTGCTGCTGATTTCCACAGAAGTGGAATCAGTTCGCAATAGCTTCAAGTTGTGGTTAACTTTTCAGTTACCCGCAGCGGTGAGTGATTAGTGTTAGAACTTTGTAATACTAACGCTAATTAACTCCTAGTGCTCCCCATGTTAATCATATGGAGCGCAAAGTACAGTAACCTTGCGCAAACAAGTGCAATCTCAAATGCGATAACAGGTTATTTAACCCATTAGCTTTCGGATTGAAATATGTGCGGCCTGCACTAGGGACACACTTAACCTAACGTTAGCACTCCCATAGCTGAGTGCTGACATTAGCGTTAAGATTGTAATATTGCCCTATAAAAGTAAATCTCTCAATGTCATGTGGCAGACGCCTTTTAAGAAAGACACTTACCTAAACCTTTTGCGTTCCTTTGCAAGTTATTTGTTGGTTCATTCCCAATACTGGAAGCTTGCCAGAGTGTTTACTGTTATTTATTTCTACAACTGGTTTTCTGGGTATTATGGTTAACGAGCGAGCCAAGTATTATGCTCCAGCCATCAATCATAATGACTCTTGTCCAGTTTCAGTCAAGCCAGACACGTAACATGTTTGGCTTTTTGCTCCCTACTGTAAATTAACACTACCTATATTAAATATAGGAAATGTGTGGGCAGCATGAGAATAACTAGCAAATCCAAGGTCGCTCGTTATTTTGCTTTCGAGCTATACATACATGAAAAATACCAGTTCTCAGAACCTGGTGTTGAACGATTTCACTTTTGCAAAATCAGTTAACACTAAAAAGAAGTAGATTTAAAAACCCAGTACTCAATTCTAGTGCCACGAGGCAAGGGTGCAACATGATCTGGCACTTCATTTAACCCCATCCAGAAGAGAACTGGGAACAAATAGTTCCTATAATTCATCCATCGGCCCTGTGGAACCATGTAGACACAATCTTGCAGAGGACTCTCTTTGGTCTCCATTTATTCCAATGGACTCGAGGAGACACTGCCAGTAGTGCGCTCTTCTCCACTGCTGGTAACATATTAGCAGCTCTAGCCACTAGTATTGGATAAAGAGCAGAAAATAAGAAGCAACTGATGGTTAATGGCTCGCGCCCATTTTCCCTTTAGTGGCTCTCTATTACTGGCTCAGCCAGAATAGATCCCCCAGTCCTTTTAATTAAAACGAATTTAGCAA
This sequence comes from Leptobrachium leishanense, assembly GCA_009667805.1. Classification (NCBI taxonomy): domain Eukaryota; kingdom Metazoa; phylum Chordata; class Amphibia; order Anura; family Megophryidae; genus Leptobrachium; species Leptobrachium leishanense. The sequence goes on along the minus strand of CM019063.1, from coordinate 415,769,749 downwards.
AAAGTGTACGTTTGCAAAAGATATTCGTAACTTAACCACATTCCTATCAGGCAATTAAATAGTTAAAGCATTATCAGTTGACTATTTTCAAAATAGAAGAGGTTATATTCTTCGTTTTTTGGCCTCTAATTATGAGAGTCCCTTGGTGCAATCCAGCATTTTTCTTGGTACGATAGAAAGAGCAATAGACTTTGAAAAGTGATTTAATAATTTTGAGAAATTGTGTTCCAGGAATGAAGGGTGAGGGAACAGAGATGTTATCTGCAGAGAAATGTTACGAACTATCATTTCCAACAAAATTGGCACTCTGGTTTGTTCCCGGATTGCAGTTTAACATTAACCATCCTGATCACCAATAATTGCTTTTGCTCTTGCAACAAAAAGTAACTCTTTAAGGCCATGGCATTAGCTACATCTTTTTTGACGTGGATGTCATACCACTATTTTTAGAGGGTTACATCCATCCTGAATCAAGCTGATTTTATCTTTGTTTTTTTTAAAAAACACACCTGTGGAAGTGATGGATTAACATGTATGGCTCTTAACACTGCAAAGAAAGGCACTTAAATTAGTCCCCTTACACCAGTAATGGATTACTAGGTCTAAACATGTAAAGCATTGTAAATTAGAGATACAGTTCCTTCTCAATAAACAAAAAAATAAGAATATTGTGTTCCCTAGACAATAAATGTACTGATTGAAATTAATTGCAAATTGATGGCATGGAAGTATAATGCGGGGAGAGTACACAACAGTGACAGGCAAAAATACAGAAAGAATGTGTACAGAAATCAATCTAAGGGTGTAAGGATTCTTTATTTTAGAATGTATGTAATAAAACACATATTTAGCCAAAATTGCAAGGTTCAGTCAAGGGAAGAATTGCTCTATTATGGCAGATGCTGCCACATGTATAAAACAATACAAATCAGATCAAGATATCACATGTTGGAAAATTGGATTGCGATTACTTGCAGCCTGACCTTGGAATGAAAAATGCTACATAGATATTACTTATGTGAATCCATTCTGGTTTTGTACATTACATTTTGAGGACTGACCACCCTCCCTGTTTTTGCACCCCTCCCTGTCACAGATGCCTCGTTCCAGGACCTATTTAAACCTTTAACTGCAGAGAGATCCGAGAAGAGGTATGTTCCAGGTAAGTGGCAAATCCTATACGAGCAGTCATTAGGTTAGGAATAATAGTACCTGCCACAATGAGGTACACTGACAATGTGACAGACTTATGCAATGTATGAATGTATTTTATAACCAAATCCCCATCATAAAACCAGTGTTTTTAAAATCTTTAAATCCATGATCAAGTGGAGAGCTCTGAATTTTGGATGTTGTGTTTAGGGCCCCATACCCTGCACTGTGGGTGGGGACCTGTTTACCTCTATGCAGTGCTGCATCACTCTATTTCTCATCGGACTGAGAATGAGAGACTTCCCCATAATGGCTCACTACGCAGACCCCACTCTCTCCACCTTTTCTTGCTTTCCTCTGCTCCGCACACACAGCTCATTGTCCTGACCCCCTACACACAGGCTCACTGTCCTGACCTCACCTCCTGCAGACAACCTTCACGTGCAGGAGGTTAGGATGCAGCTCAGGCCAGAATAAGGTACAGATAATACTGAAAATAAGCGGACATCAAGTGTAGGGGAGATGAGGGCAAACTGAAATTAAATATGGGCATTCTAAATGGAATAGGCGCTGGGTGGAGTAGAGGTAACATCACTGCTCTGCGTGGAGAGAGCCTGTGGAGTCATGGGTTCGATCCCAGCAAGAGTACCTCTCCAGTAAGTGTCCTTGGGCAAGACACCTAACGGTACATACCCGCCACCCAGGACATACTTGAAAACGAGAGAAATATCAATGTATCCTTCCTGGTAAAATCCTTTCTCAAAAAAAAAATGAGTTAAGAACATTCTAAATGAAAAGTGGCATAATAAATGAAATGTAGGCATAAAGGCACAAAGAAAAAATATGTCATCTGCGATTATTCCCATTATACCGTGTGAAACAAAACAGAATTAGAGGCTTTGGTTTCTATTAATGGCTATTAGAAACCAAAGCCTCTAATTGTGTTTTGTTTCACACGGTATAATGGGAATAAGCGCAGATGACATATTTTTTTCTTATGTTTTATGCATGTTGCTGGGCTGGATACATCTGGTGGTTGCAGCCGCCCCATTGGAGAATAGGCGCGACCCCACCCCTCCTGTACTATAAAGGCACAAAGGGTGTGGCATATTTGGTTTGCTGTCCACATAGGCATATACCTATCTGCCTGGCTATATAAAACAAAACGTGTTTTTATTTCCTAAAAAAGGCCATCGAAAGCTCTTCAGTTCTAGGCCCATAAAGATCTAAATCTTGCCCATTCTTAAATTTTTTAGGATATATACAGGGTTGTTCAGAGAGCACCGACATGTCACCGACATTTCGGTGCTCTCTGATTCACCGCACTTTGGCATGTCCAATTCGCTAACCTATTCGCTGCAGGGTCCACAAATTGTGGCGAATTGGGCCGCCGCACGCTGCTGCACGCAGCCACAAACCTGCCAGACATAACCACAAACCCGCCAGACAGCCACCGCAAACCCGCCAGACAGCCGCCGAATGCACCTGCAAGCAGCCGACGACCCGCCGAACAGACCGCCTAATGCAGCCAACGACCCGCCAAACAGACCGTCTAATGCAGCCAATGGACTGATGAACGCCTCGAAAAAAAGCGAAGGCCAGGTGAATAAAAACCACCGCCAGACGGGTAAAAAAAAAATGGAACTTTAAAAATGTGTTTTAAAAACAAAATACTGAATGAAAATGCCTGAAAATTATATGTGAGGTTCTATGGATAATAATAAAAAGGTCTGTTACAGAAAAAAAACACTATTTTAAAAAAAAAACAGGAAAACTAATTTTGCCAGAAAAATCCCTAAAAATGGCTACAAAATCCTAAAAAATAAATAAAGAGACTTTTTGCTGCTAATTAAAAGAATAAACGGTTGAATAAATATTTAACAAAAACTGTATTATTTTTTACATTGAAACCTATGGGATTCGCCTGATTAAACCACCGAATGAAACCACCGAAAATCAGGGCATTTCACTGACAATTTGGTGTTCTCTGAATAGATTAACCATTACTTCTCTATGGGGATTTCACTGCAGTCAAACAGCACCATATTTCACTGGCAATTTGCCAATATTTGGTTGAATTACCAGCTTTTTAAACAGCCAAATGGCCATGAAATTGCACGGTACAGGGAAATTCACCGTTCAGTGCAACTTTGGAGCCAATTCGGCTCTCTTTGAATAACCCCTTTAGTCAATCTTTATTATATTTATCTGCATCTCCTGAAAAACATAATTCACTTAGTAAAGTAAACATCAAGAAATATAACAAGTCCCTGGCTGAATAAAATGACAGGATCTGATTTTAGTATCAATGGGTAGTCCCTGTTGGTAGTAATATGTATTTGTGTATTTGAATTCTCTTTGTTTTAAGCAGTTCCATATGAAGTGTATAAATGTGATATCAAGATAAATTAAATGCTTTTGGAATCGAGACCTAGAAAAATGAATTTTGCCTCTATTGTACACTCTGAACTTTTTTAGTCATATCTCTTAACAAAATACACTGTACACTTGTTTTACTTGTGTCTGACGAAAAGGAAACACGAGTGTCCCATTTCACGCTGTACACCTGAATGTCAGTTCTAATCTGGTAATTAATAATAACACAGAAAATCAAATTATGGAATTAATATAATTACAAAGCCTTTATTAGATTGACTGTATGTTGGAAGTGAGTCAATCATAGCCTCAAAAGTATCCATTTCTTCCATTACACATTAGAATAATATACATTTTTTTGTATCTTTTCTTCTCTAAATAGCAAAAGAGAAGAGCTAGTTGATTATGGTGCTTTATATGACTGTAAATTTATTTTTGAAGATAAGAGTAGAAAAATGTGTGTTGTAAAAGCCCCTGTAGATAAGAATTATTAAAAATATATCTATGTGTACAGTGTTTGGGACCGGTGGCAATGGATCCTCCCTATCGATGCCAGATATAATATAGAACCAAACAATAAAATAGTCACTCACAGTGCGAGTAAAGACTTTTTGTGTTCCTATATACACCCCTTATGGAGTATACAGTAAATGAACAAAGAGGTGCATAAATATTAAAACAGTATACTTCTATGTAATCTAAACCCAATATGATAAAAAAAAACAGGTGTAGAAGCAAATCAATCAGCTAGAGAAAAAAAAAAGGGGGGTTATATAATACACACCAAAATGTCGTATATGTATAACCAAGTGCAAAAACAATAAAAAATATATTTATATATGAACGCGACTGAAGAGTATGATCAGATGTCCAAAAATGTAAATACAAACAAAAAAATAATAATAGTGCAATGTAGTTACATTAAATACAGTGTGTTAAAATGCAGATTCTTTAACTGTTCCTCTCACATAGTCCAGAGCCCGTATATAACTGGCTCTGTATCTTTCACCTGGTGCCAACATGCAGGGAGAGCACAGCCCGCTCTATGGTTGCAGTAGTATCTCAAAACAGAACCCAAACCTAGAACCTCAATCATTTGTTCCTCCACATACCTGGGAGACTGAAGTGGAGGTGCAACACTGCCTTAAGAGTGTCAGAGGCAAAAATCTAAGAGCCAGAGTTTGTAGGCTCCAGTCCAGGTGAGTGAGTTTATACCCCACTGATTTAACCCACAGTGTATACCCATTTACTGGATCATGAAGGCCCTTTTTCTGTTCTGTTTTAGAGATACTACATATGCTGATACCTTACTATATACTGTAAATGCCCCTTTAAAACGAAATCCTTAGTATTTTGCATAGATGGTTCAGAATACCTTAGTCTTTCCTTTTGAAGTTGCTTTTACTGTTAAAGATTAAGTGGCTTCTATCGCAAAACAAACATTTTACTATATAAACTGTTAATCACAACATAAATCGCAATAAAGTGTTTTGGTTACAAATTGATGATTATTATTTTTTCCAGTTGCTTTGTTTTTGGAGAGAAATTGTAGCTTAAGCTAGTTTTACTTTTTTTTAATAATATAATCAAAATAAAGTCTGCTTACTTACAAAAATTTCTCATGAGGAAGTCAACCATAGCAAAAAACAAAAACCTTAAAAAATTATCTCAAGAAATAGTTTCTGTCTCGCAGTCAATAGACACTGGTACCAAGGTTAGCTGTTCAGCAAACAGAAAAACAAATGTGTAATTGAAACATAAGTAAAACAAAATAAAAATCTGTACTTTTCTACCCACATCTGTTCCGGAGAATTTAGAGGCACAAACACAATCTAGTCATAACAGTGACAGCTGTGATTACAACTTATACAAATACTGTATCCAAAGTTAAAATTCTATTCAAATCTAATCAGACGGGGCAAAAAAAAAATGAGAAACAAGTTAGAAACATTCATAAAAAAATGATAGTGTAATTTAAAAAAATAAATAAACTGATTTCTCGTGTATCAAAAGGTCGTCTGAATATCGGCCATACATTTCAATTATATAAACAAGTCTCATGAGAAAGAGAGCAGAAGTGTAGCAACTGATGCTTTTGGTCATGCATCCCTGCTCATACAAGCATTACAACTTATTAAGTTTAGATTGCGCGTTTGTTTGTATTTTATTATAATGAAACAGAACTGGAACACTCAAGGACACAGCACCAATTTCTGATTATTTAAGATGAGTCTAGGAATAAATTGTCTGTTGTAGAAAGTCGGTTTCATTTGGCTTAACTCACTATGCTATTCCCAAAAGAAAAGAAAAAAACCTATTAAAGCAAGTTACATTAAAATGACTCCTGCCATCAGAAACTATTAGAACAATAAACTCTGCACATATCAGTAAATTAATACAACTTTCTTTAAGTGCTGAGGTTTCATTTCCATCTGCATGTTCTTATAATCAATTGTTCAGAGATACCCTGTGGAATCATCCAATTCCAATTGCTGTATTAGGTTTCGTTCTTATGGGAAAAATCAAGTTAATACCACAGATTTGATTCAAAAGATCATGTTGCTGATATTCAGGGGAAAAAATTGCCTATGTCATAAATTCACTTAATATCGGAAGGACTCGGATGTGCCTTGCCCTTGCAGTGAGGAGACAACGCAAAGAACTAAAGGGTTTCACCAGTTTCAGTAACTACCTTTCTTTCATTGAAAGAACTGTGGTTTTACTTCGGCAATCTAGGGTGGATCGAGTATGGTGAAACTACAGTGCGATCTCTACTTAGGCAACTGCTGCTTTAGTTCACCATACTTTTCTGTCATGTACCCAGTCGCCGGCGCCGCAGGAAAATCAAATCTGGTGCTGGTATACTCCTGAGATCCTAAATACACCCCTCATATCTTCAGTTCCGTCTCTCCTAGCGTGCAAGAGGTGCAGGTGCTCCTAATCAAGAAGCCTGCACCTCCCTACAAAAGGGCAAAGCACTATGGGTGCTTTACTTTTGCATTGCCTGTTCCACTATCTTTCAACAAGCTGCAACAAGCCTCCTGTTCTCTGACTAACAGACCCCTGGAATTTACCTAATTACGATTATGCTGATACCCTGTTGCCGAACCCCTGCTTGATATTCTGGACTTTGCCTAACGTTGAACCCCCCTCTATTTTGGATAACCTGTTCCCGAACTCTGCTTATATACTGGACTCAATTTGCCTAATTCCTCAATTGATACCTTGCTGTTGGAACCCCGCTCCATTTATTTAAAGACTCTCTTCTTCCTTGCTTCTACCTTTCTGTTTATCTATATATCCAGTGGCTCTTATTAATTTATCATGTTCCCTGGTCCTACCTCGCTGTTTGTGAATCCAGTACGTCTGTGTAATGATCATGAATGATTTCTGCCATAAATTATCATATTTTAATATTAACTGATTGACATACCAAAGAAGGACCACTAGGGGCAGTATGTAGGCTGTTTGCCCTGTATGGCTAGCTGTGATGTCATTAAGCCAGCCTACTTTAGAGAGGTTTTTCCTATTGGTAGAGAGGTTTGTTTATTGGTGACTCCCACTGGGAATAAAAGGGATGTGCATCCAAGAGTTAGGTGGAGATGCTGACCATGTGACACCTTCTGCAGCCCCCCAGGCAAAAGCTGGGGCCTAGTAAGCATGCTTCATTTCATTTAATTGCTGTATTCTTTAAGTATTGTTGTTTAGTTTAATGTACTGTGATATGACGATTACTATTCCATGACTGTGTGTATATGTTAGTTTTTTGTAGTTACTGTAAAGCAAATGATATAAACTGTGAATATAGATTGCCAAGTAAATTGTCATTCATATTGCACCGGTTTCTGTGTGTTTTTATTATATATATTCGACCATATTACCCACAAGAAATAAATATTATTGTTGAAACTTAGGGCCTTAATTATTGCATATTAATTCAAGAATTAATGATGGATTTAATGCCCAAAATGAAACAGTCTGTTATTGTTCAGTCTTGTTCCCTGGTCTTGCCTCTCTGTTTGTCTATGTAATTATATCCAGTACCTCCGTTATTAGTTAGCCTGGTCGATGGTCCTGTTTATGTGTGTATTCAGTGCCTAACCATTTTCCTATCATGTATCCTTAGTTATATCCTATTCTCTGTGGTTTTTGGCAGGTTAATCCAGATGTTTTTGAGGGTTTTCGGCGTGCATTCGCTGGGTTTTGCGGTTTGTTTTCGTCAGGTTTGCGGCAGCTTTTCCCTGCAATTCGGGGACCCTGTGGTGCTTGCTGAATACACCGCAGGGTCACCGAAATGGGATCGGCAAAACAAACCGAATTGAAGAGAACGAAAAGTCACCGAACGTGCGGTGACTTTTCGAATCTCTTTGAATAACCCTGTAAGTATTTACTGTATAAGTGACTTTAACGAATGCCCCCCCAAATTTCCTTCCTAACGAAAAACCCATAAAAATCCCTTAGCGCATTGTATTTTGCGCTAGCTTCCACGCGCTTACTGTACATACTGTAGAGCATCCTATACTTAACCCCTTAACAACAGGCCTGTTGGGAGGGGGTTAATGCCAGTGGGGCATATTAGTACACTCCCATCAGGTCCTGCAACGAGCCTCTGCTTCGGCACACACAAGCAGCTGACACGCAAAGCACTTCGTTGGCAGTAGGGGGATGGTCTCAGATCAGGCTGTCTTGCAGCAGCCAACAGTATGCGGCGCTCGCCAACTGCAGGGAGGCACTGAGGTGGCCAATGGAAGTGAATGGGGCATACTAGTCCACTCGCTACAGGGACAGCGTAGTACTCTCTGCGGCAGAAAAGGATTAATATGGGAAGTGCAATCATTAATTAGCATTTCGATTAAGTAAGGTATTACAAAGTGCTAACACTAGTTACTGCAGGGATGCGCAAGGCAAATTTTTAGCTAAATCCTAAAAGCTGGTGGCAAAATCGTTTAACCCCGTAGTGACCGGGCAGTTTTACGAAAATCTGTCCTTTAGTGCCCGCTGCTGTTTTTACGTTTCTGCGCTGTTTGTGTTTAGGTCAAATTTTCCTCTTATTCGTTTATGCAACCCACACATATGATACACACTTTTTTGAAATTTAATCCGCAAAATCTACAACCGCTAAAAATGAACTTGGCTAAATAGTTAAAACATTTTGTCCCGAGAATAGAAATACCCAATTTTTACATGTTTTTTGCTTTTTAACCCCTTCACTGCTGAGCCATTTCATCTCTGTGCGCTGAGCTCATTCTGACTGTTTTATGCTCATAATTTTTTAGTGCCAGCCTAGGTCCTATTTTAGGCTAGGGTCAGACGAACGCATTTTTATGTTGTCTGTGAAAAAGTGCGTTCGAACGAATGGACGCATTTTTTCACAGAATACGTGATAGTGGTCATACTATGCGCATTTTCGTCCGTGATTTTGTACGGATCATCAATAAAACACTTTTTGTGTCTGGACGTTATGTTGGCGGACATTAGCAGCGTCTGACGTCTCCTAATCACGCACACTCGCCGCTGACGCAGCGCACTCTGTACGTCAGTACCTGCGGTTTCACGTTCTCGAAAAATGCGTTCATTTTCCACTCGCGTTGCGCAGCCGGACTTTTGTGCGACCGTACATCGTATATTGGCCGTCATGCCGGCATCTGCTGCTAGTGCGGCCGTGATTAAGTGCGGCTGCACGCGCGTTCGCACTGCCTCAGTCTGACCCTAGCCTTAGTAAACCCCCAGACAAAGGGCTATATTACAATGCTGGTGCTAACTTAACCAGAGCTGTTGTAAACTTACCAGAGCCATTATAGCCTATGGAGGTTTTTTAGTTTACAACAGCTCTGGTTAAGTTAGCACCAACATTGTAATATAGCCCAAAATGTTTTAAAAATATATATATTTTATTTTATTTTTGTTACACCAGACCTGGTCATGTTTGGTATCATTGGAAAGGCCTTTCCACTGATATAAAATATGACCCTCTATCTACCATGGATCGGGAGATAGGGGGATCCTTTGGATCCCAATATCTCCACTTGGCAGCTAGGAGGTTAACTGGCCCACTGACATCTTCACACATATGGTGAGGATGTCAGTGGGTAGCAGGTGACCGAGAGGCTTGGCTGACATCCAAGATGTCAGCCACCTCCAGGTTCTGAATTGCAATTCGGAGCTGATTGGCGCTGAATCGCGATCCGGCAGCGAAATCGTTAACACTATCTCTCCCCTTTCCAGCGGTGCAAAAATCATCTCTCTAGGTGTAATGGTTGGGGAGATAGAGGGCTCCAAAGGAGCCCCCCCTACCCTTCCTGGATTTTACTGCAGGCGCCGATGGGTGCCTGCCGATGATGTCATCACGCAGCGTGATGACGTTGTCTTGCCTGCTGGCCCCATGGAAACGGCGGGGCAGGCATCCAGCCTGTCATAGACGCCTGCGAGGGAGGTAAGTATCAGCGGGAGGGAGGTTAGGAGCCCGCTGACGTACCAGGTACATCCGCGGGTCTAAGGGAGACCCATGGGCCAGGGCTGGATTAACATAGGGGCTGATGGAGCAGCAGCTCCAGGCCCATGCGGCAGAATAGGCACAGAGAAAAGATAACTATGTCTGAATTGCTGGGCATTTGGACCCTTGTATCTCCAACTCCATAGTACAGGGTAATGTGAGGTATCACCGGAAAGGCCAGAGCATGCCCTTTCCAATGATACCAAACATGTTCAGGTTTTTTGTAACAATAAAAATAAAATAATAAATATTTCTTTATTTTTTCTTTTTAACACAGCAATATTTTTCCCTTTTGAATTATAAAGTGACCAATGATGCTCCACTAACTGACCATCACATTTATCATGTCACCAACAAGTATGGAGGTGATGGCCCAATCCGTTGTTACGAATTGTTATATCAGAAAGCTAAACCGCCTAACTGCAGCGAAGAGCACTGGGGGTGGCCTTTGGACCCCTGCTCACTAATCTTTACACCTCACAAGGTCAAGTGAGACGCCAATGGACAGGTCAGAGTCTGGCCTTTGCATTGACACCAAAAACGTAACCATGCAATATCTAAAAGAAAAGAAAACAATTCTGACCAGGTTTGGTGTAAAAAAATAAAAAATAAAATAAAAAAGTTAAAAAAAAATTGTCTGGGGGGTTTTACTAAAATAGGACCTAGGCTGGCATTAAAAAATTATGAGCATAAAATGATCAGAATGAGCTCAGCGCACATAGGTGAAATGGCTCAGCAGGGAAGGGGTTAAAATGCAAAAAAATGTAAAAATTGGGTATTTCTATTCTCGGGACAAAATTTTTAAACTCTTTAGCCAGGGTAAATTACTAAATAGTGTGTTTTTACCATTTTTTCATCATATTTCATTTTTTTTTATAGTAAATTATATGATATGATGGAAATAATGGTATTTTTAAAAAGTCCATTTAATGGCGGGAAAAACTGTGTATAATATGTGTGGGTTGCATAAACAAGTAAGAGGAAAATTTGACCTAAACACTAACAGTGCAGAAACGTAAAAACAACAGCGGGCATTAAAGGACGGGTTTGCGTAAAACCGCCTGATCACTAAGGGGTTAAGGCTCCAGAGATACAGTGGTGTAAATTATTGTAAATTTTTATTTTTTTTACAGACCAAGGCGCCCCCTTGAGCTTAGGTAATAGAATACGTAACAGTTCCGGTGCAATCTGCTACTGTACTAGTTCTTCAGGGAGACCTCTCACCAAGCTGTGCTGTACCATCTCGTCAAGCTTTGGTTTTTCTTCTTGTCAAGCTGTGTTGTGCTTTCTGGTCCAGCAGCAATTGCTTTGAGTACCTGCCCTCACTGTAGTGAGTGCCTGTCAATCTGTGCTGTGTGATCCCACCTATTAGTGCCTACTGAGAGTTCCTGCCTTGCAGAGTTATGTCATCTTGCCTGCCTTAGCGTCCAAGCGGTGCCTTGGAGTCCTGTCCTTCAGAGTATCGGAGTATCAGAGTGTCACTGCCCAGCAATGCAAAATCTTCACTATCCCCTAACCCTGCTGCCTTCACCATATGAACTGCTACACCAGTGAACTCCATATTGGCTCTCCTCATTTTGCTCCTGCTGTCTAATAAACTCCTATCTACATTTGATCCCATCTGTCCTCGCCTGAGGTTGTCCCACTTTGCTCATGCCGTTTGCCTCCCTGACAGGAACTAGGAGGTTGTGGCCCCTAACCTCTGTGCTAGTGGCCTAGTAGTTGCCTACCTGACTCGGTTGCCAGTCCTCCCCTGAAAAGCAATAGACGTCCGACATATATATATATATATATATATATGCAGTTTGTCCCTTTTCTGAATTACCCATTGTCTTGCTGTTTAGTGATTATGTCCTAAAGTTACAAGAATATATTCAGAAACACTTTGGAATTATCTGTTTTTTTCTGTATTGATTACAAAATAAACTCTTTACTTAGATTCTAAAGCTAAAAGCCTGCATTGATCTACAGTTGCAATAATAAACAAGGAAAAATTGCTGAATTACTGAACATATTGTTCAGTCATTCCCTGCCTGTTCTCTTAATAATGCACTGATAAACTTATCTATTACATAGACTTCGATGGCCTTGATAAGTTCAACAGAGCCTCGGTTAACCGCTGTCAGGACCCAGTGTATATATGGAAAGCAGCTGTGCAGTAGCCATACAGTGAAAATGTGTTTGAAAGTCTATAAAGCACATTTTCAGGCTTTATGCACTGTTTGGCCAAATAACACTACTACTACGTCTCGATAATACAGCTCGATTATTATACAGCAAGAAGATTTTTTGTCTTTGACGAAATAGAATGTTAATCAAGCGGTTTCACTAGTTTGAGCACCGTAGCTGTCATGCTGAAGGTGCTAAAAGTTTAGGGGCACACTATAAAGCCCATCTGCAAATTAATTATGTTTGTGATAAACAAAATTCTTATGCATCGCTCCAGAATTAGATCAAATCAAGCATACCCGATACTGGGGCTCCCACAGGTGCTTTGCAAGATTAATATAATCACACAAACTGTAAGAATCAACTGGCAAAATACATATCTTAGTGTGCAATTCCCTGAAGGATGGCTCCTCCAGTTTTCATCTACAATACAGGACAAAAAATTTGATATAATAAATAATACAGGGACCACTCTAGATAAAACAAAGCACATAGGGCAAGACGGTACACAGAGTATAACAAAAGAAACCCTGTTGCTGATAATATTGCTTACAGGATAATTCAATAGTACATGCACATCGATAGTATACTCAGCTACCCGGTTCATCCACTGGGTACCACTGCTGGAGCCAACCCATAGTTGGGTGACACCAAGGAAAAGAGCTTTTTAAGATGAGTATAGTCAATCTTGATAGTGAAGGGGTTAGATTTGCACCTCAGTATAGCGCTAGGATATTTTCTTTTTTGGTATGTTTGTATATGCTGCATATAAGTAGTGTGCAATGTATTAGGAGAAACAATACAGCTCCAGAGACAAAGGACCAGAAGTATTGAACGTGCCCAAAACACGTATGTCCTTCAAAATCAAAAGGATAATATCATTGAAAATATATCATATAATGTGAACATTAGGAGGTTTGTGTGACGATTTTCTGGTCAAAGACATAATTCTTTATTAGAATTGCACACATCGGCATCCAAACTACATCAACTACATCAGGATTTGGAGCTGCTTTGTTGTCTCAAAGCCCGGAAAGATGAAAAAGGGAAAATGAACTCAACGTTCATTACAAACATTTGGCAGATAATTGGCAAGGTATATCCTCTCCAAAATCTGTTAATGGATCAATTAACTGAATCACAATCACAATTGCAGCTGCAAAGATGACTAGCATTAAGTTATTTGCCATTAAAATGTGGAGTTGGTTATATATGTCTGTATCATATCAAAATATGTGCTTGAACTCAGTAACAGTAATCTTCCAAGAGCCTATCAAGCCGTCGTAGCATCCTCGATCTCTCATTACCTAAAGATACAGAGTAAGTTCGTAAGAGCTGATGTTTAAAGGGTTTTTGGCAGATAATGGAACCATACATCATGTGTATTTTTTTATCTTATGTATTCTTTTTTAGAACATTTTTGGAAACCTATATGATTGCAAAGCTATCCGTGTAATTAACTGCAAATTCTACCTTGTGGTCTATGCCTGACCTCCCATATACCCTTCCTTTTCTTGTTGTTAATAAATCCAGAGTTTGAAATTGAACTAGCTGGCCCCTATACACAAGCTGGCCATTTCTTAGGTTGCACATTATACATCATTTCCTAGACACCTCTATTATAAAGAATTTGACACATGCTAGGCTTATCTTAAATTAAATAATGTACATTGCAGTTCATTCTTTTTTTTTTTACAACTCTAAAGTTCCATTACACAGATTACTTCCAAACTCTTGAAGGTGGATTGGGACAAACCATTAGATAGCTGGTTACTTAATGTAAATCAAAAACATGCTGCACATCGTATTGATAGGTTTACCCATCCTTATGTCTGCCATAATACAGCAAATTTAAGCCTAGGTCACTGGTTCTACAGTGGATCATTATTTCACCCTTCAAACTTTTTAAAAAAAGACCTGTAAATTTATAGCTCTCATTATTGTATCCTCCTACCAAAAGACACCTCGGAAATTGGTCCTAGCATATATATTCTCTGTTGGGAACAGTGAATTCATCCCTCTGGCAAAAGGGATCATACCTCGTGCAATGAATTAGTCTCTCTTTGGGAGTCTTAAAACGGCTTGTCCTTCTTTCTTATCTGTAATACATATACCTCTTGCCCAATGCCAGCCTATCAATAACTTTTTTATTTTCTGAATTGCATACGCCTGTATAGGTAGCCCCCAGCAGCTCTAGAGGTACTAGAACAGGGCTGTCGAACTCCAGCCCCCCCCCCCAGATATTTCTGAACTACAACTCCCATTAATCTCATGCCTTCTCACATTCAAAATATTCAGGAAATTGTAGGACATCAGCATCTCAGGGGCCAGAATTTGAGAGCTCTTTACTAAAGCACCACATCCTATACACAGACACAAATTACTTCACAATATTCCAAAACCACTTCCTGGTCTAAGCAACACCAGTGAGTAATGAAGCGTTCCTTCTTCCTCACATATTTATAAGTTGGCGATGGTGTATGTAATAAATAAATAAAATCGTTTCATATATTTGAGATCGCACACCAGCAGAGCTGCCGACCTTGGCAGGTCAGAGATCAGGAGGGTGGGGCATGATGAGATTTGCATCATCAATTAAGGCCATACCCAAAAGGCTTGCGCCAGGATGATCTACTGTCTAATTTTGAGCAACCAATCGGGGCTGCTCATACTCAAACACTCTTTATTAGTGCTTATGTATGGGTTTAGGAAGCACTTATTTTAGAAACTTTGGCACCATTAAACAGGTACTCATGGAGCATATCTCATATTGCTCCCAAAACAGCCTAGGACCATTTGGGGATCAAGAACACTAGGGGAAACCAAGTGTCACATGTTCAAATCATGCGACTTGGCAGGTCTGCATCAAAAAGTAAGTACCACAAAAATGATGTCGAGCTATGCCTTGTTTCCTGCTTCCTCCAACTCTGGACTGGCTTTTCGGCCTCTCAAGGCTCAAGTCGACTTGACAGGGAACCACTAGGAATGCATTTTTCCCACTCTTTTAGCAGGGGAAACTTAGATTCCCTTTTGTGGATATGCTGGAAAGCTAAATACCTTTATAGGGCCTTATCACTTGGCCCTCGCTAATATGGGTATGTTAAGGGGGAAATTTGCGTTAGCTAATTTCCCCATTGCGTCCCGGTTTTACCATTAGATTACGGGGCAGGCGCTGAGTCTAGGCTGCTGCTAACGCACTGCCCGAGCATCTCCACCATGGAGTCCATAGGACTCCATGGAGGTTTATGCTGATAGATCACATGACCGGCTGAATCTCGCCTCGAGATCCTGCAGGTCGGCCGAGTGATCGCAGAGGGAGACTGGACTTTTTTCCCCAGTTTCACTCTGCTCCCGGCGGCCAGAAGCAGTGGATCGGGTCACCGTTCTCGCCACGGTATGCGAGGTGTGTATTTGATTGTTTGGTGTTTTTTTTCAGCTGCTGCTGAAAGTCCTGAAAGACCGTGCCCCCCCACCAGGAATCAGCATCCAGCTATCCACCCTACTTCCTTCAGAATGCTGTATCTCTGTCCCCGTGCATCATACATAGTCAATGGAGGTGTCATTGGATACGGCAGAGTCTATATTACTTTATCCCTCACAATCTACATTTTATTTTGTCCTGTCAGGTAGATCATGAGCAATATGTCTCCTGCCTTGATTACTCTTAATCCTCTCACTTCATTAAAGTGTCTGTCTTTGCCTATTGTGTTTCTCAATCTTTAAGTATCTGTACTTCCATGTACAGTTGTGTTCAAAATTATTCAACCCCCACTGAAATTGAGTGTTTTGGCCAGTTTGACATTGATTTTGATCATTCAGTCATCTTGCTTACAATTAAATCAAAGAGGCACGTGTAGGTCAGACAAATATAACATAACATTTATAATGAAATAACCACAAATGTCTTTTCTGTGCTCACATCATTATCAGTTTTATTCAACCCCCAAGTGACATTCAATCTTAGTACTTAGTACAACATCCTTTTACAGTTATAACAGCTTTTAAAAGTCAAGCATAGCTTGACACAAGTGTCTTGCAGCGATCTACGGGTATCTTCGCCCATTCGTCATGGGCAAAAGCCTCCAGTTCAGTCACATTCTTAAGCTTGCGCACTGCAGCTGCTTTCTTTAAGTCCCACCAGAGGTTCTCAATCGGATTTAAGTCAGGTGACTGCGATGGCCACTCCAAAATGTTCCAGCCTTTAGGCTGGGGTCAGACGAGCGCATTTTTAACGTGCGTTCTGGCGCACTTAATCACGGCCGCACTAGCAGCAAATGACGGGCAATGACAGTCAATATACGAAGTACGGTCGCACGAAAGTCCGGCTGCGCAACGCAAGTGGAAAATGAACACATTTTTTCGAGAACGCAGAACCCCTAGTACGGACGTACAGAGTGCGCTGCGCCCGCTAGCGGTGTGTGTGTGTGATTTGGAGACGTCAGACCCTGCTCGTGTCCGGCCAACATAACGTCCAGACGCAAAAAGTTTCCTGGTTTGGATTCGTAAAACATACGCACGAAAATGCGCATCGTATGACCGTTTTCGTATATTCCGTGAAAAAATACATCAATGCGTTCG
This sequence comes from Leptobrachium leishanense, assembly GCA_009667805.1. NCBI lineage: Eukaryota > Metazoa > Chordata > Amphibia > Anura > Megophryidae > Leptobrachium > Leptobrachium leishanense. Next base: position 415,752,981 of record CM019063.1, on the reverse strand, counting down.
GACGCACTTTTTTATGTTCGCGTGTAAAAATGCTTTCGTTTGACCCTAGCCTTAATCTGCAACCATGCTCTAGTGGACTTGGAGGTATGCTTGGGATCATTGTCCTGTTGAAAGGTCCAACGTCTCCCAAGCCTCAGGTTTGTGACGGACTGCATCACATTGTCATCCAATATCTCCTGGTACTGAAGAGAATTCATGGTACCTTGCACACGCTGAAGCTTCCCTGTACCTGCAGAAGCAAAACAGCCCCAAAGCATGATTGACCCCTTGCCATGCTTCACAGTAGGCAAGGTGTTCTTTTCTTCATAGGCCTTGTTCTCTTGACTTCACCATGTTTGTAACCACACCAGTAAATGTCTAGAAGGAGCTGAGTATCACAGTCATTTTAAAGCTGCCTAATTGGTGCTTATTATGCTTTATTGCTGCTCCGTGACATCCACAGGTGTTTTCAATACCTGATTGAAAACACTTGAATGAACCTCTGTTCTTCAGAGTGGTAGTCTTTAAGGGGTTGAATAATTGTGTCAATGAAGAATTCACAAAATAAACATTTACTACTGTATTACAAAACCAATTGATGTCATTTTAGTTGCATATGGTTCTTTAAAAAGTCCTTGTAGGATTTCATTCTGAATACAATTACAAATGTACACTAAATTCCCTAAAACCCTTTACAGCATTGGGGGTTGAATAATTTTGAACACAACTGTATGTCTCTCCTTGACTTTGTGATTAAGAGTAATCAAGGCAGGAGACATATTCCTCATGATCTAAGTACTATATTTACAAATTTGATAGTTGATGATCACATACAAAAAGTATGAACAAAACAAAGGTGGGAAAAAAATATTTTTGATCTAAAAAAAATGTGGCACATGAAGGATTTTCAGCTGTGCCCCTTGTGTGAGAGAGTTGGGTTTTGAGGGGAAGGTGCTTTAATGTTTTAAAATACAATGTTACTTTTTTTTGAGAAAGGATTTTACCAGGAAGGATACTTTGAGATTTCTCTCGTTTTCAGGTATGTTCTGGGTGGCGAGTATGTACCGTTAGGTGTCTTGCCCAAGGACACTTACTGGAGAGGTTGCTCGATGGATCGAACCCATGACTCCACAGGCTCTCTCCATGCAGAGCAGTGATGTTACCTCTACTCCACCCAGCCGGTACTCCACCCAGCCGGTACATGCCTGTAAGCATTTAAGAGCTTTGGATGCAAGTGTAGACTACTATTCTCATAGGATGCTATACTGGATGCTCTTACTGTGTCAGATGTAGCCACGGTCCTCAAAATCAGAGGATAGAGACTCAGAAACTCAGAGCTATATTCTAGCTGGAGGAGGTTACAAGCGTGCCCCAATATTTATTTCAATTAAGGAAAGTAACAGGTTCATTCCTTGGCTTACCATTAAGAATAACACATTTTCCTTTAAAAAATACACATCTGTTTCACATCTACCGTATGAAGCGTCAGCCAAGGATATCATGCTTGAAAGAATTTCCTGCATTTCCGATCGTAATCATAAGACTATGCGGGTATTTAATCCAATAATTTGACTAGCTGAAAAATGTCAAACGTTTATACAAAATAGCAACTGTCATTTTTACATATAGAAGAATAAAGCTAGTCTTATGGATTGGGTGGGGGCACACTTAGTCAGTCAAATGCCTATTGAAACACATTACATGAACAACACTTACATACAGTCAGAAAACTGCTTATAGAAATAGCTCATACTGATATAAATTTACTTTATTGCATATTACATCTATGTGCGTATCTCATCCACCACCTAGCTTGCGATGGTACTTTAGGCACCCAAAACCATAAAGGGAAATTCCTGGGGTACCCTAAAAATATTTTGGGCCCTATCACCTCCTTAACGCTAGCGCTCACATAAGTGAGCGTTAGTGTTAGGTTACTTGAGGTGATAGCGTGATGGCCATCTCACCTCCCGTTCGCTAAGGGGTTAAAAACCCGTTACTGAATTGGTATTAGCGCTTTTTCGCACCAGCTTACTGTACTTTGCGCTCCTTATACTTAACATGAGGAGCGCAAAGTGTCAGCAGAGAGTAATTAGCGTTAGGTTCACAAAGTCCTAACTCTAATTACGAACAGCTGTCGGTAACGAAAAAAGTTTGCTACAGCTTAGCGCTGGTGCTGACTGATTACGCTTCTGCAGAATCAATTAGCTGCAGCTGTAAACCCTCAAAACATCAAGTACTCACTTATCATTCCGACGGGGAGAACAGTTGCCCGATCTGCCTCTTCTGGCTGCCAGGAGCAAAATGAGTCTAGGGAAAAAAACGTCCCCAGTCTCTCTCCGCGATCACTCCGCGACCTGCAGGATCTCACGAGAGGCAAGATCCTGTCGGTCATGTGACTCAGGAGCAGAAGCCTCCATGGAGTCTTATTGACTCTATGGAGGGGATGCCCATGACGGAGCTGTAGCACTGCCGTGAGCATCCTGGACCCTAGTGGCCGCTACAGGGCAGACTACTGGTCGCCTGCCGTGTAATCTACAGGTAAAACGGGGACACTAAGGGAAGCAATCACTAATTTCCCTTAGTGTCCCCGTTTTAGCTGTAGGCAGCCGATAGTGATCTTTACCTACTATCAAACTGCATCACATCACATTCTCTTTAAATCTGTGAAAAGCCTTGCCAAATGACATATTCCTCCTGCTGAGTATCTCTATGCATCCTGAACTGAATCCCTTTCAATTTATCTTTTTCAAAACTGTACACTAAAGGCAGAAACTCCCACCCAAAACGGTGGAAAAGGTAACAGTATGAGTCTGCAAGCTACTGAAGGCAGCTGAAGAAATGAGATTAACTCCTTGTAAGTAGAAATAATTATATATAAATACATATATATTCCCAGTTACTAGTATGTCTATTTAACCCCTTTTCTGCTGAGCCATTTTACCCGCATGTGCTGAGCTCATTTTAACCATTTTTTTGATAATCATGTTTAAAAGCTGTTTGAAGCCATTGCACAAAAAACAATTGTCTTATATAAGGCGCCAAACAATAATTTAACATTGCCAGGATCTGTGAATGCCGGCAATAATTTGCATGCAGCTGTGACTGGAAATATGAGCAATAAATCCTCCTTAGTATTGCTAGAGATATACACTTAAATGATCCCAAAGTATTCCCAGAAGAGAGGTTAAGAGAGGGTAAAAACATATATATGCAGTGGGTAGACAAATGTGTGTGTCTCACAGTTAAAATTAAAATAATGTGCAATTTTGTGATAGAGATACAAAATAAAGACAAAGTACATATGCTCCATTGGTTGATAATCACAAATAGAACCACAGAAAAAAAAATATTGCAATATTCTCTGTTGTATAACTGAAAAATAAATCTATAAAGTTCTTACTGACCGAAGAAGCTAACCCCCCTGTTTTCCATTAGCGCCTATCATTTAATACCCACATTATGATGGAGCCACTGTCTCAGCTGCTGCAGTTGTATTCCTGCAGAGGTGTTATATGATAACACCACCAGCAGCCTTAATCAGTTCCAGGAGTCTATATGACTCCATGGAGAAGGACAGGAGCTTGTGCGAATGAGATCGGGCTCGGCGGTGGAGGGATACACGGAGGAACACTGGAGACTAATTTTACTCTGCCTGCGGAGCCAGGAAGTGGTGGGTCTCTCAGCTCTCACCATCAAGTGATCTAGGTTGAGTACTGGATTTTTAGGTGTCCTAAAGTGTTAGGTGATTGTGCTAAAGCTCAATCACTTAGCCCCTTCCCTGCTGAGCCATTTCACGTCTGTGTGCTGAGCTAATTTTTACCGCCTTTGCTCATCATGTTTAAACGCGATTAGAAGCCATGTTTTATTATATGACTCAGAAATATATATATTTATTTCCAGCAGACTCAGCAGATTCATAATATATCATTTTTATATGTATATGTCATGTCCTGCCTGTATATTATAACAAAAATGCAATGAAATTTGAATTTTAAATCATCTACAGCATGTAAAGTGTTTTTTTTCACATTTTATCACATGAGCGTTTACGGTTATATTTGGTGTAGGCTTGTACAAATATTAGAAATGGGCACTCATTACATTTTTTTGGGGGGGAATTACGTGATTTTTAGCAAACGCACACCATAGAAAAAAATCATTAGTGCAGCATCATTGTTCACATTATAATTGAAATGTGAACAAGATTGCTGCATTAATAAAAACAACACACAAAAAGAAAACATGTTTTTATTTTTTTAACTTTGTTTATTTTTAAAATTTATTTAATATTTTCACTTTGAACATGGTCATATTTGTGATTATTCGAAAGGCCATGCTCAGACCTTTCGAATGACACCCTCCATGACATCCTAGCTGCCACGGTTCTGGAGATATCGGGGTTCAAAGGAACCCCCATCTCCACCACAGGATTTCCTTGGGAAATCCCCGGGCAGCTAGAGGTTCCCCGGCTATCTGACATGATTGCGCTATGCGTGATCACGTCAGGAGGCGAGGGGGAACCCGGAGGTGGAGCCGCCATCCAAGATGGCGGCCCCCACTGGAACTAGGCCGCAATTCGGTGCCGAATCGCAACCCGGTGTCTTAAGGGTTAAAGCCAGGCACCGCTTAAAAAGGGAGACTCTCCCCTTTAAAGTGGTGCCTGGCTTGCGGCGCTGGTCCCTCCCGCTCGGGAGGGAGAGGGATCCGAACGGATCCACCCTCCCTTTCAGGCGATCTTCCGGCATTGCCAGGGGGTCGCCTGGAAATGACATCATCGCACATGGCACGATGACGTCATTGACGTTGGGAGGGGTTTAAATTCAGTGTTTGACTTTGCTGAAGTCAGAACGCTGCGGGACTCCGGACTGAGAGGTGAGTAGCTCTGAGGGGGCTTCCGCTTGCGGATGATGTGTGGGGAACGTCCTCCGCATATAGCGGGAGTCAATGAGGACCTTCCCCACACATCACCCTCAGTGAAAGCGGTCGTTAAGGGGTTAACCCTGACGTACCATTTACGTCCTGCCCTGGGTCTCCCTTAGACCCACAGACGTACATAGTACGTCAGCGGGCTCCTAACCTCCCTCCCGCCGATACTTACCTCCCTCACTGGCTCCCATGGAGTTCTGGCAGGGAGGAAGCCTGCCCCGCTGACTCGCTCACACACTCACGTTCTCCTCACACACACACTCACCCACTGACACATTCACTTGTGCTCTTTCATGGTTCACTGTCTCACTCAAACTCCCTCACACAGTCACTCCCTCTCACTCTTTCCTGTGCTTCAAATTCTGAAGCCACCAGTCACTGGGAGGAGAAGCTGTAAGTAAAACATGGAACGGAATCCTCGTAGTCTCTGTGGATTCTGCTTCTCTACACACAATAAAGCCACAGCCAGCTCCTGAATCCATGTGTGGTTTTCAGCCCCCCTAACCCACCCCTGCAATGCAGAAATCCTTCAGCAATCCAAAACAAGTGTTGGCATTCCACATTTGTGTTATCCAGTCCTGGTTATACTAAGTGCTTAAAAAAAAAAAGTACCCACTGAGCCATGGCCCATCGGGATTCTCCCGGTAGTCACGATGGCCAGTACATGCCTGCTTAATGATGATATTCTTTTCAAAATTAGCCGCAGATGAAGAGCGAGCTGGTTGGAATAGCTTGTTCTTCATCTGGTACCTGCACATTACATCTCTCATACAATGCATAGGACAAAGGAGACGTTAATGTACAGTATGCAGGTGCAACATCTGAGACACAAGTTGAACTTGCATCTTGATATATGGCGTTAAAAAATTAAGGTCAGCGATCTAGCCATTCTGCTGTACTGCTTGAGCGCTGTGCTTTACAGCAACATTGGAATAGGACCCGAAATGTTTATTCAGTGATACCATCTGTAGATTTCACATTAAAACTACATTTTAGAAAAAAAACATGAAAAATCATATAATGAGCCTCAAATGGCCCAACTGATATATATCTTACTATGGCAAATATAGATACAGAATAAGCATTCTGGAGGAGGCTATACTTATTATATATATTGTTGCACATTTTTTAGTGGTATTAAGGCTCCCAACAGGGCGCTTTTATTTTCTTTCCTTTCCAAAAAGTTTCAGCCTTACAAACATTCAGATTTTTAGTTGTTTGACTTGATATAGTACTAAACGATTTTCAGAGTTTATGCCCATGTTGTTACAAGTAGTAATAACTGCAATTGTAAGGATGATAAACACAGAAATAACAATACCATCAAACTATTTAAACTAAAATATATTTGCATAGTATGCTTTTTGCATCTTAACTGGATAGTAATTATTAAGTAATATATTGCTGCTAGCTGTATTAGCTGCTTGTAAGTTGGCACCAAATACATATGTTAAAGACCTGGGATAGGACATAATAAAAATAAATCTCAAGCACTGTTCACAAAAACAAACTGAACCAGTTGCAAACCAACTTACAAACATGAGCTGTCTGTACATGAAGATCATTATTAGATTAAACCGATAACAAAGGTCTATTTCATTAAATAAATAGTCTAAACAGCTCAAACACATCCATGCTTAATTATCTAAACATACTAAACATAGCGGGCCATAATGCCTACATCGCGCTAAAACGGGGATGCTAAGGAGGAAAACCTGCACCTGCAGGCTTCTCCTTAGCGTCCCCGTTTTAGGGTGATATTACGGTGCAGGTGTTAATCCAGCAGGATGCACTGTAACGCGGCGATAAACTTTGGGATGCTCAAGTCAGCGCTAAGCGCCTCCACGCGCATCCCCTCCATGGAGTCCATAGGACTCTATTGAGGCTTCCGCTGCTGGTCGCATTACCTACAGGATCTCACCTCATGAGATCCGGCAGGTCGGCGGAGTGATTTGCAGAGGGAGAATGGGGGACTTTTTTCCCCCAGTCTCTCTCTGCTCCCGGCTGCAAGAAGACGCAGAACGAGTTGCCGTTCTTTCCGCAGGATGAGAGGTGAGTATCTGATTTTTGCTGGTCTTTGTAGCTGGTACTGACTGTTTCTGTAGAAGTAGAAACAACTTTTGAGTTATCCACAGCACAACGTAATTAGCGTTAGGATTTTGTAATCCTAACGCTAATTAACACTTTGCGCTCCCCATGTGAAGCATAGGGAGCGCAAAGTAAAGTAAACCTGCGCTGAAAAGGGCAAGCTCCGAATCGCTAATGTGTTTTAACCCTTTAGATTTGGATTGTAATATGGTCCACCCGCACTAGGGACACAAGAGCTAACGTTAACGCTCACACAGCTGAGCACTAAAGTTAGCATGAAGTATGTAATATGACCCTACAATAGACGTGATGTTACCTATATTTTACACACAGTATTAACTTGAAAACAGAAGACGAATGAAGTAGCATAATTCTGTTAAGTGCACTTTCCATACAAGTTGGGCTCAGTTGACAGGTAATCACTCTCCATATATGTGTTAGCATTTTTTAGCTCACACATTTATAGTAAAATTGTGAGTAATTTCCTATCTGGTGGAAAGTAGTGAGTCACAGCTGTGAGAGGAAGAGCAGTCCTCCATTTAGGGCTGCCATCAGTGGTGGTGAGTGGTGACAACACATGACATGGGACCATGTTCAGGGGCCCTGACCCTTTCCAAATCCTGTGCAGCTTGTGTAACTGGGGGGGATGTAAGAGTCCTTCCATGCCACCCAAAACTGGCCCATCAACCAATTTTCCAGTAGACTGCAGCATCTGGGGCCGCTAAGAGCTCTCTGACTCGTCACTGATGGAGTGATTTTTATGATTTGCACCAGGTAGAGGTGCAGAGTGAACACTCCCCCACCAGGGAACATTTTTTATCTACATTCTGGGCCACTAGGGATCTTCCTGTAAAACAAGGTAAGCAGAAGGGGAAACAAAATTAATTATTTGTAATTATATTACTTAAATAGGCAGCAGAGGGAAAGAAGGCTCCCACCAGTGGTTCAGTTAGGGGACTCAAGATTTCTGATGGCAGCCCTGCCTCCACTCAGCCGATTACAGGCCTGCAATGCGTGGACAGTGAAGATGACATTGTTTCAGTACTGAGTTAAGTCTGGTTGGTCTCATCAAGAGAGGAGATACCGCATTGGTCGCCATAACCAATGTGCTATCTACCACCAGATGGCAGGTTCACTTTAAGATATTTAGTGAGATATAACACATATTTTTCAAGCAAGTCATAGTGGAATATATTGAAAATTATCCCCAAGAACAACTTCTCATATATTGTATAGGAGCATGATACTGCTGAAGCATTGTTACAAAACATGTCAGATTGCAACATGTCTGATTTTTGCAATGGTTCTCATTACTAAAACTACCAATGGAGTATGTTGTGAAAGCACCAGCATACTCTATAACAGTTGTTTTTCTGAATGAAGAATTTATTGGAATAAGCTGTGTCATGTGAGTGAGATAGAACTAGCACACACTTTTAGAAGAACAAGGAAAGCTGGTGCACAAAGTCCTGTAGAGTCCATTATCCAGAATTTCGTCTAAGAAGAAAGGAGGAGAACTAGGCACACAGTCTCCAAAATGGCATGTTTACTGGAAACTGTTGGTAAATATCTTCGCTCTACACAAGCCCTTATCAAGCCAGTTGGATATTGCCAGTAGTTTCCAATGAACCTAACATTTTTGAAGACTGAGTCCACCTTTTTCCTGCTTAGACTTTAGACATAACTGATCTTAGAAAAAGCTCCCAATTTCATAGTGACCCTGTCAGAACATACCTCTTAAAGCAGTGAGCAGCGGTGAGAACCCAACAGCTACTTATTAGAGTTGCTCCACACAAAAGCCTTCCATCACCATGAGAAGATTTCAGCCGCAGCGCTACCTGCCATGGCCAGCCGCCTCTATATGGGGGAAAAAAAATAAGGATGAAAGATGATAAAGGTCACTTATAAAAAAAACAGACTCTGAACACATACTTCTAGGTGGATGAATGGTGGATCACATTCTGCCCATACAAGATAAAAAAATAAATATGGGTTTGCAGTATTGATTAAATCCACGGATCCTTACAAGTATATATAGGAAATAAATAGTGGTTCATTAGACTCACAATGTTAGTGGTTTCTGATTATTGCTTACAGTGCTGAGTGTTTTAGGTTATAAAAGTGCATCATTACAGAGCCAAAAGTTATTATTGTTTTCCATATTGCATCAAGGGCATTGGTAAAAGCCTACAAAACGTTGGTGGTCTTAATTTAAGAATATCCCATTCACTACCAAGCACATTTTGTTGAAAAAAGATTATCATAACATTTATTTAAAACATGCACAGTTAACCATTAAAAGTACATTTATGTGGACATCAGGAGCTGAATTTAAACTGTTTAAATCCAGCTCCCGATGAAGCCGTTTTGCAGTCGGCGAAACACGTGTTGAGCAACCTTTTTGTTTTTAATTCTATCTCAATCAGGGTTATTCAAAGAGATTCGAAAAGTCAACGCACGTTCCCTGAACTTCGGGGCGATTCAGCAATCCTAGTTTGCCGACCCTGCGGTGTATTCACCAAGCATAGTGCAGGGAAAACTCACCGCAAACACACTGAACACTCACCACAAACCAGCCGAACACTCACTGAACACTCACCGAAACCCACAGAAACAGCTGGATTAACCACACCGAACACGCCGGAGAAACCCGAATAGAGTCCGATCACAGCGCAGAGCAGCCGCCGGAAAAAGCTGACACACAGACGAACGAGGTGAAAAAAAACCCAGTACGCTTGAAATTTGAAACGCTGTTTGCAAAAAACTACCGAACGAAAATGTCTGAAATTTACATATAAGGTCCAATGAATGATAATAAAAAGATCTGTTACAGAAAAAAGAAAAAACTTTAAAAAAATGCCTAAAAGATCCTAAAAAATCTATAAATAAAGAGACTTTTACTGCAGAATAAAATAATAAGCGGTTTATTAGATATTGAATTAAGACAGGAATATTTTTAACATTGAAGCCTATGGGATTCTCCTGAATAAATCTGTCGAATGAAACCACCAAACAGCAGGGCAATTCGGCAACTTTTCATTGCTTGTTTGTGTTCTCTTAATAGACGAAGCATTGTTTCTCTATGGGGATTTCACTGCCCTTGAAGAGACACCGTGCGTGCAGGCAATTCGGCAACATTTGGCGAACTGCTTGCTCTCTGAATAGCCAATGGCCAGGAAATGTAACCGTACGCTGAATTTCAGTGTCCTTTTACATTTCGGGGCCAGATCGGCTCTCTTTGAATAACCCTGTAAGTGATCTGTATATTGCAGTAGGGAAAGAGTATAAATAATACACAAATACAGTGGATCGTGCTGGGTGTACAATGTAGTATATGTTTCCTTCATGCAGTAAAAAAAACACCTATAGAAAATGGTACATACTATGAATATACAGACTACTGATTAATATCTCCAGATGGCATACCGCAAAAAGAGAAATACAAATTTACCTAGCGTAACATGTGGGTACCGAACACAAAATTGTACACCCAGCGCTGATCCACTGTATTTGTGCATGTATTTGATTTGATTGGGTGATATAGAGAACACCCATGTGGTGAATGGAGAGGGGTATTCTGCCCACTATTTAGGTTTTTGGCGCCACACTCCACTATTGTTAAAGAGTAGAAATCACCAATAACAGGGTCAGCTATATGTAGAATGGTGGGTACAACATCGCTTTATTATTATTGTTATTTATTAAGCGTCAACACATTCCACAGCACTGTACAAAACGTGCAATGGGTAAAGACAGGACAATTCAACAATACATACAGGAGGCAGGTCAGTATTCCTGCCAGCAGATACAGGAGGACATGAGGACCCTATTCCCACAGGAATTTACAATCTAGATGGGTGAGGGGATTAGAAACAGGAGGGGGGGGCTGTAGTGATGAGTTAATGCAGGGAGAGGTGGGGACGGTTATTGGGTCGGTCGGATGTCTTGTTACGGAGTCAGGTGGTAGGCTTCCCTAAACAGAAAGGGTCTTTAGGGAGCATTTAAATGGAGCCAGGTTTGGGGACAGTCTGATATTGCAAGTAAGCACGTTCCACAGGGTCGGCGCCGCATGAGAAAAGTGCTGCAGTCTGGCATGTGAAGAGGTAATGATGGAGGAAGCCAGGCGCAGATCATTGTTGGTTCTTAGGGAGTGGGCTGGGATGTATTTGGTGATCAGTCAGGACAGGTAGTGACTGAGGAGCCGCGTTAGTGAGGGCTTTGTAGGTCAGGGTGAGTAGTTTGAAGTTGATTCTGCTGTGGATGGGGAGCCATCATTTCACGGTAACTAAATATACTTAGATATCGGAACATGCACGGATGAATGAATTCTTAACTGAACAATTATGTATATTTAGGTTATCTGAAACAATTTATCAACAACGCTAAAGACACTTGTTAGCGCTTTATAAAAACTTGTAACTGTAACTGTGATTGGTTTGGTACTGTCTTAGCTACTCTACTTTCAGTTAGAACGAACATGCTATAAGTGGCCTAATTATAGCATAACAATTTATTTAATGGTTCTCTAAAGGTTCATATTACTGGTCTAATTGACATAGATGAGTATGCCTGAAAAACTCCTCAATTATTTAGCATAAACAACGCTACCCAGATGATTTTGGAATTTTGGCAATTAACTTATTAGGGTTTCTTTCCAGATAACTCAATATTCAGTGTTTTTCTTTGTTTTGTGTGATTTTAGCAAGTCTTTTTCGGCAACATTTTATATTACTAGATTAAAAGCTATGTTTTAAATATCCCTACACTCCTTTTTGTTTGTGATGTTCCTGTCCGCATATATGTACTTTGAATATTTACATAGGTTCAATCCTTTAGGAGTGGTACCCCCAGGGAGGGATAAAGTGACCACAGGTGCCTGGAATTATTTCAGGACCATTTTTTTGTCATCACTTAACAATTAAATATAGGGTAAAATAGTGACTTTTGAAAAGGGATTTTTATAGACTATTAACCCCAAGTGATTTTCCAAAAATTCTACTCTGGATTTTTGGAAAATAATTTTAATTAATTATACAGTAAGACATATTTGGGAATATTCCCCGTTTATTTCTTACTGTAATAACCTGTTTGGCAAGCAAATGTTGCCATCTACTGGCCAAATGGGGTTTTAGCCATTAGAACTGCAGATAACTGCAGCCTGTAGGGGTTATTAAGAGAGGTCCGAAATGTCACTGAAATGTAATCGGACACTGAAATTCAGCGTATGGTGACATTTCTAATGACAAGGCTCACTTCACCTGCTCTGGGGTTCACCACACTTGTGCCTTTAGTCATCCCTTCGATATCTGGTCCTGCTGTTCCATGCATGGCAAAAGGACCCCGATAAGAGGAAGCAAATCCTGCCACTGAGCCACCAATGTAACAGATCTCAGTACCCCAAACTGGGTAGCATCTGTCAATAATGTTTTTTTGCCGGACCCCTGTTCTCCCCAGCAGACTCTCGTGCCTCCCTCCAGTCCTCAAACGAAGCTTAAAGGACCGGGATACGTAGAGAGCCTTCTAGCATCCCCTAGAAATAAGATGACACTGTATATCTGGAAGTTTTCAGGGTCAAAATGGAATGGCTACCACTGTATCTAGCTGCTACCCACACCATGAGTCATGACTGCAAGTAGGGTCAAAATAGAACTCTTTTAATTGGAGACATGCACACATATTTATCTGTCATTATCTGTCAAATATGGGTCATTTACAGTCAGGTCCAGAAATATTGGGACATTGACACAATTGTAACATCTTTGGCTCTATACACCACCACAATGGAGTTGGAATGAAACATACACAATGTGCTTTAACTGCAGACTGTCAGCTTTAATTTGAGGGTATGTGCATCCAACTCAGGTGAACGGTGTAGGACTTACAGCAGTTTGCAGATGTGTCTCCCACTTGTTAAGGGACCAAAGGTAATGGGACAATTGGCTTCTCAGCTGTTCCATGGCCAGGTGTGTGATATTCCCTCATTACCCCAATTACAATGTGCAGATAAAAGGCCCAGAGTTCATTTCAAGTGTGCTATTTGCATTTGGAATCTGTTGCTGTCAACTCTCAAGATGAGACCTAAAGAGCTGTCACAATCAGTGAAGCAAGCCATCATTAGGCTGAAGAAACAAAACAAACCCATCAGAGAGATAGCAAGAACATTAGGTGTGTCCAAAACAACTGTTTGGAACATTCTCAAAAAGAAGGAATGCACCGGTGAGCTCAACAACACCGAAAGACCCGGGAGACCACGGAAAACAACTGTGGTGGATGACTGAAGAATTCTTTCCCTGGTGAAGAAAACACCCTTCACAACAGTTGGCCAGATCAAGAACACTCTCCAGAAGGTAGGTGTATGTGTGTCAAAGTCAACAATCAAGACAAGACTTCACCAGAGTGAATACAGAGGGTTCACCACAAGATGTAAACCATTGGTGAGCCTCAAAAACAGGAAGGCCAGATTAGAGTTTGCGAAACAACACCTAACAAAGCCTTCACAGTTCTGGAACAAGATCCTATGGACAGATGAGACCAAGATAAACTTGTACCAGAGTGATGGGAAGAGAAGAGTATGGAGAAGGAAAGTGTCACGGTCCGTACCCCCAGACCCTCTGATGCCCTCTTTGTTCTCCTTTATTAGCCATATTCTGCATGATCTATGCAGGTTCCAGGACTTTTGTTTCCATATGCTTATTCCTGGACACTCTGATTTTGCATTCTGGAAGTGGAGACTCACCTGCACTTGATCCCATCTGATGAATCCTGCTTATGAGGAAGCTATGCCCCTTATCCCATGCTTCCTCATTGAAGTTGCTAGCCTTGCCAAGTGCAGACCTGCTTTCTGATACTCCTGAGATCCTTGTCTGGAACCCCTCTGTACCATAGACATTCCTGCTTCCCTCTGCTCTGATTCTACGTTTATTTCCGGTATCCTCCTTGGCCCCCCAGTACCCCTCTGTTATTCTGCTTGACTACCTGTGTACCAGACCCTTGCTTAACCCTGATTGCCCTTTTGCCTGCTCCATCTGTACCTTTGCCTGGAATATATGTTTCTCTGTATCCTTTATATTATATTTATCCAGTTCTCCCATTCCCACTACCCCTAGCCTCCTTCTATGGTTTTGTTCTGAGCCTTCTGTATGATTTCTTGTCTGTTTATTTGTTGCTACAAATAAACCCTGTTACCCTGTATCCTGCCTTATCTGCTATATTTACTGCACCTTCGGCTCACATCCACATTTCTGCACATATGCTAGGGCCCTGACAGAAAGGAACTGCTCATGATCCTAAGCATACCACCTCAACAGTGAAGCATGGTGGTGGTAGTGTCATGGCGTGGGCATGTATGGCTGACAATGGACCTGGTTCTCTTGTACTTATTGATGATGTGACTGCTGACAAAAGCAGCAGGATGAATTCTGAAGTGTTTCGGGCAATATTATCTGCTCACATTCAGCCAAATGCTGCAGAACTCATTGGACAGCGCTTCACCGTGCAGATGGACAATGACCCAAAGCATACTGCAAAAGCAACCAAAGAGTTTTTGAAAGTACAGAAGTGGAATGTTATGCAATGGCCAAGTCAATCACCTGACCTGAATCCCATTGAGCATGCATTTCACTTGCTGAAGACAAAACTGAAGGGAAAATGCCCCAAGAACAAGCAGGAACTGAAGACAGTTGCAGTAGAGGCCTGGCAGAGCATCACCAGGGATGAAGCCCAGCGTCTGGTGATGTCTATGCGTTCCAGACTTCAGGCTCTGATTGACTGCAAAGGATTTGCAACCAAGTATTAAGAAGGGAAAGTTTGATTTATGATTATTATTCTGTCCCATTATCTTTGGTCCCTTAACAAGTGGGAGGCACATCTGCAAACTGCTGTAAGTCCTACACCGTTCACCTGAGTTGGATGTACATACCCTCAAATTAAAGCTGACAGTCTGAAGTTAAAGCACATTGTGTTTGTTTCATTCCAACTCCATTGTGGTGGTGTATAGAGTCAAAGATGTTAGAATTGTGTCGATGTCCCAATATTTCTGGACGTGACTGTACATACACAAAAACCTCCCCATGAAAATATTGAGAGACATCATTAGACTAGGACAAATAATGGAATAAACATTTGCTTAACATTCCTAGACGAGACAACGATTGTCATCGTCCTAACAGTAAACAGATTACGGTCTAAAACAGCAGATAATGGGGCAGTGTTTGCCTGACAAAGCAGATAAGCAAACTACTACAACATAAACAGATATTAACACATTCCTGAGAGAGGACATGCTGGAAGGCTATTCCTATCAGCAGTTAACAGATACACATGGACCACAAGGAAAGACAATAATATTATTCTTATATAACACAGATTGCAGAAACAGTCTGTACACAAGAGAGGGCAAGGAAATAATATAGAACATCAGGCCTTCACCTCCCAATTCCATAGTTTGCGTTAAAAGTGGGGATGCTAAAGGGGAAATCTGCACCAGCAGGTTCCCCATAGCATCCCCATTTAGCACAATACCTCAGCACCTTGCCCAAGAATGCAGTGCTAGCCGCTGGGATACTCGTGGTAGCCCTTCCGCACCGCCGCTAGTATCACCACCTAGAGTCCTTAGGACTGCATGGAGGCTTGCAGTTCCGTGCAGCGTGCCCTTGCGATCTCACTAGGAGTGATTGCAGAGGGAGACTGAGAACTATTTCTTCGAGAGAAATCTCAATGTATCCTTCCTGGTAAAATACAAAACAGTAATTGAATTTAAGCAAGCATGGGATAGGCATAAGGCTATCCTAAACAAAAGATAAATCCAGGTAAGTATCCATGTAATTGGGCAGACTAGATGTGCCGAAAGGTTCTTATCTGCCGACATTTTTCTATGTTTTCTATGTTTTCTAAATAAAATAAAATTAAATAAATGAATAATGGAGAGAGGGCCAGCATGCACAGTAATACATATAGCCAATCTGCTAAAAAAAGAAAATTACGAGACATTCAAGACGAACATAGAAAGTTTCAGGAGAAGTGGGCACATGATTTTTTATTTGTACAGCATTGTTCTAACTACCTGTGTTTTGTTTTGCAAAAAGACATGCAGTGGCTTTAAGCAAAGTACTTTGAAACAACATTTTCAAACAATACACACAAAATGTAATGATGCTTATCTACTTGGTAGTAATCTTAGAAAAACCTAAATAAGTCAGCTTTCTGCTTCACTTTGGGCCAAATTACATACTTGGTGCTAACGTTAGCGCTCACCTGCGTAAGCATTAATGTTAGCCCAAGTAGTTACCGCAAATACAATCCAAACGCTAACAGGTTAAGTAACCCGTTTGCATTTGGTACCTTACGCTTCTCTGTGCGAGGTTACTGTACTTTGCGCTCCCTATACTTAACATGGGGAGTGGAAAGTGTTAATCAGCGTTAGGATTACAAAGTCCTAACGCTGATTAACGTCCGGCTCTGGTTAGCGGAAAGTTAACCAGATGCAGGACTTGGTGCAAACGGATTCCGCTTCTGCAGAATCCGTTAACACCAGCCAAAAAACAAAAAAAAGAATCATATACTCACCTCCTGTCCCGCGGCGAGGACCGCGGCTCTGTCCACCTCCTCAGTCCGGCGGGAGCCGGGAAAGACTGGGGGAAAATGTCACCCCAGTCTCTCCCTGCGTATCACTACGTGACTGGCCGGGTCTCGCGAGGTGAGATCTGGCAGGTCATGTGACCACCGGCGTCTGCTTCAATGGAGTCCTATGGATGCACATCCCGAAGTGTAGCGTGTGGTAACAATGCAGGCAGCCTTTTTAGCGCCTGCATTATAATCTAGCGGTAGAATGGGTGCGCTAGGGGGAAAACTGTAAGCGCAGCTTTTCCTCCCTAGCGCCCCCGTTTTACTGCTACGAATGTAATTTGGCCCTTTGTGAGCAGCAAAAATTAATTCAAAGAACAAACTCCGGAGCTGAACTTCTAACAGAGGCATCTTTTGAAATCACTTGGATTTTAGCAAGAGGAAGAAACCATTTTCCAATGTAGAGATCGTGAAAGATTGCTTCTTGGCTACAGCAGAAAAATTGTATGCAGAGTTCACCAAAAAATTTGAATTATAAAAGAAATAAAAGGCCTGCAACTTCTGATTAAACAATGATGAGAAGGGTGGAAGACATTGGCAAAGATGTTAGTAACCAGTTACTAGCAGATTTGTCTTCAGCGTTATGTTTCAGCATTGCAGTGGATGAAAGCACAGATATATATGATGTTGCTCTGTATTTGGGTTAGGTATCCAAAAGGAGATTCAATTCCAGAAGAAATGTTGTGTTTACTGCCACTCTTTGATCAAACTAGAGGAGAAGGTATATTCGATGCACTGCTGAGCTGACATTTATCAGTGAGAAAAAACTTAGCTGGTCAGGTCTTGTAAGTGTATGTACTGATGGAGACCCCAGCATGAGAGGAAAAGAGAAGGAACCTATTGGTCTTATGAGGAAGAGAAAAGAAATACTATACTTTGCAGCTTTTCATTGCATTATCCACCAAGAGGTACTGATTTCAAAACTCACAGACAAGAAACTGACAAGTCTTATGCAGCTAGTTGCCTCTGTGATCAATTTAATTGCCTCAAAAGCACTGAATCATCGACAGTTGCTTGAGGACTATGTGACAGAGTACAGTGATGTCAAGCAATGTGAGTACAGTCAAGCAACGGGAAGGTGGTTATCTTGTAGTAGAGTTCTTGAGCAATTTTTGAGTCTCCTTGCTGAAATACGGACTTAACTTGATGGCTAAGGGAAGCATGTGCCAGAACTAGAAGACCCAGAGCGGATTCTATAGTTGGCCTTTCTAACCGACATGCCACCTGAATACACTTAACTTGGTACTCCAAGGGAGAGACAAGCTCTCAGGTACCTTACTAATTCCGTAAAAGCATTCCAGGAAAAAATATCAACACTGTATATACCCCACAAAGATTTTGTTGACTTTCCATTGTCAACAAATGACACCTCACTACTGCTTCACTGAAAACTTCAGCTTCAGTGACTTTATCAAAGTGTTGAGGATAGAATTTGAATCCAGGTTCATTGGTGTTGTGGAGTACACAGAGCTTTTTAACTTCATTGATAACCCCTTCCATATACCTGTGTCCTCTCTGACTCAAGCTGTACTACTACCCTTTTGGGTCCGTAAAGACCTCGTCTTAAAACAAAAAACTAAATGGATAATGTAGACACGGGCCCGCAATTGACGACACACTAGATGCCAGGGACTCCCAAACAAATTTAAACACAATAAGACGATTCTGGCTCGTCATGGAATTAAGACGACGGATACTGTGGGCAAATGGAACGCAAGCCACTACGTCATTAAACCGTGACGGCGGAAAGAAAATTCGGCGGAACGCACAGCTGAACATGATAATGAAGACATTAAGAACATTATATGGGGGAACACTAAATACATAATTTTACTGACTGATGAAGCCAGATTATGCTGGCGAAACGCGTTTCAGACTACTTCTGATTTTATTTCCTTGTTTAAAAAACATTTTTTTATGCTGCTATTTTATTTAATAAAAAGAGCGTTCTAAAGTCCCGGGTCAAAGGTCTTTTCGTGTTTCCCCTTGACCACTCCAGCTGGATTCCTGAGACTACATGCGGTTTAAAGGAGGTTAGAGGCTACCTAAAGGACCTCAACAGCTATTCATTCCCAGAGCCGGGAGAAGAGGCTCTGGGTCTAGTAAGCACCCCATAGGGGAGAGGAAGGGGCAAGTACCAGCCGAGTACTGCACAATTTGTGTTTTTTCTGGCTTGTATTCCCCTCTCCAGGAACCACCTGAGAAAATATATTTCCAGTATCTACGGAACATTATATACATCACATGTTCTTAGACTAACACATTATGCTGTATATATATCTGAAACCCTGAAAAGCATTACGTAGACTACCCCAACCTTATACAATATGCCTGCGCCTAAGGGATTCTTTTTACACTGTATTCTTCTTTACATCTGCTGGGTGTCAGACGCATCCCTACGGGCCAGCAGTTAACACTTCATTCATCCATTCTATACATTCCTTTCCACCACTCTAAGCGCCTTCTTGTCGTTACCATCTTTGCTCTGTACTACTACTCTGCCCTTCTAATCTTGCTGCTCTGGAAAGTGAAATTGTTGAATTGAACACAAGGGACATACTCAAAGCAGAGGTTTGTGTTAGCCACTTTTGGATTGTAGCTTCCGAATGTGAATTTCCTACATTGAAGCCATTTGTAAATGCACAAAGATGGTACAGAAGAATTACAGGGCATTGGGGATTATCCAGATTGTTTAAATCACATAATACTGTCCAGTGGAAGCTGAATAATAGCTTTCAGGGAGGGTAGACCTCTGCTTTGAAAGTCTGTCATAGATCCTTGGGTTTGTGGTACACACTCATTACACCATGGTCATTTAAGTTCAACTTAAGTGGTCATGGTGGTTGGAGTGTCCCATTATTAAAAAAAAAGATAGTTTCAAAGTGGCACAAAAGGAATTACCAGACAATAAGAAACCGCTACATCCATCATACCAGATAAAAGGAATTGATATATAATTTAAGACAGAATGAAGAAAAGATGGTTACGGCCCTTAGTTTTGTCCTTAAAATAGGTATGGTTTCAAAATTCAGTTATTACGTAAAACATGACACTTTATAGATAAAAGTGACGCAGGAAATATGGTGACCCATTTGTTTTAGCTGCGCTGAATCTATAAAATCTGGAAAAATAAACATTATCAGGGTTATTCAGAGAGATTGGAAAAGTCACCGCACGTTCGGTGTCTTTTAGTTCTCTTCAATTCGGTTAGTTTTGCCGATCCCATTTCGGTGACCCTGCGGTGTATTCAGCAAGCACCACAGGGTCCCCGAATTGCAGGGAAAGGCTGCCGCAAACCCGACGAAAACTAACTGCAAAACCCACCGAATGCACACAGAAAAGCCACAAAAACATCTGGATTAACCTGCCGAAAACCAAGCCCGAGCAGGAGCCGAACACAGTCGAAGCTGAGACCGCAGACGAGGGAGGTGAATAAATTAGCAAAATAGTTTGTGTGAATCTGAAAATGAAACGCTGTTTGCAAAGAAACTAGCGAAAATGTCTGAAATTTGCATATGAGGTCCAGGGAATGATAATAAAAAGGGCTGTTACAGAAAAAATAAGTAAACTTAAAAAAAAATCCAAAACAAAATTGGACTTTTAACCCCTTAGTGACCGGGCGGTTTTACACAAATCCGTCCTTTAGTGACCGCTGCTGTTTTTACGTTTCTGCGCTGTTAGTGTTTAGGACAAATTTTCCTCTTACTCGTTTATGCAACCTACACATATTTTACACTGATTTTCTCGTCATTAAATGGACTTTATAAAGATACCATTTTTTTCATCATTTCATATAATTTACTATAAAAAACATTGTGAAATATGACAAAAAAATTGAAAAAAACACCACTTTTTCGAACTTTGACCACCAAAATTTCTTATGTATCAACAACCGTCAAAAAAATTTAATTCCTTAGTAGTTTCTAAATTTAGTTCTGAGTTTAGCAATACCCAATGTTTACATATTCCTCGCTTTTTTCCTTATTTTATGCAACAATAAGTGCAAGTAGCACTTTGCCATTTCCAAAGAGTTTATTTTCAAAACTAGTGATAGTGACATTGTAACACTGATATCTGTCACTAATTCCTGAATAACCCTCCACATATACATATTTTTTTAAAGTACACAAATCAAGGTATTAAACTTGGGGTATTTTGACTCTTTCCATGCAAACCATTTTACCATAAATCTATGCCAAAGTTTGAGAAAAAAAAAAGTTTTGGTGATTTTTTTTTTTGAACGCAATTTAAGAATACATGTACTGTGAACTTTAAGGTTTACTGCCAAAAAGCACCCCAAAATATGTTCAGCAACATCTTCTGAGTAAATTGATACCACCCATAAATAGGTATGTCAGGTCATTTGGGGGCTAATAGGCCTTATTTGGGGGGTGCGCATTTCAGTTTTCCAACTTGGAATTTTCACATTTCGTCATCATGCACCCATGTCCTATTTAGGACATTTTTGAAGCCGACCAAAGTAATTTACCCCCATCAAACCATATATTTTTAGAAAGGGCACACCCTATGGTGCTTCAAAGAGTTGTATTTTAACACTTTCCATGTACTAGCTCTATGTCAAAATTTCAGGTAGTCACTTTTTGTGTTATTTTTTCACACACATTGTACTTTAGGCATGAATTGTCAAATCCAGTTATGGGTTACTGCCAAAAAACACCCCAAAATATGTTCAGCAACATCTTCTGAGTAAATTGATACCACCCATGTATAGGTATGTCGGGTCATTTGGGGGCTAATAGGCCTTATTTGGGGGGTGCGCATTTCAGTTTTCCAACTTGGAATTTTCACATTTCGCCATCATGCACCCATGTCCTATTTAGGACATTTTTGAAGCCGGCCAAAGTAATTTACCCCCATCAAACCATATATTTTTAGAAAGGGCACACCCTAGGGTGCTTCAAAGAGTTGTATTTTAACACTTTCCATGCACTAGCTCTATGTCAAACTTTCAGGTAGTCACTTTTTGTGTTATTTTTTCACACACATTGTACTTTAGGCATGAATTGTCAAATCCAGTTATGGGTTACTGCCAAAAAACACCCCAAAATATGTTCAGCAACATCTTCTGAGTAAATTGATACCACCCATATATAGATTTGTTCTGTTGTTTTTGGGGTGCTACGCCAATATTGTGACATGTGCTTGTCAATTTTCTAATTTGACATACAGTATCTTCTTTGCTTATCTTCTTTTTAGGGGCCTTTTTACATACCCCAATTTTATTAACGTGCATATATTTGGTAAGCTAACACCCCAAAGTATTGTAAATGGAGTGTTTTTATGCCATGGATGCAACCGTTTACTCCAAACAAATTGGATACTGTTTGGTGGTCATTTTTCATTTTCACACCCACATCAGTTTTGGACTGTGATTTAGGAGACACGGTTGTTTGTTACTGCATGAAAACTCTCCAGGTTGTTTTCTGCAAGGTCTCCTGAGTACACCCATGCCCCCCATGCATAGGTTTGCCAGGATTTTGGGAAGGTTCAAATACAATTTTTATGACTGTGTCATTGGAGTTGAAATTGAGATTATTTCTTCAGCTAGGCCTATCTTTGGTTTTGGGTCTACCGCATACCCCAGTTTGAATTATTGCCAGAAAATTGTTTATATTTGTTATGTTGACACCCCAAGGTATTGCATATGGAGTGCTTTGATGCCATGGATGCAACGGTTTTAGCCCAAAACATTTGAGAAGGTGTGTGGCGGTAATTTTTCAATTTTCAGATTTTTACGCCCACAGTAGTTTTGGACTGTGATTTAGGAGACACTGTTGTTTGTTACTGCATGAAAACTCTCCAGGTTGTTTTCTGCAAGGTCTCCTGAGTACACCCATGCCCCCATGCATAGGTTTGCCAGGATTTTGGGAAGGTTCAAATACAATTTTTATGACTTTGTCATTGGAGTTGAAATTGAGATTATTTCTTCAGCTAGGCCTATCTTTGGTTTTGGGTCTACCGCATACCCCAGTTTGAATTATTGCCAGAAAATTGTTTATATTTGTTATGTTGACACCCCAAGGTATTGCATATGGAGTGCTTTGATGCCATGGATGCAACGGTTTTAGCCCAAAACATTTGAGAAGGTGTGTGCCGGTAATTTTTCAATTTTCAGATTTTTACGCCCACAGTAGTTTTGGACTGTGATTTAGGAGACACTGTTGTTTGTTACTGCATGAAAACTCTCCAGGTTGTTTTCTGCAAGGTCTCCTGAGTACACCCATGCCCCCCATGCATAGGTTTGCCAGGATTTTGGGAAGGTTCAAATACAATTTTTATGATTTTGTCATTGGAGTTGAAATTGAGATTATTTCTAAAGCTAGGCCTATCTTTGGTTTTGGGTCTACCGCATACCCCAGTTTGAATTATTGCCAGAAAATTGTTTATATTTGTTATGTTGACACCCCATGGTATTGCATATGGAGTGCTTTGATGCCATGGATGCAACGGTTTTAGCCCAAAACATTTGAGAAGGTGTGTGCCGGTAATTTTTCAATTTTCAGATTTTTACGCCCACAGTAGTTTTGGACTGTGATTTAGGAGACACTGTTGTTTGTTACTGCATGAAAACTCTCCAGGTTGTTTTCTGCAAGGTCTCCTGAGTACACCCATGCCCCCCATGCATAGGTTTGCCAGGATTTTGGGAAGGTTCAAATACAATTTTTATGATTTTGTCATTGGAGTTGAAATTGAGATTATTTCTTCAGCTAGGCCTATCTTTGGATTTGGGTCTACCGCATACCCCAGTTTGAATTATTGCCAGAAAATTGTTTATATTTGTTATGTTGACACCCCAAGGTATTGCATATGGAGTGCTTTGATGCCATGGATGCAACGGTTTTAGCCCAAAACATTTGAGAAGGTGTGTGGCGGTAATTTTTCAATTTTCAGATTTTTACGCCCACAGTAGTTTTGGACTGTGATGTAGGAGACACTGTTGTTTGTTACTGCATGAAAACTCTCCAGGTTTTTTCTGCAAGGTCTCCTGAGTACACCCATGCCCCCCATGCATAGGTTTGCCAGGATTTTGGGAAGGTTCAAATACAATTTTTATGATTTTGTCATTGGAGTTGAAATTGAGATTATTTCTTCAGCTAGGCCTATCTTTGGTTTTGGGTCTACCGCATACCCCAGTTTGAATTATTGCCAGAAAATTGTTTATATTTGTTATGTTGACACCCCAAGGTATTGCATATGGAGTGCTTTGATGCCATGGATGCAACGGTTTTAGCCCAAAACATTTGAGAAGGTGTGTGGCGGTAATTTTTCAATTTTCAGATTTTTACGCCCACATTAGATTTGGACTGTGATTTAGGAGACACTGTTGTTTGTTACTGCATGAAAACTCTCCAGGTTGTTTTCTGCAAGGTCTCCTGAGTACACCCATGCCCCCCATGCATAGGTTTGCCAGGATTTTGGGAAGGTTCAAATACAATTTTTATGACTTTGTCATTGGAGTTGAAATTGAGATTATTTCTTCAGCTAGGCCTATCTTTGGTTTTGGGTCTACCGCATACCCCAGTTTGAATTATTGCCAGAAAATTGTTTATATTTGTTATGTTGACACCCCAAGGTATTGCATATGGAGTGCTTTGATGCCATGGATGCAACGGTTTTAGCCCAAAACATTTGAGAAGGTGTGTGCCGGTAATTTTTCAATTTTCAGATTTTTACGCCCACAGTAGTTTTGGACTGTGATTTAGGAGACACTGTTGTTTGTTACTGCATGAAAACTCTCCAGGTTGTTTTCTGCAAGGTCTCCTGAGTACACCCATGCCCCCATGCATAGGTTTGCCAGGATTTTGGGAAGGTTCAAATACAATTTTTATGATTTTGTCATTGGAGTTGAAATTGAGATTATTTCTTCAGCTAGGCCTATCTTTGGTTTTGGGTCTACCGCATACCCCAGTTTGAATTATTGCCAGAAAATTGTTTATATTTGTTATGTTGACACCCCAAGGTATTGCATATGGAGTGCTTTGATGCCATGGATGCAACGGTTTTAGCCCAAAACATTTGAGAAGGTGTGTGCCGGTAATTTTTCAATTTTCAGATTTTTACGCCCACAGTAGTTTTGGACTGTGATTTAGGAGACACTGTTGTTTGTTACTGCATGAAAACTCTCCAGGTTGTTTTCTGCAAGGTCTCCTGAGTACACCCATGCCCCCCATGCATAGGTTTGCCAGGATTTTGGGAAGGTTCAAATACAATTTTTATGATTTTGTCATTGGAGTTGAAATTGAGATTATTTCTTCAGCTAGGCCTATCTTTGGTTTTGGGTCTACCGCATACCCCAGTTTGAATTATTGCCAGAAAATTGTTTATATTTGTTATGTTGACACCCCAAGGTATTGCATATGGAGTGCTTTGATGCCATGGATGCAACGGTTTTAGCCCAAAACATTTGAGAAGGTGTGTGGCGGTAATTTTTCAATTTTCCGATTTTTACGCCCACAGTAGTTTTGGACTGTGATTTAGGAGACACTGTTGTTTGTTACTGCATGAAAACTCTCCAGGTTGTTTTCTGCAAGGTCTCCTGAGTACACCCATGCCCCCCATGCATAGGTGTGCAAAGATTTTGGCAAAATACAGCACCAATTGTAGAACATAAAATTGTACGAATAAAATGTAAAAGTCTGGTGCAGTAAAAGAAAAAAAAAACTAAACTGAACTAACTAACTGGAGTGTGAGAAAAAATAGAAAGGAAAAAAAAAAATCACAGATCACGCACAGTGTGATATAGCTTGAAACAGTCCCCAAGACACAGACCGGGTTGTCCAGGGCATTCTGCGCAGTAAAAGATTGTGTCTCTCCTCTGCCCCCTCTTGAAACACACCCTGCATCTTTTTTGGGGTTTCTGTTTGCCCTCAGTAGGGGGGATTTTATAAATAAAATGTGTAGCCCCAACTCTGTCCCCCATCACCGCCCGGGGAGCATGTGCATCCTGGTACAAAAACCCCGAAATGACCTGGAGCTGAAACTGTAAAAAGGACAGCGTCACTCCGGGGTTTGCCTTTTTGCAGAGCAAAAAGGCATTGTGGGTTGCAATTTGCATCAGGTAAATTGCATCCTTTTTGTACCAGGCCCTTGACTTCCGCATAATCTGGTAGGGCTGGAGCAGCTGATCTGCCAGATCAACCCCACCCATATGCCGGTTATAGTCTTTGATGCACACTGGCTTCCTGATGCGCTCAGCTCTGCCACGTACAGAGACCTCCACAGACCTCTCAGTGTGGATGGTGGATAGAAGGTATACATCCTTCTTGTCTCTGTACTTGACCGACAACAGCTCCTCTTGGCGCAGAGCTGAGGGCCCCCCCCTTTTTAGCCGGGTGCGGACAAGCTGTGCTGGGAAACCTACGCGGTTCTTGCGAACAGTACCGCATGCTGCTGTATCAAAACAATACAGCAGCTTGAACAAAGGGACACTCGTATAAAAATTATCAAGATACAAGTGGTACCCTTTGTTCATCAGGGGAAAAGTAGGTCCCACACAATCTTGCCACTGGTTCCCATGTGTTCTGGGCAACCTGGAGGGTCAAGGCTACTATCCTTTCCCTCGTACACCCGGAAGGCCTGAGTATACCCACTCTCGCTGTCACAGAGCTTATACACCTTCACTCCATACCTGGAGCGTTTGGAAGGAATATACTGCTTGAATCCCAGCCTTCCCTTGTATTTCATTAGGGATTCATCCACGCAGATATTCCTTCCAGGTGTATAAGCCTCTGCAAACCTGGCGGCGAAGTGGGTAATCAGGGGGCGGATTTTATACAGCCTGTCAAACTGGGGATGCTCTCTAGGAGGGCACAGGCTGTTGTCACTGAAGTGCATGAAACGCAAAATGTTTTCATACCTTCTACGTGACATTGATTGGGGGTAAATGGGGGTAGAGCAGATGGGGCTACTGCTCCAGTAGGAGCGAATTGAAGGCTTCTTTATGATGCCCATCAGCATAGTAAGTGCCCAGAATTTCAGAAATTCTGGCACATCTAGCGGGGTCCATTGCTGCCTTGCCAAGTAGGAGTCTGGCTTCGCAGCACAATGCTGATGGGCATACAGATTCGATTGGGCCACGATGTGGCCCAACAAATCATCCCCCATAAACACCTGCAAAAACTGTGTGGCGGTAAATCCTGCAACATCAATATTGATGCCAGGATTTGCCGTGAAAGGAGGGATATCTGGCCTCTGGCGATGAGGCACTACCCACTCCTCAGCTGGAGCTGTGCGTCTCCTGCTGGCAGGTGGTGACCCAGGATCTGCATCAGAAACATCACTAGATACATCAGCCAGCGTAGCTGATGTATCTAGCGACGTCTCTGAGCAGTTAGCGGGGTCGAAATCAGGGTCTGAGTCTGACGCAGATGCCTCAGATTCTGACGCCAGGATGGCATATGCCTCCTCGGCGCTGTACACCCTCTCAGACATTATATATAATAGATTATAAAATTTTATAATTATTATATATATAAGCGGATTATTGGTTCTTAGAAGAACCGTTGGGTTTCACAAGAAAATACAAATAAACATCTAAATCTCTCTAAATCACTCTAAACCTGCCTCAATTCTTCTAAATCTCCCTAAAATCTCTCTAAATCTGCCTCAATTTTTCTAATCTCACTAAATCTACCTAAAATCTCTAACCTGTCAAATCTGATCTCTCTCTCTCGCTCACCAAAACACAAGTGAGGAGAGGGAGGGAGAATCACAGAGGTCAGAGCCAATATTTACAAAATATTGACATGACCTGACAAATTAGAAATTTTATTTTGATTTTTTATAACTTCTGATTGGATGTTGCTAGCCTGCCTCTCTGATGAGGCAGACTAGGAACATCCCACTCAGCCCCAAGATGACCCTGCCCTTAGAAGGGCAGCGCCATCTTGGCTGTCAGTTTATTTTATCTTATACCTTTTTATTTATTTTTATTTAACTTTTTTTTCTTTTTTTACACTTTTTTTTACTCTGCTGGGTGCCTTGATCCCTCGAGGCACCCAGCAGAGCACCTGATCACTCATGTGATCTATTATGTACTGAGTGCCACGATACCTCGTGGCACTCAGTACTTCCTGCCGCTACCGGAAGTGATCGCTCGGGGGGAGCGATCACGGACGGACCGGCGGCAGGTAAGCATATTGCAGGGATGCCTCGATGTCGAGGCATCCCTGCAATATACACAGAGCAGCTGGAAGCGATACCGATCGCTTCCAGCGCTCTCTAGAAGTGCCGGGCACCTCTCCGGTAAAACCGGATGTTGATCGCTCCAGGGGAGCGATCACAAGGTGCCCCGGCACTTCTGTCCGCCATTGCACGGATGCCTGGACTCCCAGGCAGCGTGCAATGGCCCTGGAGCTGCTGGAAGCGATCCGATCGCTTCCAGCGCTCTCTAGAAGTGCCGGGCACCTCTCCGGTAAAACCGGATGTTGATCGCTCCCGGGGAGTGATCACAAGGTGCCCCGGCACTTGTAACCGCCATTGCATGGATGCCTGGACTCCCAGGCATCCTGCAATGGCGTTTGAGCTGCTGGAAGCGATCCGATCGCTTCCAGCGCTCAAAACACCGCAGGACATACCATGTACGTCAGCGGGTCTAAAAGAGACCCGCGGCCATGACGTACATGGTACGTCCAAGGTCCCTAAGGGGTTAAAAAAAAATAAGAAAAATGCTTAAAATATCTTAAAAAATCTATAAATAAAAAGACTCTTTACTGCAGAATTTTATAATGAACGGTTTATTAGATATTGAATTAAAACGGGAATATTTTTAATATTGAAGTCTATGGGATTCTCCTGAATTAACTTGCTGAATTAAACCACCGAATGGCAGGGCATTTCGGGAACCTTTCACTGCTGGTTTGTGTTCTCTGAATAGCCGAAGCAGTGCTTTTTCATGGGGATTTCACTGCCCTCGAACAGGCACCAAACAGGCACCGTATGTTCAGGCAATTCACCAGGATTTGGCGAATTGCCTGCTCTCTGGATAGCCGAATGGCCAGGAAAGGTAACAAACGCTGATTTTCAGCGTTCGGTTACCTTTCTCAAGCAATTCGGAGCTCTTTGAATAACCCTGTATGTTTTGATTTTTCTAACTTAAAATTATTATTTTTCATTCACTGGCATGGAACGATGGGATATTACTACAAAGATGGGCTATTAACATGCCATGTGTTTCTTCTTTTCACAGAATATACACAGCAGCTATTTGGGTAATAAAAATATTTTAATAGTACGCATATTTTGGTATACGTAACAATATCCTTAATTCCTTATAATTACAACATGACTATAACTCAGACTAAATAGCAAGTCCATCTGTCAGCAACTGATCTTCCTTTCCTTTCACTACATGACAGCCAGCAGGGTATTTTTTACAATACATAGGTAAATGAACACGTAGAACATTTAACTAGTGACATGGATTAGTTCAATCTTCTGCCTGCTGTTTTTATTGCAATCTATAAGTTATGCATATGCACAGATACAGCAATTGTAGTTCTAGAAAATAACATCAGTAGTAGAATTGCAAAAGTAAAATGGCCATTGGGGATTACAGGTCACGTTTATGGGTCGTGGTATGGACATGATATATACATTTCACTTGCCAATGGGGAACTGCGTTGTAACTGGAAAATATATCTTTACCTGTCACTAAGAATCTATTAAATTATTTATTGTTATATAGCATTGCTAGACCTTTTAAGGAAAATACTTTTTGTGTACATGGAGCAGATAACGTAATTTAAAGAGCACATTTTTCCATACAAGGAACCAATTAAGCAAGAAAGAAAAAAGTATAAAAAACAACCATAGAAACACCACTTGAAATAATCCTAGAGAGATTTAATTCCTGCTGCCTGGATCATAGTTCAGAGTGATTTGGGAATAGACCCAGAATGCACATAGTTTGACACTGTTGACCACCCTCTCCTGCTCCTAACGCTCCGTCAACTTGGCCTTGGTGACACCACTCCCTCCTGGTTCTCTTCCTACCTTTCTCTTCGCTCCTTCAGTGTCTCCTTCGCTGATGCCTCTTCTTCACCACCGGTTCCTCTCTCAGTTGGGGTGCCTCAAGACTCTGTATTCTTCTCAATCTATTCTGCCTCGCTGGGCAACCTCATTGCTTCCTATGGGCTCCAATATCATCTCTATGCTGACGTCACCCAAATCTAGCTTTCCTCTCTCGATCTCGTTCTTGTGTTGGACCGTGTTACAGCCTGCCTGTCAGCTGTCTCCGACTGGATGACTTCCCGTTTCCTAAAGATCAACCCCTCTAAAACAGAACTTCTCGTCTTACTTCCCTCTAAAACCTCCAATCTTGCGGCCATTTACCTTCAGGTGAATGGTGCCACCATTTCTTCTTCCTCTCAGGCTCGCTGCCTCGGGGTCCTCTTGGACTCTGATCTATCCTTTACTCCTCACATTCAGTCACTAACCAAATCTTGCTTCTTTCATCTAAAAAAACATTGCATTCATCCGTCGCTTTCTTAATCAGGACTCTACTAAAATGCTCACCCAAGCTCTTATTATCTCCCACCTTGACTACTGTAACCTCCTTCTCTCTGGCCTTAAAAAAATCCCAGATTCTCCCTCTGCAGGCTGTAATGAACATATAAAAACAAGGAAGTATAGAAATAGCTTGCCCATATGAGCGGGTCTTATATTTACCAAAAGTTGCCCCTTTATGATGCCGCTGGAAAGATGTTCTATTTTTCTGTCAGCACTGCTGGCAGGAGAACCCCATAGGAGTGTGGCGTAGATCGGGATTGATGGAATAAACAAATTGATTTGTATATAAAAGAATTTATTATGAAATCAATATAAAATAAGCCCGACGCGTTTCGTCTACAATAGCAGACTTTCTCAAGGGCACAATAGGCATAAATAAATTCTATGTAAGGAAGGGGAGAAGAGCTGCACCTCTGGCGCCACTTAGTGGTTCTTTGTGAGAGACTGTGGTGACACAGACTTAATTTGTCAGGGTTATTCAAAGAGATCCGAATGGCTGGAGAAAGGTAACCGAATGCTGATTTTCAGCGTTCGGTTACCTTTCTTGGCCATTCGGCTATCCAGAGAGCAGGCAATTCGCCAAATCCTGGCGAATTGCCTGCACATACGGTGCCTGTTCGGTGCCTGTTCGAGGGCAGTGAATTGCCCTGCCATTCGGTGATTTAATTCGACAGGTTTATTCAGGAGAATCCCATAGGCTTCAATGTTAAAAATATTCCCGTTTTAATTCAATATCTAATAAAGCGCTCATTATAAAATTATGTAGTAAAGAGTCTATTTATAGATTTTTTAGGATATTTTAATCATTTTTTTTTTTTAAAAAAAGGCCGATTTTTTTTATTGTTTTTAACTTTACTTATTTTTTCTGTTACAACCCTTTTTATTATCATTCCCTGGATCTCATATGTAAAGTTCAGATATTTTCGCTCAGTAGTTTCTTTGCAAACAGCGTTTCACTTTTCAAACATTCATGCAAACTGTTTTGCTAATTTATTCACTGCCTTCTTCTGCGGTGTCGGCTTTTTCCGGAGGCTTCGCTGCGAGTGATCGGCTCCTGCTCGGGTTTTTCCGGCGTCTTCGACTGGTTAATCCAGATTAGGGATGAGCTGAACACCCCCGAGTTCGGTTCGCATTCGAACTCAAACTTTTGAAAAATTCGAATTCGAACTTTTCAAAAGTTTGAATTTGAACACAAACACGAACTCAATACAAGTCAATGGGACTCAAAGTTCGATTTTTAGAGTGCCCTCCAAGAGGGCATATATGCTAGATATTTGCCATAAAAGGTGTATGGGGGTCCGGGTAGTGAGCTGGGGGACAGGAAACAAGGGCAAAAAGTTAAAAAAAAGTTTTTAAAGGGACAGTGAGTTTTCCATGAAATATGGGTTAAAAATAAAAACGAAAAATTCCTTTAAATATCGTGCCTAGGAGGTCCCCATAACCTGCCCGTGAAGTGGTGGATTTGTAGGATGTATAGAAATATTTAAAAACAATGTCCGGGTCCAGGTAGTGCCCTGGGGGACAGGAAACAAGGACAAAAAGTTTAAAAAAATAAGTTTTTAACCCCTTCAATGCTGACGACGTGTGGGACACGTCCTCAGTTACTCCCGCTGTATGCTGAGGAGGACGTGTCCCACACGTCATCAGCTTTGCGGGACCCCCGGCAGAGATACTCACCTCTCTGTCCGGGGTCCCATGGCGTTCTGACTTCAGCATCCTCAGACGCTGAAGTCAAGCTCCTTCCAACGTAAATGGCGTCATCGCTCCATGCGCGATGACGTCTTTTCCAGGCGACCCCCGGCAATGCCGGGAGATCGCCTGGAAGGGAGGGGGAGATCCGTTCAGATCCCTCTCCCTCCCGATCGGGAGGTCCCACAAAAAAAGCCAGTCACCGCTTAAAAGGGGAGAGTCTCCCCTTTTAAGCGGTGCCTGGCTTTAACCCCTTAGGCTCCCGGTCGCACTTCGGCGCCGAAGTACGGCCTAGCTACGGTGGGGGCCGACCATCTTGGATGGCGGCTCCACCCCTGGGTCCCCCCTCACTG
The DNA here is from genome assembly GCA_009667805.1 of Leptobrachium leishanense. Lineage (NCBI taxonomy): Eukaryota > Metazoa > Chordata > Amphibia > Anura > Megophryidae > Leptobrachium > Leptobrachium leishanense. The sequence continues at coordinate 415,720,792 of CM019063.1, read as the reverse complement.
CCTGACGTCCTCACACATAGCGTTATGACGTCAGATAGCCGGGGAACCCCTAGCTGCCCGGAATCCCCTGGTGGAGATAGGGGGTTCATTTGAACCCCGATATCTCCAGAACCGTGGCAGCTAGGGGGTCATGGAGGGTGTCAATCGAAAGGCCTGAGCATGGTCTTTGGAATGATACCCAACATGACCAGGTATAAAGTAAAAAAATAAAAATAAAAAACATGTATTTTTTTGTGTGTTATTTTTATTAATGCAGCAATATTGTTCACATTTCAATTATAATGTGAACAATGTTGCTGCACTAATGATTTTTTTTTATGGTGTGCGTTTGCTAAAAATCACATGATTCCCCCCAAAAAATTTAATAAGTCCCCATTTCTAATTTTTGTACAAGCACACCCCATAGAAAATATAACCGCAAATGTTCATGTGATAAATGGTGAAAGAAAACACTTTACACGCTGCAGATGATTAAAAATTCAAGTTTTATTGCATTTTTTGTTATAATATACAGGCAGAACATGACGTAAACATATAAAAATGATATATTATGAATCTGCCGAGTCAGCCGGAAAGAACGATATATAATATGTCTGGGTCGTTTATTAAAATGTGGCTTCAAATCGCATTTAAACATGATGAGCGAAAGCGGTAAAAATTAGCTCAGCACACAGCGGTGAAATGCCTCAGTTTTCCATAAAATAAGGGTTAAAAATAAAAATGAAAAATTCCTTCAAATATCGTGCCTAGGAGGTCCCCATAACCTGCCCGTGAAGTGGCAGATTTGTAGGATGTATGGAAACATCGCCATCACAGACCCACACACGACACCTAGCACTTCCAGTCTGCATACTATGTATCAAATTCATGAGACCAGACTAATTAGAAACACATGTTATTTCCAAACACTAATTAAACACCTGTTTATGCCGTTTGAGAGCACAGGTCATTTAGAGGTTATAATCTTTGCACCTAGACATTAGTTTTCAGTTCAATATCTAATATCTAATATCTGTCTCTCCCATTGTACAGCGCTACTGAACTTGTTGGCGCTGTATAAATACTTGTAATTGTAACTGTAAACAATCCATGTCAATACTGAAAAACTACCTCCACCTGAGATTGCTAGCAAATTATATGGTTATTTGACATTAAATTAAAAAAGTATGTATATGGTTACTTACCTCAATGAATTTTTCCCGCCAATGATACGCTTGGGTCGACGATGCAATAACCTCAAACCGCAAGCAAAAGATGCCATGTCTGTGAATGACATAACACTAGTGATTTTCGATAATAAGTGTTTTTCTTTTTAACTAATGATTCTAGTTAATGAGATAAAAAAGTAAATTAAACCTTTGTATCTATCAACAATTTATGGTACAATGAGCGCTAGGCCTCATTTTAAATTTATTTCTCTATTTGCCCTTCTCGTTTTGTATTTTCTTTAATTTCCTCCGTTTTTTTCTTTTAATTCAGGGCCTGATTAACATAGTGGCTGCTGGAGTGTCAGCTTTAAAAGCATGCGAAAATTAACTGTTTTGTGTACAATGTTAGGGAGCATAGCGCCTAAATTGCAAAATTTCCAATGAAATGGATTCTGTATCCTAGTGAATGGTAGGGATATGGTGCTGTATCCAGCTTCCACCTTTTTATGTGCACAGATCACCAATATGATACCATTGATATAGTGAAAGAACCAAAGCAAGAGTTTTATAGGTCTTGTACATTTTGCATGTACTGTATAAAGTGAGGGTGAGCACTGATAATGCCATATAGCGGGAATGGGCAGATGACATCAGAATTTTTAGAAATAATGGGAGCTTCAACAAATTTGATAGTTGGAGACATGAATATGGAATTCTTTCCAGATCCAGGGACTTCCACATTTTGGAAGCCCTGAACCGAAGAGAAGGAGCAGCCGAGCGTTGAGGGAGAACAGGTGAGTATTTTTAACCCCTTATCACCAGACTGGTTGTGCCTGGTGGGAGGGTGTTATTGCCGGCAGGGCGTAGTAGTACGGTCCACTTCTTGGCTGCTGCGTTGGGCCTCTCCTCTGGCTCGCTTGCACAGCTGGTACGGGTCTTTGGCTGCAGAAGGACGGGCTGAGTTCAGGCCTTCATGCGGCAGCAAAGACACGCGCTTCGCACCAACTTTGGATGGGCCTGTCGAGACCCATAGTCAACAGCGAGGCATGCTATGCCACCCTGCGGGGTTCAGTTCCACTCCCCTCTCAGCGTTAAGAGTTTAATGGACACTCTACTCACCCTGTCCATATTTTGAAAGTTGCCAGGAAGTGAGGTGTGCCACGTTTCTCCTACCTCCTGCCATCTCCCCCGATTTGGTGAAATCGTGGGGTGAAGTGGATGAGTTTCCTCCACCCCACCCAATGTCACCAGCAGCTGGGATTTTTGAATTTCCCAGATGTTAAAGTGATGTCAGCACATAAAAAGCATTCCCACAGCACACATAAACTGTGCAAGTCCCAAAGCGATGAGCAATTAGCAGTTCCTATGCTATGCAAGTTGCTTAGGAGTGCAAATTATGGAGCAAACCTTCAGGGACTTCCGGAATTAGGACAAAAAGTGTGTATAATCACCCAAAAAACTAAAAAAAGTAAAAATTAATTGGGCAGAGTCTGTCAGCAGCCTCTGTCCAATTATTTAATGGCATAAAAAGGAAACTCATTGAAAATAGGGTATCCTTTTTACCTGAAAGAACATGCAGGCTAAAAAAATAATTGTGCAGATGTTTTCAGCAGCATCTGCACAATTATTTAACCCATTAACACTGGGGGCGTATTACCTCGTCGCGGGTGGGTCTGAATACCGCAGGACAGCACAGCACGCCCCTCTGGCTTCTATGGGCTGCCTCTACCCACCAGCGAGCTCGCACTGCACATCATTCGGTGCTGCGGGAAGAGCTAAACTCAAGCCGCCCCCTGCTGTCAATGATGCGTGCAGCACATCAGCAACATAGGCGGGTCAGAGGAGGGGCCAGAGCAGCAGCCGAAGAGTGGGGTGTACCACTACACCCCACAGGCATTTAGACCCACCCGTCGGGCACAAACTGCCTGATGGTAAGGGGTTAAAGTGGAATAAAGGGGTGGGGTAATTTTTTAGTATAGCTTTCCAATAACGAGACAATCTGTATTCTTCTCTGAATAGGTAGGTATTAAGGGAAAATTTGAAGTTTAAACTCTGAAAGGTAGGTGACAGTCTAATAGATTGGGAAGAGAGTTCCACAGTGAGGGTTCAGCTCAGATGTAGCCTGGAAGAAATGAATGGAAGGAGGAGATGACACAGACAGAAGGTCAGAGACCGAGTGCAGCTGGGGTAATATTAGGAATGAGCTGAACGATATAAAATGGTGCAGAGGGCTTTATAAGTAAGTGAAAGAATTTTAAATTTCAATAACAATTCAATATTTAGACAGTTTTTCCAGTAAAATGTAAGAACTAGCCTGAATATTTTCTAAAGGCGTTGTACCATATTCACGCATATTTAAACACAAGAACTTGGCGTCATTTATGAGGGACAGATTGTTATTTTTTTGTTACACTGGTCTCACTTGATGCATTTTCATCATTACTAGACTTTGCTACAATCTAAAGTCTGATTTTTTTTAACACATTTTTTAACCTCATTAACTGTAAAGTACACATGAATAAAATATTTAACCAAAAGTAGTCCCTTGTCTCCTCTTCTCCCCGCGAGGTGTAAACAACTTTTTCATCAGCGTATCTGTTCTTTGCAAAGCCATTTTGTATTCACAGTAATAACAATTCCGCTCTCATCAGTAATGTATTATTCATTTTAATGGCACTTTTTATCTGTTGGTAAAGATGCTTATAAAGGCATATAACAAAGAATAAAACACACTTGTGGAATGAGAAATAAAACCAAAATACTGTAAATTTTGCACCAAACCTATAGCAAGAGATACTGTATGAAGCTACAAATTAATAACCAGTGTGTTTTATGTTGGAAATGCTTTAGTTCATACTTTACAAATAATTGGCTCATAATTAAGTAACACACAGTCATTCATAATCTGTATCATGTGAGCCATCTATTTAACTGCCACAATAAGTGCACAGATGCAGAAGTACAATGATTACGTAAAAGATGGATTAAATATAAGGGAATATTTTATAAAATCACTATAAATGAAACAATGCGAAATGGCACAGTCATTGCATAATTCGAACAAATTGGTCAGATATGAATATGTACTATGTGCTAATTAAAAATCTTATTATTTTATATGACTATAGCTTTGTAATAATTCTCAGGCAGGAAATTATTTCATGAGATAGTGCCCTGTGAAGAGATAATGTTTCTGTCATTTGATATAATTATAAAAATAATCTTTCAAGATTATATACTATTCTGAACATTTATGTACAACTGAGCAGGAAATTGTGATTATGGTATAATTACCACAATTAAAACATCATAATGATACTGCGTTAAAAATAAGTGAATTGTGTATACAGTATATGGTATTTCAGGTAAATACAGTGGCAAGAAAAAGTATGTGAACCCTTTGGGATTACGTTTAGTTTTGCATGAATTGGTCATAAAATGTGCTCTGATCTTCATCTAAGTCACAACAATTTGAAAAACACAGTCTGCATAAGATAATACAACACAAACATTATATGTTTTCATGTGTTTATTGAACATAACATGTAAACATTCACAGTGCAGGGTGGGAAAAAGTATGTGAAACCCTAGCCTAATGACTACCCCAAGAGCTAATTGGAGCCAGGAGTGAGCCAACCTTGAGTCCAATCAGTGTGATATTATTGGATGTGTTACTGAAAACTGTCCTGCCCTTTAAAAACACACACATGCCAGTTTTGGGTTTACTGGTTTCAAGAAGCACTGCCTGATGTGAACCATGCCTCGCAGAAAAGAGCTCTCAGAAGACCTACGATCAAGAATTGTTGACTTGCATGAAGCTGGAAAGGGTTACAAAAGTATCTCCAAAAGCCTTGATGTTCATGTGTCCACGGTAAAATAGGCTGTCTATGTTTTAAAGTGTCCATGTGGGAAAAAGTATGTAGGGCAAACTTCTCGACCTCTGTTCATTAGAATTAATGAGCATCTTTGCAACATAACCAGGGGATACATTAATCATAGTGTCTCTTCCCACTTTAAAGATGTACATGACTGTAATCCTGGAGGATTAATATTTATGGGTATATAAAAAATTAGACGTGATTGGAGAGCGGTAAATATGAATCAAAAGCTCATTAAAACTGAGATGAGGTGGATCTACTGTTTGGATACTCTGGCCCCCAATGGGCTAAATGTTGATTTTGAGGTTTGTCATTTCTTATATGATTAAGATTTTATATTATACAAGATTATATGTATCTCTGATCCTTGGTGATCATCGCTGTCTGTGTTTATTTAGTTATGTACTATTTAAACCATTGTCTTGAGATATGACATGAGATGTATGTAAGGTTGTCTGTCATACAGTCATTTATGTATATTTTCTTGAGTACATAGACTGTGGATAATGGTTTGCGCCACTGATTGAACGAGAGATGAGAGAAAAGACGCTCCCTACGGAACAGAAACGGACATGCGCAGTTTCAGCCTCTCCATGTGAGGTCCGGAAGAGGAAGTGCGTCATCACTTGCCGCCCATGGCGGCAATGCAACGCAGACCGCGGGTTTGGAACGCACGCCAGCAAGACACGCTGATTAGATTGAATGAAGGATACTATAAAGGGACAGCTGCAATACTGAAGGGCATACCGACTGATGAAACTCGCAGGGAAGCAAGAGAAACGCTTCTCGGTTCAGCCCATAGAATTTTCTTCTCTTATTTATATTTTAGTTACGTTTTTTCTGTATTTTATCTTTATTAAAGTTTTTTATAAATCCACTCTCGGAAGATTTCACTTTCTTGAAAAATTACCGGTATGGGGTAGGACCCCTCGTGGAGTTAAAGTGGTCCAAGGCTTATATACTGAGCCGCTCGTAAGGGAGGCTCAGGATCACGTGAGTAATTTGATTTATGGTGATATATATTCCCTATCAGGGTTATCCAAAGAGATTCGAAAAGTCACCGCACGTTCGGGGACTTTTCGTTCTCTTCAATTCGGTTCCTTTTGCCGATCCCATTTCGGTGACCCTGCGGTGTATTCAGCAAGCACCACAGGGTCCCCGAATTGCAGGGAAAGGCCGCCGCAAACCTGACGAAAACTCACCGAATGCACGCTGAAAACAAGCAAAAACATCTGGATTAACCTTCGAAAAACCCGAACAGGAGCCGAACAGGAGCCGAAAAGGAGCCGAATCACACAGAGCCGAAGCAGCTGTGACGTAGACAGAGGGAGGTGAATAAATTAGCAAAACCATTTGTATGAATCTGGGAAAAAGAAACGCTGTTTGCAAAGAAACTACTGAGCGAAAATGTCTGAAATTTTCACAGGAGGTCCAGGGAATGATAATAAAGAGGGCTGTTACAAAAAAATAAGCAAACTGAAAAATAAATAAAAAAAAAATCGGACTTTTAATTTTTTTTTTAAAAAATTCAGAAAAATGCTTAATGTATCCTAAAAAATCTATAAATAAAGAGACTTTTTGCTGCAGAATTTTATAATGAACGGTTTATTAGATATTGAATTAAAATGGGAATATTTTTAACATTGAAGCCTATGGGATTCTCCTGAATAAATTTGCCGAATTAAACCACCGAATGGCAGGGCATTAGGGGAACCTTTCACTGCTGGTTTGTGTTCTCTGAATAGCCGAAGCAGTGCTTTTTCATGGGGATTTCACTGCCCTCGAACAGGGACCGAACAGGCACCGTATGCGCAGGCAATTCGCCAGGATTTGGCGAATTGTCTGCTCTCTGGATAGCCGAATGGCCAGGAAAGGTAACCGAACGCTGATTTTCAGCGTTCGGTTACCTTTCTCAAGCAATTCGGATCTCTTTGGATAACCCTGTGTATGAAAGATTTTGTGCTATGTCTATCTCCATTTCCATTTGAGAGAATTTTCCTGTGACGACAGACTGTTGGTACACGATCAACCAGACCCTGCGAATCGTTTGATGGGACAAAGCCCCCCTTAGAAGCTTATCTGCGTATATCCACGAGCCAGTAGGCTCTCTGTTTGTGAGTGGTTCTATATACAATTTCAAATCTATCATCTGTATGTAACAATATTGCGCGATTATTTTGTATTTTTATATATTCTAGAGTATATTGCTGATTACAACCAATTATCAGATCAACTTGTGGAAGAAAACATCTATTCCATATCCTATTGCGCTCCCAATAAATTTGTTTGAATTTATTTTAGACTTATATGGGTGAGAGACACACCTGGTGGTGAGCTGCACAATTGTGAATAATCGTTTTCAATAGACCAGCTACTATATATTAATTATGGCGCCAAACACTCTTAACACTACAAAGGTGTTTTTCTTCCTTGTAAGGATATCTCTCATGGATCTCAGTGAATGAAAGTATCTAAGAAAAGCTTTAAGTGGTGGGAAATGGTAATCCACTGAAAATGCCGATTGCACGTTAATAATTCAGCAATATTAATACTTTCAATAAACATACTGCATTTTTATTATTTTAAGACCTCTCATATCAATGGTTTATTTTTTTATCTATTATAGATATGTATTGTACTTCTTAGTTTTTTTTGTACTGTAGCTTATGTTGTTGCTAGAACAAGACAATAAGTAAAGGGAAAAAAATGAAAATCAAAGAAACGATACAATATTCATGACAGGACACTTTGACAGTCCACTACTCAACTGTGGATAGAGCTTCACGGAAGTCTGGTTGAAAGAGACCTCAATTTGTCCATATTCATAGAGTTTTGAATCTTTAATTTTGTTTAGATACGGAAGGAGGATTTGTTTCTGCTCTGCTTCAGCAAGTATGTGTCTAGTAACAAAATCCATTTGCTAAACAGTTTATTTTCATTTTCTCTGTTTTCTTGCTGATAAGGAGAATGGGAATTACTTAAGTTTAGCTAGATTCAATATTCCTGTTACTTTGGGCCAGTTTTGAGTTTGCGTCATATGGTTTGCAGTATAATACAGACAGGGTTATTCAAAGAGAATCGAAAAGTCACCGTACGTTGGATGACTTTTGTTCCCTGCACTTCGGGGCGATTCGGCGGTCCTATTTCGCCGACCCTACGGTGTATTCAGCAAGCACCACAGGGCCCCCGTAGTGCAGGAAATACTTGCCGTAAACCCAACGAACACTCGCTGCAAACCCGCCGAACACTCACCGAAACCCGTAGAAAACAGCTGGATTAACCACGGTGAACACGCCGGAGAAACCCGACTAGCCGACGATCAAAGCGCAGAGCAGCCGCCGGAAAAAGCAGACACGCAGACGAACGAGGTGAAAAAAAAAACAAACAGTACGCTTGAAAGTTTGAAATTTGAAACGCTGTTTGTAAAAAAACTACTGAATGAAAATGTCTGACATTTACATATAAGGTCAAATGAATGATAATAAAGAGGTCTGTTACAGAAAAAATAAAAAATGATTTTTTTAAAAAAACAAATGGATTTTTTTCCAAAAAATGCCTAAAAGATCCTAAAAAAATCTAAAAATAAAGAAACTTTTTACTGCAGAATAAAATAATAAACGATTTATTAGATATTGAATTAAAACGGGAATATTTTTAACATTGAAACCTATGGGACTCTCTTGAATAGACCTGTCGAATGAAACCCCCGAACAGCAGGGCATTTCGGCAACTTTTCCCTGCTGTTTTGTGTTCTCTGAATAGACGAAGCATTGCTTCTCTATGAGATTTCACTGCCCTCAAACAGGCACCGTATGTGCAGGCAATTCGCCAACATTTGGCAAACTGCCTGCTCTCTGAATAGCCAAATGGCTAGGAAATGTAACCGTACGCTGAATTTCAGTGTTCGTTTACATTTCGGGGCCAGATCAGCTCTCTTTGAATAACCCTGAGAGTGCCCGGACGAAAGGCATAAAAATTTATATCTCGAAAAAAATTATAAATTTTATACACTTCTGGCATGTGCCTTCATAGAGGGACCCTTGCAATTTGTTATATTTGCCCATTCATACACCAGCTAGTGTTGGCATCTTGACTGAATGCAGACAAGCTTACATTTGAGCTGTACCGTGAGATGCCGGGGGAGATGGATTGTCAGACAAGATGTAACCCCATTGGATTTTTTCCTGTTGAGTTATGTCATAAACATTGTCTGCCAGATTAAGATTCCAATCTTCAATACAATGGAAGCTGTGGTTACAGTTACATTGAACATGCATCAAGCAATGTGGAAAGATTGTTATGAAACAAAAAAAGTATCATACAGCACTAAAGGGTTGGACTAACTCCACATTGCAACGGTACCTGGATAATACCACCTCCAAAAAGAAAGACCAGGAAAGCAAAACGTAATCAGCACATTTGGGATTCATTTAATGTGTCCTTTTCTCCCTCTGCAGTCTGTAATGAACACCTTTGCCAGACTCATACACCTCACCTCCCGCACCTCGTCCCCTTGTCAATCTCTGCACTTACTCCCTGTTTCCTTTAGAATCGAATTCAACATACTGGTGCTCACATACAAAGCTCTCCATAACTGCGCCCCTGCCTACATCTCCTCCCTTATTAACAGGTATATCCCATCTTGAACACTTCACACTGCCAACGATCTGATGCTATCATCTCCCGGTGTCTCTCCCCGTCTCTCCAGTCCTTCAAGAAGTCTCTACAAACACATTATTTTAGAGAAGCCCATCGGCTCACTCCATGATTCCCCACTGTTCATTTTTTGCTCTATATTCCCACATAAACTCCATACACCTCGTTACTTCATACTCTGCCATTTACCCTCACCTAGTGTGTCACCCCTCTTCTCTTAGATTGTAAGCTCTCGTGCAGGGTCCTCTCTCTTACTATTCTGTGTTTATTTACTTATTCATTTACAAAGTATTTTACCAGGAAAGATACATTGAGATTTCTATAGTTTTCAAGTATGTCCTGTGTGTTTAACTTGTGTTTATATTTGTTGCTCTGTCTCACCTATTGTACAGCGCTACAGAACTTGTAACTGTAACTTTTATTCGAGGTCACACTTCATTACACCAGCAGCGTTTCAGCCTCACAATTTTTTTTCTTGGTTGAAAAAAGCTGTGCGGCTGAAACATCTCTGGTGTTTTGCAGAGTGAGCTCCAATAAAAAGACATATTGAAAGTATCCATGTGTGCTGGTACTGTTTTGTTTGCCAAGACTTTGAATATGGATATTTGTTGGATCAGCAAGGGTGCCCACATTAAAAACCATTGAGACAATTATAGCGAGTAAAAAAAATGAATGGCATCTTTCCTCTATAATGGGACAAACCAGAAGTGTATATAATACATACTTTCCAAGATAGAGGATAGAGGCTGTGTTCCTCAGGGTGGATTTTATTTTTTCCAAATATCTAATATTCCACATATCTGCATAGTGGCACAATGGAAAGGATTTATACTTCCCTGTAGTTCCTTGTTAGCACCACCATTGTTGGTCAACTTTCTTCTTTAGCTGTGGGTAAATTACTAACAGCCGCAGCACTAGTATACCCTCACACTGCACAACTTTACCAAAAATGGGAATAAATTATGATCTTCCACGAACATTTTTGCCTCTTCTGCAGGCATCAATAAAAGCTGTGGACTGGCCTAGAAAGGGGTATCCACTGCCTTGCCAAAAAACTGAGACATGTTGCTGTCTTGGCAGGAAAGCCCCAGAAATTTGAGATGGTCCAGTCTAAAGCAGAACAGTTGTTGGTATGCACGTTGACTATACTTTTTAACTTGTTCATGTATTCTTTACTGCTCTACTAGAGTAAATAAAGAAAATGTGATGGCCAGCTAATGTAGGATTTAGATGCAATCACATGAAACCTAACCTCGAATGCTTCAGCTTTGCTGCACAGACCCAGAAAAATTTGAGGTATTGGCTAGTCTAGTGTATTATCAGCTCCTTTCTAAAAATACTATGAAGAGGCTTGTCTCAAGACGTGGAGAATTATGTGGGGCCTATCAGAATTCTACTCTGGAGTCTAAATACTATCAGGGTTATTCAGAGAGCGTGAAAAGCAGGAGAATGACTGGAGAATGAAAAATTCTAGGTCAAAATAGCCAAACCAGAAAAATTCTCCCTTTCATCTCACTTTCCAAATCGACTATTTTGACCTAGAATTTTTCATTCTCCAGTCATTCTCCTTCTTTTCACTGCTCTCTGAATAACCCTGTATGAAATACTAGGTGTATTCCTGACATACATAGATAGTTATAAAAACAAATTTGGCACGTTTAAATTCTGATACTTTTTCTCCAGTAGCTCACATTTTGTAATCCTTATCAAATAATATGAAAATATCCAATAGCGTTTTCCAAAAAAGTAAAACATAGCAGAATGAGAGAGTATGCTACATGATAAATTACTAATAGAATAAACGTTTTTTGTTTGTTCTTCATTGTTACATCAGCAAATGTTAGTCCATACCTTTAATTCCCACATCTGTTTTTTTGCTTAAGTAATCGCAGATCACACCAGCATCTTCACTGTGGCGACAGTTGTGTTTTCCAATATCTTGCTTAATGCAGTCGGCCAAAGACCTCTCATTTCCTGTACACTTCACATTATCTACGTGAATTGGCCCTTTTCCTTCTCCGAAGTACGCCATTGTTCTGGCTTTCGCTGGGCCCCTACAAATATCATTACATACATCATTAGTTATTAAAACATCAACATTCATACTAAACGCTATCCCTCTGAGTGTTAAAGGGAGCACTGAATTGCTTTTACTACACTGTCATTATGGAATGGTATGCCTGAATTGATAGAGTACTGCAACATCAAATATGAAGTGTTAACCTCTTACAAGGACTCAATGGTAAATTATAAAGGTAATGGAAATATATGGTCTATACTAAGGCAGGTAAACAAGTAGAAGCACTAAAGAAAACCCATGCAGGAATAGTGACAGTCAATATCCAGCATCAGAAATAGCGGTAACCCTGGAACATGGATAGAACAAAGGATATTGATTGACTGAGATAGTAAATAAAATTTAACTTTTATTGGAAACTAAGGAACAGAACAACATAAAGACAAACCAAAGAATAGATAAAAAGTCTCTGTGGCTCCAATCAGCGTAATAAATGCCACATAGGGTACTAGGTGCACCTAGATAAGTCTCTCATATGGGATACAAACAGACAAACAACCTAAATTCTGTCAACGCCTATCAAAGTGAAGAAGCAGGCCTTCGTGGGTCTGCACCATAGGTGTAAGGATATAGAGTTACCCAGCACGCAGACAAATCCCAGCAAGGCAAGGAAAACCCTAATCTGAGAAGCTGGTCCTTGATAATGGCCAGGTACTAATCTAAAGAAGGTATACATACTGTACATACATAGAAGTACAGATCAGGGGAGTTATCGTAGTAATAACAAGCCAGAGGTCGGTACACGAGATAAACATATGCCAAGGGTTAAACACAGAAATCACAGTCAAATATACAAGCCAGAAGTCAAACCAGATAATCAAATGCAGGAGCTAGAAGACACGCGCTGAGGGGTAGAATAAACCACGTCAGGGCTCAGAGCACAGTCAGTGACCGATATTTAAAGGCCTAGGTCTCTGCTCAGGTGCAGCATTCAAAGTGGCCTGATTCATAGACTGGCGCCCTCTCTGTTGGGGAGACCGCACTGCAGGGGCACCAGCAGGCATGACAATAGGACAGAGAGAAGCTGCTATAGAGAGAGTTCCCAATAGGATGAGTGCCAAGTGAAATTGCATTAGGTAGAGGAAAGGTTGAGGTCCAAAATCTATGCTGGGAACACTACCAGATTAGAGCCAACCCACCCCAAGATTAACACCAAGCCACAGAGACTAAACAAATATTAAAATTAAAAACATAATCTGCATGGGAGTAAGCACTCCATCACTTGACGCGTTTTGCCATAAACACTGGCGTCCTCAGGAGCATGCAGGAAGTAATGCTCAGTCTGGTAGCATACCAAAAAAATAAGCAGAAACGTTTCTGGTGTTAATCTTGGAAATGGTCTCTCGAGGCTTTCTCTCCTATCCAGTATTCATGGACGAGCTGTGAGAAGCAGATAAATCATCAGGAGGAAAATCCCTGGCCCCGGCTCCCTCCACATCAAGTATTACCGTGCACTGTGTGTATCCTATTTCCAAAGCCACACACATGCTTGACTTCTGTCTTGTAAGGGAACACTCTGCCTACAGATTATCTCAAGTAGAAATCCTGTTCACCTACTTGGCATGTTCCATTTGTCTGAAAGCACTGGAAATGTTTAACGTTGCATGAATCTTGCAGTCACAAATGAACTCTTAGACCCACTATCAGTGCAGGAGAGAGTATACCATCAGGGAACCAGTTACTACCCTCTGGCACAATTTCTCCTGCTGGGTGGATGTCATTGGGAGGACCATCATGCCGAAGGAACAATAGACCAAAATGTGTATGTTGATACACCATAGCATCACTTGCTCCAAATTCCAAGAAACACATTAAAAACTCCTATCCATATTCACCTCAAACAAGGTGATGGATGTTTGCACGGCCAGAATGCTCCGAGAACCCAGTTGACATGGTCAACTTGTGCGAGATGTTTTTGCTGACAGCATGCTCCTACATTTCATGTAGATCTCGATCTGCAAATGCAGCAAAATGCTTACTCGAACCCTATTGGATGCAGCATAAATACGGATACCCATGCACTGCTGGCATAGCGAACTCCAACCTTGAAACAATGGCTCTCCTTTGCACAAGACATTCTCTCAGTGGAGGAAATCACAGCCTCCCACTACAATAGCACCAAATCTTATGTCAGAATTTGACCACAATGGTTCAAATGCACATCAGAGTCTTGAGTGGGCCCCTTGTCCCAGCACTGCACACAGGAAGGGCATGTGCCCAACCCCTGTTTATTTCCCGCTCTTCTCCCTTACCAAGGTCAACATTGTCCCAAGAGCTATCTGGAATACATGATTACATGTTCTAGGCTCCGACTCGCTTAAACAACAACATGTACAGTATAACTGCTTACTGTAAATTTTGTATTTTGTACTTTCGTTTTGTTGCATTTAATTTGGCTGCATGGTCATTGGGTAATAGACTATAACTGTAAGTGTTCACTGCACACACATAAAACTACGTACTTTGGGATGCTACTTTTTTATCTTCCAAGAAATATCATATGACATAATTTAAAAAAAACTGCATGCACACTGCCTAAACCTTTAAAGAGAATATAAAAAATAAATTAAATATTAGCAATTATTTTAAATAATTTATTAAACCAACTTATAAAATAAATCCTTCCCCTTCCTTGATCAATAGATTTTTTTTTATGATTTATTATATCTATAGACTTTACTAGGAAATAAAGTTGAGCCTTTTTATAGGTTTATAAGACAGAGTTATGAAATATGAGTGAATTAGCATAAAAATTGTTTGAAACTGTTCAGAATTCAATGGCTCTGCTATTATGTTAAAAAATCTGTGAAATGAGAGTTCAGTAATACAGCCCCTTGTTAGTCGACACAATTAATTCAATTTAATCACAACAGTTTACATTAAAAGACATAATTACAATGGAACACATTTCTTACTAATTATTTTATTCCCTTTAGACTTTGTGTCTTTCCAACAGCTCAATTGGGACGTATTACCATTTTACCGTGTAATTTCTATACCTCAATGGGTAAGAAAGACTCAAATGACAATCATAATGAGGAAACATTAAATTAATTACAATTATTTCCATTTAATTGCCTTCAGCATAACTAGTGACAGATTGGTACTTAGAATTTATTCCCTAAAAATCATAGCAATGCTTCCAGCTTGCCTATTTTAACCTAAATTTTACCATATGTTTGGCAAATTAGTCACAAGTGTCTGTTAAATGAAAAAGAACATAATTGCCCACTGGAGTCATCATTAATGAAGATATACTTTTCCTAAGATTCATTTTGGTTTATATAAACCAGAAAATCCCCAAATGAATTCAAGGCCACCTAAACCCTAGTCATTCCCTAAATCCAAGTTCTTCAATCCTAGCTCTATGTTCTCCTCACTGACCTAAATGCAAACTTTGACAGTTTTGTTACAAAACACACAAATGCACAGAAAGTTTCTAGTTCCTAATTACAGAAGCATTAAAATGTTCCCCTTAACTCTACCCCTAAACACTTTGTAACTGCTCCAAATGCTTATTTTAAGAACACCTTATCAATAGTCGCTTTACGCCAAGGCTGTGGAATACTATTCTGTAAATGATGTTATTACTGCACTGGGCACAGCACACAGTGTAACAATAAACAATGTTTTTATGAGAACACACAAATTGTTTTGGCCCTATTCCTTTTAGTATTACTACCAGCACTAGCGTTCTCATTTTTCTGTGTTAATGTGACACCTGGGAGTTATAAGTCTATAGGACATAAATCTTTGTCACCAGCTGTCATTTCAGATTGTTAGCAGATCAGATTGTGGTATAATGTTTCTTAATATAACTCATGCAGTAAGGGACTCACTTAGTACTGATAAGGATTGGTAGTAACTCTCTCACTTTCAGCTTGAGTAACCAAAGCTTTGGAAATGTGACAGGGACAGTTTCAGATACCTCGAAAACATCTCAAAATGAAACTTAAAATTTCACTATAATTTCATAAATACTTAAATTTTTTTTTTGAAGAATCTCTGATTCTGGAAACAAAAAAATAGCTTAAAGGGTGACTAGTAGGGATGAGCTGTTCGGTTCGATCAGTTTGGAGTTCGATTCGAACATCGGCAGTTTGAAATTTCGCGAACTTCGAACTTTTTGGAGTGTTCGGTTCGAGTTCGAATTTTTTTTTTTTGAAAAAAGTATAAAAAATGCTTAAAAAATACTAAAAAAATCTAGAAATAAAGAGACTCTTTACTGCAGAATATTATAAGCAACGGTTTATTAGATATTGAATTAAAAACTAATGTCTAGGTGCAAAGATTCTCACCTCCAAATGACCTGTGCTCTCAAACGGCGTAAACAACAGGTGTTTAATTAGTGTTTGGAAATAACATGTGCTTCTAATTAGTCCGGTCTCATGAATGTGATACATTGTATGCAGACTGGGAGTGCTAGGTGTCGTGTGTGGGTCTGTGATGGCGATGTTTCCATACATCCTACAAATCCGCCACTTCACTCGCAGGTTATCGGGACCTCCTAGGCATGATATTTGAAGGAATTTTTTTTATTATTTTTAACCCTTATTTTATGGAAAACTCACTGTTCCTTTAACCCTTTCAATGCGGAGGCATTTCACCGCTGTGTGCTGAGCTAATTTTTACCGCTTTCGCTCATCATGTTTAAATGCGATTTGAAGCCACATTTTATTATACGACCCAGACATATTATATATCGTTCTTTCCGGCAGACTCGGCAGATTCATAATATATCATTTTTATATGTATACGTCATTTTCTGCCTGTATATTATAACAAAAAATGCAATAAAACTTGAATTTTTAATCATCTGCAGCGTGTAAAGTGTCTTTTTCTTCACCTTTTATCACATGAACATTTGCGGTTATATTTTCTATGGGTGCGCTTGTACAAAAATTATAAATGGGGACTTATTAAATTTTTTGGGGGGAATTATGTGATTTTTAGCAAACACACACCATAGAAAAAAATCATTAGTGCAGCATCATTGTTCACATTATAATTGAAATGTGAACAATATTGCTGCATTAATAAAAATAATACACAAAAAAATACATGTTTTCTTTTATTTTCTTATGTGTTTACTTTATGCCTGGTCATGTTGGGTATCATTCGAAAGACCATGCTCAGGCCTTTTGATTGACACCCTCCATGACAACCTAGCTGCCACGGTTCTGGAGATATCGGGGTTCAAATGAACCCCCTATCTCCACCAGGGGATTCCGGGCAGCTAGGGGTTCCCCGGCTATCTGACGTCTTCACGCTATGCGTGAGGATGTCAGGCAGTGAGGGGGGTCCCGGGGGTGGAGCCGCCATCCAAGATGGCGACCTCCACCGGAGCTAGGCCGCACTTCGACGCCGCAAGGCGCCAAAGTGCGACTCGGTGCCTAAGGGGTTAAAGCCAGGCACCACTTAAAAGGGGAGACTCTCCCCTTTTAAGCGGTGCCTGCCTTTTTTTGTGGGACCTCCCAATCGGGAGGGAGAGGGATCCGAACGGATACCCCCCTCCCTTCCAGGCGATCTCCCGGCATTGTCGGGGGTCGCCTGGAAATGACGTCATCGATCATGGCGCGATGACGTCATTTACGTCGGGAGGAGCTTGACTTCAGCGCCTGAGGACGCTGAAGTCAGAATGCCGCGGGACCCCGGACAGAGAGGTGAGTATCTCCGCCGGGGGTCCCACAAAGCTGATGACGTGTGGGACACGTCCTCCTCAGCATACAGCGGGAGTAACTGAGGACGTGTCCCACACGTCGTCAGCAGTGAAGGGGTTAAAAACATCTTTTTTAAAAAACTTTTTGTCTTTGTTTCCTGTCCCCCAGGGCACTACCCGGACCTGGACATTGTTTTTAAATGTTTCTAAACATCCTAGAAATCCGCCACTTCACGGGCAGGTTATGGGGACCTAGGCACGATATTTGAAGGAACTTTTTGTTTTTATTTTTAACCTTTATTTCATGGAAAACTCACTGTCCCTTTAAAAACGTTTTTTTTTTTTTACTTTTTGTCCTTGTTTCCTGTCCCCCAGGGCACTACCCAGACCCCCATACACCTTTTATGGCAAATATCTAGCATATATGCCCTCTTGGAGGGCACTCTAAAAATCGAACTTTGAGTCCCATTCACTTGTATTGAGTTCGAGTTCGAATTCGAACTTTTGAAAAGTTCGAGTTCGAATGCGAACCGAACTCGGGGGTGTTCGGCTCATCCCTAGTGACTAGTTGACCTTATCCAGAATCGGGTAACCTATACTGATATTTCTGGACAGACAAACTAGAAATCCCTCAAAACCCATCTCTTTAGATTAACGTACCACATCACTGATGCAACTCCTCCCTCTGCTCACCTATTCACACATGACTGAAGCTGCTTTTATGGCCCCACCATTCCTGAACCACTGGCACCAATGATCCTGCCGTCCAGTAAAATTCCCATTGTTTTCCTCATCTCCTATGAGCAGGGCCCTCTACACCTAGGGCCCTATTACATTCTCCACGCAAAAACGCATGCTCACCACTTGAATTTTTGCGCGAAGCGTTAACACGTGTAAATCAACGCTGGTATTACAATCCTCGCGCATTTTTTTTTACGAGTTTTTTTCAGCTTTTATGAGTTGCTAAAATTATGCGCGCAAAGACTGTGCATTACAAACTGCGCATAGATTGTAATACCATCCGCGTACCAGCGCACAAATGCATTTGTGCTCACAATGTTAAGTATAGGACGCGTGAAGTACAGTTAGCTTGCACAGCGTTCGCGCAGGTTCACCCGCGGTAGACGTATATGCGCGTTTATTGCGCTGACATTGTAATATGATGTTCAACGCAAAGAGTTTTGCCCCTCGCGTTAATGCGTTTTTGCACGTGCGCAAACTTATGAGCGAAGATTGTAATAAGGCCCCTAGTGTCTCCATCCTATGTCTATTTATCTGTATCTTGTTCCCTTTGGTTATTGTAAAAGTGCTGCGGAAACTCTTGGCACTATATAAATGATGACAATAATAATAATAATAAATCATACAGGGTTATTCAAAGAGCTCCGAATTGCTTGAGAAAGGTAACAGAACGCTGAAAATCAGCGTTCGGTTACCTTTCCTGGCCATTTGGCTATCCAGAGAGCAGGCAATTCGCCAAATCCTGGCGAATTGCCTGCATATACGGTACCTGATCGGTGCCTGTTCGACGGCAGTGAAATCCCCATAAAAAAGCACTGCTTCGGCTATTCAGAGAACACAAACCAGCAGTGAAAGGTTCCCCTAATGCCCTGCCATTCAGTGGTTTAATTCGGCAAGTTTATTCAGGAGAATCCCATAGGCTTCAATGTTAAAAATATTCCCGTTTTAATTCAATATCTAATAAACCATTCATTATAAAATTCTGCAGTAAAGAGTCTCTTTATTTATAGATTTTTTAGGATATTTTAAGCATTTTTCTGAATTTTTATTTTTAAAAGTCTGATTTTTTTTGATTTCTTTTTAAGTTTACTTATTTTTTCTGTAACAGCCCTTTTTATTATCATTCCCTGGACCTCATATGCAAATTTCAGACATTTTCGCTCAGTAGTTTCTTTGCAAACAGCGTTTCACTTTTCACACATTCACACAAACTATTTTGCTAATTTATTCACCGCCTCGTCTGCGGTCTCGGCTGCTTCGGCTGCGGGTGATCGGCTCCTGCTCGGGCTTTTTCCGTGGTTTTCGGCAGGTTAATCCAGATGTTTTTGGGGGTTTTCGGCATGCATTCGGTGGGTTTTGCGGTTAGTTTTCGTCAGGTTTGCGGCAGCTTTTCCCTGCAATTCGGGGACCCTGTGGTTCTTGCTGAATACACCGCAGGGTCACCGAAATGGGATCGGCAAAAGGAACCGAATTGAAGAGAACGAAAAGTCACCGAACGTGCGGTGACTTTTCGAATCTCTTTGGATAACCCTGATAGTTTCCCATTTTTCTTGTCCTCGGGTTCAGGATTTGATTATCCCACCGCTCAAGGGAATGTATAATATGAACCAAGTAACGCATAACACATTGGTTTAAGGAAGAGGAGAAGATATCAGTGCCTACTTGATCCATTGGAGGGTTTCATTTATCCATATGGCCTCCATAGTTAGTAGGGTCATCTGTAGTTTCTGTCTTACTTTCTTATTTCCATTCTTCTTCTCCAGCTCATATAACATTTCAATCATGTTAGAGTTCATTGGATCCACAGCTGTTTTATTTATGTATGAGTGATCAGGCTATGGGTAGTCATTGACTGTTTTCCATTAATGTCGGTCAGCCATGTGTTTGTTAAAAAGCAGTATGCCGACCTGTCAGAGCAAATTTACTTCAGGGCTGTCAACATCTGCTGTGCATTACTGAGCCCATTACTTAATACATATAAGGGCAGGTGAATCTGATCAAGAAAAAAATAGAATGTATTTCCTCCTTGTTTAAACGCTACTGTAACAACCCATATGACTAGATTATAATACAGCGACATCTGTAAACATTTCTGAACATCGGTTATGATAGAATAAGCATGAAACCACAAAATATCAATTATAAATATTTCAGTAACCTGTCAGGCTATTTGATGAATTTATACTTGAATTTCATATATCACTCGCTTATTTTAACACAATGCCTTAACCACATTTTAATTGTGGTTTTATGTTTATTGAACGACTGTTCAAGGCACACAGCATGGCAAACCACTACCTAGAGAGCACTCTTCTTTTCCGATTCATTTCTCCAAACAAGAAACAATGACATCCAAGACCCATTAAGCAGAGAGCCACACATGTCGCATCTGTCACCAGCGATCATGCTTAAATTAGCTACACGTTGTCAGGCTTCAGACATTATGTAATATGACAAATAACGTGCGCATGATCTCATATTATGGCTGGCTGCATTGCAATTAGATTCTTTAATATATTACGTTTTAAAATAGCTCATTTCCAATTGGTAGGCAGGCCTTTAATGTAATTAAGGCTTTTCATTTGTATTTTTTTTAACCTAGCTATGCTTAATGACATTGTTGGCTTGCAGACAGAAAATTTAAGTGTAATGGAATAACGTGGTGTGTATTCTACCAGCACTGAAGGGTTCAGTCGGGGTTTGAATAGATTACAAGATTCAGACAAGTCTTTATTACCAATGTCTACCATATGTTAGCAATAATTATAAGGAGATATTTTATGGAAAATCTATTTACATTCGAGAGATTGCTCGAGAAACGTTTATAGTCCCAGAGAGTGAAAGAATTCAATTTTAGGATTCCGATACTTTATACAGTAAGGGCTCTATTAACTGCTTCGCGCAAAAGCACACGCGCAGTGCAATTTTTTTTGCGCGCAGCGTTAAGCGATAACGCGCGTACATTAACGCTGGTATTAAAATCCAAGTGCATTTTTTCATCCGTCAAAAAATAACGCGCGTAAAAAAGACACGCAAAAACGTGCTCGCATTAACGCTGCGCTCAGAAATCAGTAGGCGGACTGTTTTTTCACGCGATTCAGCCAATCAGAATTAAGAACCACAATTGTCTCCCGTTAAGTTTTTGCGCCTGTCAAAATCAATCTGAGTATATATGCTGCAGCAATAATAAAAAACACGCACAACGTATGAATTTTATTGTTTGGGTATGCGTAGAATGTGTAACTATACGTTGCTGTATTTTTTTTTGGGCTGGTGTGTTTGGTTTCGGCCAGGACGTTCAGATTTGCCATTAACACAAGCTTTTCAAAGACGTTAAAATTCTGCGCCCAAACGTTGTCTGTTAAAATTTGCGCATAGATTGTAATACCATCCGCGTACCAGCGCACAAACGCATTTGCGCTCACAAGGTTAAGTATAGGACGCGCAAAGTACATTACGCTTGTGCAGCGTTTGCACAGGTTCACCCGCGGTAGACGTTAACGCACATTTTTTGTGCGGACATTGTAATACGACTTTCTGCGCAAAGGGTTTTTCCCCATACCGTTAATGTGTTTTTACGCACGCGTTAACGTTTGCGTGCAGAAGTTAATAGAGCCCCAAATCTGCACAAAGAGCAGCGCAGGACTTAAATCCCCTATACTCGTTTTAAATTCAAATTCAGAAAGAAGTTATAGTATATTAGTGGTTTTCACAAAATCAGAATATAAGGAAATATAGAAAACAGTAAGGAATATAATAAAGAACCGGTAATTTTATAGTAAATTATAAAGATTAAAGGGAAAAGTTGTAAAAGTTTGAACAATTAACATGGAAAAAATGGATAGGCTCAGCAGATTACTCAATGTTTAAGTTTAAAGAACTTGATGGCTTATAAATAAATCTAAACCTTAATTTTGTCATTACAAATGAAAATGCACAAACCCAGTATATGGCTACTGGGAATGCAGCAGTCACGATGACAATCAGGTCTGTCAACCTAAGGGGCCTGGCAGCATAAATCTGCTCCCCTGGTACTAGAGTAAGTCAGGTGCGGCCCACTTTCAAATCACATTGCTGGCTCCGTCAGACATCACAAATGAGATGTGATCATGTTGCACGCTGAATCAAACACTAGCCTGGCCAGCTGAGGGGTCCTCCTCAATACCTCAATAGCAATAGGAACTGCGGGGTTTAGGAGGAGCTATGGGGTTTAGGGGAACAGTGGAATTTGGAGGGAAAATATGGAGTTTTTAAGTGGAATTAAGTGTGGGTTAAGGGTAACCATGGGGGTAAAGGAGGGAATTGTGGGTTAAGGGTGGGGACTGTGGGGTTAAGTGGGGAACAGTGAGGTTAAGGGGACTCTTGGGATAATGGTGAATTGTGGGTTCAGAGGAGAACTGTGAGGTTAATCTGGAGCTGTGGGGAAGCTCAAATTCTATATATCTTAGTACACTAAGGGGAGAGAACTCAATCACAAACACTACACCATCACTGCTTCGCAATTTAGAGACATTCACTGGATTAAACATTGTTTCGCAAAGTTTTCCACAATCTAACTAGATAATAAATGATGGGAGTCTAGCTCACAAAATATCATCATATCCTGCCCACGCCTGCCAAAACGCCAATATAACCCACTTTGACAGGTTTTAAGCTAAACATCTAATGATCGTGTACCGCTGGTTTAAAACACTGTTGCTGTAGTACTTATTTTTGGCCACCAGAGGGAGACAAGCGCAATCTAAGAGACACTGGACAATGGGACTACGTTTTCCAGCATGCTTTGCGTCGTCAACAGGAAGTGGGTGGGGAGAAAAGACTTACATCCGGAGCCTCGTGCAGAGGACAGCCAGTGCGCGCCATGGAGTGAACAGAGCAAGACGCACGTGAGACAGACAACGAGCGTGACCAGGCCGGAGCGCAGGTGCGGCCTTGCGGAGCTGGAGATCGGTTCACATTACTTGCCAGAGACCTATTGATCCACTGCTGAGAAGTTTACACAGATACAGAGCTGCTGAAGGACCCTGAGTTAGGAGACCGCGGATGACCTAATGGGAGTGCAGGCGGTGAGCTGAGAATCTTGTGGCAGAAACGGACAAGCAAGACAAGCGGATCCGGTGGCACAGAGTCCCAGTCAAGTCGAGCGGAGAGACGTCCTGGGTCAAGCCGAGCGCAGAGTATCGGGCGGATGGGTGAGAGGCCTTCCCGGCCACAGTAAAAGAATAAAGCACGCTGCAAGTTTTGTCAAAACCTACAGGGCCCCAACGTGACTAGTCGAAGACACATTGAAATCATTCACTGGCCAGTTGAATCTAGTACCCGGGTACCAATACACGCATACACGTACACCTTCTTGGGACACAACCTGTACGGGACTCACATTCCGGCAACGAAGGGGTTACAATTCCTTTTTCTTTTCCGCTGCGCGTTTCTCGCATTACGAACTTCTGTAAATATATATGTATACCGTGCTGCTCTATACATGCCAGTTTATTTGAGATTAGTAAACTATATAACTGATAAAATCCACAACAGTGCTGGTGTATATTTATTCCCTAGTGCGGGGAGACTGACCCGAGGTTTAAATTCAGCGGCTCCTCTGGGAGTGAGCGCTACAATCGCATTTTGGGATTAACTCACCTACAGAGGACAGAATCCCAGCTCCCAGCCATTCAAGGTTAAACAGAATGTGCAAATGGAACACCTGTGGCAGGGGTGGTGCTAGTCAGAGGGTTGTCAGCCCTTTTCATACATACAGTATTTGGTTTTAAAATTTATACAAATATTTATTCAGTCTTAATATTAGGTACCTAAAATATGCAAATAATCTTCTACCATGTGTTTTATTTTACACACGTATTTTCTGTGAGGTCTTTTCCATTGGGTGACTGAAGAGTTTTCTTGAGTCAAAGTTTCCACTGACTTGAACAGGATCCTCAGTTGACCTTTATCCGTTCAAGCTGAAATCTCTGCACATGTAACTTGCAGTGTGTATGTAGCTATATACACTGTGGTGTAACCATTTCATATACACAAACTTGTTATCAAGTTTAAGGACCTGGATTGCCTATATCTAATTTAATGCACTGTGATGAAAGGCATGTGCATAATGCTTGGCATTTGTCACATCTAATGTGAAGGGTGGATGGAAAACAATATAGGGACATAAATATATATCAACTGTGTAATAAATATAGCATCAAGTATTACTGCTACATACGTTTGGGTATTTTAAGGTATCTCACAGTAGTAGTCAAAGACTAAACCTAAAATAATTATTCAAAGTTTCGTAAGATGGGAAACTATGTATATTTTATAATGCCCATATGGAAGTTTGACTAATGTTCAGCGTGTTTTTGTGATGTTTACACAGTCTTTATCATGTTCTCAGTCCTCTGGAAATACTGTGATAACAAAGAAACAAGTTTCATTGAACCATTCATCTTACTTGTATCCAAGCTGTCGACACACAACAGAAGCATCTTTGTCAGTCCATCCATCATCACAGATTGTCCCCCACTGGCCACTGAGGTAAATTTCCACACGTCCCTCTTTCTTTGTCTCTCCATCCATCAATCTCAGAGGAGGACCTGGAAGAATAGTTGTTACCAAAGGACTGTTTACTGTCTTGGTGTTTCTTTAAGAACAAAGGAGGAGTGTACTCAAACCATTGAAATCAAAGACGTAAAGGAAGGAATGATGTGGGCCACATGCTTATTAACCTTTTTTTTTTTTTAGACAATATAGATTTAAGTAAAGAATTTTTCTGCCTAAACACTAACTTTTGCATATTTTAGGTCTTGAATTAAGCAGGAAATTTGGTTCGGCAATCATTTCTGCAGCATAGTTTTACAGGAACATGCCAAAACATATACACATACATTGCAACCAAAAACAGTATAGAGAATTGTGCAAATAATCTGGTTTTTTTTTTTCAAATGGCATCCAAATGGAAAAAAAGGACAAAACCATGCATTCTAGTGCCAGTCTAATGCATCAGTCACAGTGTTTTTTGATAATCCTACATGGACCACTGTTAGGTGCTTCCATATGTTATACAGGTCTGTTTCCTAAACGAATGGGAATCTGGGTGTTGTATAGTAGGATGGATGTGTTGGATATATTCATTAAATTGGAATATTACTGGACACGTGTGCTTGTGAGATTAAACATGGAAAAGTAAAATCGCACTTCACTGACCTATATAATGCGAAAAACAGAGATAATCAATTTTAAAATCTCTCTGGTTCCCCAGATGACTGTGGCATGCCGCAGGTGGAAGGACAGCTGTGAGCAGAGAGACATCCTACAGGACACCCTTCTTATCAATGTGAGTGTTGTCCTGTCTGTCCATGAGGATTTAACTGACAGGCAGCCACTCTCTGCGCGCCGCAACCCCGCCGCCAGCAACATGGTGCCTGCCTAGGGAGAATGACAAACTTTAAAACAGAAATTCCTCAGTTTTTTCCTTTATATAGGTCAGTGAAAAAACCCTGCCCTATATAAACGGATGCATGGCCAATCAAATGGGCAAAAGTTATTTTTCCAATGATGGGTGCACTTTAACTAAGTGATCTTATTCAGTTTGAACAGAAGAATTTAGAGGTCAGGTAATTATTGAATGAGCACTAACATAGTATATTATAGGAGCTCTTGTAAAGAATTGAGTTTTTTTTATCCAATATTTACAGGGATTTCCACTGTACCAGTATACTGCTGCCATTATGGTAGAATCCAACTTTTTACTGATGTCAAAATTAAACTGTTAAGGTGCATATTCAGTTTTTATTAAGGGTATATTTGATCATTTTTAAAAATGAGTATTAAGATTGTGTTGAGCACCATGGTGAGTAGTGATTTAGTTACTGATGGGTCTCTTTACTCAGTGCTGTGTGCCTTCATCTTGAAATAAATATAATGAATCCACTTCTCCCTGCACCTAACCACATCAAAGCATGTCAGGACTGGCATGCATCTCTATTTGTCATGGCCACTGAAGCCCTAAATTTTGGCACAATACAATTCCTCTGCAGTGAAATACACTGACTGGATAAATGCTGGCCAGTGCAAATAATTAAGTTTATTATTAACTCATTTACTCGCGCTTCTTTGGGCCATTCAGGGCAAAACAGCATATCTTTAGGGGAGTGACATGTCATTTTTTTCACTTGAATGTCCCTTTAAAAATAAGACGCCGAGTCTTGACAAAACTGTTGCTAACTAATAAAGGGGTTAGTACAGGGCAGAATAAAATTCTAATCAGATGTGCTCGCCATCATACTCAATAAATGATAGAATAACTTTGAATGTATGCAGACAAAGCACATGTGCTGTTTAATCCTCTGAGGATAAAGGCAATGACCCTACGTTTGCAATTCACATCAGGACCCGGAAAATCTAGGTAATGAAATGGTGAAATGTGAGCAGAGTCTGTTTTCAAAATGCCCTGGTCTATGTCCATATTGTATCTTACAGGAAAACGGTAAAGACGGGACAGATGTTTCAGGTCTTTACAGTTAGTGAGCATGTCTCATTATTCTTAATTTTCTATGGGTAGACTGCCCTAACTTTATCAATCAAACTCGCACATAATTAGAATCTTGAATATTCCCAAAAGAAAGTCTTTTATATGAAGATCAGAAAACTTGTACATGTGCATATGGAATGCACCGAAACATCTGCAATTGCTATCTGTCGCAATGTAATGCATTTTCATTTTAAGGAGACAGCTGTGCGGCTCTGCAAGAAGAAATGCCATCAATTCATCGTCAGCTGCTATAAAAATGGATTACATCTAGTCTTCCCTCCTTAAAGGTAATCTAATTTAGGGAAGAAAACATAGTAAATGTTCCAGCATTATAAGAATGCTGTATATATTTAGAATCTACAGTCTGCTGCAATAACACCATCGTATTCTTCAGGTTAGAACGCAACTAATGAGGGTCACCATACAGCTCAGAACATGTGTGATGAGATGCACTGTATGTCAAAGTTCTGTTTAATATTTATGGTCCAGTATCTACAGTAACAATAGCGACAGGGGCCCATTTGGTGACAGTTTTGGAACTCATTAAGCTTGACGTAATTTGTGGACAGTATAGATCAGTTCCGTGGAGTCAGTCGAGCAGGAAATTGGCAGCCTGTAAATCTCTTGGGTTTGACTGAATGTCAATCATTTTAGACAGTGTTTTTCTTCTGTTGCTATTTCACTTTTACCAACCTTTCCTATTACCTTGGATTTTTCTGTCCTAATACTCTCCAAATTCCAATTACTAGTCCAGCAGCAGCAACGGCAGCACCTAACATAAAATTCACTCTCCCTGGACATTATCTCATTTAATAGTATGGCAACTTGTAATTCAAATGATTTTTAATGTGTTTGCTACTATTTGAATGTGAAAAATATTTGTTATTGTGGCACAAAATACACCACATATATCTTGGTTGCAAAATGGTATACACTTATTGCTATAAATCTCCTAAATAAGTTTTGGTACAACAAAAGGACATTGGATGTCACACAACTGTCAGTCTAAATGTGTGCAATTACAATGTCACACAAGTACAAAACCAAACAATCAGTATTAGAAAGACCAGGGAGCTTTAAGCTTTAAAGCTTTAAAAAGACAAAAGAAATGAAGGTTGTGTTATTAAATAATCATCTCAGCCACTGAACATAGTAGGCCTGATTCCAACGTAGCCGATAACAGTGAGACGCAAATGGAAGACTTTTGAATGAGCCGCTTTCCATTAGCGCCTCTCCATTATCATCTGCATTCCGACCAAGCTGCTTTTTTTGGCAGCCTGAGTCAATATACTTCAGAGTTACAGGTGGGTAACATCAGCGAGGCTGTGCGTCACCACTGTTATCAACTCCAGGAGTCCAAAAGTCTCGACGGAGTCAGGCGCGATCCTGCTCGAGCTCTGAAGGGCTCGCATGAAAGGGGCCAGATTGGGATGGTGGAAGGATTCTTGGCAGAACACTGGAAACTATTTGTTCCCAGTGTTCAGCTCATTCAGAGAGAATAAGCGGTGGATCAAACTGCTATTGTCACCGATGGATCTGAGGTGAAGAAGGGATTTTCTAGTGTTTAAATAAAATCAAAAAAATAAAAACCCATATCTTTGTCACTTTAGGCTAGGGTCAGACGAACGCAGTATTAACGTGTGTTTAGCCGCACTTAATCACGGCCGTGCTAGCAGCAAATGACGTCCAATGCCGGGCAGCATATGAAGAACGGCCGCACGAAAGTGCGGCTGCGCAACGCAAGTGGCAAACAAACGCATTTTTTCGAGAACGTCAAACCGCAAGTATTGATGTACAGAGTGCGCTGCGTCCGCTAGCGGCATGTGTGCGTGATTAGGAGACATCAGACGCTGCTAATGTCCGGCCAACATAACGTTCAGACGCAAAAAGTGTTTTATTGATAACCGTACAAAATCACGGATGAAAATGCTCATCGTATGACCGCTATCGCGTATTCCATGAAAAAATACGTCCATTCATTCGAACGCACTTTTTCACGGACAACGTGAAAAATGCGTTAGTCTGACCCTAGCCATATTTGTGTGCTCAAATTGAAAATGAATGCCTCTAAATAAAGTGCAAGGGGAGATGCCAATCACTACCCTGCAAAGGAGACTGCTCCTGGTGATACAGAGATGACAACATGCAGCAAGGCAAGCCAGCAGCCCATACAAATGGACTATAATGACATTGCCCCTGAGCCGCACAATGAACAGCGGACAAAAGACTATCACCCTAAAGCCTATGGATCGATAGAATGGACTAAAGAGTTTTCAAATGAGCAAATTTGTGCACTGTCTTTGTTAGGAACATTATGGGGGTGAGAGGGGTACAAGAAAAATCATATTGGGAACATTTCCCCAAATGAGGCATTACTGCATTCCCTGAATGCAATGGTGTGTTTGTGTTTTACAGGTTTGTCACTGGTCAACCATTTGGTGTGTCCTAGTTTAGGAGGTCTTTCGTGACCATGATATTCAGTAAAATGTATTATATGTTTATGTCTGAAAATACTGTGATTTTCCAATTCTGGATGTTGCAATAGTTTCTAATAGGAGGGGAACTCACAATAGGTTTTGGGGAGGTATCTAAGGCTAGGGACAGATGAGCGCATTTTCTGCAGCCACCGTCAAAATGTACGTCGATGCGTGCGCACGCATTTTTTCACGGAATACGCTTAAGTGGTCAGACGATGCGCAATTCTGGACGTATTTCATGACGATGGGGTGAAAAGAAGTCTAGGGAAATCCGGCTGTTTGAAC
Source organism: Leptobrachium leishanense (assembly GCA_009667805.1). Lineage (NCBI taxonomy): Eukaryota > Metazoa > Chordata > Amphibia > Anura > Megophryidae > Leptobrachium > Leptobrachium leishanense. The sequence continues at coordinate 415,691,344 of CM019063.1, read as the reverse complement.
GTTATGTTGGCCGCACACTAGCAGCGTCTGACATCTCCTAATCACGCACACACGCTGCTATGCGGCCGCAGCGCACTTTGTACGTCAGTAGCAGCGGTTTCACGTTCTGATAAAAATGCGTTCATTTGCTGGTTGCGTGGTGTCGGCGCACTTTCGTACGCACGTACTGCATATATTGGCCGTCATTGGCCGTTATGTGCTGCTACTGCCGCCGTGATTTAGTGCGCCTGCACGCGCGTTCCGACTGCCCCACTCTGACCCTAGCCTTATAGAAGATTGATTTATGACATAAGTCAAAGGGTGGATTGTAGTGATCGTGGATGAATTGTGTCATAAATCATCATATTTAATTATATATATTGAGTGTTATATCAAAGAGGGAACACTAGGGGCAGTGTGAGGCTTGTTGCCCTGTGTGGCTAGCTGACATCATTAACCCTTTCGCTGCTGAGGCATTTCCCGCCTCTGTGCTGAGGTCATTTTTACCGATTTTGCTCATCATGTTTAAACATGTTTTGAAGGCTTATTTTAGTATATTACCCAGACATATTATATATCGTTCTTTCCGTCAGACTCGGCAGATTAATAATATGTCATTATTATATGTATACGTCATGACCTGTCTGTATATTATAACAAAAAATGCAATAAAATCTGAATTTTCAATAATTTACAACGTGTAAAGTGTATTTTTTTCACATTTTAACATGCGAGCAATTGCGGTTATATTTTGTATGGGGTGCGCTTGTTAAAAAAATTAGAGATGGAGTCTCGTTACATTTTTGTTTGGGGAAAATTATGCGATTTTTAACAAACGCACCGCATCCAAAAATCGTTAGTGCAGCATTATTGTTCACATTTTAATTGAAATGGGAACAATATTGCTGCATTAACGAACCAAAAAAAGAAAAAAAACTTGTTTATTTTTTTTTTCTAATTTGTTTTTTAAATATTTTTTATTTTTTTTATTTTTTATTTAAAAACTTTTTTCATACTCATGTTTGATATTGTTGGAACGACCATGCTCTGGCCGATCCAACAATACCAAACATTAACCCCTAACTGCCACGGATCGGGAGATAGGGGGTTCATTGGAACCCCCTATCTCCACCATTGGTGGCAGTTAGGGGTTAACTCCAGGACTGGCGTCATCGTGCTATGCACGATGACGCCAGTCCTCAGGGGGCATTCCCGGAAGCTTGGCCGACATCCAAGATGTCGGCCAGCTCTGGGAAAGGATCACGAACCGGCGCTTTTCGGCGCCGATTCGTGATCCGGCCCCCATGGGGTTAATGCCAGGTACCATTTGGAAGGGCGCCCCTGAATTAGGTGTCATTGCGCCCCCGCGATGACACCTAATTACTCCGGCGGCGGTTCCGGGTGCTGGGCTGACATCGAGGATGTCAGCCCGCACCGGGGGGGCCAGCGATCATCCGGAACCCGGCCGAACGCTGGCCCCAAAGGGAGGACGCGCTCAGCGCGTCCTCCGCAAGGAACGATACTGCGGGTGGACGCACTGAGCGCATCCTCCGCAGTGAAGTGGTTAAGCCAGCCTACTCTAGAGTGGTTACCTCATATGGTGACTCCCACTGGGATAAAGGTGTATACATTGTTGGTGGGAGGGATGCAACTCTGGTGGGGGGAAACAAGACTCTAGTCCAACCTTGTTTTGATTCAACCAGGAGTTCCAGGAAGAGATCAGCCCTTTTGTGATTTGGCTTGGACCTAGAGAGCACATGGCTTGCCATGTGCTGTGCATTCCTGGATTTGGCAAATGATTGTTTCTCTTGTTGATCCCTTTGTGCATCCCTTTACCTATGCTGAGTATTTGTGCTATTGCAGTGTCCAGGGTTTAGTTTAATAATGTTTTAATGTTTTATCTTTCTGTTTATCCTTTTTATTTTAAAGTAATCCTTTATACCCATTACTGTGTTTGTGTCATCACTAGCTACTCAATCTCACGCTATTGGCTGGTATTTACCTTTATTTTAAAATGATTTTTCTTTACACAAGCGTACTGTTTTTTTTTTCCACCACGTTCGACTGCTTGTTGGGTTTTTCCGGCTGCTACTCTTTGCTGTGATCGACGGCTAGTCGGATTTTTCCGGCGTGTTCGGTGGGGTTTTTGCACGGGTTTCTGTGGGTTTTCGGTGAGTGTTCGGTGAGTGTTTGGCGAGTGTTCTGTAGGTTTGCGGTGGTTGTCCCTGCACTACAGGGGACCCTGCGGTGCTTGCTGAATACACCGCAGGGTCAGCGAACTAGAATCGCTGAATCGCCCCGAAGTGCTGGAAACGAAAGGTCACCGAACGTGCGGTGACTTTTTCGATTCTCTCTGAAAAGCCCTGTTAGTAAATTTCTCTCTCATTTTGCCTCTTATCTTCTTTGTTCACCGTAAGGAATGAGCGTTTCTGCTTTTTCTGGGAAGTGGCGGCTTTGTTATCAGGTTACAGAGTATAGAGACAGAATGCGAAGTTTTAAAACATATAAGATTTGTCCACCTTTAGATTTTTCCTGCTCAAAAGATAAATAATTCCATAATTGGGCAAGACTTCTCAAAGAGTTAAAGGGAATAATGAAGCAGTGGCACATTAAAAATAAATCTTAATTAAAAAAAAATATGTGTGTGGATGTGGGCCAGTGGGACACTACATGAATGTATATCTATATACACTTTAGAATTGGGCTGTCAAACTCCAGCCCCCCAGTTGTTTCTAAAATACAACTCTCATGATTCCCTGGACATCTATTGCATTGAAATAATTCTGTGAATTGTAGGCATCAATATCTTGAGGGCCATGAGTTTGACAACCTGCATTAGAATATACTGTATGTTTCTCTGTTTCAGCTCCAATTGAATTTTGCCTTGTAGCTCTTTCCAAGTGTCGTCGGCACTTGAGCACTTGGTTTTATTAGGAGTTTTCTTGCATTTTATTAACAATTTTTTAATTTCATGTATTTACAAGTAAGATCCACTTGGGCTTAGAGACCCCTTTGACAACACTGGTAAGTGTTTGTTTTTGACGTGTATAAAAATGACCATGCTCCTTGCCCATGATAGGAGTAGTAGTAACTACCATTGTATGTCAGCTAACCCGTCCAAATTATACCGTACCAAATTATTTTAAAGGAGGACCTAGGAAGACACAACTTGAAGTAAGTGATGTCACCACATATTTTGCTGGGATATCCTAACCATAACTCACCTAGAGCTCGCACTGTCTGTATCGTCCTTAGATAACCTCACATGTCATTTAAATGTTGTGGGCCCTATCACTTGCCTGTAGCTAAAACGGGGTTGCTAAGGGGAAAAATATGCTCTTGCAAATCTCCCCTTGGTGTCCCCTTTTCACCTGTACATTATGAGGCAGATGCTGAGTCCAGCAGCCCACCTGGTAGCTGCTGCTAGGCTCCAGGATGCTTGGAGCAGCACTAAAGTGCCGTCGTGGGCATTTTACTACTAACTCATACTACTACATATTTTGAGCATCAACAAATGATACATAGATTGTGAGCAAGTGGGGGGAGGTTGTACCCCTATACACCTGCTCAAAAGCTGCTTTGTGGGTTTGTAGGGCTCTTGGATATAATAAATCAGAAGAAAAAGCAAACACAGCCAAATGACAAAGTCCAGCTGACATTTCTGCACATTCTTTTGACATTACTCCAATAAGGATATGGCGGTTTGACTGTCAATAAAAAAAAACAGAGAACTAGAACAAGTGTATCACAATTCCGTGATGGAACAAAGCTGTACTTTAGCTTTGGGAACAGCTAGATATTATTGTCGGAGGGCTTCCAGGTGTTAATTTCCATGTACCACTGAGTATTTTCAAATGAATATATACAAACAAAGATGGCATTGTCTTCATTTTATGTGGTCAAATCTTGCATTTCTGGTCAATTTTCCAATATAATGAGCAAATTATAAGTCTGTAACTTAGACCAAATGAAATAGGATTTGAATTATGCAGTCCCAAACAATATCATAAGAAACCCAACGTAAACTTCGAGGAAAAGCCTTCTTACACCCAGAAAGTGGAAAGACATTTGATTACTTCTACAAATTAGGAACAATTTATTCCCCAAAATTCTACACACTAACTTTAGTAATATTGAGAGATTTGAGCAGTTTTAGAGTTGTATACTAAAACTTAACCCCTCCTGTATTCCACATCCTATGCCTAGAGTTGCCAGCTGTCCTCTTCAGAAACAGTGACCAATACACAATTGATAGAACATATGTTCTCAGTGAGAAGTTCAAAGGTTTCACAAAGGAATATTTAAACTAGGAGGGGGGGACAAAAGGGTAAAAAACAATCTGCCCGATTGTCCCCAAAACTAAATCGGAGGGTGCAAGCAACATGCGGGGTAAAAAATGACAAGCTCAGAGTCGTGTCTTTAAATGCTCGCAGTTTAGTCAATAAAATCAATGAACTGGAGGCAATGATGGCAGCTGAAAAAGTAGATTTAGTGGCGGTTACTGAGACATGGTTCAGTGAGAAAAATAACTGGGACATAACAATACCGGGGTACTCTTTATATAGAAAAGACAGAGAAGGTAGGAAAGGAGGAGGAGTGGCCCTGTATGTGAAAAACAACATAAAAACGAACCAAATAAAAGTGAGCGAGGTGAACATAGAGTCAGTTTGGGTTACGCTAACATTTGGCAATCATACAGTAGCTCGTGTAGGTGTGATCTATAGACCCCCTGGACAAGTAGAAGAACTAGATAATCTGCTGTTTGAGGAAATAGCCAAAATGGCAATGAAGGGGGAAGTTATTATCATGGGGGACTTTAATCTTCCTGATGTGAACTGGAAAACCAAAATAGCTGGGTGCACCAGGAGTACAAATATTCTAAACTCCCTACTGGGATTATCTCTAACACAAGTAGTTGAGGAGCCGACCCGTAAAGAGGCCATATTGGATTTAATACTCACAAATGGAGGTTTGGTATCAGACGTTGTTGTAGGTGAAAATTTGGGATCTAGTGATCACCAGTCAGTGTGGTTTAATATAACAACAGGGATGGAGCCGCACCACACAAAAACAAAAGTTTTAGACTTTAAAAAAGCAGATTTTTCTAAAATGAGATTTTGTGTGAATGAGTCATTATCAGACTGGAGGAGTTTAAAGGGAGTCCAGGAGAAATGGGATTATTTAAAGGAAGCATTATTGAAGGCCACAGGCAATTGCATTCGGCTTGTTAGCAAAAACAAAAAAGGGAAGAAACCCACTGTGGTACTCTGCAGAAGTGGCCAAAATAGTGAAGGACAAAAAGATAGCATTCAATAATTATAAAAAAACTCAGAGTGAAGAAGATAGGCAAACCTATAAAATTAGGCAGAAAGAGGCAAAGCAATTTATAAGAACTTCCAAAGCACACGCAGAAGAGAAAATAGCTCAGTCAGTAAAAAAGGGGGACAAAACATTTTTTAGATACATAAATGAGAAAAGAAAAGTAAAACAAGGATTAGTTAGATTAAAAACAAAGGAAGGAAGGTATGTAGAAGAGGATAAAAGTCTCGCTGACTGCCTCAATGAATATTTTTGTTCAGTCTTTGCAGAAGAAAAGGAAGGAAAGGGACCTCAGTTAGGAGGAAACACTAACGAGACATTTACATATGAGTTTACAGAGGAGGATGTTCTACAGCAGCTGTCTAAAGTAAAGACAAATAAATCAATGGGGCCTGATGGGATCCACCCTAAATTATTAAAAGAGCTCAGTGGTGTAATAGCAAAACCGTTAACAGATTTATTTAACCAATCCTTGTTAAGGGGAGTCGTCCCAGAAGACTGAAAATTAGCAAATGTTGTGCCCATTTACAAGAAGGGTAGTAGGGAGGAATCGGGGAACTATAGGCCAGTTAGTCTTACGTCAGTAGTGGAGAAATTAATGGAAACCATGTTAAAGGAAAGGATTGTTGAACATCTAAAAACACATAGATTACAGGATCAGAAACAACATGGGTTTACCTCAGGGAGATCATGCCAAACTAATCTTATTGATTTTTTTGATTGGGTAACAAAAATAATAGACATAGGTGGTGCAGTAGACATTGCTTATTTAGATTTCAGTAAGGCTTTTGATACTGTTCCGCTTAGAAGACTTATCAATAAATTGCAATCTTTGATCTTGGATTCCAATATTGTTGAATGGATTAGGCAGTGGCTGAGTGACAGGCAACAGAGGGTTGTGGTAAATGGAGTTTATTCGGCGCAAGGTCTTGTTACCAGTGGGGTACCTCAGGGGTCAGTACTTGGACCCATTCTCTTTAATATTTTTATTAGTGATATTGCAGAAGGTATTAATGGAAAAGTATGTCTTTTTGTTGATGACACAAAGATTTGCAACAGGGTTGATGTTCCTGGAGGGATCAGCCAAATGACAAATGATTTAGGTAAACTAAAAAAATGGTCGGAGCTGTGGCAATTGAGTTTTAATGTGGATAAGTGCAAGATAATGCACCTGGGACGTATAAACCGAAGGGCTGAATATAGAATATTTGATACAGTCCTAACCTCAACATCTGAGGAAAGGGATTTAGGGGTTATTATTTCAGAGGATCTAAGGGTAAGTAGTCAATGTAATAGAGCAGCAGGAAATGCTAGCAGAATGCTTGGTTGTGTAGGGAGAGGTATTAGCAGTAGGAAAAGGGAAGTGCTCATGCCACTGTACAGAGCACTGGTGAGACCTCACTTGGAGTACTGTGTGCAGTACTGGAGACCTTATCTCCAGAATGATATAGACATCTTAGAGAGAGTTCAGAGAAGGGCTACTAAAATGGTGTACGGCTTGAAGGAGAAAAGTTACCAGGAAAGGCTTAATGATCTTAACATGTATAGCTTGGAAAAAAGACGAGACAGAGGAGATATGATAGAAACATTTAAATATGTAAAGGGAATCCACAAGGTAGAGGAAGGGAGTATATTTAAAAGGAAACAAAGTAGCAAAAGAAGAGGACATAGTCTTAGATTAGAGGGGCAAAGGCTTAAAAGTAACATCAGGAAGCATTATTTTACTGAGAGGGTGGTGCAGTGGCGACTCTAGGAACAATATTTAGGGGGGCAAAGAAGATACCACAGTCAAAACTGGGGGGGCACTAATAATTTTCACCACTAAATCATACCACTGAATAAAACTAAGGGCCCTGTCACCTGGTATGAGCTAAAACACCATTGCTAAAGGAAAAATTTAGCTCGAGTCGCTAAAACTTAGTGCCTGACGACCTACTAACAGATCACCTTGTCCGCGGTAGTCCATGAACAAGGTCGTTTGGCGCATGCTAGGAAACCTCTAAGACCCGGGCTGAGACCCAGTGCTAATGCAGTTGTGTACAGGATAGAACTGTTTTTTTTTTCCCAGTGCAGAGTGCTGGGCCATACCTAACCCTGCCCTCACAAGCTTGAATATGAACACATCCAGTGAATAATAGACATGTGCATTCGTTTTAGTACTAAAACGATTTAGTCCGAATTTTGGGATAATTTAGTTTTAGTATGACTCAAGAGATACGAAACTGCTCAGTGCAAAAAACGAAAGAAACTAAAATAAAATGCACTACATTTTAGTTTCAGTCCTTTTTGTGATATTACATTGATGAGTGAAGGAGACGAGTATTGAACGCAACATCGCAAAGCTACAGAAAAGGTTTGTATGTGTAATTCTTCCCGACCCCTACCCGAAAATCTGACAGTGATAGAGCTCCAGCACAGACAGCCAGCACAGGAGAGGAAACCTTTACTTAACCCTTGCATGTCTATGAGGCAGACAAGATGATAAAAGCAGCTGGAGAAGGAAAACATTCAAATAAATCACACTGAAAGCTAATGACAAAGGAGGGCTGGATAGTAAAAACCCCTTTATAACAAGCAGCGCTGGGAGAAGAGAGGGACTTTATAAAACGTGTGTTATCTCCCCTCCTGCTCTGCATAATAGGGGCTTAGGTCTGATACATTTTATATTATCCAGGAGCACTATCCCCCTTTCCTCATCTATAATACACGTTTTATATAAAGTCCCTCTCCTCTCCCAGTGCTGCTTGTTATAAAGTTTTTTACGTCTGATACATTTAGTATCCAGCTCTCACAGTTACTCTGTCATTATGAGCCTTCAGTGTGATTTATTTGAATGTTTTCCCTAGATTTAAAGTGCTTTATTTTATTATAAAAATCAATTTGCACCAGTCATCTCTTCTCTGAGCTTTCAGACAAATTTACGTTAATATTTTCCCTCTCCCCTGCTTTTATATTCCTGTGTCTCCCCTACAGAGATACAAAGTTTAAGTAAAAGTTCCCTCTGCTGTGCTGGATAAGCATTGCATTCTGAAGTTCTGCACCCTCCACATGCCAATGCAGTTAGATGTTCTATACAGAGAGGGACATTAATTAATGCAGGTGGATGTTCTATACATTATACGGAGAGGGGTATTAATTAATGCAACAGGATGTTATCTTCATTATACAGAGAGGGGTATTAATTAATGCAGGAGGATGTTCTATACATTATACGGAGAGGAGGCTTTTTTTTATCCCTTTAAATCCAGAGACTGTGAGCGCTGAGATCGGCTGCTTGTTATATTATCTCTCAGTACAATGTATCAGGCTCAGCTGTTACAGTAACTGACTGTAACAGCGCTCAGAGTTTCAGTAAAACAAGGAAATAATATTGTTCTAACCTCTTATATATACAAATATTATTTACTATTTTTGCTGAAACTCTGAGCACTTTGATGAGCAGCAGTTACTGTAACAGCTTTGCCTGGTACATTGTGCTGAGAGTGAGAGATACTGTAACAAGCAGCGATCTCAGCCCTCTGAGGAGCCACTACAATAGTAATTGTATCTACTGGTTTTCGGATGAATGAAATTAGTTTTCATACTAAAGAACTGAAAACGAATTTCTTTAGCAACTAAATAAATTGCATTTTAGGACTAATCCATTAGTTCAAGACGAAATTTTGTGCTGTGCACATGTCTAGTGAATAACCTCACACCCCTGCATTATTAAAATCCTCCAAGGTGGCCGTATCATCCATGTTTTGATGCACACATATATTAAGGCTGATGGGCATTGCATGATAAATGCCACCCAACACCATGTAGAATCATTACACTGCATTTAATAGATCCAAAAGGAAGGCCAGGTGAGCCACATTAACTTCCCTGCTGCAGCATATAAATAACACATGTTTCAGGGCAAGACTTATGTGTTCCTTTAAACTTGGTCCACACGGTCACCCTAATAATCACCCGCTTACATACTATGAATATCCCCCAGCATAAAATGTTTAAAATTAGGCAATATATTAGAATTAGGATATATGTGGATAAAGGATACATTTATAATAGAGCCGACTGCAACAGCAACGACAATGCGGACCAGATCCATTACTATGGTGTATGGGGCCAAGAGAACACCTGTGCTGCATTCCTTTCAATTGCCTGTTAATTTTGGGCGAGGATCTTTTTTTTCAGTTTTTTTTGGAGCTAGCACCAGGGTTGAGCTGTAGGTAAAATGTTGCAATTAGCTTCCCTCAAAAAATTAGCGCTGGCACCCAGTGATCTGTTGCGCTAGCCATGTTAAGTAAAGGACGCGGAAAGTACAGTAAGCTCGCGCTACAAATCGCTAATAGCGACGCGCTAAGTGATTTTTCCTGTTTGTAGAAGGAGGCAAACGATCTGTTGGTCTAGCGCTTGACTCGTTTAACCTGGCGCTAACGCAAAACCATGCCGACGCAAGGGTTAGCTCCCACCAGGTAATAGTGCCCTAAATAAGTATATATATAAATAAGATTCCAAAACCCCTGATTAATGTGATGCAATGATACCTTGTTATTGTACTAACCTGATACTTAAATTCAATATTTTATTTGCCGCAATTCGGCAGTTTTTGCTGAATGTCTGATTGCTGCTTCAGCGACTCCACATTTAGCAAATTATAGTGACCATTCGCTAAATGGGGAATTCACTATATTTTTGGCGAAATGAATTCCCCGAAATGTGACGAAAAGCAGAGGATCTAAAGATGAATAGACCATTTAGATTCTAACTTCCATAGTGACCCCTAAAATGCCATAAACTCAGGGAAATACAATAAAAATAATAAACAATGTGGCTTTTAGCCTACCCATTAACCCCTAAAATGCCATTAATCAAGGTAAAACATGAAATGAATACACTGTGAGGCATGTAGCCTGCCCATTAACCCCTACAATGCCATTAATCAAGGAAAAAATAAAATGTATACTGTGAGGGATGAAGCCTACCCATTAACCCTTAATATACAACTAAACCAAGGCCAAAACTAACGTAATACACAATGTAATGTATAGTCTGAACAATAACCTCATCACTGCTGAGCCATTTCAACCCTGTGAAAATGTTTAAGTTTAAGTGCCTGTTATTATTTAATGTTTTATGACTTTTACTTCAAACTGATTATGGCCATGTTGGGTATCATTGGAAAGGCCAGAATCTGCCCTAACCAACGACACCTAGATTATACGATGCACAGGGACGGAGCTACAGCGGTCCGAATAAGTGGAGGAAGCTGGATGCTGATTTTTGGTGGGGGGGCACATGGGGGGCAAGCAATAACCTAGGGGGGGCAATTGCTTGCCCCCCTGTAGAGTCACTTATGGGGTGGTGGATACATGAAACAGCCTTCCAGTAGAAGTGGTAGAGGCCAAAACAGTAATTGAATTTAAGCAGGCATGGGATAGGCATAAGGCTATCCTAAACAAAAGATAAATCCAGGTAAAGTATCCATATAATTGGGCAGACTAGATGGGCCGAAAGGTTCTTATCTGCCGACATATTTCTATGTTTCTATGTTTCTATGATAGATGTGTGTTGGATGATACAGATTGAAAAGTAGCTAAGGTAGAGACGGCATTCCTGGGTGTATATATACTAGGCTTGTGCACCAATTTTTTTTTCGGTTCGATTCGGTTCGATTTTTCGGATTTTTAAACTTTTCGATTCGGCTCGTTTCGACCGATTTCGGTTTCGATTCGATTCGGTTCGGCCCGTTTTTCGGGTACATTTTTTTTCGGAATTTCAACCATTTTTCGTATTTTCGTGTCACTGTGCTCGGTTTTTGTATCGACTTTTCGTAATTTCGGAAATTTTCGTTTTTCGGAATTGCACATTTTTCGGGATATCGACCATTTTTCGTATTTTTCGTGTCATTTTGCCCGTTTTTTGTATCGACTTTTCGTTTTTTGGAAAAATTTTCGTTTTTCAGAAAATTTTCGTTTTTACTAAATTTTCGTTTTTCGGAAAATTTTCGTTTTTCGGAAAATTTTCGTTTTTCGGAACATCTGTTCTCCTCGTTTGACACATTTCAAGCCCATTCGAAAAATCCGAAAATATTTCTTTTCGGCTCGGAAAACATTTCGGATCTGAACTTTTCGAATCTAAAATTTTTCGGAAATTCGGCCGCATCCGAAAACACGAATCGGGAAATTTCGTGAAAATTCCGAAATTCCGAAACCCGAAACGCACATCCCTAATATATACAGTATAGGGGGTATTTGGTAGTGTGCATGTATGGGTACAGCAGCAGAATAATTTTTTGGTATGTCTGAGTACAAAGCTTTTTTGTAAACTTGCTGTACGTCTATATAACAGACAATCTGTCCTTAAAATGTTATAAGATTTCAATACATTTTATAAATACTGCCTTCAATATAATTAAAAATTGGGGGGAAATGATCCCAAAAACTTAACAACAACAAGAAACTAATCAACATAAATTTTGTGTTCATTGAGTGCCAACCCCACCAAAGTAAGAACCCACCAAAGCCACCAGATAGTATAGCTGAGACAGCAATAATATTGGTATGACTAATCCTACCTTAAATGCCTGTCAATGCAACATTAATTAATCTCCATTTATTAAGATGGTTAATCACTGTGTGGGTTGAGAGTGAGATGTGGAGATCTTCGATGCTGAAGATTTTGGATGTATGTTAATATAGAGTGGTCATATAGTCAGCTGTTCACAGTAGGTGATACCACCGATTTGCTCGATAGGTAGAAATCAGCACAACACCATCATGCTGTATAATATAAATGTGATGTGACATAAAATATGTAATAGACCCTGGTGGTCATTGGTTACTATTAAGTGATAATATTGTCTGATATTAATGCAAGCAAAACATATATATTTTCCCCTTCATTTATATACGTGTTTCTCTATTTTTATAGTTAAAATAAACCAGAACGTAGGCTTTGTCTTTCCTTCCATTTCTTTAACCGTGTAAAAATGGCTGACGTCCAGCAAGACGATGAATGGTAACATTAAAATGTCATCTATAATATTCTAAGGCTCCCTAGAAACGGCAATATATAATATAATTTATAATTCCCGTGACACCGGTGGTGGCAGCAAAGAAATTCACTACCTACAAAACCTGCGCTAGGATGAACTTGTGCTGGAGAGCTGATAGTTTTATATAAAGACATTTTTTTCTTTTCTTTGTACGACATACTACATTAAATATGATTATTATTTGTGGCTAAATATGTATTAAATTATTATTTACCAGCATGCTTTCCATCTGACACCTGTTATTGTTTTCAAGACTTTGCTAGTAATTTAATTCCTCACTCCCCACTGTAAAGCTCTGCGGAAACCGTGGGTGATACAGAAAAAGTGATGTCAATACAGCATTGTGAAACATGGAGTGTTATAGTATTATATATATACAGTGGTATGTTTTGCAGTTAAAGGGGCTCTCTACAAAAAAAAATGACCCACCCCCTTTTATTTACCCTTAATTAATTGGGCAAATGCAGCTGACAATTATTGTAGGAGAAAATAATCTTCTTGTCTCTCTCAGCGTACTGCTTCATCTTTTCAGCTCAGGGTACCCAAAATTGCCAACACAATATATAGGAAAAAGCTATGTAATTCCGTCTCAAAACATTCTTATGTGGCAGTAGAGTAGAGCGGAAGAGCTGTCCTGTAGGACAGTCCACCCTTCAGTCCCGTTCTGGTATGCATTTGACACCTGTGCTTGAACCCGGGTATTTAGTGGTCTGTACTATCATTTCATGGGATGATCACTCCAATAGACATCACTGCATGAGACATCGCAAGGAAAGTTAATGACAGGTTCACTTTAACCCTTTCGCTGCTGAGGCTTTTCCCGCCCCTGTGCTGAGGTCATTTTTACCGGTTTTGCTCATCATGTTTAAATGCGTTTTGAAGGCTTATTTTAGTATATTACCCAGACATATTATATATCGTTCTTTCCGTCAGACTCGGTAGATTCATAATATGTCATTATTATATGTATACGTTATGTCATGTCTGTATATTATAACAAAAAATGCAATAAAATATGTATTTTCAATAATTTACAATGTGTAAAGTGTTTTTTTTCACATTTTAACATGCGAGCAATTGCGGTTATATTTTGTATGGGATGCGCTTGTTAAAAAAATTAGAGATGGGGTCTCGTTACATTTTGTTTTGGGGAAAATTACACTATTTTTAACAAACGCACCGCATACAAAAATCGTTAGTGCAGCATCATTGTTCACATTACAATTGAAATGGGAACAATATTGCTGCATTAACAAACCAAAAAAAAAAAAAAAGTGTTTATTTTTTTTTTTAATTTTTTTTTTTTTTGACAACATTTTTCACAGTAGTGTTTGGTATCGTTGGAACGGCCATGCTCTGGCCGATCCAACCATACCAAACTTTAACCCCTAACTGCCACGGATCGGGAGATAGGGAGTTCATTGGAACTCCCTATCTCCACAGTTGGTGGCAGTTAGGGGTTAAGTCCAGGACTGGCGTCATCGTGCTACGCACGATGACGCCAGTCCTCAGGGGGAGTTCCCGGAGGCTTGGCCGACATCCAAGATGTCGGCCAGCTCCGGGAAAGGATCGCGAACCGGCGCTTTTCAGCGCCGATTCGCGATCCAGCTCCCCAGGGGTTAATGCCAGGCACCATTTGGAAGGGCAGGCTGTGCCCTTCCAAATGATGCCTGGGTTAACCCCCGCAGAGCCGCCGATCGGGAGGGAGAGAGGTCCGAAGGACCTCCCCCCCTCCCTTTCAGGCGCCTCCTCCGCACATGCGGGGGGGGCGCCTGAATTAGGTGTCATCGCGCTGCCGCGATGACACCTAATTCCGGCGGCTGCTGTTCCGGATGCCGGGCTGACATCCAGGATGTCAGCCCGCACCGGAGGGGCCAGCGATCGGCCGGAACCCGGCCGAACGCTGACCCCAATGGGAGGACGCGCTCAGCGCGTCCTCCGCACACCAGCGGGAATGCTGAGGACGCGCTGAGCGCGTCCTCAGCATTGAAGTGGTTATTTTACATGGGAAAGTTTCTGAAGCCTCACGTTGCCACATGATTAATAGATAGCAGGTAGCCACCGATTTGGATTTACTTTTGATGACCAGGGCCCCAGGACATGAATATGAATTGTTGGTGTTAGAACAAAGTCTTGGGGCTCTATTACATTCTTAGCGAAAATTTTATTGCATGTGCAAAAACGCATTAACGTGAGGGGCAAAACCCTTTGCGCTGAACATCGTATTACAACGTCCGTGCAAAAAATGCGTGTTAATGTCTAACGCGGGTGGACCTGCGCGAACCCTGCACGAGCGTACTGTACTGCGCGCGTCCTATACTTAACATTGTGAGCGCAATGCGTTTGTGTGCTAGTGCGCGGATGCTTTACAATCTATGCGCAGTTTTTAACACATAGCGTTTGCGTGCATAATTTTAACGTCTTTTAAAATCTGGTGTTAATGGCAAATCTGAACGTCCTGGCCGAACCCAAATACAAAATACAGCCCAAAAATAAAAATACAGCACAGTATAGTTACACATTCTACACATACTCAAACAATAAAATTGAGAGGTTGTGCGTGTTTTTATTATTGCTGCAGCATATATACTCAGATTGATTTTGGCAGGCGCAAAAACTTAACGGGAGACAATTGTGGTTCTTAATTCTGATTGGCTGAATCGTGTGAAAAAACAGGTCCGCACACCAATTTCTGCGCGCAACGTTAATGTGCGTGCGTTTTTGCGCGTCCGTTTTACGCACACAATTTTTTGACGGAGAAAAAATGAGTGCGGATTGTAATACCAGCGTTAATTTACACACGTTAATGTTTAACACTTTGCGCACAAATTAACGCGCTGTGCGAGCTTTTTTGCGCAAAGGATGTAATAGAGCCCTTTATGTGTAGTGTGCTGCATATGTTACCCCAAGGCAGATATCCACATATAGAGATGTCAAGCATGGGGCCACCTAATGTCTGTTTACACAGTTGTACATGCAAGATATTACTAGTATTACGCATCTCACCTTTCATGCCTGCCACTACAACATTTACTCATCTCCACTAGTCACAAAGATAGTGCGTCACTGCATGGGCTGATAGTGACAGGTTTCAGATGCCTCAAAATAGAGTGGTCATATAGTCAGCAATGTAGTGGGCGATGCGACTGCTTTGATCAATAGGTCCAATTCCTCATAAAACCATCATGCTAATGTGTAATACACTCTTGTGGACATTGGGAATTATAAAGGAACTGGGAATATTTTCTCTAATCCATTCATGACAAATATACATATTTTTGCTGTGGTGTCTTAATCCTCCAGTGCTCATAAAATACGTACAACTAAAAAGAGTAATAATGACACTTATGGCCCATGATTTAATTGAAAATGGGTGGTTGGCCCAATGCCCAGTGGCAGTGGGACAGAAAAAAAATAGAAGGGAGTTTGGGGTTCATGTAACTGTGGTTCAATGGAGGTTATGGAGGGGACAATGATTGTGAGGGGTGGTATAGGGAAACATGGGTAAGGGAGTGGGACAGAGTCAAAATGAGTTGTGTAAGGTAAGCAGCAGAGACACAATTGCCTAAGCATAAATGAGAGTGCATGTGGGGGAAAGGGATGGAAAAGAGGCATGATGGGGAGAGAGTGGGATTGGGAAATGGCACTTGATATCCAGAGGCATAAGACGTAGCTGAGCTCCACCATAATCTTCACATGCAGTTCATAAAGCCCTTAGGCTAGGGTCAGACGAACGCAGTTTTAACGTGCGTTTAGCCGCACAAAATCACGGCCGTGCTAGCAGCAAATGACGTCCAATGCCGGGGAACACACGAAGTACGGCCGCACGAAAGTTCGTCCACGCAACGCAAGTGGCAAACGAACGCATTTTTTCGAGAACGTCAAACCGCTACTACTGACGTACAGAGTGCGCTGCGGCCGCATAGCGGCGTGTTTGCGTGATTGGGAGACTTCAGACGCTGCTAATGTCCGGCCAACATAACGTCCAGACGCAAAAAGTGTTTTATTGTTGATCCGTACAAAATCACGGACGAAAAGGCGCATCGTATGACCGCTATCGCGTATTCCGTGAAAAAATATGTCCGTTCGTTCGACCGCACTTTTCCACGGTCGACGCGAAAAATGCGTTCGTCTGACCCTAGCCTTACCTGGCACAACTTTAAGAAATTTTCGATATTTTGGACGTTGCCAATAAAAAAGCTGTAATATAATTCCTTGATAAACTTTACTTTCATGATAATGCATATTTTATAAATTAGGTTAAAACTTAATATTAATAATGTTAATATTGTACCTGTGAGAAGCCGATGGTTATCAGTGTCAGGGTGGCAGGTGACGTGCACATCTTCCTGGTGACTGCAGTCATTCTTCCCCCAGTCTTTCTTGGAGCACTGGATTAATGATAATTCCTTTCCTGTGCAGCTGACATCATCCAGCCAGATGACTCCAGTGCTTTCCTCAAAGCGGTTTTCTAAGGCATTCTTTCCATACCTAAAATTATTATGGAAAATGCAAAATTCAGTTCAAAATTTTACTTTCACGTTAATAATTATAACCACGCGCTTAACGCTGTAAAATGTTACTACTGTTATTCTTTCAGAAATAAGTACACTATCAGGGTAAATCAAAGAGAATCGAAAAGTCACCGCACGTTCGGTGACTTTTCGTTCTCTTCAACTCGGTTCGTTTTGATGAACCCATTTCGGCGACCCTGCGGTGTATTCAGCAAGCACCACAGGGTCCCTGAATTGCAGGGAAAAGCTGCCGCAAACCTGACGAAAACTAACCGCAAAACCTGGCGAATGCACGACGAAAACCCGCAAAAACATCTGGATTAACCCAACGAAAACGCCAGAATAACCCGAACAGGAGCCGATCACACGCAGCGAAGCTGCCGGAAAAAGTCGACACCGCAGACGAAGGCAGTGAATAAATTAGAAAAACAGTTTGCATGAATGTTTGAAAAGTGAAACGCTGTTTGCAAAGAAACTACTGAGCGAAAATGTCTGAAATTTACATATGAGGTCCAGGGAATAATAAAAAGGGCTGTTACAGAAAAAATAAGTAAACTTAAAAAGAAAAAAAAAAAATCTGATTTTTTAAAAAAATAAATCCTGAAAAATGATTAAAATATCCGAAAAAATCTATAAATAAAGAGACTCTTTACTGCAGAATTCTATAATGAACGGTTTATTAGATATTGAATTAAAACAGGAATATTTTTAACATTGAAGGCTACGGGATTCGCCTGAATAAATCTGCCGCATGAAATCACCGAATGGCAGGGCATTTCGGGAACCTTTCACTGCTGGTTTGTGTTCTCTGAATAGTCGAAGCAGTGCTTTTTCATGGGGATTTCACTGCCCTCGAACAGGCACTGAACAGGCACGTGCAGGCAATTCACCAGGATTTGGCGTATTGCTTGCTCTCTGAATAGCAGCTTGGCCAAGAAAGGTAACCGAACGCTGATTTTCAGCGTTCGGCTACCTTTCTCCAGCCATAACTCTTTGAATTGCCCTGTTTGTCTACTTTCCATTCTGGTTGTTTCACCATTATTAGCAAGCCAGGGGAAAGTACTTTGGTGATTTTAACTCCTTCACTGCAGACTTTCAGGGTAATTCAAAGAGATCCGAATGGCTGGAGAAAGGTAACAACCAGAATGGAAAGTAGACAAACAGGGCAATTCAAAGAGTTATGGCTGTAGAAAGGTAGCCGAACGCTGAAAATCAGCGTTCGGTTACCTTTCTTGGCCAAGCGGCTATTCAGAGAGCAGGCAATACGCCAAATCCTGGCGAATTGCCTGCACATACGGTGCCTGTTCGGTGCCTGTTCGAGGGCAGTGAAATCCCCATGAAAGGCACTGCTTCGGCTATTCAGAGAACACAAATCAGAAGTGAAAGGTTCCCGAAATGCCCTGCCATTCGGGGGTTTAATTCGGCAAGTTTATTCAGGCGAATCCCGTAGGCTTCAATGTTAAAAATATTCCCGTTTTAATTCAATATCTAATAAACCGTTCATTATAAAATTCTGCAGCAAAGAGTCTCTTTATTTATAGATTTTTTAGGATATTTTAAGCATATTTCTGTTTTTTGTTTTTTTTTAAGTTTACTTACTTTATCTGTAACAGCCCTTTTTATTATCATTTATTGGACCTCATATGTAAATTTCAGACATTTTCGCTCAGTAGTTTCTTTGCAAACAGCGTTTCACTTTTCAAATATTCAAGCAAACTGTTTTGCTAATTTATTCACTCCATTCATCTGCGGTGTCGGCTTTTTACGACGGCTTCGCTGCGTGTGATCGGCTCCTGCTCGGGTTTTTCCGGCGTTTTCGGCGGGTTAATCGAGATGTTTTTGCACTTTTTCGGTGTGCATTCGCCGGGTTTTGCGGTTAGTTTTCGTCGGATTTGCGGTGGCCTTTCCTTGCAATTTGGGGACCCTGTGGTGCGTTCTGAATACACCACAGGGTCGCCGAAATGGGATCGGCAAAACGAACCAAATTGAAGAGAACGAAAAGTCACCGAACGTGCGGTGACTTTTCGATTCTCTTTGAATTACCCTGTATGTGCTTGGAACTTTCTCCACTTTCCTGCTAGGATACGGAGGGCGTGCCCAGCAAGTCATCACACCTCCCTGCTCTCACAAACCTCATTGCGCATAGGCCCGTACATGTCCAAGAACTTTACCCAAGAACAGCCTCCCCCAGTGGCGACTCTAGGAACAATATTTAGGGGGGGCACAGAAGATACCGCAGTCAAAACTGGGGGGGCACTAATAATTTTCACCACTAAATCATATCACTGAATAAAACTAAGGGCCCAATCACCTGTGTGAGCTAAAACACCATCGCTAAAGGAAACATTTAGCGGGAGTTGCTAAAACATAGTGCCTGACGACCCACGAACAGATCACTTTGTCTGCAGTAGTCCATGAACAAGGTCGTTTAGCGCACGCTAGGAAAACTCTAAGACCCGGGCTGAGACCCAGCGCTAATGCGGTTGTGTACAGGATAGAACGTTTTTTTTTTTCCAGTGCAGAGTGCCGGGCCATACCTATCCCCCGCCCTCACAGCTTGAATATGAACACATCCAGTGAATAACCTCACACCCCTGCATTATTAAAATCATCCAAGGTGGCCGTATCATCCATGGTTTGATGCACACATATATTAAGGCTGATGGGCATTGCATGATAAATGCCACCCAACAGCAGGTAGAATCATTACACTGCATTTAATAGATCCAAAAGGAAGGCCAGGTGAGCGACAAAAATTTCCCTGCTGCAGCATATAAATAATACATGTTTCAGGGCAAGACTTATTCACATGTCCCTTTAAACATGGTCCACACAGTCACCCTAATAATCAACCGCTTCCATACTATGAATAACCCCCAGCATAAAATGTTTAAAATTAGGCAATATATTAGAATTAGGATATATGTGGATAAAGGATACTTTTATAATAGAGCCGACTGCAACAGCAACGACAATGCGGACCAGATCCATTGCTATAGTGTATGGGGCCAAGTGAACACCTGTGCTGCATTCCTTTCAATTGCCTGTTAATTTTGGGCGAAGATCTGTTTTTTTTGGAGTTAGCACCAGGGTTAAGCAGTAGGTAAAATGATGCAATTCGTTTCCCTCAAAAAATTAGCGCTGGCACCAACTGATCTGCTAGCTGCAAAAGCGCTAGAGATCTCTAACGCTCCCCATGTTAAGTAAAGGACGCGGAAAGTACAGTAAGCTTGAGCTACAAATCGCTAATAGCAATGCGCTAAGTGATTTTTCCCGTTTGTAGCGGGAGGCAAAAGATCTGTTGGTCAGGCGCTAGACTCGATTAACCTGGCGCTAACGCAAAACCATGCCGACGCAAGGGTTAACTCACACCAGGTAATAGTGCCTTGAATAAGTATATATAAATAAGATTCCAAAAGCCCAGAGTAATGTGATGCAATGAGTAATGTGACGCAATGAGTAATGTGATGTAATGATGCCTTTTTATTGTACTAACATGATACTTTATTTGCCGCAGTTCGGCAGTTTTCGCTGAATGTCTGATTGCTCCTTCAGCAACTCCACTTTTAGCAAATTACAGTGACCATTCGCTAAATAGGGAATTCACTTTATTTTCGGCGAAATAAATTCCCCGAAATGTGACAAAAAGCAGAGGATCTAAAGATGATTAGACCCTTTAGATTCTAACTTCCATAATAACCCCTGAAATGCCATAAACCCAGGGAAATACAATAAAAATAATAAACAATGTGGCATTTAGCCTACTCATTAACCCCTAAAATGCCATTGATCAAGGTAAAACATGAAATGAATACACTGTGAGGCATATAGCTAACACATTAACCCCTAAAATGCCATCATTGATTTACATGCCAACTGATGAAGCGAGTGCATCGCGAAACGCGTATTGGTGTTTGTCTATTTATTGTTTTATGGAATAAATTTTAAATTTTAATAAATTTTAATTTTGTTCATCGATATCCTGCAACCTTATTTTTTCATTTGGAGCAACATCATCGGACAGAGGAGGAAAAGGGGAGCCCGATATCTCCTAAAAATATCGGTTGTGAGATACATCTAGTGTCTGATTTATGACACCTCCAAATGTGAGTTGAACTATTATATTTTGGGGACTTGGATGTGTTTTTATGGATCACACTATGTTTCTCATTTCTATCCCCATATATCTTGAGAATTGAGGACTGCATAAAAGAAAGCAATTAACTGCTTAAAGAAGATCCTCGACCAAGATTTTAGGGGGAGAAAAGGAAAGGAAAAAAAGAGGGAAGCGCGGACTGTCACCACATTTTTCCAACATTAACCCCTAAAATGCCATTAATCAAGGAAAAAATAAAATGTATAATGTGAAGGATGAAGCCTACCCATTAACCCTTAATATACAACTAAACCAAGGCAAAAACTAATGTAATACACCATGTAATGTATAGTCTGAACATTAACCACTTCACTGCTGAGACATTTCAACCCTGTGAAAATGCTTAAGTTTAAGTGCCTGTTATTATTTAATGTTTTTGACTTTTATTTCAAACGGAATATGGTCATGTTGGGTATCATTGGAAAGGCCAGAATCTGCTCTTTCCAATGACATCTAGATCGTCCATATACGATGCACAGGGACGGAGATACACTGGTCCGAAGAAGTGTGGTAAGCTGGAAGCTGATTTTTGGTGGGGGGGCACATGGGGGGGAAAGGAATAACCTAGGGGGGGCAATTGCCCCCCTTGCCCCCCTGTAGAGTCGCCTATGGCCTCCCCCTTTGTCCAGCAGGGTATTTCCTATGGAGGAGACCCCTTTGGACCCCTGTATCTCCAGGACCATAACAGGTAGAGGCTCCTGTCAGGTATCATTGGAAAGGCCAGATCATGACCAGGTTTTATGTAAAAACAAAAAAACTAAATAAATAAAATTAAAATGTCTTAATGTTCCTCTATTTTTTTTGTAATGCAACACTATTGTTCACTTTTCAATTATAAAGTGAAAAATTATGCTGCACTAATTCATCTTCTCATTTCACACAATGCGAGCAAGTGTGGAGGTGATGGCACAATGCAATATTACGCATTGTTTCATCGAAAATCTAAACTGCCACACTGCTGCAAGGAGGTATTTTGGAACCCTGCATTTCTGATTTTTACACCGCACATGGGTAAGGCTAGGGTCAGACGAAAGCATTTTTACCCCGCGAACGTGAAAAAGTGCGTCCGAACGCATTGACGTATTATTTCACGGAATGCGCAAAAACGGTCAGACGACGCGCATTTTCGGGCGTGATTTTGTACGGATCATCAATAAAACGTTTTTTGCGTCTGGACGTTATGTAGGCTGGACATTAGCAGTGTCTGACATCTCCTAATCACGCAAACACGCCGCTATGCCGCAGCTGCGCACTCAGTACGTCAGTACTAGCGGTTCAGCGTTCTCAAAAAAATGCGTTCAAATTCCACTTGCGTTGCACGGCCGGACTTTTGTGCGGCCGTACATCGTATGTTGGCCGTCATTGCCCGTCATCTGCTGCTAGTGCTGCCGTAATTATGTGCGCCAGAACGCACGTTAAAAGTGCGCTGGTCTGACCCCAGCCTTAGTGAGGTGTCACTGGAAAAGTCAGAGTCTGGCCTTACCAACTATACCAAATATGAACATGTAATGTGTAAAAATAATAATAATTAAATGCTAAGTTTACTTTTGTCTTAGTTCTAAGGCTGCGGCATAAAGCGGTTTTACTTTTAAAGCAAACAATGCCACTGCACTAATTCACCTCATTCCCCATGCCGGGAGCAAATGTGGAGGTCATGGTGCAATGAGTTATTACGTACTGGCTCATCTAATACGCAAGCCATTGCACCACTGCATCTCCATTCTTTACACCCCACAAAGTCAATCTAGGTGTCACTGGATAGGTCAGAGTCTGACCTTTCTAATGATACCAAACATGGCCAGTAAAGAAAAGTTTTATTTATTTATTTTGTTCCAAAGCAATGGCAATGTCCATTTGTCACATATAAAATTAGCAATACCATTGCCATAACTCACCTTCTCATTTCCCATGCCGGGAGCTAGTTCAGTGTTTTACACATAGTCATATTATTCATAAAACACAATACAAAGTACAAGCAAAAAATTTATTTTTTATTTCTGTTATAGTCAAAATTGTGTATTCTCTCAGAAGAATGCTGTAACAATTTCCAATTTCTATTTTTTGAGTGGTCTGTAGTATATATAACCACAAGGGTTTGGATGCTAAAATATTTTTACAAGCTGTAAATGAATGAAATCTGAATGGAAATTTAAATTTTTTGTTATAACATTCTGACAGGACATGACGAATAATCATAATAATGATATATATTATGACTATGTCAAGTCTGCTGAAAAAAGGATATATAATTTGTCTGATTTCTATTGAACTCTGAATAGAATAGAGATGAAAACAGCAAGAAAAGCTAATGGAAACTATCAGGGTTATTCAGAAAAAGGTGAAAATCGGCAGAAGTGGCTGGAGAAGAGAACAATCTAGACCAAATAGCCGATTTTAAAAGTGAGATAAATTTTTGACCTAGAATTTTCACTTCTCCAGTCATTCTCCTGAGTTTCACCTTTCTTTGAATAGACATGTAAGGTGAACTCTATGTTAAATAACTTCTAAAGAAATGACGAAGAAAACCCCAATGAAAACTAGACAACAGGGTTATTCAGAGTAAGGTGAAACTCTGGAGAACTTTTGGAGAAGCAAACATTATTGGTCAAAATAGCCAAACCAGATAAATTCTCCCATTTATCTCACTTTCCAAATCAGCTATTTTGACCTAGAATTTTCACTTCTCCAGTCATTCTCCTGGTTTTCACCTCTCTCTGAATAACCCTGCAAGAGCAACACTAGACAACTTTGACAGAAACAAACAGCAAAAATTATGGAGAACATTTCTCGAAATAGAGAGTTTCCGTTCGTTTCACTGTCCTCCTCGCTCCATTGTATTTATGGGATGTAAAACCACAATTTGTTCAATGAAAAAAGAGTGAGTTTGAGTTTCAGCTGCAAAAAGTTTGCGTGCACTTCCACTCTCCCCTGCAGTGATAAATTCACATAGTGCATAATAGCAAATTGTGAACCACTGCAATATGAATATTTGAAGTCAATTCCTATGAGCCTAATGAGTTGTGCAGAAAGGGATTAGGCCACATACTCAAAGAACCTTGACATTAATTACAGCTGTATTTTATTGCATAAAAGCAGTAGGATGATGAATCTAGTTGGAAATATCTAATGCAGTCTCTGTTGACAGCAGCCATCTACTACATCTGTTACTCAGATTACATGTGTGCAAATGAATTGTGTTTTGTTGTTTTTTTTTTTACTTAAATATAGAGTCTGGCGCAATTCATAAATATATATGGAAAAAGAAAAAAGAAGCAATCTTTACAACTAACAAGTAGTGAAAGTGTCGAGACATCACCTCGTAATTTGTATTCACTTGGTACATTTTGGCAGCACCATTATTTCACGTTCCACTCGAGAACGTCTGGAAGTGTTTATGGGCTTATTCATATACATCTGATCTTTTCTCTACTAATTTCACTAAAGCTCCTTCATGTCCAGATGTGGAAATCGTAAAGCATGTGAAATCCTGTCATCCATGTAGTCCCATCCCTCTGCGTGTTTGTAGTCATTCTGCTGCAAATGATTAAAGTGTACATTCTTATGTTTCTCCATGAGCACTCCTTGGTCTGTAATTTCTTTCTGTCAATAATCTTTTTTGCAGCATAAAGTATTGCTGGATAAGGAAATTCCAGCACATGGACTTTACGTTCTACTTTGTACAAAGCGTATCATGAGTATAGGGATTATTCACAGAACACAGAAATGTCGCCGACATTTCGGTGCTGTGTTGTTCTCCACACTTCGGGGAATCAAATTTGCCCACCCTGCGGTGAATTCTTCATTCACCGCAGGGTCCCCGGAGTGCGGGTAAAAGCCGCTGCAAAGCCACCGGGAAAAAAACACGATAATTTCGGCAGCTATGCTTTTTTTTTTTAAATCCAGCAGCAACTATCGGATCCGATCCTGTACACCGCCGCAAACACACCACCCGCTGCCGCCAACCCGCCGGACAACCACTGGAGAGCTGCCAAACGCAGCCACCGACAAGCCGCAGAAGAAAGCCGACAAGCTGCCGGACGGGAAAATAAAAAAAAAACAATACGATTGAAAGTGTCAGAATTGAAACGCTGTTTGCAAAAAAACTACTGAACGAAAATGTCTGGAATTAACATATAAGATCCTATGAATGATAATAAAAAGGTCTGTTACAGAAAAAAGGAAAAATGCTATTAAAAAAACGGAAAAAATAAATTCCCAACAAAAACCTGAAAATTGCCTAAAAGATCCTTAAAAAATAAATAAAGAGACTTTTTATTGCAGATTAAAGGAATAAACGGTTTATTAGATATTGAATATCCATGTTTGGTGCCATTTCGGCTCTTTGTGAATAACCCTGTATGGGCTACATTCCAATCTCCACGCTAAAACTGGGGTGGTAGGGAGAAAAAACTGCGCCCGCAGTTTTCCCCCTACCGCCCCTGTTCTAGCGTGGAATTACAATGCAGGCGCTTAAAAAGCTGCCTGCATTGTTAGCCCACGCTACAGCCCCGTGATGCTCTCGGCAGCGCTGAGCGCAGCCACGAGCATCCAGTCGCTGTAGTCCATAGGACTCCATTGAGCCAGACGCTGACGGTCACATGACCAGCCGGATCTCACCTTGCGAGATCCGGCCGGTCAGCGTAGAGATACGCAGGGAGAGACTTGGAGGACTTTTTCCCACAGGCTTTCCCTGCTCCCGCCGGGCGGAGGAGGCGGTTGGAGCCACGGTCCTCGCCGCTGGACAGGACTCAGGAGGTGAGTATAGGATTTATTTTTTTATTTTTTAGGCTGGTGTTAGTTGGATTCTGCAGAAGCGGAATCCGTTAACACCAAGTCCTGGCTCTGGTTAACTTTCCGCTAACCACGGCCGGACGGTAATCAGCGCTAGGACTTTGTAATCCTAACGCTGATTAACACTTTGCGAGTACAGTAATCTCGCGCTGAAAAGCACAAGGTACCATACGCAAACGGGATACTTAACCCGTTAGCGTTTGGATTGTAATATGCGGTAGATACCGCGACTAACGTTAATGCTCACGCAATGCTCACGTGAGCGTTGAAGTTAGCGTCAACATTGTAATATGGCCCTATGTGTTTTATTTTGTGAAGTTTTTGCCATTTTGTAGATATCTTTTACAACTGATACAAGTTGTCTGCTGGTATTAGCAAAAGGTTGCTTGACTTCAGGCGAGTAGTTAATCATAAAGGGTTAATTTCCCGTGGGAACAGGTGGAATTTTCCATATTATAAATAGGAGGATCCATATATTTACAGATATTTCCTGCAAGTTTATCATATCCAGGTCATTTATTAATTATTTTAATTGCCCTGGGTGTGTGTATGTATCATTATCCTCCAGTCATTTAGAAATCAGAGTCAGGAATGCATTGAGTAATGAGCAGCTGGTGAAAGTTCTTTAAGTGAATTAATATGGTTACTATTAGGGGTATTAAGTATTGGCTAGGAATTAAGCCATTGTTTTTCTTTTTTTCTGCCTTTAAAGTTTAATTAACTGATCTTCGTACCCAAACTGGGCCACATCTGTTAATGTCGCTTCCTTGCCGGACCGCCCTGTTCTCCCACCAGCAGTCTTTCATGCCTTTCTCTAGCCCTTAGCAAAAACGTAAGGATGACTACACGCAAAGTGTGGTGATAGCATCCCTGTCAGGAGCGGGTAACCCCGCTTGCAGACGATAAGCCAACAGACCCCGACCTACCGGTCCTTAGTAATGGCCGGGTTATGGTCAGTAATACTGAGAATGACGAACACAAAGAAAGTGGCAGAGTGCAAAGTAAAACAACCTGCAGAATAAAGTAACCCACAATGCTCTAGCTAGCCGGTCCTTAATAATGGCCGGGTTAAGCAGAGCAGACCAACAAAAACACACATAGGTAGGGGTTAAGGAAATAGAGGTCCGTTTATACTATGCCAAAATTCAGGGCACCAGAATACAGGGAAATCGAGACAAGCCGGGATCGTATTAACCAGGAAATCAGTCAGATAGGAATGCAGCAGTAACAACAAGGTGTAACTGGAACCACGCTAGGGCAGCTTGCTATGAGAAAGGAAGCCCTTTAAATGGAGCCACAGCACTTCCTATTGGTGCTCAGAGGAGACGCCCTGCTCTGCTATAGGATCTCTGGTCATGTGCTGCGATTGGTTGTCCTTCCTGCATGCTGCGTCTGATTCACGGGCAGCACCATTCTCTGTCCTGTAGTACACAGTACCCTGGAATAAGGCTTTCTGGATATCAGCTGCTGTGACGACTGCAACATTTCCCCGGACATGGGTTGAAGGCGCAACACTTCCCTGGACATGGGTCGAAGGCGCAACACTTCCCTGGACATGGGTCGAAGGCACAACACTTCCCTGGACATGGGTCGAAGGCGCAACACTTCCCTGGATATGGGTCGAAGGCGCAACACTTCCCTGGATATGGGTCGAAGGCGCAACACTTTCCTGGACATGGGCTGAAGGCGCAACACTTCCCTGGACATGGGCTGAAGGCGCAACACTTCCCTGGACATGGGCTGAAGGCGCAACACTTCCCTGGATATGGGTTGAAGGTGCAACACTTCCCTGGACATGGGCTGAAGGCGCAACACTTCCCTGGACATGGGTCGAAGACGCAACACTTCCCTGGACAAGGGCCACCGTGACAATCCCCCAGAAATGAGGCACCAAGCATGCAGATCTGGAGGTTTAACAGGCAGCAACTGAATGCTTTATTGAATCCTCTGAGCTAAATATATACAGTCCCAAGCGGAGAGTGGCAGCCAATGGAAAACGACACCCTGGCGTCTTACAGCACTTCATCATTAACACCTCCCCTATAGTACTGTTCTGATGTTTCTGCTCCTTCTGCTTCTCCGAGTGTGGGACATAATTAGACCAGGGACAGATAATGGAATTAACACTGATCCACATTCCATCAAGACAGAACAAAGGTAGACTGTGACAATAAACAGGATTAAGATTATACAGCGTCAGAAAATGGGGCAATGTCTGCAAGACAAGACCGACCAACAAAATATACTTAAATGTTTAACAGATGCAAACACATTCCAGATAGGAGGAGTTAGGAAAGGCTACCGGGACCCACACACACAGTAATCCTATAAAACCATAGTGACAGTAATCAGGTAAAGATAGACAATAACAATAATTACAATAACATTATTCATGCATAGCACAGACGACAGAAACACACTGCACCCTACAGGTACAGGGTGACTTAACAGAGGAGACGGCAGGGAAATAATATAGAACATCAGGCCTGCACCTCCCAAATCCATCTCTAGGCCCATGTACACCAATTTCAAAGTGACACATGACACATACTGTATTTATTCTGACCAGAATGACTCACCACTTGTGTGATATACAAAGTCTCTTGCCAGAAAAAATAGTGTCTTCCATGGTGGTCTTTACTTTTGCATATGTGATTTAATTTAGAACAGTGCAAATACATTTAAAGCACTGCCTCTGTTCTCAGAATGATACCTCAGAATGTCAGGTCTATAAGTGATAAGGTTTGTGGATTAAATTAAATGGATAGATTAACACCACATAGATGTTGATCAATTGCAAAAAAATTGAGTATTTTCTTTTTTCTTAATTGTGATCTTGTTGCTTTATCTGCCTTCCCCTATAGTAATTTACTTGCCCAAGTCGACCATTGGCATAATATAGATGTGTATACTTGATCCCTGAAACCACAGTTTACTTGCATTGTTTTACGCAAGTCAGTTTGGCTTTTCCATTACCAAAGAAAAGCTAGGCTTATGAAGACGTAGCAGGTGTGATGATTTAATAGACTTATGTGCTGCGAGCAGGTTTCCTGCATCCATCCATCTATTGACTGATGGTCGAATTGAGAGAAAAAAGATAAGGAACTGCGAACAAGGAAATTGCCAACTTACCAGCAAAATAAAACGATAGAAAATATACGCAGGGAACAGAATAAAACCTTTGCCCATAACATTTTCTGTAACATCATTATTATAGCCACAGCAACCTTATGCTAGCCACTAAACCACATCACATTCACACCTTATTGCTATTCAGGTCTGCCAGTGTATATGAATTGGGCCAAATGATGCTTTTCTTCTTCTTCATCTTATTATTATTAGTTATTATTATTATATTTTATAGAGTGCCGACATAATCCACAGCACTATTCAAGGGGTGAACAAGGGGATGATACATTAGATAGACATGTCTTAACGAGGATGATACAGTATGAATATAATATATATATATATATACATACACACATATTGTGATGTAGGTGCATACATTTTGGGCCATATTACATTCTGAACGCTAAAACGGAGACGCTAAGGAGGAAAAGCTGCACCTGCAGTTTTCTCCTTAGCATCCCCGTTTTATTGTAATATTACGGTGCAGGCGCTAATCCAGCAGCCTGCACCATAACGCGGCGCTAAGCCTCGTGATGCTCGCAGCAGCGCTATGCACCGCCGCAAGCATACCCTCCATGGAGTCCATATAACTCCATTGAGGCTTCTGCTGCTGGTCACATGATGTGCAGGATCTCGCCTCGCGAGATCTGGCAGGTCGGCGAAGTGATTCGCAGAGGGAGACTGGGGACTTGTTTCCCCCAGTCTCTCTCTGCTCTCAGAAGCAAGAAGAAGCAGATTGAGCCGCCGTTCTTGCCGGGGGGGTTCAGCTGGTGCTGACTATGGATGGGCTGGAGGTTCGATCCGAACATGAGTTCGATTAGAACATTGCCCGTTCGGCCGTTCGGCGAACTTCGAACTTTTCAGGCCGTTCGCAAAAAGTCCAAAAAAAAAGTGATTTTTTTAAAAAAAAATGCTTAAAAAATCCTAAAATATCTAAAAATAAAGAGACTCTTTACTGTAAAATATTATAAGCAACGGTTTATTAGATATTGAATCAAAATGGAAATATTTTTAACATGAAGCCTATGGGATAAAACTATCTTGTTGCTAAAACATCAAGCAGACAAGGCCCTCTAATCAGGCACTGTAGAGGGCAGCCCGCCGGGGCCTCCCAAGGATCCCTTGAGGAGCATGCGGCCGCCGGATGACAGAGCTGCGACTGTGCGGGCAGGCCGGCCGGCCTGGTGCATGTGGCAGAGAGAGAGGTGGCGCAGGGAGGGAGCCACTGCACCTGCGGCCACGACAGACCCCCCCCCCACAACCAGGATCCAGGGAGCCTCCACTGACTGACCACCAGGCTAAGGTAAGGCGACACATTTCTAAAAAAAAAAATCCGAGGACATTTTTAAATGTCCCAAGGAACATAAAATAAAACTTTTTTTTTCTTTCTATTACTCACCCAATTCCTGGATCCACCAACAAGCGCAGCCTCCCATCTCCCACGCTGTTAGACGCTGCATACACCGGCACGCTGTGTGCAGCTTCTGAGAAGATACGCTATTAGTGTAGAGGGAGCGATGCAAAATGCGCAGCCGGCTTCCCCGCTACACTAATAGCGTATCTTCTCAGAAGCTGCACACAGCGCGCCAGTTAAAGCTAGCGTCAGACTGTAGAGGTGCTGCGCGGCAGTGTGAGGATCCATATGTTGCATTAATTCTTCTTCTTACAAATTTGCTTACTTAACCCGTTTGCGTTTGGATTGTAATATTGTGACATCCAGGGCCCCGGGTGGCGATCAGGGGGCCCCCGGACGCAAGGTGCCGCCAGCTGGCCGAATGCCAGGAGCTCCGGTGGCACCCGGCGCAGCTGTGAGAGATCAGGGGGCAGGGCGCGGCGTGATGACTCGGAGCCGCCGGGACCTTTAAATCAGGAGCGAGCGCTTACACCTCGCCTTGCCGTGGAGTTTCATTCACGCATCGCTAGCTTACCGATTCAGTTTGTATACTTGTTTGTTACTTACCCTGCTTGTTCTGAGGACCCGATCTGTTGCCGGCTTTGTCTGCCATTTGACTATTCTTTCTGTGTACTCCCTGCCTGTTCTGTTTGCCTCCTGTTGCTACTGGTGTGTGCCGATTCTCACCATATACAGTATCGCAGTACAAGTGCCTAAACGTTGCTGACCCAGTTTTGTTATTACGACTGCTCTCGATCTGTGCCCCTGTCTGGTATATCTGCTGCTTGTTACTGCTGGTGCGCTTCCATCCTGCCATATACAAACATACAGTATATTGATCTCAGTCTGTGGTGTATATTGTTGGTGCTGTCTCCCTGGCCTGTGTGGCTGCTAGAGGTTAGGTTTAGTGGTCCCGAGTCCCGACCATCCTAAGGATCGGAGGGTTAGTGGTCTGTTACCAGGGATCCTACCAGATCTGTCCTGGAGAATCGTTACAAATATGCGGTGAACGCCACAGCAAATGTTAATGCTCATTTTTAAATATTTCTATCAGTGACGTGCGGTGAGGTCAGTGGCTGGTGAGGCACTGGCTTGTATCAGAGCCAGATATACACAGGATATTGCCCCAGCTCTCATGGGTATGCCCCCAGCAAACATGGATACTGCCCCCAGCACACAAGGATAATGCCCCAGCTCACATGGATATGCCCCAGCAGCTCTCATGGATATTGCCCCAGCAGCTCTCATGGATATTGCCCCAGGTCCTCTCATGGATTTTGCCCCAGCTCCTTTCATGGATATACTGCCCCAGCTCCTCTCATGGATATGCCCCAGCTCCTCTCATTGATATTGCCCCAGCTCATGGATATGCCCCAGCTCATGGATATGCCCCAGCACATGGATTTGCCCCAGCAGCTCATGGATATGCCCCAGCACATGGATTTGCCCCAGCAGCTCAGGGATATGCCCCAGCTCATGGATATGCCCCAGCTCATGGATATGCCCCAGCTCATGGATATGCCCCAGCACATGGATTTGCCCTAGCAGCTCATGGATATGCCCCAGCTCATGGATATGCCCCAGCTCCTCTCATGAATTTTGCCCCAGCTCCTCTCATGGATTTTGCCCCAGCTCCTTTCATGGATATGCTGCCCCAGCACCTCTCATGGATATACTGCCCCAGCTCCTCTCATGGATATACTGCCCCAGCTCATGGATATGCCCCAGCTCATGGATAATGGATATGCCCCTGCACATGGATTTGCCCCAGCTCCTCTCATGGATTTTGCCCCAGCTCCTTTCATGGATATGCTGCCCCAGCTCCTCTCATGGATATGCCCCAGCTCCTCTCAAGAATTTTGCCACAGCTCCTCTCATGGATTTTGCCCCAGCTCCTCTCATGGATATACTGCCCCAGCTCCTCTCATGGATATACTGCCCCAGCTCCACTCATGGATATACTGCCCCAGCTCATGGATATGCCCCAGCTCATGGATAATGGATATGCCCCTGCACATGGATTTGCCCCAGCAGCTCATGGATATGCCCCAGCTCATGGATATGCCCCAGCTCATGGATATGCCCCAGCACATGGATTTGCCCCAGAACATGGATTTTCCCCAGCACATGGATATGCCCCAGTTCATGGATTTGCCCCAGCACATGGATTTGCCCCAGCAACTCATGGATATGCCCCAGCTCATGGATATGCCCCAGCACATGGATATGCCCCAGCTCATGGATATGCCCCAGCAGCACATGGATATGCCCCAGCTCATGGATTTGCCCCAGCACATGGATTTGCCCCAGCAACTCATGGATATGCCCCAGCTCATGGATATGCCCCAGCACATGGATATGCCCCAGCACATGAATATGCCCCAGCTCATGGATATGCCCCAGCACATGGATATGCCCCAGCACATGGATATGCCCCAGCTCATGGATATGGCGCCCCAGCTCATGGATGTGCCCCAGCTGAGTCACAGGGTTCCTGCAGGGGAGGGCTCCTTATTTACCTGAGACTCTGGGATAACCAGCTCCTCACTGGCTGTGCTGTCCAAGTGGAGAGAGAAGAGGTCGGCTGCTTCCTTTCCCACGTGTCTCTGTGGTGCTGGCACGAGGTGATCGTTACTGACTGAGTGAGTAGGAGGAGCTGCTGGAGCCAGTGCTGTGAGCTTGAGAGTGTGTGTGACTGTGAAACCCCCCCTCTGTGCTGAGCGCATGTGTGTGTGTGTTTATTGCACACACATGCGCTCAGCACTTTCTGGAGGGGGTTTGTCACAGTCACACTGCTGTGATCTCCCTGCCCGCCCCCCACGATTGACGAGGACAGTCACATGACTGTCCTGCGTCAATCAAACTATGGGAGCACTGCCTCCCATGGTGGGCTTTTTTTTTAAAAAAAAAAACTTGCTTGAGACAATGGAGCTTTCCCATTGGCTCAAGCTTCATTTGCTGTCATTGCCTGGAGGCAATGACGAGCTTGCCTGCCACCAGCTTGAGCTCCGCAATTAGCGTAGCGTTGGGCTGCGTAAATTGCGTAGCCTAGACTGGCTCAGTGCTGCCCCTGCTGTCTGTGTAGTGTATTACACACACACATACAGCAGCCGGCAAACTGTGAAAGTGAAAGCGCAGGAGAAAAAAAAAGCGGACAGAGAAGAAGCAAAGCACAGCGAGGGAGCGAGGAGAGGTGAGTATGAGTATATATAACAATTTATTTACAGTTTAAATGTACATACACAACATCACATGTCATTACACACAATGAGCTCATTAATTTACTGGCTTGGCAGGGGAGGCTCCGCCTCCCCTGCCACCCCTGAGTGCACGTCCCTGGTTTCTATACATCCTACAAATCCGCCACTCCACGGGCAGGTTATGGGGACCTCCTAGGCACGATATTTGAAGGAATTTTTTGTTTTTATTTTTAACCCTTACTTCGTGGAAAAATCACTGTTCCATTAAAAATGTGTTTTTTTTTTACTTTTTGTCCTTGTTTTCTGTCCCCCAGGGCACTACCCGGATCCCCATCACCTTTTATGGCAAATATCTTGCATATATGCCCTCTTGCAGGGCACTCTAAAAATCGAACGTTCGGGTCCCATTGACTTGCATTGAGTTCGGTTTGTGTTCGCGTCTGAACTCGAACTTTTGAAATTGTTTGAGTTCGAATGCGAACTAAACACGGGGGTGTTCGGCTCATCCCTAGCGCTGACTGATTCTGCAGAATTGAGTTAACCACAGCGGGGTGTAATTAGCGTTAGGACTTCTTAATCCTAACACTAATTAACACTTTGCGCTCCTCATGTTAAGCATAGGGAGCGGAAAGTACAGTAAGTTCGCAGGGAAAAGCGCAAGACCCGAATTGCTAACCAGGTTTTTAACCCGTTACCGTTCAGAATGTAATATGGTCGGCCTGCGCTAGGGCAACCAAAGCTAACATTAACGCTCACACAGCTGAGCACTAACGTTAGCGTGATGTATTTAATAAGGCCCATCGTTGGGTATCTTACCCAATATCACTTGCTGGAGAGGTGCCCTGACTGATATTTAAATCTGCGTCTCAATGGTTGCAGTGATGTTAATTCTGTTTTTTGCCTTGTTTTTTTCTTTAATTTACCCCTTCCAATGGAGGATCGCACTTTGCAACCCCTTGAACGTGCGTCGTAGCGCTTCGAAGGGGAGGCTTTCTAAATGGACGCAGCCATCTGCTGTAGCACGCGCAATTCGTTCGCGCGCTACAGTGTGTCGCCAGCCCCATCACAGCGTCACAACGGGAGGCACGTCAGTACGGGTGCACATAGTACGCTCGTCTGACTATCGTAATGTGCTTTGGTGGCTATATCAATAATATGTATATAATAATGATGTCACCAAAATTGCTATTAGAAAATATGTACAATTTATTTTTAAGGCAGTTAACAGGCTTACAGGGTTATTACGAGATCATCGAATTGTCACCAACTGCACTTCGTCAAGTCCGACTCGCTGACCCTGCGGTGAATTAAGTATTCACCACAGGGTACTTGAAGTGTGGCAAACACAGCCGCCAACCCGCCGGATGCCGCCGCCAACCCGTCACAAACCCGCCAGCCACAGCTGCTGCCAACCTGCCACAAACCCACTGGCCACCGCTGCCAACCTGCCACCAACCCGCCCGCCTCTGAAAACCCACCGGCTGCCGCAAACCCGCCAGACAGCCGCCAAACACACTCGCAAGCAGCCAATGAGCTGCCGAACACAGCAGCCGACCAGCCACAGAAAAAAGCCGCCGGACGGGTAAAAAACTCAAAAACGATTGAAAGTTTCAAATTTAAAACGCAGTTTGCAAAAAAACTACTGGACGAAAATGTGTGGAATTTACATATAAGGTCCTATGAATGATAATAAAAAGGTCTGTTACAGAAAAAAAACGCTATTTAAAAAAAAATATCAGAGGAAAAAGTTTTGCTGAAAAAAATCCTGAAAAATGCCTAAAGAATCCTAAAAAAAGTAAAGGAACTTTTTGCTGCAGATTAAAAGAATAAACGGTTTAATAGATATTGGGTAAAAACAGGAATATTTTTAACTTTGAAGCCTATGGGGTTCACCTGAATAAACCTGCCGAATGAAACCACCGAACAGCAGGGCACTTTGGCAACTTTTCACTGCTGTTCGGTGTTCTCTGAATAGATTAACCATTGCTTCTCTATGGAGACTTTCACTGCCACTGAACAGCACTGTATTTCGCTGGCAATTCGCCAAAATTTGGCGAACTGCCTGTTTTGTGAATAGCCACGAAAGTGCACTGTATGGGTATATTCACTGTTGGGTGCATTTTCAGGGCAACTTCGGATCTCTGTAAATAACCCCTTACGTAATGTAGGTCCTAGGAGTACTGGAAACGAGGTTATTTGAGGTTTCGTTAGACCACAGTCAATATACAATATTTTTCTGCTTATTTTCCCATTTTCTTAATGTTTTTTTCTTTTAGTGTAAGTATTCCCATGTGTTGCACAGCAAAGTGATCATGCTGTTATTTTTAATGTACACTTATGCTCCCATTTCCTATCAATCGTGCTGGGAATACGAGCTAAATGCCATGTTAAAAACAGAACTAGAAGCACTGACAAAAACTTAACAAATACAGGGCTATGCAGTTTGAATCAGACAGGAATTGACATAAATCCACAAGGGTACCTCAATCATAGCAAGAAAATTGTGAATATTCTCCATACCAACTTTTTTCATCCTAGACTAAAATTCTAAATCTGTTCAAGAATTCCCAATGATTCCCAGTTAGTGGCGAACACTCAGGGTTATTCAAAGAGCTCCGAATTGCTTGAGAAAGGTAACCGAACGCTGAAAATCAGCGTTTGGTTACCTTTCCTGGCCATTCGGCTATCCAGAGAGCAGGCAATTCGCCAAATTGCCTGTTCGGTGCCTGTTCGAGGGCAGTGAAATCCCCATGAAAAAGCACTGCTTCGGCTATTCAGAGAACACAAACCAGCAGTGAAAGGTTCCCCTAATGCCCTGCCATTCGGTGGTTTAATTCGGCAAGTTTATTCAGGAGAATCCCATAGGCTTCAATGTTAAAAAAAATTCTGTTTTAATTCATTATCTAATAAACCGTTCATTATGAAATTCTGCAGTAAAGAGTCTCTTTATTTATAGATTTTTTCAGATATTTTAAGCATTTTTCTGTTTTTTTTTTTTTTAAAAGTCCGATTTTTTTTTTTTTTTTTTTTAAGTTTTCTTCTTTTTTCTGTAACAGCCCTTTTTATTATCATTCCCTGGACCTCATATGCAAATTTCAGACATTTTCGCTCAGTAGTTTCTTTGCAAGCAGTGTTTCACTTTTCACACATTCATACAAACAGTTTTACTAATTTATTCACTGCCTCTTCTGCTGTGTCGGAGGCTGCGATCGGCTCCTGTTCGGGTTTTTCCGTGGTTTTCGGCGGGTTAATCCAGATGTTTTTGAGGGTTTTCGGCGTGCATTCGCTGGGTTTTGCGGTTAGTTTTTGTCAGGTTTGCGGCAGCTTTTCCCTGCAATTCGGGGACCCTGTGGTTCTTGCTGAATACACCGCAGGGTCACCGAAATGCAATCGGCAAAAGGAACCGAATTGAAGAGAACGACAAGTCACCGAACGTGCGGTGACTTTTCGAATCTCTTTGAATAACCCTGCTTGTAAAACGTATCTCTCAACAGGAACGTGGGGCACTCATGTAGGGGAGCTACACACCGAGGACTCTGTTTATTTTTAGAATGTTATACAAAGGCAAGGTTTAGTATGGAATACAATTTTGTATCAATCTGCATCCGAAGTGTCATCTGGATCAGAATATCATTATAATT
The DNA here is from genome assembly GCA_009667805.1 of Leptobrachium leishanense. NCBI lineage: Eukaryota > Metazoa > Chordata > Amphibia > Anura > Megophryidae > Leptobrachium > Leptobrachium leishanense. Next base: position 415,654,177 of record CM019063.1, on the reverse strand, counting down.
CATATAACAGTAGCGATGTTTGGAATCTTCCACTCACTGTATTTCAAATTATTTGCAGACTGACACCACCGACTCATTTGTTATGAGTAACTATTATGTTACCCTTTATTAAATTCATATGTCTCCCTCAATAGAATTCCTTATATTACTACATTTATTTATTTTTGCTTTTAATGTCACAGAGACATTGCATACCGATATCAGAATCTTTGTTTGACCTTGGGTTTGGTTTCTCATAATATATATTATTATCTATTTTTAGCAATCTCCTTTTTTTTTTGAGAAAGGATTTTACCAGGAAGGATACATTGAGATTTCTCTCGTTTTCAAGTATGTCCTGGGTGGTGAGTGTGTACCGTTAAGTGTCTTGCCCAAGGACACTTACTAGAGAGGTGCTCTTGCTGGGATTGAACCCATGTCTCCACAGGCTCTCTCCATGCAGAGCAGTGATGTTTCCTCTACTCCACCCAGCCGGTACACAGATGCTTGTACTCAACTCTATCAGGGTTATTGACAGAGCACCGAAATGTCACTGGCATTTCAGTGCTCTGTCATTCCCTGCACTTCAGACATTCTCTGCAGAATCCCCGGAGTGCAGGGAAAGTCCGGCTAAAGAAAAAAAAAAAAGACACAGGAATGCTGAAATTATCGATCCGATAATTTCGGCGGGTCAGTCGTATTATCAAATCCGATTTGATTCAAAAATACACCGAGAACCGGCTGAAAGTATCAGATAATTTCAGCGGGTTTGAAGCTCTTTTTTTAAAAAAACACTCTGAAATACCGGATCCGATCTGATCTGATGATCTGTTGAACCTGAAATGCTAGAAGCTGACAAGCCGACGGACAAGTAAAAAAATAAAAACGATTGAAAGGGTCAAAATTGAAACGCTGTTTGCAAAAAACTACTGAACGAAAATGTCTGGAATTAACACATAAGGTCCAATGAATGATAATGAAAAGATCTGTTACAGAAAAAAGATCAGCTATTAAAAAAAAAAAAATCGGGAAAAAAAATTCCAGAGAAAATCCCAGAAATTGCCTAAAAGATCCTAAAAAATAAATAGACTTTTTACTGCAGATTAAAATAATAAACGGTTTAGTAAATATTGCATAAAAAAATTAATATTTTTAACATTGAAGCCTATGGGATTCGCCTGAATAAACCTGCCGAATGAAAAACCGAACAGCTGGGCACTTCGGCAACTTTTCACTGCTGTTCGGTGTTCTGTGAATAGATTAACCATTGCTTCTCTATGTGGGATTTCCCTGTCTTCGCAGAGGCACCGTACTTGCTGGCAATTCGCCAAAATTTGGCGACCTGCCTGCTCTGTGAATAGCCAGATGGCCCCGAAATTGCACCATATGAGGAAATTAATTTTTCGGTGCCATTTCAGGGCCAGATTGGCTCTTTGTGAATAACCCTATATATCTTTGGGATGAATACGTATCAGAATTATGAAAGTGATGTTAATTTGCAGAATTCGTAAAAAAAACACCTCTTAACAACAATCCTTCTAACTTGCCAGTGCGACAATACTTGAATGAATGTGCCCGACTATTTATCCATCTTCATTTGAGCCAGAGAGATTCCTATATTTAAACCTATTGATTTCTGTGCGCACCATTAAAATGCCATTCTATCTATTTTCTTCCTCGTTATTTTAAATGCATTTAGCTACTTTTTATATACAGATAGTTTGGTCAGTTTTCAAACTTTCAAACTTCTCAGTATATTAACTTTAAATATGTAATTGCCACATTTGAATGAATTCACTATATGGGGTTATTCAGAGAGCACAGAAATATGAAATTCGCTGAGTTAAATTCGCCAACCCTGTGATTAATTCAGCATTCATCCCAGGGTCTCTGAAGTGCTGCGAATCGACCCACCAAACGCATCCTCAAACTGCTGCAAAGCCACTGAATCGATTCGAAAAACCTCCACAAAACTGCCGAATCGATTTGAAAACAAAAAACACCGAACGCAGCCACAGGCCCACCCAATAATGCGGACGACCCGCCAGACTGCCGAATCGATCCCCATACCGCCAATAACCCGCCGAATAGACAGTCGACCAGCCGCTGACAAAAGCCGACTAGCCGCTGAACAGGGTTATAGAAAAAAACCCGCAACTTTTAAAATGCATTTAAAACTAGTGCATGAAAATGCCTGGAAATAATATAAGGCCTCATGAATTATAAGGTCTGTAACAGAATTTAAAAAAACGCCATGTAAAGAAAATCGGAATCAAAAATGTCGCTGAAAAATATCCCTAAAAATTCCTAAGAAATTCAAAAAAATAAATAAATCAAGAAACTTTTTGCTGCAAATGAAAAGAATAAACTGTTGAATAAATATTTAATAAAAATGGAGAATTCTTTTTATGTTCAAACCTGTGGGATTCACTTGCTTAAACCTGTCGAATAAAACCACTGAAAATCAGGGCATTTCATGGACATTTCATTGCTGTTCGGTGCACTCTGAATAGATTAACCATTGCTTCACTATGGGGAATTTCACTGCCGCCGAAGGTCACTGTATTTTGCTGGCAATTCGCTAATATTTGGCAAACAGCCTGCTGTTTCAATAGCCGAACGGCCACGAAATTGCACTGTATGGGGAAATTCACAGTTTGGTTAAAGTCCGTGACCAATTCGGTGCTCTTTGAATAAACCCTTGAGTGTCAAACTTTTGTCTTTTTTGATCCAGGAGAGCTTCCATACTTACATAGTTACATAGGCTGAAATGCATCCATCAGGTTCAGCCTTTCACACATCACCTACTGCTGTTGATCCAAAATAAGGCAAAAAACCCAGTCTGAAATGCTCGCCAATATGCAACATACTGGGGAAAAATTCCTTCTTGACCCCAGAATGGCAGTCAATTTCTCCTTGGATCAAGAAGCTTTTACCCACATATTAAATATTATGACCCTTAATATTCCATGTCTGCAGGAAGTCATCCCGTCGTTTTTTAAAAGTCTGTATAGTCTCTGACCCAACCACTTCAACAGGCAGAGAATTCCACAGCTTTATTGTTCTCACCCTAAAATAACCCATCCTATGCTTTAGGCTGAATTTCCTTTCTTCCAGTCTAAATGGGTGACCTCGTGTCCTGTGTACAGTCCTGTTAATGAATAGGTTTCCAAATAGTTTATAATGGCCTCGTATATATTCATATAAAGTTATCAGAGCCCCTCTAAGGCTCCGTTTCTCTAAACTAAACAGGTTTAAGCTTGTTAATCTTTCCTCATAACTTAAACCTTCCATTCCCCTTATTAATTTAGTCGCCCGTCTCTGCACTTTTTCTAGCGCCATAATATCCTTTCTTAAAACAGGTGCCCAAAATTGCACAGCATATTCAAGGTGCAGTCTTACCATTGATTTATACAGAGGCAAAATTATAATTTCATCCCAAGAGTGAATTCCCTTTTTAATGCATGCCAATACCTTGCTGGCCTTGGCGGCTGCTGTTTGACATTGCACATTGCTACTTAGTTTGAAGTCTATGATTATTCCCAAATGCTTCTCCTGCTTTGATTTCCCTGACTCAGTACCATTTAAGGTATAAGTACTTAAAGTGCACAAATCATGCCCAAAACAACTTTCATCTGTAAGATCTTGAAAATTTGCCTATACATTGTATTGTTCAAACCACTGACAGATATAGTTTTTACAAAAAACCCTTGTAAAGAAATCTCTCTGAGCTTCCTGTTTGCTCGCAGTGCTGCGGAATGCCACATGAAAGTGTTTCCCTGGGAAGTGATTTATGGCTCTCATAGCAAGAGAACACTCCCCACTTCCCATAGCTGGATGTTTGGTAAGGTTCAACTGATTACCCTTCCCTACAGTGCTTTGACTCAGCTGCAAGTGTCAGTTAAAAGGAATATACAGCTCTATTCCATTCTTTGTGATAAAATGGGGATGCTAATGGGAAAATCTGTGCCTGCAGGTTTCCCTATAGCGTACCCATTTTAGAGAGATATTACGGGGCAGGCGCTACCTCGGCAACTTGGCCCGGAACACAGCGCTGACCGCTGGGATACTTGCAGTAGCGCTTCCTAGCTGCCGCTAGTATCACCTCCTGGAGTCCATACCACTTCATGGAGGGTTGCACCTCCGGGCCCTGCACAATATGTTGGGGGGGGGATTTATTTATTTATTTTATTACAAACTATTTTACCAGGAAGGATACATTGAGATTTCTCTCGTTTTAAAGTATGTCCTGGGTTCAAGAACATTTTACAGTCATTACAGAAATACAAAGTAATAAATGCAAGATATTAGAAACAAAACACAAATAAACAGATTAACAGAGAAAATAAATATGTAAGTAATATAGTCACTATGTTACATGTTCACAGGTGCATTCCGTATTGAGGTATGTTAATAGGGAGCTCTTAAGTGACTTAAGACTGGAGGGAAGATTTGATGGTGTCTGGGAGGTTATTCCATAACTGCGGTGCTCTGTAGGAAAATGAGCATCGAGCCACTTTCTTTTTGTATTGTGGTATTGTAAGTAAGGTCCTGGTCCTGGATCGGAGGTTATAGGATGAGGGAACTGCTGGGGGAAGCAGCCTATTCAGGTAGGGTGGTAGCTTCCCCGAAAAACCTCTTAAACACCAGGTTGGAAAGGTGAAGAGTGCGTCTAGATTCCAGTGGCGGCCAGTTCAGCTCTTTTAACATGTCACAACAATGGTGGGATTAGGGGGTGCTAAATGATTTTGCAAATTCAGAATCATTTAGCGGCAGCTATTAGGTGTAGCTAAATTTTTGGCTTGTGCGTCTCTGTGGTAATTAGCTCTAGTACTTTATAATACCTCACTTATCGAAACGCTAATTAATGATCGCGCTCCCCATGTTAAGTATAGAATGTGCAAATTACAGTAAGCTCTCGGAAGCTAGTGCAAAAACTGATGTGCTAAGTGATTTCATACTCTGTTGGCGCTATATAAATGATAACAACAAATAATAATAATCAGGAAGGTAAGATGGGGGCAGGCATTAAAGTCACTTATCCTGGTGACAACGCTTACACATCTGAACGATAAATGCTGCATTAATTACACTGTAAAGCTGTGCTTCCCAGCAGTGTGTGGATTCATATGCTGCATTGAATCCTATGGGTTAAAAAGCCTTGTTTCTTTAAAAAAAGTTAGGAAACCTAAAATTTCACCCAAAAAATGCGTAAAAAATCCTAGAAAATTAAATAAGTAAAGAAACTTTCATTCTATTGGTAGTAATCTACCTCCCATTCTTAAATAAGCAATAAAAAACAAAATAAGTCACAAAAAACAAAAACCCAACTGATCCGAATCACTGAATCAATCCAAATCACCGAATTGATCCGAATCCCCGAACCGAGGCGAACCGAAATCACCCGAAACAAAAAAAGATCTGAAACAAAACAAAAAAAAAAAATGCACACCCCTAATATTTTATGAACCAAATTCCCATCATTTGTCATCTAAGATGGTTAAAAATCTTTAAATTTTTTTGAATTGATTTGTGAACTATAGTGCTCTCCCCTTGGTATATACAGTTGTGTTTAAAATTATTCAACCCCCACTGAAATTGAGTGTTTTGGCCAGTTTGACATTGATTTTGATCATTCAGTCATCTTGCTTACAATTAAATCAACGAGGCACGTGTAGGTCAGACAAATATAACATAACATTTATAATGAAATAACTACAAATGTCTTTTCTGTGCTCACATCATTATCAGTTTTATTCAACCCCCAAGTGACATTCAATCTTAGTACTTAGTACAACATCCTTTTACAGTTATAACAGCTTTTAAAAGTGAAGCATAGCTTGACACAAGTGTCTTGCAGCGATCTACGGGTATCTTCGCCCATTCGTCATGAGCAAAAGCCTCCAGTTCAGTCACATTCTTAGGCTTGCGCACTGCAACTCCTTTCTTTAAGCCCCACCAGAGGTTCTCAATCGGATTTAAGTCAGGTGACTGCGATGGCCACTCCAAAATGTTCCAGCCTTTAATCTGCAACCATGCTCTAGTGGACTTGGAGGTATGCTTGGGATCATCAAAGGTCCAACGTCTCCCAAGCCTCAGGTTTGTGACGGACTGCATCACGTTGTCATCCAATATCTCCTGGTACTGAAGAGAATTCATGGTACCTTGCACACGCTGAAGCTTCCCTGTACCTGCAGAAGCAAAACAGCCCCAAAGCATGATTGACCCCCCCGCCATGCTTCACAGTAGGCAAGGTGTTCTTTTCTTCATAGGCCTTGTTCTTCCTCCTCCAAACATAGCGTTGATCCATGGGCCCAAACAGTTCTAATTTTGTTTCATCAGTCCACAGAACACTATCCCAAAACTTCTGTGGTTTGTCCACATGACTTTTGGCATACTGCAGTCGACTCTTCTTATTCTTTGGAGAAAGCAAGGGGGTGCGCCTGGGAGTTCTGGCATGGAGGCCTTCATTACGCAGTGTGCGCCGTATTGTCTGAGCTGAAACTTCAGTACCCACATCTGACAAATCTTTTCTCAGTTCCTCAGCAGTCACACGGGGACTTTCCTCCACTCTACGCTTCAGGTAGCGCACAGCAGTCGAAGTCAGCATCTTCTTTCTGCCACGACCAGGTAGCGTTTCAACAGTGCACTTTGCCTTGAATTTGCGAATGATGCTTCCTATGGTCTCTCTTGGTATTGTAGCGCTGTGTTAAATCTTGCTGCTGGCAGTACCTATTTTTGGCCACAAGATGGAGACAATCGCGATTAGAGACACTGGACATTGGGACTACATTTCCCGGCGTGCTTTGCAAAGACACAGGAAGTGGGTGGGACAGAGGACGCTTACTTCCCGAACCTCGTGGAGAACGCGCCAGAGCGCGCGAGGTAACGAGAGAGAGCAGACGCAGTGAAAGACATCGCAGGAGGGCCTAGGCCAGAGCGCGAGTGAGACCTGTCAGTTCCTCACCGGGTCATTCAGCCTAAAGAGAAGGAGACCTCCAAGTTCCAGAGATTGCTGCAGATTAAACAAGCCGAAGACCTCGAGTAAGGAGTCGCCGCGAGCTGATCGGATACGGAGAGCAGGGGTGAGCTGGACAAGTCGTGGACAAGCAACGGAGAGTCAGACAACGGATCCGGCCGCTAGTATCCCCAGTCAAAATCGAGCGGAGAGACGTCCTGGGTCAGCGGAGCCTAAAGCAACCGGTGGATGGGTGAGAGGCCTCCAAGGCCGTATGTAATTAAGGAACGCACTGCTGTTTTCTCTTTAAAGTCCACAGGGCCCCAACTTGACTAGTCGAAGACATTCCTTAAGTAAATTCACTGGCCAGTTGAACAGTACCCGGGTACCACACACACATATACACCTTTTACACGCCGGGACTTAAACCTGTGCAGGACTCATTCTGTTACGAATCGGAACGGGAGTAAAGATACGTTCCGAATATATATTTTTCTCTTTTCCGCTGCGCGTTTATCGTAATACGAAGAGATTGTATTTTTGGGGTTCGCTACGTGTCCTTGTTTTTCCGAACTATCGGGTATTGCATTCCTTTTTCTGTTCGGTTGCGAATATTTTATTCTTCCGAAATACGAAGCCTCGTGTTTCGTTTCTTTTCCGCTACGCGCTTTTACCGCGATATGAAAGTACTGTGAAAATATCTGTGAATACCGTGTCTCAACGTCTGCTTACTATTTTAGTAAACTATTTAAAATATATAAAACTCACAACGGTGTTGGAGTATATTTATTCCCTAGTGCGGGGAGACTGACCCGTGGTTCATTTTCAGCGGCTCCTCCGGGAGTGAGCGCTACACGTGGGGGCTCGTTTCCGGGATCCAGTCTCTGGAAAAACCGCATCTAAAGGGTTAAATATGGATCCAGACACTGTTGCCGAGTGGTGTGAGGAGCACAGTGGTCAGTTAGAATGTTGTATAGTCATGGATATTCCCGCAGACACTTGGGCCGAAGATCAGATTCGCCAGGCCGTGGCCGTGCTGACACCAGACCATCGGGGGTTAATACTGGACATTGTAAAGAACACAGACACCTCTCACACGTATGTTCTTCTTGAATGGAGAAAGGGTGTTCCACCATGTTTCCAGGGCGCGAGCGTGAAACTGGCTGATGAGGTGGAAGTCCAACTAATTCAGCCAAATGCGCCACGTGGCGAATCCGCAAGTGTTCCCGCGCCTAGTCCGTTGGCCATGATCGGGCCTGAATTTATCGTGGCTATTGGAGATTTATTGGCGAAATGTCAGAAAACAAGCCCTTCTCACACTAACTTCGGTTATCGACGGTTAAGGAATTTTACAGGAAATGTACCAACTCCGGCGGGAGAAGAAACCTTTGAAGAATGGGTGGAACAGGCGATGCAGGCTCTGGATGAGTGGGATGTCCCTGAGGCCCAGAAAAAGCAAAGGATCACCGAGAGTTTAAAGGGACCTGCGTCGGAAGCAGTGAGAAACCTGAAGCTGAGTAGAAAAGATTGCACTGCTTTAGATTACTTAAATGTTCTTGAAGAAGTTTTTGGGCGAACCGAAAAGGCGGCCGAACTGGTATATCAGTACGAACACACCTATCAGAGGAAGGGTGAAAGGATGACCGAGTATATGAGGCGCCTAGATAAGATTCTACACCAGATACTCCTGAAGAAAGGGGCCGAACCGGCCGAAGTAGATAAGATCCGAATAAAACAGATCCTGAGGGGCTCTCGACCTTTATTTTTTTATTTTTTTTTTTTTTTATATTTCAAAATTTTTATTTTGCAATAAACAAAAGGTCACAGACCGACCAGTCAGGTGGCCTCACAGGGCCAAATGAGATACTCACAAAGAAAGCACAGAAAACATAAGGGGGGGGGTCCACATAGGAAACTACAGAAAATCGGAAAATTGTGGAGGGGTGTAGAAACTCGTCAGGGGGGTCATCCTGCAAAAACAAAGGAGAGTGATGGAGTTCGCTGATGGGGCACCAGGGAGACATACAAAACCAAAAAGGGGGGATAAAAAGGGTAGTGAGGGACTGCCATACATATTGTGGCATTCCTGGCTCACCCCAGCAACCCAAAGGGAACCGAGGGCCATGGAAGGGGCCGCGTGGCCAGGAGACCTGGGGCCAAAAGGGTGTACAGAGCCTAGGTAGCCACCCTAGCGGCTCTCCCAGGCTACCTCCTAATGTCCCACACACAAAAAAAAAAAAAAAAAAAAAAAAAAGGGGGGATGGGGAGTCCCAGTGCTCCAACAGACGAACAACATGAACCCACAGAGTCTGTAAGCAGGAGTACATAAAACGGGGGGAGGAAACAAAAATGAAAAGGGTAGGAACACAAGAATAGACAGAAATGTCCTCAAAAAAAAAAAAAAAAAGGGGGTCTCAGAGTATTAGGGGGTATTCATCAGGATGGTGGGGTGTTCTAAAAAGTCCGCATGAAAAAGATGTCAGCATATAATCAGCTTAAATCCATATAATCCATATGAAAAAAGAAAAAGTCAGCTGTATACGTAGAAGAAACGTTAGTGTCTTCAAAGTCATCCCCGAATGGGGGGTCTCATCAAGTAGTAGGAACATATTGAATCTGTGGATGGGGGATCTCATAGGAAAAAAAAAAAAAAATTATATATATATATACATATATATATACACAGATATATAAACGCTCAGCTGAGGGGGGGGATTAGGGGAATGTCTGCATGAAGGGGTCATCACAAGAAGATAAGGGTCAGCAACAGAAGTATGGGCAGGAAGAGGCTAGAGGGTCTCCTCATCCCGTGTCCAACAGGGGGGTCGGGGCCACAGCAGGTAGATCCAGGAGGCCGTACGTCCCCAAAGCATTTAGGCCACGGGAAGCACCCCACACAACAGCGTCCTGAACATGGATCACATACACCCTCAGCTCCTCCACAGAAAAAGGCTGGTGAAAACCAAGCAGTGCCGCCGCTGTAAGCAGCAGCACCGGGGCCGACTGCGACATCTCCAGGCACATCTCGGGGGCAACGAGAAACGACACCTGGACCAGTCCGCATTCTCCACGCAGCTCCGAAGTCTCCAGAGAGGGCCGGCAGCCAGGAGGTCCCACCAAGGCACATATAGGTTGATCATCAGCAATTGGAACAGGTAACCTTGCCGGGGGACGCTGAGACACCACCGCAGTAGGATCAGCTGAGGAGGGAGTAAATCCATCGGGTCCGTCGGGTCTCCGCAGGCAACCATCCGGACTGGCCAATGCACTTCGCCAACCAGCCTCTCGGAATTCAGCGCGCCAAGCCTCCCGGAACTCAGCCAGCAGGTCCTCCAGGTCTCCCCTCGTCAGCCAGACCGAGTCATCCCGGTGCCGGGCTCCATTAGCTCCCTGCACTGCAACTCTCACAGCAGATGGCAGATGGTGGCCCCCCATTCCCGCAACTCAGACCCAGCAACAAGGGGGTAAGGAAGCACCGCTGTGCAGATCTGCAGGGTAACACGAGAAAGGCCTCCAAGATGGCCGCCAGTAGTAGGCCGCAGAGTAGGCCGGAGAGCTTCAATCACCCTAATTTGCACTCAAAGTGCTGCAGGAAGGTGCAGGTGTGGGGTTGGACGTCAGCAGGTGGTGACCCCACCGAAAAAGGTACAGCAGCTGGCAGTGAGTCGCAAGAATTCGCCACAAAATAAAGAAAAGTCAGGGAGCTCCTCGAGATGCGACTGCTCACGCCGGCGTCCAGCTCCGCCCCGCTCTCGACCTTTAGATCCAGTAATGATGCAGCTGAGAAGCAGAGCAGGTAACCAAGAGTTAAAGTACCTGGAACTGATCCGAGTTGTACGAGAGGAAGAGGCCTTACTGGAAGAGAAATCCTTCAGGCGGGGGGAAAGGGCTTATGCACAACCTGTGAGACATAACGACGGTCTGCGGCCTGAAAGCGACTCTCTAGATACTTGTGGATCTGACGAGGATGAACAAGAACACCTAGTCGTTTTTAGATCTACAGAGAGGGCTGCCAAAGAATCGAACCTCCCTGAACGTGGTGAATTGTCCAAAACCGTTCAGAAAGTACAGGAAGCTCAAGTTGAATTGCAACAAGCGCATATACACTTTTTACACTCCGGGACTTAAACCTGTGCAGGACTCATTCTGTTACGAATCGGAACGGGAGTAAAGATACGTTCCGAATATATATTTTTCTCTTTTCCGCTGCGCGTTTATCGTAATACGAAGAGATTGTATTTTTGGGGTTCGCTACGTGTCCTTGTTTTTCCGAACTATCGGGTATTGCATTCCTTTTTCTGTTCGGTTGCGAATATTTTATTCTTCCGAAATACGAAGCCTCGTGTTTCGTTTCTTTTCCGCTACGCGCTTTTACTGCGATACGAAAGTACTGTGAAAATATCTGTGAATACCGTGTCTCAACGTCTGCTTACTATTTTAGTAAACTATTTAAAATATATAAAACTCACAACGGTGTTGGAGTATATTTATTCCCTAGTGCGGGGAGACTGACCCGTGGTTCATTTTCAGCGGCTCCTCCGGGAGTGAGCGCTACAGTATGTTTAACATCTTTGCAATCTTGTTATAGCCATTGCCCTTCCTGTGAAGAGTAATCACCTCTTCTCTTGTCTTCCTGGACCATTCTCTTGACTTCACCATGTTTGTAACCACACCAGTAAATGTCTAGAAGGAGCTGAGTATCACAGTCATTTTAAAGCTGCCTAATTGGTGCTTATTATGCTTTATTGCTGCTCCGTGACATCCACAGGTGTTTTCAATACCTGATTGAAAACACTTGAATGAACCTCTGTTCTTCAGAGTGGTAGTCTTTAAGGGGTTGAATAATTGTGTCAATGAAGAATTCACAAAATAAACATTTACTACTGTATTACAAAACCAATTGATGTCATTTTAGTTGCATATGGTACTTTAAAAAGTCCTTGTAGGATTTCATTCTGAATACAATTACAAATGTACACTAAATTCCCTAAAACCCTTTACAGCATTGGGGGTTGAATAATTTTGAACACAACTGTATATATATATATATATATATATATATATATATATATATATATATATATACGCATATTTATATTAGAGATAGATAGATATATAGATGTAAAACACACCAAGATGAGAGCACTCCATTACACAGGTCACCGCATCTTAACCCCTTCATAACAACCACACAATTTAAAGATTTTCAAAAGATTTTTAACCACCCACAGTGGATACTTTTCTTTTGAATATTAGTTTCTTAAGTTAAGCTCATCCATCTAGCAAGAAATCTCCATCCTCCTTTACTGTAACATTAAGTTTGTGTTAAAGTATGTTCGTTGTATTAAATACGTTGACATTTTTATTAACAATACAAATATATGTTGGCATTTATTGTAAAATTAGAACTAAAAGTCCTCATTAATCCTGAGTTCCTTGTGCTGTAAACAGATGTGCTAGAAATCTGAATGTATTCAATGTTTAGATTTATGGAGAAAAAGTTACTTGTCATGTTTGTGAGATAAACAAATCACTGTATTCATGCAGATGATAAGCATGAATGGCCGTCGATGGAGAGAATGCAGAGGTCTGCTACTGTGGATTCTCTGTATGTGAAAGTCAATGCAACATTGTTTAGGATGAATACACCAAAACTCAATGTGGGTGGTGTATCTCTGTCAAACATGTGCTGGCAGACCTTGCAACCTCTATAGTTTGCATCACTAAGACACGACTATCCATCCAGTTTCACAATCTGTTTAAAAAACAAGATACACAATGTCATCTTAACAGAAACTCCCACTCTTACAATCAAATCAAGCCACGGACACTATTTGCATTATAGTCACGACATGGCTAAAATATTTCCTTAATTGTTTGGCTTCTACAATGTGCAAGTGAAGGGTTTAGGATTACCCTACTTAAGTAGATAGGAAACAGAACACACTCATTTTTATGCAGTCATAGGGGAATCCACATGGTAGGATAACATTGGATATGTCCATATAAACAGTGTTAAAGTAGGAAAGTTGTTCAATCGTTGTGTAGGAAAAATAATCTATATATACCATGAAAAAATTTGAGAATACCTCTGGGGCAACACAAAACATTTCACTGCTGATTTTTGTTTTTGAATTCAAAATTTTTATTCTGTAAGCATGTCAGCAGTTCAAGAAGCCAGAGAAAATTAACAACAATGCAACCACGCAGGCCGACACATAAAGTCCCAGCTTCGTAATCAATAAACTAAACAAGAAATAAGAAAACATAAACATCTGCAATAGGGTTCTCAGGAGCACAAGGGTCAGAGAAAAAAGGGGGGCAAAGGCCAAAATTTTGACTTTCCTGGCTCACTCCCAGTAGTCCAGAGGACAATAGGAGGCCATGGAAGGGTATAGTCATGAGGCCAAGGCACTCGGGGGCCAGTCGTGGCAGGCAGAGCCATGGTTTCCGCCACAATGGCTCGCCCCAAGACATTCCAACATGTCAAAATAAAAATGGGGAGAAAGAAAAAGTGAGGGGGAGCTCCAGCACAGGCAACAGTAACACTTCAATGTTCTTGAACCCAGGACATACTTGAAAACTAGAGAAATCTCAATGTATCCTTCCTTGTAAAATCCTTTATAAATAAATAAATAAAATAAATAAATAAACAGTATGTCTAAAGGTACAGGGCACAGCATTGGGGGGGGGGTGTACAGCAGAGTAATGAAAATGAGGAGGGAGGGGGACAGTCATCTATAATCCTAGTCAGTGAGCGCTGGAGGAAGGCCAGTGGGGCCCAGGTCAACACAGTTCCAAGGGGTGACAGTCCAGGGAGCACAGGAGATGGCCCGCATGGCAGTGAAATCAGAGCGCCACGTAGCACACATCTCCTCCAGTATGCTGAAAATATCCCCTTTTGTGGAGGGCAGGAGGCAGTCACCTGATTCGTCCTCTGAGGGGGCCGGAGATGTCACTAGAGTCACACCAGGCCCACCGACAACACTTGGTGATCCATGTTGCCCTGGGGCCTTCGCTCCACAGGAGCCCTCCACTGCCTTCTGAGGTGACTTCTGCAGGACCGGCATGGCCCCGGTCCATGAAGCTCCATCCTCATCCAAGGAACTTATGACAGGGGTTGGGCACGGTAAGTGATCCCCGTGGTGCCGCCATCAGTCATTTAATTTTAGTGAGGTTACTCTGTCCATACCAATTTGAAGAAGATCCATACATGGTTATGATAACTTACATTATATACAGCATGAAAACGTGAACTTACTTGAACCCAAGTTGGCGACACACCACCTGTGTGTTCAGGTCGATCCAGCCATCATCACATACTGTTCCCCACTGCGCCTTGTGGAATACCTCAAGACGTCCTTCATGACTGCCTTTCCCTCCTGCAAGTCTAATGGCACCATCTGTATGACAAGGCAAAAATTTCTCCAGATTCCATATTATATTCATAATTCAATTCTGACTATATCATATATGATGCAAAATTGTTGTGTCCAGGTACGAGTATTTCTAAGGCGTTTGTAACTTGATAATACATATGCCGGTATTTTTGTTTCTGTACATTACTGGGAAAACACACTTTCTCGAGATTGACATTCTGTATCCTGAGAATGTAGACCTGGTGCTGTGAGTTCATTAATTAGTGCAATCACAGGCAATCCCTGCACTACCAGAGTAATAAGCCATCTTGGCACATCATAGCAAGTGGAATGCCACAGTGTGCCAATACATGCACTGCAGCTTGTAGGTATTAGTATAGTGACAGATTGCTCTGAGATCATAGCGGGGATTACACTGGATTAAAGTATGCTAACATTTAATTCAACTAAAGAAAGAACTGGCTAAGTAAATTTTATTTAGTATTGAGCAAACTTTGCTAACTTATAATAGTTTAAAGGGACACGCTAGCCACTATGTAATTAATTAAATTTTCCATGTGGAGCTGAGTTCTCTCCACAGCCTTTCACAGCAGAATGTATCACTCCACCCAGACGGCTGTCAATCAGTTCATGCTGGACTGTCTTCCAGGGTTTCCGACCAGCACTGCACAGGACGTGGTGCTCAGATCAGGTCACTTGTCTCTCCATTCAGCTAAGTGTATGCTTTAAGATTTGTTGATTAGGCTTGTTTAATATTTTACATAGTTACATAGGCTGATAAAAGACGTGCGCCATCTGGGTTCAGCGTTTCACACATTACCTACTGCTGTTGATCCAAAAGAAGGCAAAAAAACCCAGTCTAAAGTGCAATGCCAATATGCAATATACTGGGAAAAAATCCCTTCTTGACCCCAGAATAGCGTCAGATTTCTCCTTTAAACCTTCCATTCCCCTTATTAATTTGGTTGCCCGTCTCTGCACTTTTTCTAGTACCATAATATCCTTTCTTAAAATGGGTGCCAAAAATTGCACAGCATATTTTATAATTTAATAATTTTTTTATAGAACAGTGGTGTTTTGTACAGCATAACAAAGATCCCTTTACATTATATTGTAGCTAATTCCCTGAAATGTATACAATCAGAAGTGTGGATATAGTGCCACCCTAGGAAAGCATGCTTAAAGTGGTCTGAATCGCTCTTTATTTTATTCTACTTTTCATTTTTCTCTTTCTTTCTGATAGATATACAGTCATGGCCAAAATTGTTGGCACCCCAGACATTTTTCCAGAAAATCAAGTATTTCTCACAGAAAAGTATTGCAGTAATACATGTTTTGCTATACACATGTTTATTCCCTTTGTGTGTATTGGAACAAAACAAAAAAAGCAAATTGGACACAATGTCACACAAAACTCCAAAAATGGTCTGGACAAAATTCTTGGCACCCTCAACTTAATATTTGGTTGCACACCCTTTGGAAAAAATAACTGAAATCAGTCGTTTCCTATAACCATCAATAAGCTTCTTACACCTTTCACCCGGAATTTTGGACCACTCTTCCTTTGCAAACTGCTCCAGGTCTCTCTTATTGGAAGGGCGCCTTTTCCCAACAGCAATTTTAAGATCTCTCTGCAGGTGTTCAAAGGGATTTAGATCTGGACTCATTGCTGGCCACTTCAGAACTCTCCAGCGCTTTGCCATCCATTTCTGGGTGCTTTTTGACATATGTTTGGGGTCATTGTCCTGCTGGAAGACCCAAGATCTTGGACGCAAACCCAGCTTTCTGACACTGGGCTCTACAGTGTGACCCAAAATCCTTTGGTAATCCTCAGATTTCATGATTCCTTGCACACATTCAAGGCACCCAGTGCCAGAGGCAGCAAAACAACCCCAAAACATCATTGAACCTCCACCATATTTCACTGTAGGTACTGTGTTCTTTTCTTTGTAGGCGTCATTCCATTTTCGGTAAACAGTAGAATGATGTGCTTTACCAAAAAGCTCTATCTTGGTCTCATCTGTCCACAAGACGTTTTCCCAGAAGGATTTTGGCTTACTCAAGTACATTTTGGCAAACTGTAGTCTTGCTTTTTTATGTCTCTGTGTCAGCAGTGGGGTCCTCCTGGGTCTCCTGCCATAGCATTTCATTTCATGTAAATGTCGACGGATAGTTCACGCTGACACTGATGCTCCCTGAGCCTGCAGGACAGATTGAATTTCTTTGGAACTTGTTTGGGGCTGCTTATCCACCATTTGGACTATCCTGCGTTGCAACCTTTCATAAATTTTTCTCTTCCATCCACCCACAGAGAGATTAGCTACAGTGCCATGGGTTGCAAACTTCTTGATAATGTTGCGCACTGTAAACAAAGGCAAATCTAGATCTCTGGAGATGGACTTGTAACCTTGAGATTGTTGATATTTTTCCACAATTTTGGTTTTCAAGTCCTCAGACAGTTCTCTTCTCCTCTTTCTGTTTTCCATGCTTAGTGTGGCACACACAGACACACAATGCAAAGACTAACAGGGTTATCCAAAGAGATTCGAAAAGTCACCGCACATTCGGTGACTTTTCGTTCTCTTCAATTCGGTTCCTTTTGCCGATTGCATTTCGGTGACCCTGCGGTGTATTCAGCAAGCACCACAAGGTCCCCGAATTGCAGGGAAAAGCTGCCGCAAACCTGACGAAAACTAACCGAATGCATGCTGAAAACAAGCAAAAACATCTGGATTAACCTTCTAAAAAGTCGAACAGGAGCCGAACATGAGCCGAATCACACAGAGCCGAAGCAGCTCTGACGTAGAGGAGGCAGTGAATAAATTAGAAAAACCATTTGTATGAATCTGGGAAAATGAAATGCTGTTTGCAAAGAAACTACTGAGCGAAAATGTCTGAAATTTTCACAGGAGGTCCAGGGAATGATAATAAAGAGGGCTGTTACAAAAAAATAAGTAAACTGAAAAAAAAATTAAAAAAAATCGGACTTTTAAAAAAAAAAAAAAAAATCAGAAAAATGCTTAAAGTATCCTTAAAAAATCTATAAATAAAGAGACTTTTTGCTGCAGAATTTTATAATGAACGGTTTATTAGATATTGAATTAAAACGGGAATATTTTTAACATTGAAGCCTATGGGATTCTCTTGAATAAATTTGCCGAATTAAACCACCGAATGGCAGGACATTAGGGGAACCTTTCACTGCTGGTTTGTGTTCTCTGAATAGACGAAGCAGTGCTTTTTCATGGGGATTTCACTGCCCTCGAACAGGCACCGAACAGGCACCGTATGTTCAGGCAATTCGCCAGGATTTGGCAAATTGCCTGCTCTCTGGATAGCCGAATGGTCAGGAAAGGTAACCGAACACTGATTTTCAGCGTTCGGTTACCTTTCTCAAGCAATTCGGATCTCTTTGGATAACCCTGTATGTGAACTTCTCTCCTTTTTATCTGCTTTCAGGTGTGATTTTTATATTTCCCACACCATGCCCCAGGTGAGTTTACAGGAGCATCACATGCTTGAAACAATCTTATTTATCTACAATTTTGAAAGGGTGCCAAGAATTTTGTCCAGCCCATTTTTGGAGTTTTGTGTGACATTATTTCCAATTTGCTTTTTTTCCTCCCTTTTTTTGTTTTGTTCCAATACACACAAAGGAAATAAACATGTGTATAGCAAAACGTGCTACTGCAATACTTTTCTGTGAGAAATACTTGATTTTCTGAAAAAATTTCTGGAGTGCCAACAATTTCGGCCATGACTGTATATACATACAAAGGTGATATTTCTAGACAGTATGGAATATACTATTATTTCAGACAGGCTTTCTTAATATCCCAGGAGTTTTTCTGACAGATCAAGTCAACTTTGTCTAATTGTTCATTATAAATAAAAGGCAAAACCATATAAATAAAATAAATGTTGAATAGATGTAGCATACCTGCGAGCGGTGTGCAGGACACCCCTGCATCTTCTTTGTGTCCGCAGTTGTGTTCGCCCCAAGGGCTCCTCTGGCACTCTTCCACAGATAGCTCATTTCCTGTACACTGGACCTCATCCAGAAGAATCAGTCCAGTACCTTCTCCAAAGTGTGCTTGGTTCCATGCCTTGGCAACGCCCCTTATAACAAAGGAAACAACACTTCAATGACTTCAATGAAAAAAATTACCTCATCAATAAACATGCACCAGTTAGTGACATGTTTTTGATCTCTGACCCTGTCAGGGGAGGAATAGAGCATCCTCTAAGAGAGTGATTTGAAATTCCGGTGCCCCAAATATTTCTGAACAACAACTCCCATGTTTACCCATCCATCTGTTGCATTTTAGGAATTCTGGGATTTGTAGGCTATCGATATCTGGGTTACCGGAGTTTGACATGCACCCCAAAGGGTCTTTAGTATTGGCATACCATGGGCCATATTAAGATATTTTTTGATCTCTAAAGTCATCACTCACCCTGTGGTTTTGAAAACCTACAGCAGAGGTACAGAGCAGAAAACTAAAAGATTAGTCCATTAGTGAGCTGGAGAACACGGCGGTCCCTCGTTTCTGGTTTGACGGCTACTTATTAAACATTTCAAACTTTACTATCCACCACTGCATCTACCAAGACCCCAAGGCTTTAACTTTAAAGGTGTCCATCCCTGGAGATGATCCTATATGGATATACCGGGATATCTTGAAATGCAGGCTTTAGAAGGTTGTTCTTAGCCTATAAACAACCAGAAGGTACCATCTATGTTACTGGCTCATGAAAGTGTGAGTGTCCACCGTTTATGACCATATATTCACTCTACTTGTATAACATTGCACCACGATCAGGTCTCTTCCCTCGAGGATCTGAAGATAATATCGGGGTGTGACAGCTATGAGAGGCTGCTGATTGCGCCTTAAGAACCCACAGGTGTGAAACTGAGAGCCCATTCAGGCTCTCTTAGGTATGAGTGAAACTATTGAATACGACCATCTTTGCGATTCACTGGATGGGTTACACTATTGTTCTTATTTCTGTTTTTTTGAGGCTCTTCGTGCTGGTGGACCAATACACTAGGACTTCCATGCAAGATTCATAATGCTGTGAGTCACGGGCCTGGAAACCACCAGAAATGTAAAACTTTTTCTCCCCTTATAAAACGTTTCCCCCTTTGTGTTTTCCGCTGCATTGTAACATTACCCTGTTGTTTTCCTCATGTACCAAACTTGTTCGCCCCTTTGAGACTCCCCCGGGATTATCCCGCTGTTCCCAGGATTACCCTTTCTGGAGTGACCCCAATGTCCAGAGGCACATCTTCTAAGCCCAGTCGTTCCATTCCCCTTCATGGAAACAGGGTGCTCTTTGTGGTCAACCAACGAAACACTATCAGTTACTATCCCCTCAAAGCTTGAGAGGAAGCTCCCTGGGGAAACCATAGTTTGAGACCCTGGATTGGCGCAGGGTGGCGATCGGCCCCTTTGGTGCTATTGGTGTGGTTTTTGGACTACTTGTGCTTGAGACTCTGGGCTTACCCCTTTGCTGTATATGTGAATACTGGGTTTTCCCCAGCGCCAGAATGTCTAGCACTCTCCATTGTTCTTGTTAATCCCGTTATCTGATCGTTATGTGTATAAAAGGAGCTGCATCTCTATACCAGAATAGATGCTGTTTTATTGATGATCCTGAAACCTGTGTTGCCTGGTTCTTGGGAATAGCTCTGCTATAAACACCATACGTTCTCCCCTATTTCCCTAGCAACGATCAATCAGAATATTACAGATCTGTCACACTGTGTATACAGTAAGATGATTATTACATGTTTATGTGCCCTGGACCACGTGTTTTTATAGCGTACCTTATATCTGTAGTGCATGTAAGGACTACAGTAGTGAGGTTTATAGCGACAGTGAATGGTCCATATCTATATTAGGTGTTTTTTTCTTTTCCTGCTATTAGCGCCCCTTGATTGTTGTTGGTTTAACACTCACCCCATGCCTATCCAAACCTAGTTACCTGACTTATATAGATATGAAGATATATTTGCTAAGGGGCATGTGTTTTAGAGATTTAACACTTGGACATTTGGACATTTCATAACCACTTGTACCCATTTAAACATTTCAGATGTAGATAGACATGTAAACATTTCTTGGCCAGAGCAACTCTCTGTAGAATAATTAAAACACAGTAATTCAGTGTAATAGGTCCGTAGCTATGAAAAGAAAACACATATCACATGCTCTAACACTTACCCAAACCCCAGCTGTCTACAGACCACTTCTGCGTCAGCATCATCCCACTGGTCATCACACACTGTTCCCCACTGACCAGAGTGAAAGACTTCTATCCTTCCCTCCATAGGAGAGTTTCCACCAACCAGTCGAGCAGGGATAAAAACAGAGTCTGCGGCTGCAAGTAGATAATCGGAGCTGATTATTGGCTGTAATTAAAATAACTCATATTCCTAATATAAGTATCCAGAGAGTAATGCATAGAATACAAAAGAGCCTAACAGTACTTAATGCTGTGGAGGAATGAGTGTGAGAATGCACAAACAGAAAAGCAGGTCTGTGGCTCTCAAATTCGGTAAACTCTAGGCAGAAGAGTTTTGTTTAGAACAGAACCATTTGTATATTAAAGTGCACATGTCAACTCTAACACACATGGGGCTCCTTTAACAAAAAATCACTCCCTTTATACTGTATATGTTAACATTTTTTTGCTGACAGATATTTTGGAAAACATGGACTAATTTCCTGTCAAAGAATAACTATCACTCACTTCCGGTGGCATGCCACCAAGGTGAAAAACAACTCTGAGCTAAAGAGCTGTCCCACAAGACGGCAATTCAACAGCATTGTGCGCTCCATTCTCTAACAGTGTGCATGGTGACAAGTCTGTGTATCTACGTTACCACCAAGTTCAATCGCATAGCACAGCATGACGGCCTGCTTGGAGCTCCATCCATGAAGACAATAATGGCAGTGCCTGGGCTAAAGTTAAAGAAATATGAGTGAGCAAAAGTATGTGAGGGTCCTGGGAACAGACAACAACATAAGTGGCTTGCCCTATGGTGGGTCCCCACTCAGGTCTCACAAGGTTTTAGCTCGATGGTGCCATTACAGAGGAGACATTAACAAATGTAAATAAGTCTTCTATCACCCAAAAAGGGTGGCCAGAGCTGAAATGCCAAGGCAGCCTACTCTGCTCCAGAGGAACCGCAATACCCAATGATCGTTTCGGCCTTATTAGGCCTCGGCAGGAGGGCACAGTGATACCTCCCTAGGCAACTTGAGCAAGTGGTCCACGTTTGGATTACCCCGTATGCTATGAGTGAGAAAAAGTATGTGAAGGCCCTGAGAGCAGGCAATGTTACAAGATTTGTGTGAGTCTTCTTGGGCAAAGATGACATCTTTGGCATTTCAGTCCTGGTCACCATTTTTGTGTGGTAGCAGGCTGATATGCATATGAATAGTCATCTCTATAATAGCACCATCAAGCTACAAACTTATGAAACCTGAGCAGGAACCCATTGTAGGACAGGCCACTAGTGCTGTTATTCGTTCTCAGGATCCTCACAAACCTTGTTTTTGCTCAAGTTAAAGAAATAGGAGTTTCCAGACAGAAAAACAGGGGCACCTTAATCTCCAAATTGGGCAAAGTTGACAAAAATGGCTAACCAGAAAGGGGATAGAACAACTGGAAATGTCTGTCTTCACCATGTAAAATTATAAACATGCAAAAACATTTTAATTTAAATGCTTATATTACACTCCATGTTCCAAAAACATATATTTATGCAATAAGTTATCAATTAAAAACATATATAAATTATTTTTAAATATGGAATTATAAAGAAATGCAAAGTCGACTGCCATTAAATGAATTTCCATTTCCTTTACAGCATTTAAACTTTGCATTGATATAAGGATCACACTGACCTTTTCCCTTTAATTGCTTCATCGTATAATACAATAAAGCCAACACAATTCTAAATCTTTACTTTCCTCTCTTTATTTGTTCCTTAGCGGTATGTAGCCTGAATTAATGTCTAAGTCGTCAATTATAAATGAGATCCCAGCTGCATTACGCATAATGGATCAAGCTGCTCCCCTCTCTGTGGCTAATTGATCTGGTGGGTGAGGAAGGAGCTCTCCAGCACACAATGTTTTTCTCCGTCTTCCTGCTACTTTGACAGACCTGATGTCCTTTATAAGTTCATAGCTGTATTGGGTTTAAATAGAAGGGGGAAAAATAAACGCTTGAAGTGCATTGTTTAACTTTGCTTTGCAGAATGAAAAGACGCAAAACCCAGCTGTCAAGTCTTACTTAACCAAGGCAATAGAAGTCACCAAAGTATTGTTTTTGACCATCAAATATTTCCCTTTTCTCCCCAGATATGGGGCTCCTTTTCTCCTACGTGTATGCCTATCTTGCTCCTTTTTATACCTTCATCTACAATGCTTCAACCGTTATACATGGCCTCATCTTCTGCTAAGGCTGGGGTCAGACAAACGCAGTGCGAACGTGTGTTCAGCCGCACTTTATTACGGCCGTAGTAGCAGCAAATGACGTCCAATGATGGGCAATATACGAAGTACGGCCGCACGAAAGTTCAGCCGCGCAACGCATTGGGCAAACAAACGTATGCATTTTTCCAAGAACGTCGAACCACCAGTACTGACGCACAGAGTGCGCTGCGTCGGCATAGCGGCGTGTGTGTGATTAGGAGACGTCAGACGCTGCACCATGTCCGGCCTACATAACGTCCAGAGACGCAATCTTTGGTTACTCAGATTTCTCTTTTTTCTAGCTCCGTCAAGAATCACGGCCGTAATTGCGCACCGTATGACCGCTATCGCGTCTTCCGTGAAAAAGTGCATCCGGACACATGGACGCACTTTTTGACGGTAGATGTGAAAAACGCGTTTGTCTGACCCTAGCCTTAAACGTTTATAATTCATTCAAATGATATTAGTGGCATTATTTTCGTGTGGAATGAAAGGCAACAGACAACACATTAAAAATTATTCAAATACTATAATAACATAGAAAAACATCTGCATTTTTAGGTATCAAACTACAGTAATACTTTTAAGAGGTCCTTGAACAACTAGGTTTTCTACAAGAAAGATTTTGAGCTGCCAAAGCATTTATGGCCATAGCTTTCTATCAGGTCTATTCAAAGAAAGGTGAACCTCAGGAGAATAACTGGAGAAGTGAAAATTATAGGGGGGTTATTCAGAGAGAGGTGAAAATCAGGCTAATTGGCAGGAGAAGGGAACAACCTAGACCAAATAGTCGATATGGAAAGTGAGATAAATGGGAGAATTTTTCTGGTTTGCCTATTTTGACTTCGAATTTTCACTTCTCCAGTTATTCTCCTGAGTTTCACCTCTCTCTGAATATCCCTGTAACTCAAAATAGCCAAACCAGAAAATGTCTCCCATTTATCTCACTTTATTTGGTCTAGATTGTTCTCTTCTCCTGCCAGTTCTCGTAGTTTTCACCTTTCTCTGAATAACCCTGTATGTCTCAATAACATTACATTTCTCACATCAAGAGTAGTCAGTGCTGATGATCGCCGTTGTTGCAAACAACAGTACGAGTCACCGTTTTTACAATTAAGGTGTATTTTGGCTATCCATTGAAGGAAAATGTAATACTAACAGGGAAAGTTGGTGAAGCTAATGGTGAACTAAGCTAATGGCACCACCATGATTCTTACATAAAAAGCCTAAACTGCTGCTATTCTCCAGTTATCGTTGTTTAACCAATCTTTACAACAGCAGTAAATATACTTCAGTGACTCTAAAGTGGCGATCTCCACAGACCTCTCATACAAACTAAAAAACAATGCTAGACCACCTCGACTGAAATATTGGTGGAAAATGGGAAGAAATCTACACTAAATTACAAGGGAACCTACACTGAGTACTGTCCTTGATACTATTGTGTATGGATGCGGAGGAGTGAAAAGTACAGCAAACTATAGTGGAAATTCCCCTAATAGGAAATTCACCGTAGTTTCACCGTACTGCATCCACCATAGTTCACTGAAGTAAAATGGTTCTTTAGTGAATAACACCTTGAGTCTTGTTTCTAGTTTCTGGTTTGACATGTACCAAAACCAACAGTGCTGCCAGCAGACAAACGTCAAGGATAACCCTGACCTCATTCATCATACTCATTATAGATACTAGGAAACCTACAATTACAATTGGTTATTGATTTCCTGACTTTATGATAATATTGGATACTCTAAGCTTTCTTCATCTTTTATACAACATTCAAGGACTTGTGCATGAAGGCTTATATCCCCCTTTAAAGGGATACTCTATTGAAAAATAGAGTTTCCTATCTTGCCATTAAAAAGATGGGCATATGCTGTTGACAGCCTCGCCCCAATTATTTTTTTCATAGTTTTGCTATTTTTGGTGATTTTAATCACCTGTGGTTCCTCGCCACAAGCAGCTCCTCTTCAATTTAGGGATTCCCGAGCCGTACGTCCCTGTAGCTATCTAAAGACCGCTCGCTATCGTGGGTGGTCTCAGACAGGTTGATGTCGGCATGTCGGCATGCTCTCTGCATTCTGATGTCACTAGTGACCGATCTGGTGAACTGCAGCCAGGAAATTCAAAATCCCTGCTGCTAGTGACACTGGGTGAGGTCAATGTTTTCTCAAGATCAGGGCAGCAGGAAGAGGGGCGGCATTCCTCACATCCTGACCACTTTACTCATACTGACCACTTGATTGTTTTAGAGTTTTCCTTTAAATAGGCAAGTTGAGAATCATGGGTATTGGATGTATCAATGGATATCAAAAGTTCTTTCATTGAGTGTCTAAATGCATTATCTGCAAAAATTCATAGAAACATTATGTCATTCTGTTTCCATTTTTAAAGCTGTGTTTCGTTTATAGAAATGTAAGTATAGGCGTACATGAAAATGTATACATATTAGTGTTCATATGCATAGTACACATACTGCAGTTTGGCTTTTCTAACCAATGGCAAGGACTTCACATATATATATAAAAACCCAACAATTATGTATTTACCATGTGTAAAGCTGCATGTGACAGCAGCGATGGAACTCTGTGGACATGCACCACCCAGCCAGGTGTTTTTTTCGCATTGTAGTATATGGTCTTCATTGCCGCGGCAATGCACTTCATTCCATATAGCTGGAATTGAGGTCAGAAGAGGCAATGGCACCTTTTTAGCAGTTCCTTTATTTCTGAAAAATAAGGAATGAAACTAATTATAATTTGTCAAGGAGAATATTTAGAGTTTAATACTGTCATACTACACTACAAGTATAACGAGGTTCACGGGAGGAGAGAGTACACAAAAAAGTGCCACCCAATGTATGGCGTGCTATGGTACTGATGATGGGATGTCAAGAATTACCATTTGAGAAGAGCTTGATTATTTAAAATGACCCTAGAATGCTTATATGACAGAAAAAAATATATAATTTACCTTTTATTCAATTCCTTATTTAATGAGCTGTTCTCTTATTTGTCACTTACGTCTACCTATGCTGGAGGAATTGTGCTTTGAACGCAGAAGAGCAGTCCTGGACATGGTTCTCTTGCTGCTCTTGCCCTCTGTATAATGGCTGGCTGGAGTCAGCATCATCACTATAGAAGACTACTCTTTCTTCTGTCCACCACAAAGCAATATTTGATCCAGGTAAGTTCTGGTTAGGAGTAACTTCCTAAGTGTTTAGATAGCACATTGATCCGTATGACCAATGCAATATCCTTGTGGACTTATTCTACTCATAACCAACCTGTTCCAAGGGGTTAAACATGGAAGTGAGTGTCAAAATGGAAAGCAGCTCATTAAATAGGGAATTGAATAGGTGAAAAGCTAGATAGCAGTTATGGATAGACGGAATAAGGTTTGGGGAGAAGAATAAAACTTAGAAATATTAGAGTTAGGGATAGACATCACATATCTATTAATGTTTATCAACTGAGATTACACCAAAGAAGCAGAGACAAGTTCCTCTAGACCAGTGATGGCGAAGCTTGGCACCCTGGATGTTTCGGAACTACATGTTTCGTGATGCTTAGTCACAGATAAGGCTAGCTGAGCATCACGGAACATATAGATCAGAAATATCTGGTATGCCAAGGTTCACCAACACTGTGCAAGACCCTCCATGTGGGAACACTGACTGATGTACTTTTTCAGTGGTCCTTGCTTTACAACCCAAATAAAACTACCCTTTTAAAAAGATCTCACTGACATTGCTCCATTTTGAACCGCTAGGAAAATCACTGAAACAAAGGCAGGTCAA
Organism: Leptobrachium leishanense; assembly: GCA_009667805.1. NCBI lineage: Eukaryota > Metazoa > Chordata > Amphibia > Anura > Megophryidae > Leptobrachium > Leptobrachium leishanense. Next base: position 415,627,576 of record CM019063.1, on the reverse strand, counting down.
TAAAAAAAATATATACTAAAAAGCTACACAAAAATTCTATATATTATTAGGAAAATTTGAGAACAGATAAAACGATCCTGTAACTCTTGCAAACAAGACAAAAATTCAACTTGGTCCTCGACATATACTTCACCGAGGGAAATGATAGCAGTATTTTATTGTTGATAACAAAAGCACTAAATTACACTTACTATATTTTAAACTACTATTTATTTGTATATACTGTTTGTTTTATCACACCTAGTTCTCCAATTCCGATAGCTATCCTTCCCTTATTCCCTTTACCACCTCCTTGCTCTGTACATTTAATGCCTTTTCTATTGTTAATATTGTGGAGGATTCATTATCTCCCCTGCTGATAAAACCCATTGGAACATTTCAATTTAATGGTTTGAAAATGCTTTTGAATTAAAAAGAATGAATAATGAAACATGCAATTTGAAAATATTAAAAATGCTTAAAGTTCCATAAAAAAAAATACATTGTCATGCGGCAATTTTTAGCTTTTCCATAGTGTACTATAATCTTAATCCCCTGATATGATTGAATGTCATCAGAGACCTTGTGCTGTGGATGAGAAACTTACCCAAGCTCAAGCTGACGGCATATCACTGAGGCGTCATTGTCATCCCATTGACTGCTACAGATTGTTCCCCAGGTGCCATTCATATACACCTCCACCACGCTCCCCTCAGACTCTCTTTTGCTGCCCCGTAGACGCACTGACCCTGTTAATTGTTAAAAAATGCTTTTAGATGATGGGTTACTTACAAAAAAAAATGGCATCCCACTTTGCTTTACTGATGTGTGAATTCCCCAGTTATCACCACTTTGCTTGAAGGCAATTTTTTTTATTCACAATTAACTCCAAGGGTAAAGTCATAAATGCTAAGGTCAGGGAATGTATGTTTGCAGGAATGTCATCTCGATGTTTAACACACTGATAGATAGCATTGGACAGGTGACCTACAAAGCGAGTCTCCTCTATCAACCTCGTCAAACTTAATTGTGTATCATTTTAAAAAGCGACATTTGGACTTGCACAATGAGTCTTTATCAAAACACCTCGAGAGGGTCAAAAAATTGATTTGTTTTAAATAATTTTTTACAAGAATGTATCCTACCTTGGCATTTTGTGAAGAGGTTGTGTTCTGGACCTCAGCATCTGGGCATTATTTGAAGAAACGTTAAGGCTAGGGTCAGACTAGCGCAGTTTTAACGTGCGTTTAGCCGCACGAAATCACGGCCGTACTAGCAGCAAATGACGTCCAATGCCGGGGAACATACGACGAACGGCCGCACGAAAGTTCGTCCGCGCAACGCAAGTGGCCAACGAACGCATTTTTTCGAGAACGTCAAACCGCTACTACTGACGTACAGAGTGCGCTGCGTCCGCTAGCGGCGTGTGTGTGTGTGATTAGGAGATGTCAGACGCTGCTAATGTCCGGCCAACATAACGTCCAGACCCAAAAAGTGTTTTATTGATGATCCGTACAAAATCACGGACGAAGAGGCGCATCGTATGACCGCTGTCGCGTATTCCGGGAAAAAATACGTACGTTCGTTCGACCGCACTTTTTCACGGACAACGTGAAAAATGCGTTCGTCTGACCCTAGCCTAAGAGGTAAAGGCACCTTTTTTTATCAAGTTCAGAGGAACTGAATTGCTGGTCATTTGTTAATAAATCTTTGCTACAGTAACAAAACCTAGGAGTAGCAGATTTCTCTATGGTGGATATATATACGTATATTTTACTACATACTTCCAAATGAACTTGCACTCTAACGTCTAAAAAAATAAAAATAAAGAATAGATAAATGATCCTATGTCTCTAACATACTCCTCTACACAGATAGATACGCTCAGGGTCTTACAAAACTTAACTTTTATTCTTTATACTTAGAGAATTATTTTATTTTTAAATTTTTTAATATTTTTTTAGTTTACCAGGCATTTTTTTAGTTTCCATCATTGCTCATTTTCCTTTTTTTTCCTTCTTATTATATGTTTTTCCCTCATTTTTGAGATTATATATAAGATGGAGAGGATAACAAATGTAAATTTTGTGGTAGTGTCTTGAGGTCATCTCCGTTTCTCCTAAATTGTATTACTTCTTTCAGGTATATCTTTAAACTGTATCCTTTATGCTTATTTGTAGCAAGCACGCGTGTTGCTCTTTTAAGTGATACAATAGTGTTTAATAGAGTGTATAGTTGTGAACGATCTCATGCATCCACACAGGTTACTGTGGAGATGCATTCTGGTCCACCATGAAGCATGCAACACGTGCACATGTGACGTGCATCGCCGGAGAGGACATACTACTTCTGGGTTTGAGTTGGCGTGGTCCAGGGTGTCACTATATAGGATTGGGGAGTGCTCTTGTTCATTTTATTATATATTATGGTGAAAGAAAGCTACTGTATCCTTGATAAAGGCTCTTTGAGCCGAAACATCGGTTATTTATAAATATAGTCAGGGTTATTCAAAGAGATTCGAAAAGTCACCGCACATTCGGTGACTTTTCGTTCTCTCCAATTCGGTTTGTTTTGCCGATCCCATTTCGGTGACCCTGCGGTGTATTCAGCAAGCACCACAGGGTCCCCGAATTGCAGGGAAAAGCTGCCGCAAACCTGACGAAAACGAACCGCAAAACCCACCGAATGCACGCCGAAAAACCCCAAAAACATCTGGATTAACCCATCGAAAAACCCGAGCAGGAGCCAATCACCCGCAGCGAAGCAGCCGACACCGCAGACGAGGCAGTGAATAAATTAGCAAAACAGTTTGTGTGAATGTGTGAAAATGAAACACTGTTTGCAAAGAAACTACTGAGCAAAAATGTCTGAAATTTACATATGAGGTCCAGGGAATGATAATAAAAAGGTCTGTTACAGAAAAAATAAGTAAACTTAAAAAAAAAAAAAAAAAAATCGAAAAGAAAATCGGACTTTTAAAAAAAAAAAAAAAATCTGAAAAATGCTTAAAATATCCTAAAAAATCTATAAATAAAAAGACTCCTTACTGCAGAATTTTATAATAAACGGTTTATTAGATATTGGATTAAAACGGGAATATTTTTAACATTGAAGCCTATGGGATTCTCCTGAATAAACTTGCCGAATTAAACCACCGAATGACAGGGCATTAGGGGAACCTTTCACTGCTGGTTTGTGTTCTCTGAATAGCCGAAGCAGTGCATTTTCATGGGGATTTCACTGCCCTCGAACAGGGACCGAACAGGCACCGTATGTTCAGGCAATTTGCTAGGATTTGGCGAATTGCCTGCTCTCTGGATAGCCGAATGGCCAGGAAAGGTAACCGAACGCTGATTTTCAGTGTTCGGTTATTTTTCTCAAGCAATTCGATCTCTTTGAATAACCCTGAATGTTTTATAAGACCCTGAGTGCATCCTTCTTTGGAGGCATACATACATATTTTTTTTTCTCGTTTCCATGATTGATGATAAAATATTTCCCATAAAATAATGACAATGATGTCCCTATCCCTTTTATTCCAGGTCTTTAGAAACAGAGGGCACTTTCACTAGATTATGTATAGCGAAGAATGATAAGATTGTAAAATACACAATAAAACGTCTGGCAAAATATGAGATCACCTTTAGCTTTGGTGTCATTCACACTTATAAGAATAAGTTTAATTTAAAGCCAGAGGGGGGAAACAACATAATATCAGCGACTTTTCGGTGCTCTCTGAATAACCCCTTATGTTTATAATATGTGGTTCCATCCTGTACACAAACTTTTTTGTTTAGGAAAACACTCACTGACTAACGATGGTCTCTTCATGAAAGGACACAATTAAAAAGTTATATCTACGCAGCAGCACACTATATCCCTGTCTTTAATTTTCTTTATTACTTCCATGAGTCATAATGGTCACAAATGTGTGTATTAAAGATATTTCTAAGTTCCCGAAGATGTCCTTTTCCCTGTAAACAAGGATCTTGGCATCTGGAAGAGATTAGCGATACGAGAATCACTTGCTATTTCAACACGTTAATTTTCTCCGATCGACGATCTGCTTTAAATAAAAACATAGCACGTTGAGCAATTTGCCTTCCTCTGCATTACAAAACGAGCATTGTCTCTATTCTTAAGAAGGAAACAGCCATGTTCAGAATTTTAAAAAAAAGTCTGGATTTTATAAACAACATTAAAATGTAACTGGGTGACTTATATGTGTAAAACGCTCAGTTAGAACCTATCACTCAAAATGTTCTTGGCTCCTTGGAGTTGCAAATTTATTTAAACTTTGTAATTACATGGTAGAATGCCAAATAAATTGTATAATTGCCTCTGTCTGTGGAGCACATCGAAAAACTTTAACACAATGTAGTGTTTGTAGAATGTTTACAAACACAGTTATAAGAAAGAATTAAAGGTTTAATATTTATTTGTTTTTCTTATGTTTAACGGTCATTCTAGCTCCCATGGCTAAATGAACTTGTTTAATTGTCCCCAGGGGCAATGCTCCACCAATAACGGTGTACATAACAAATCTGAAGGTATAAATCACTTGGCATTGATAAATTCTGTCAAGTTGAAAGAAAATAACACCAATCACTAACTGTAAATATTCATATTCATAAGTATGAGGAAAAGCCCTAGCCACCTCCACGTTCGTTTTTGGAGCCTTTCTGATGGACTGTCTTGACACACTCAAACATAAAAAATGACTTTCACAAAAAATTATTTCAACACTTGAAAAACATTTATTCTGACCTTCGACTTCATCTTAAAAAAATTAACACCTTGATTGCTGAGCTGTTTCACTCAAGGGCCGGAGTTCATTTTCAAATTCTTTTGCTCATCACAGTTAAGTGCTATTTGAAGACTTGCAGGGTTATTCAAAGAGAATCGAAAAGCCACCGCATGTTCGGTGACTTTTCGTTCTCCTCAATTCGGTTCGATTTGGCGATCCCATTTCGGCGACCCTGCGGTGTATTCAGCCAGCACCAAAGGGCCGTTATAGTGCAGGGAAAAGCTGCCGAACACTCACCGCAAAACCCAGGCGAACGCACACCGAAACCTGCAAAAACGCCGAAGACGCCGGAGAAACCCGAGCAGGAGCCGATCACAGCGCAGAGCAGCCGCCGGAAAAACCCGACACCGCAGAAGAAGGAGGTGAAGAAAAAAAACAAACAGTATGCTTGAATGTTTGAAAAGTGAAACGCTGCTTGCAAACAAACTACTTAGCGAAAATTTTCCAAAATTTACATAGGAGATCCAATGAATGATAATAAAGAGGGCTGTTACAGAAAAAATAAAAAACAATTAAAACAAAAAACAGAAAAAAATGTTTGCAAAAAAATCCCAAAAAATGCCTAAAAGGTCCTAAAAAAATCTAAAAATAAAGAGACTTTTTACTGCAAAATATTTTAATGAACGGTTTATTAGATATTGAATTAAAACGGGAATATTTTTAACATTGAAGCCTATGGGATTCGCCTGAATAAACCTGCCGAATTAAACCACCGAATGGCAGGGCAATTCGGCAACTTTTCACTGCTGGGTTTTGCACTCTGAAAAGCCGAAGCATTGCTTGTTTATGGGGATTCACTGCCCTCGAACAGGCACCGTATGTGCATGCAATTCGCCAGGATTTGGCGAATTGCCAGCTCTCTGGATAGCCGAATGGCCAAGAAAGGTAACCGTATGCTGAATTTCAGCGTTCTCCAGCAATTCGGAGCTCTTTGAATAACCCTGTTGTTTTATAGGGGAACCCAGACACATTACATATGGATTTCTTCAGCAGACTCAACAGTTTTAAAATATATCATTACTATCAGGGTTATTCAGAGAGGTGAAAAGCAGGAGAATGACTGGAGAATGAAAAATTCTAGGTCAAAATAACCAAACCAGAAAAATTCTCCCTTTCATCTCACTTTCCAAATCGGCTATTTTGACCTAGAAGTTTTCATTCTCCAGCCATTCTCCAGTCATTCTCCTGCTTTTCACGCTCTCTGAATAACCCTGTATATGTCATGTTACATCAGAATGTGACCTAAATTGTGAACAAAAAATTTAATTTGGATTCAGATAGCAATCATTTACGGCATGTAAAATTATTTTTCCACATTTTAGCATTCAAACCATTGTGGTTATATATGCTTTTAATAAACTCAGAAACAGGTAACTTGTTACTGCATTTTTCTAAGAAATAAGCTACTTAACCACTTCAATGCTAAGGACGCGCTCAGCGCGTCCTCAGCATTAGGACGCGCTGAGCGCGTCCTCGCATTGGGGTCAGCGTTCGGCCGGGTTCCGGCCGATCGCTGGCCCCTCCGGTGCGGGCTGACATCCTGGATGTCAGCCCGGCATCCGGAGCAGTGGCCGCCATTATTAGGTGTCATCGCGCCCCCGCGATGACACCTAATTCAGGCGCCCCCCCCGCATGTGCGGAGGAGGCGCCTGAAAGGGAGGGGGGGAGGTCCTTCGGACCTCTCTCCCTCCCGATCGGCGGCACACAGGGGCTTAACCCAGGCATCATTTGGAAGGGCACAGCCTGCCCTTCCAAATGATGCCTGGCATTAACCCCTGGGGAGCTGGATCGCAAATCGGCGCTGAAAAGCGCCGATTCGCGATCCTTCCCGGGAGCTGGCCGACATCTTGGATGTCGGCCAAGCTTCCGGGAACTCCCCCAGAGGACTGGCGTCATCGTGCGCAGCACGATGACGCCAGTCCTACAGTTAACCCCTAACTGCCACGAACTGTGGAGATAGGGAGTTCCAATGAACTCCCTATCTCCCGATCCGTGGCAGTTAGGGGTTAAATTTTGATATGGTTGGATCGGCCAGAGCATGGCCGATCCAACGATACCAACATGAAAGTAAAAAAATTTGTAAAAAAAAAATAAATAAATAAATAAAAATAAAAAAAAATTAAAAAAAAAAATTAAAAAAAAAAAAATAAACACCTTTTTTTTATTTTTTTTGGTTTGTTAATGCAGCAATATTGTTCCCATTTCAATTATAATGTGAACAATGATGCTGCATTAACGATTTTTGTATGCGGTGCGTTTGTTAAAAATGGTGTCATTTTCCCCAAAAAAAAATGTAACGAGACCCCATCTCTAATTTTTTTAACAAGCGCACCCCATACAAAATATAACCGCAATTGCTCGCATGTTAAAATGTGGAAAAAAACACTTTACACATTGTAAATTATTGAAAATACATATTTTATTGCATTTTTTGTTATAATATACAAACATGACATAACGTATACATATAATAATGACATATTATGAATCTACCGAGTCTGACGGAAAGAACGATATATAATATGTCGGTGTCATATACTAAAATAAGCCTTCAAAACACGTTTAAACATGATGCGCAAAACAGGTAAAAAATGACCTCAGCACAGGGGCGGGAAAAGCCTCAGCAGCGAAAGGGTTAAACAAAATTTTAAAAAAACGAAAATTTTCTCTTGGCACATTGCTTTTCATAATGAATATGTTTAAACCATTGAACATGGAATTGCCATTAATTTTTAAAGCGTACCCAAAATTGCAAAAGTTAGAAAGGGTTGCGAATTATAGTCTGCATTATTTTCAGCTTTTTATCTATAATCAAAAATAGTAATTATAATTATGTACTACATCATCTTATCTCCACTTACTCCTGGTGTGGAGAATGAGAATGTGAGTGATCACAGCAGCTATGTTCACCTTATAAGTGAAAAAATGGCAGAGGCTAAATTAGAGAAATATATATATATATATATTTTAGTTTTACCCATTGCTTGGTATGTTTAGTATCATTGGAAATTCCAGACCCTGGCCTTTCCAGTGTCACCTCTCTTGACCATGTGGGGTATACAGAAGTGGAGATACAGGGGTCCAAAAGACATAACCTTTTCTGCAGAATAAAATTTAGTGCTGCATTGCTTATTTATTTATTTATAATTTATTTATAAAAGGATTTTACCAGGAAGGATACATTGAGATTTCTCTCGTTTTCAAGTATGTCCTGGGTTATGTTTTAGGCTAGGGTCAAACGAAAGCATTTTTACACGCGAACGCAAAAAAGTGCGTCCGAACGGATTGATGTATTTTTTCATGGAATATGCGAAAACAGTCATACGATGCGCATTTTCGTGCGTGATGTTTTACGGATCCAAACCAGGAAACTGTTTTGCGTCTGGACGTTATGTTGGCCGGACATGAGCAGGGTCTGACGTCTCCAAATCACACACACACACCGCTAGCGGGCGCAGCGCACTCTGTACGTCCGTACTAGAGGTTCTGCGTTCTCGAAAAAATGCGTTCATTTTCCACTTGCGTTGCGTGGCCAGACTTTCGTGCGACCGTACTTCGTATATTGGCTGTCATTGCCCGTCATTTGCTGCTAGTGCGGCCGTGATTAAGTGCACCAGAACGCACGTTAAAAATGCGCTGGTCTGACCCCAGCCTAAGATGACACCATATACAAAAATATACTGTGTCATCTCCTCTACACTTGTTCCAGTGTGAGAATGAGAAGCCGAGTAAATCAGTTAACATGGCCGTGTTTGGTATCATTGAAAGTCCGGACTGGCATCAGCCTGACACCTCACTTGACCTTGTGTGAGCTGTAAAGAAGTGGAGATACTGGGATCCACAGGAACCTTGCCTCCACTGGTAAATGTTCTCCAGCTCTGCTGGAGTTAAGGGGGCTTTCCAGTGTTGTGACATCAGCCAACTGTACGGAGTATCCTGGCTTGGACGATTACAGCCCACAATAGGGGGAGAGAGGGGCGCTCATAAAGTTAACAGGGAGCCACTACAGGTTAACGAGTTACATCAATATTTCCCTTTAGCTGCTTCCAGTTACTGGCGGCATTGGAATTGGGGCCATAGTGTGGTCGCCTGTTGTGAGTTTATGTTTAAGGTCTTTTATTCATCTTGGAATCGATTGTCAATTTTTATTTTTTTTTTAAATAATATATTTTTATTTTTGGTAGGTTTCATCAAAATTAACACAATTTGAAGCCTCTTTTGTAAATAGTGATACAGAGATAAGAATAAACAAGATACTTTCGTCTTCAGTTATCATGACATTATCTTGTCACATGGGAATATGCGACACAACATATAATATTTATTAAGTACTATCTAGAAAAAATAAAAAGAGAAGAAAAATTAAAGGGGGGGGAAACAGGGGAAATAAGAGTTCGTATACAGTAACAAGTGTTCCATGTAAAAGCTATACTGGTTGTAAGTTCCATGAGGTAGAGTATGGTGATATAATAAGCAAGAAAGCGCCGATGGGTCAGTGGGTGAAAGTTTAAATCTTAGGGCAACCTTATTGAGATGTGTCAGTACTACCCAGTATGGGTGGTTTACGTGGTCGTTTAGTAAGATAGTCTGTCCACCAATACCAAGTTGCGAAATATTTAGCATAATTGTTATCCATAGAAAAATACATTTCCTCCATCCCTCGTATATTATCTACTGCTGTAATCCATTCCGAGATTGTCGGAGTGTGTGTGGAGCGCCAGTGCCTAGGAATCAATGATTTTGCCATATTAAACAGATGAATGGCCAGAGACTTTCTGTATGTGATAGGGGAGAGGGGGACCAGGTGAAAGAGAGCTACTTGTGGAGAGGGTAACAGATCTAGTCCCGTGATTTCATTGATCTCTGCGAAAATGGACGTCCAATATACTTGAATGTGGGAGCACTCCCACCAAATATGTAAATAGGTTCCCGGTTCTTTCGAACATCGCCAGCACAGTACATCAGAGTTCGGATACATTTTATGTAGTCTCGAGGGAGTGAGGTACCACCTAGACAGGAATTTATAATGCGACTGTTGTACATGTAGACTACGGGACGAGTGGGCAGCTATTTGAAAGATCATGTCCCAGTCATCTTCCTGAATTAGGTCACCCATTTCTTTGCTCCATCTTGTTGCATATGAGGGAAGGAGGGGAGCTGAAGCGTCTAGGAGTGTGCCATATATAGTGGACAGCATGTGTGGCTGGTGTGGGTCACTAGTGCAAAGTGTCTCAAATGGGGATTCGTCCTGTCTAAGAGAAGTCGGGTGGCCTAATGACGCTATGAAGTGTCGGAGCTGATAATATCGGTAATCTGAAATCGGAGTGGCGTAGTTATCTGGGAGCAACAATAGTTTAGAAATTGGCTCAGAGTTCATTAGACATTTATGAAGGGGAAGGTACGGTCCCTCCACAAGCATAGGCAGGAAGTTGTTGGACATACCCGTTGGAAAAAGTGGATTAAAAGTAAGAGGTAATAATGGTGACGGATGTGTTGAGAGTTGCAGTGATTTTCGTAGTGTTCGCCATTTTAAAAGGGTTGGGGAGATAAGAGGGTGCGAAGAGCGAAGTAAGTTTATGAGGGGTGCTGTCTGCCATGGTAAGGAAGCTATCGGGATTAGAATTGTTTTCTGTTCTATCGGTACCCATAACTTGTGTGGTGGGGACATGCACCAATCACTCAACCTAAGAAATAGGGCCGCCGAGTAATATAGTTCCATATGTGGAAGGCCTAATCCCCCTCTATTCCTGTGTCTTGTCATGTCTCTATATGAAACCCTGGGATGTATCCCATTCCAGACATAGTCAAGAAACGCTGATTTCACCCGGGCAAAAAATTGTGATGGGATTCCAACAGGGATTGATTGAAAGAGGTACAAGAATCTGGGGAGTATGTTCATCTTGAGGACGTTAATCCTCCCTAGCCAAGAAATATGAGGTAAGCTCCATTTTTTAAGGTCTTGTTGTACTACTGTCAGGAGAGGTTCATAGTTAGACTTATATAAGTGGTCTGGGTCCTTAGTCAACGTCACTCCCAGGTATCTAAGTGAGTGTTGCACCCATCGAAATGGAAAGCATCTTTCCAATTCCCTCTGTGTCAATGTTGATATGCCTATCCCCATGACCTCACATTTCGTCTGGTTAATCCGAAAGTTAGATAGTTGTCCATAAGTTTCTAGTTCGGACATGAGATGTGTAAGGGAGCGTTTAGGATCTGTAAGGGATAATAATATGTCATCAGCGAAGGCAGCCACTTTATAGTGGTGGAGGGGGAGCGTGTGTCCAGCAATGCTAGGGTGATCTCTAATTTTTTGCAATAATGGCTCTAGTGTCAGTATGAAGAGGAGTGGAGACAAAGGGCAATCCTGTCGAGTCCCATTACGTATCTGGAAGTCTCGGGAATAAGTCCCATTAACTCGTAGAGAAGCGCTTGGTGTGTTATAAAGGGAGTGGATCCAGTGCAACCATTGTGGGCCAAATCCCAGTGCCGATAGGGTTTCAAATAAAAAGGTCCAGTCTACCCGGTCAAACGCCTTTTCCGCGTCGATCGATAAAAAAATGGTGGGGTTGGAGGAGGTGTGTGCTAGGTGTATTAAGTCAATTGCACGTATTGTGTTATCCCGAGCTTCTCTGGTGGGAACAAAACCCGTTTGATCAGGGTGTATAAGACTCGTGACGTAAGGATTGAGACGATTCGCCATCATTTTGGCCATTAATTTTAGGTCTGCATTCAAGAGTGAAATGGGGCGATAGTTTTGTACCATGGTGTGGTCTTTGTCCGGTTTAGGGATAAGTGCTATATGGGCTCTTAAGGTTGCAGGGTCTAATTTAGTGTCTTGGTTTAACTCATTAAGCATTTTTATGAAATGAGGGCCTAGGCTAGTTTGAAAAGTTTTGTAGTATGCAATGGTGAATCCATCTGGGCCTGGGCTTTTCCCAGATGCTGTAGATTTGATCGCCAGTGATAGTTCCTCTAGAGTAAATGGGGCGTCTAGGGATTGCGATACGTCTGGTGTAAGAATGGAGTGGAGAGAGTCCTTTAAGTATGCCTGAATAGCGTCTTTGTCAGGGGGTGTGTCTCGTAGTTGATATAGGGTTGAGAAATATTTATGAAAGGCTTCTGTGATGTCAGTATTTAAGTGGAGATCGGTTCCAGTGTCGGATTGGACCTTAGGGATAAATGTGGTTTGTTGTTTGCGTTTCAATGCTCTTGCCAATAGTTTCCCACATCTATTTCCCTGGGTATAAAACAGTTGCTTAGTGTGACGCAGTGATTTAAATGCTTGGTCTGATAAAATGGTGTTCAATTTGGCCCGGTGGATCGTCAGTTCTTTAAACACTGAAATGGAACGTGAGGTTTTGTGCTCCGTCTCTAGGTCATGAATGCGGGCGAGTAAAGTGGTAACGGATTGTCTATGTGTTTTCTTACGTTGTGCTCCGATTTGTATTAGTTTACCTCTAATGACACATTTGTGAGCTTCCCATATCATGGGTAAGGATACGTCAGATGTGGAGTTCTCCGCAAAGTAGTGTTCTACGTTATCTTTTATATCTTGTCTAATCACCACGTCACGTAGGAGCGATTCGTTCAATCGCCATGTGCATTGGGGAGGAGGGGTGGTGAGGACTTCAATGGCGCATAGTACAGGAGCGTGGTCTGACCATGTTATTGGGGCTATGGAGGCGGAGCGTAAAGCATGCAAGTGGTGGTGGGACATCATAAATGTATCAAGCCTGGAGTAAGTTTTCGCTGCGTGGGAATAAAAAGTAAAATCTTTCACCGACGGATTCAACACCCTCCATCCATCTATCAGCTGGTGTTGGTGAAGAAGTTGCATAAACCGACGGCGGAGGGAGGGTTCCGGTGTGGGGGTCGGTTTTACACTTTCTGGGTTTGTGTCAAGGGGGACATTAAAGTCACCACCGCATACCAACAGGCCTTCCTGAAAACTAGATAGTTTAGACAAAGTGGATCGTAGTGCCCCGCATTGACCCGTGTTGGGTAAATATATGTTGGCCAGCGTGATCTTGCGGGAGCCTATGAGACCTTTGATGAATAAATATCTACCCTGAGGGTCAGTTCGCTGATGAGTGCATACAAATGGAACATGGCGGGCTACTAAAATGGCTACTCCTCGAGTTTTAGATGTGACATAGTTACTAAAGTAAGATTGTGGATAGTATCGAGATGTAAGAGACGGTGCTGCATCTGCACGGAAGTGTGTCTCTTGTAAAAACACTATTTCCCCGCGCTGCCGGCAAAGATCTATAAGAGCCATGCGCCGCTTCTGAGGGGAGTTAAGGCCCTTGACATTTAAGGTAAGGAATGTTATTGGGGCCATAATTTAGTGAGTGTGGACCTAAATAACCTTTGATAGACCTCGGTACAAAGACGACATTTCAGGGGCCATACCCTTGGCCTACCTACATTATGTAAGTGTGGAAAACCAGTAATTAACATGCTATATGGACAAAGAGTACTGTACATACGAACAAACAAACAGAAAAAAAAACCTGAAGATGGGAAAACTCGGAGACGGTGTAGAGCCTGCGGATGGGAGCACCATCGACTAGGCCCTAAAGCATGCCTCTCCTCCCCAGGAGGAGGGGGACACAGAAGCCACCGCATCTGGAGGGGTGAGTGGTTGACCTCCAGCAGGTGTTGGGGTTAAAGTGCCGAGGCCGGCTAGGGTAAATGTTTAGATCTGATTTTGCTTATTAAGTAGGGAGATCCAGTTGGTTGGGGGTCCATGAGGAGAAAAAAGGAGAAGCAAACTGTAGGATAAAAACAGTCATGGATGTGGAGATTCTCCTGGTAAGGGCGGCAAATATGCGCTGGTGTTGAAGGGAGCAGCGAAAAGCCAGCACGCGTTGTTTTCATCCCGGGTCTTGTTGGGAGTTTGATGAGTGCTGCGAGCGGGAAACACCATGACCACGTTTAGAAGGTGTCTGCCATCTAGGACGCTGCGGTTGAGATTGGTGTTGGACCAAGTCTAGGGTCTGACCACCGTACCAGTCCGGAATGTCCAGATTAACAATGCCAAGTGCTGTTAACAGTGGTGGAAGATCCGTGGCGGTGGTGATCCCATAGTAAACCCCGTCCAGTGTAACTTGGAGGGAAAACGGGTACCCCCATCTATATTTAACTTGACGGTCCCGTAGAACTTCGGTGAGCGGTTTCAGTAGTCGGCGTGCCTGAAGCGTGTGCCAGGAGAGGTCTGGGTATAGTTGCAAGACATTCCCCAAGGGGTCTTTGACATCTTGACGACGCGCGGCCTGTAAAATATCTTCTTTTTGGCGGTAGTAATGTAGCCGGCATATAACATCTCTTGGTGTCGTATTCGGTGCGCCTTTCGGTTTTAAAGATCTATGCGCTCTGTCAAAGTGAATTGGGGTGTCAATCGGTCTATGTAAGAGAGAATTAAATATAGGCCTCAGAACCTCGGTGAGCAACTCCTTTCCGTCTTGCGACTCTGGGAGACCTCTTAACCTCAGGTTATTCCGACGGCCTCGGTTGTCTTGATCATCTAACGCCCGGTGAAAGCGTTGTAAGTATAAAGTGTGAGAAGTCAGACCTGTTTCCAAGCGAGTCAGTCTGTCCTCTGTGGTTTCTCCGTCTCCTTCCAAATCCTGGACCCGGGCCCCAAGATGGCGGACATCCGCTACCACAGCGTCTATGCGTGAAGCAAAAGAGGACTCCAGCTTTGCCAGGAGGGATTCAAGATCTTCTTTGGTGGGCAGGGAGCGGAGTATGTCTCGAACTGATAGTTCAGTGTCCTCCGAAGGAGTGGGGCTGCCAGCCGTCGACGAGTCCCGCGATAGAGCAGGGACCGGCACCATCTTGGATCCGTGCGGGGTTACCGATTGTCAATTTTTTAACACTAATAAAAATAATGGGTAAGGAGGCTGCCTGTTGCACAATCGATACTATATTTCCTTTGCTTAACCCCTTCACTACCAAGATCGAGATATCTCGGGCTTCAAAGGCACCATCTGGTGCCCCGATATCGAGATATGTTGATCTGTTGATCTGAAGCCAAAAATCAAATTAAATTTGTTTGCTTTTGGACTGCAGAAGGCATAATGTCAAAAGAGCTAAAACTGTAAAATCAGCTGCTTGAAGCTCTGAAATATTGGCCTTTCAGCAGTCGATGAATGGCGGGAAAAGAAAATCGACTTGCAGCTCAAACAGCTGTAAGTCAGTTTGGCAGTAGATGGCGCCATCTACTGGCCAAATAGGTTACTTATAGCAAGAGCTATTTCTTACAGTATAATTAATTAAAAATTATTTTATAAAAAAAACACTGACAATGTTTTCTTGAAAATTACTTGGTAGTGTAGGGGTTGAATCTCTACCTCTTACATTTTCTATAGGGGTTATTCAGAGAGAGACGATCTGGCCCCCAAAATGTCACCGAACAGGGCATTTCCCCATACGGTGACATTTCGGAGCCATTTGGCTATTCAGAGGGCAGGCAGTTTGCCAAATTTTGGCGAACTGCCAGCAAGTACGGTGCTTGTTTAGAAAGCAGAGAAGTCCCGGTGACATTTTGGTGCTCTCTAAATAACCCCCTATGTATGCAACAAGTGTTCTGCATGCTTTGTTGTTTTATTGTTTTACTAGGTGGAAAGCCTGCCCAGAGGGCAGTCTATTGTTAAGTGAAGCAGCTCACATGGATATATATATTGCCCCCAGCTCACATGGGTATATTTGCCCCTGCTCACATGGGTATATTTGCCCCCAGCTCACATGGGTCTATTTGCCCCCAGCTCACATGGGTATATTTGCCCCCAGCTCACATGGGTATATTTGCCCCCAGCTCACATGGGTATATTTGCCCTCAGCTGACATGGGAATAATTGCCCCCAGCTCACATGGGTATAATTGCCCCCAGCTCACATGGGTATAATTGCCCCAGCTCACATGGGTATAATTGCCCCCAACAAACATGGGTATATTTTCCCCCAGCTCACATGGGTATATTTGCCCCTAGCTCACATGGGTAAATTTGCCCCCAGCTCACATGGGTATAATTGCCCCAGCAAACATGGGTATAATTGCCCCCAAGCAAACATGGGTATAAGTGCCCCCAGCTCACATGGGTATAAGTGCCCCCAGCTCACATGGGTTAAAGTGCCCCCCAGCTCACATGGGTTAAAGTGCCCCCCAGCTCATATGGGTTAAAGTGCCCCCCAGCTCACATGGGTTAAAGTGCCCCCAGCTCACATGGGTTAAAGTGCCCCCCGCGCTGGATGCGCGCGCAGCCTCTACCTGTCGGCCGCGTGCGCATCCAGGAGAACAGGACGCGCACGCAGCAGCTGGGTAGAGGCTGCGCGCGCATCCTGTCTACTGGAAGCGCGCGCAGCCTCTACCCGACTGCTGTGTGCGCATCCTGTAACCGCCGCAGCGGATGTATGCGCGCGCGACAGCCGGGTAGACGCTGCGAGCGTGTCCAGCTCTACAGGATGTGCGCGCAGCCTCTACCCGGCTGCTGCGTGCACATCTTGTAACCGTCGTGGCACGCGCACAGCTGGCGTGTGCCGCGGTGGTTGAATGCGCGCACAGCCAACGGACACGCCAAGCCTTACTGTATTATAGTATAGATGCATATCTTACAGATTTTGCAGTATGTTTGCCTTACACCTGCCACCACGAATCACCTTTGAACACTGCACTTGTAATTTTCTCACATGTTCGCTACAATGTATAAAATAACAGACATCATGATTTCTACTTTATTATGCCCTAAAGAAATCTACAGCCTTCTTCCAGTAAAGTAACATTGATAGTTACTGCATGCAGGGGCGTAATTGGGGGGGACGGAGGGGCGGTCCACCCGGGTACCAGGGGTGCCACTGGTAGGGGGGTGCCAAAAATGGAGAGGCCATCGGTCGCATTATGGTAATGGTGGCGCACAGCAGCCGCTGACCAGCCTTCCACACACTGAGGCCGGAGGCAGTCCACCCAGCCATCGAGTGTGTGTGGTGGACTGGCGGCACGCGGCACCTGCAGCCGTTTTTCAACAAGTGCTGCCACCTAAGCCCAGTGAGCACACATGCGTGGAGCAGAGGGTTTTAACACGCCCCACAGTCGGCCCCACGGTCCGTGTAAAGGCAGCTGTGTGCAGGTTAGGTGATAACATGATGTTACTGCGTGCCTCGTGACAGTGTCAGGGAGAGGCTCCCCTCTGTGTGCATGCAACCTCTCATGAGGAGGATCCGGCATACCCACACACCACACCCTGTCAGAGGAAAGTTCCCGTGCTTTGCATCTGTTGGGGGGAATTGAGGGAGGGGAGAATGCTGTGTCACCCTATGTGACTAGAAGTGTCTGCCTTCCCTAGTGGGGGTTACTAGTTCCCATCCCTCTGAAACCTCTCCATGTCCCCTAATGCCCCATTCATGGAGTGTGTCAATGGCTGAGCTCTTCTCTCCCTTTACTGTTTCTAGAGGTTCCATGGAATCTATTCTATTGCAATAATCTCCAAGAAATCAGGGGGGGTTGATTGCCCCTGGGCCACTAGCCACAGCCTCTCAGCACCACTGCTGTATTCAGGTGAGATCATTGTGCTGTTTGGAGCTCTGTACACTGCAGGGGAGAGGATTGCCAGGGGTTAGTTTGCACATTTAAAAGTGGCTTTCGAAACTTAAGCTGAAACGCTGTGGATCCTGTGTTTGCTCATACACTGCTTTTACAATGAGAGTTTTATTGCTGTGGATTCTGTGTGCGCTCATATACTGCCTTTACAATGAGAGTTTTATTGATGTGGATTCTGTGTGCGCTCATACACTGCCTTTACAATGAGAGTTTTATTGCTGTGAATCCTGTGTACATTCATACTTACTGCTTTTACCACAAGAGTTATACTGCTGTGGAGCTCTGTGATACGCTCATCCACACATTACTGTGAGGTCTGGTTTTATTGCTGTGGAGCTCTGTGTTATGCTCATAGACATTACTGTGAGTTTTATTGCTGTGGAGCTCTGTGATATGCTCATACACACTGCACATTACTGTGAGTTGACATACAATTTGTGAAATAAATATTTTTGAAAACATTAAAAAAAAAGTGTGGGTGTTTGTTTTACATTTTAAAGTTGGGGGGTGCCAAATATAGGATCCGCCCCGGGTGCCAAATGTTCTAGGTACGCCCGTGACTGCATGTAAAGGGGACGTTAATTAGCATAGTTAATAAACATTGCAGTTCATTCGTAATAGCTGCTCCATATTACCAGGCCTAATGGTCAATGAGTTGCAAGAGAGGCCCTATTCCAACTTTGATGTTAAGCAGAGCGCTGGAACCGCACAGCATAATGGCTCGACCGCTCTGCTTAATTTCAACACGTCATATTCCACTCGAGGTGCAAGCTCTGCTTGCGTCTCAGACATTGCGGTTCCTTACTAGACATTACTGTGTCTGGCTGGAACCCACTCGCATGAGCTACTGCAGATCTCAAGCGGTATTGTGTCTCACTCCATGGAGTCCTATGGACTCCTGGAGCTGATACTAGTGGTGGCACATAGCACCGCTGCCGTTATCATCCTGTGGCTCGAAAGTATACCGACTCGAGCTGCTGGCAAAGCGGCTCAGTTGAAATACAGAGATTTAAGGTGAGCTGTAAATGGAAAACAGGTGACGTACAAATTTACCATATGTGTCTCACCTTTAGCGTCTTGGTTGAAAATGGGCTCCAGTTTTTTGCCATTATTTCTGTACAGCAACTCAGTTGGATTTGAGCCTATGGTCTTTTTTATTATTATGGTAAGTCAACCTGCTCAGCTGCCACGTTTTTCTTGACACAAGCATATTTTAATGTTTGATTAATAATTGGCATTTTCGCAATCAATGTGGCTAAATGAATTGCACTTGGTGAAGCCATTTTCCTCTAAGAAATAACATATACAATATTAATCACGAACTTAGCACAGTGACCTGAAAAAAACACTGGGTTTTTCTCAATGTGAGAAAATAATCCATAAGGCAGTTTATTCCCCAGGTAACAGTCCGTCTGGAATACATCTGAAAGGTATTTACGACTTAACACTCCCCATCACCAGCCTCAAAACCAAGAAGAATTAGTAATAATGGCCCAACCTATTAAACGTCTGGGGTGTTCAATCAAAAGGAGCATTTATTGTGAGGAAGAAGCATTAGCAAAGATAGCATTAGCAAGGCCACATACTTTTCGAAACCATGAAATAGCACCTGCAAAAACAGAGCCCATCCACACAGCTGTGTGAACATTGTATGTTTGTAATGTGCCTTTAAATTGCAAGAGCTGTCGGGTCACTAGATACATATAATGAACAGCAAAAATAATGATCCTGTGGGAAAAATGGGTTTATGGTGCATTAATGGTTTCTTTTTCTCATGTAAATTGCTTGACAGGAAAGACTTCAATAACTGAATATTTTACGTTTGACAATGAACATTTGTAGAGTCCAACATTAAAATAACATTTCCATCACAGTTGATGGTGGCAACATTGATGGTTGCTTCTATATCTAGTACGTCCTACCATTGAAACACAGTTCTGCCTGTACTTAGGGTTTGTCAGGATGGCCATGAAATCTAGGATGCATGCAGATGTCAAGTCAAGCCTGAACATGAAGGTATGCAGTTCCTCCACTATTAACTCTGAGGGAACTGAGTTCCCTTTCAACCCAAGCACTGAGAAGCTTCTATTTAGGTTCCCATCATATATTGCTTCACCAGAAATATTTATGGCATGTATTACATCTATCTGCACTCCAGCGGCAGTTCCCAAATCAGTGAATTCACTGGATTTTTGCAGTAGTTGATCCTGACGTATGCCAAAGTTAGTGAAAAACTTATTTAGGGCACAATTTAAATTGGGCTGATGACTGGAAATGTACATCTTTTTTGGCTGTTTTTTGGACCTTTTTCAGCTCGGGAGATAAAACCAGATGTTTTGTGAGTTTGATTCCAGAGAAAATTTGAGACTGAATACCGGATTTCGCAGATCAAGTATTGTTTCTCGCGGCTATACCTTTCGTCGGAAATTTTGGCTTCAGCAATTCAATTCCAGTTTTTCAGTATGCGAATTTTGGAAAAAAAAATAGCAAGTGCTGAAAGTTGTTGATAAATGGCTTCTCGGATGCATGTAGCACCAAGCAATGGAGTTTCTCTCTCTTACAGTATGAAGAATGCGATTTCCGAGTTGCAAAATAAAACCCCGGGCTTGCAAATTGTACTCAGAAGTCCCAAAGATGCAGGTCTTACAGTTAACGCATTTTACTGTAAAAGAACGCCTTACTGTAATTTCTGGACATTTTTTTATTTTTTTTAAATTCTTTATTTTTGAATTTGCACATGTAAACAGAAAACATTCAGCAGTAGGTGGTCACGCAAGGCCACAGTAAGTCATCAATGGAGTCTCAAATGGAAAATACAACAAGAGTCTGCTGTGAGGAGTATCTCAGATAAAACAAAAAGGGGGAAGGGGGTGACGGGTAAGTCATCAAAGGTGTCTCAAAAGAAAAGTACACTAGAAGTCTGCTGCAAGGAAAAATCTCAAAAAAAATAAAAAGTGGGGGTGAGGGGGCTGTCCGGGCGGTGCACAAAAAGAGGTAGGGGAGGACTGCCAGTGGACGTCAAGAAAAAAAATGGGCAGGGGAAAGGGGTGAGGGATGGGCGGGGGATTGCCCGAGTAAGGGGGGACATTCCGGCTCGCCCGACAACCCGAAGGAAAGTCGGGGGCCATGGAAGGGGTCCCAAGGCCGGGAGACCTGGGGCCAAAAGCACGGCCAGAGTCATGGTTGCCGCGCTGGTGGCTCACCCAGGGCAACCCAGTATCCCACACGCCACAAAAAAGGGGGGGTAATGGGGGGAATGGAGTCCCGGCGTCCCTACAGGTGTACATAAAACAAAGACCCCAGAGACCTCAAGGGAAGGTCCTCGACAAAAGGTATCGCTCGGACAAAAAGAAAAAGGGGACAAACACCACAACACTGCATATCTCTTTAAATGGGGAGAGGGGATCACTGCTCAGGTAAAGCCGGCAAGGTAAAATAGGGAAGGCAGGGGTCATCTCAACATGGGTAGAAGGAATGCCAATTCCGTAGTGGGGTCACCAAAACAGTCAGCGAGGGACATCCGATCGGCGGGAGCCCCCTCAGCCGGTTACACAGCAGCGGGGCCAGCCATCTCAGCCAGAGTCAATATGTGGCACAGAGCCTATAGTCCCCACGAGAACAGACCGAGCGAGAAGTGTCTGCCATCTAGAAAGCTTCCCAACCGCACCTCCAGTTCCAGGCACCGCACCACAGCCCAGAACCAATCTCCGCCGCACCTCAGGAAACAGCCAGGCCGATGACAGCAGTGCACAAGGGGGATCCACCACAGTCCCGAAGTCTGCAGGAACAGCCAGGAGTCTGCAATCCATTCGTAATTTCTCAGCTAGGGGCCGGCAGACAGCGGGTAAGTAGATCTTCCGTGACAAAGGGATCGCTTGCAGAGAAGAGGCTGGCCTGGGTACCTCAAGCATGTCGTCACTGTCAGCCCTCAGGAGATCACGACCAGGGACACCACCTCCAGTACTCCACCTCTCCTCACCCAACTCATCCGGACCAGCGACCGAGCCGGGCAGGGGATCCACCGGCGCAGAACAGAACGGAGCGGCCGCCTCCCGGCATGCCTGCAACGCATTCACGAGGCGCCATACGTCTCCCCACGTAATCGGCTGATCCTCTTCCTCAGACAGCCATCCATCTAAGTCCGCCATCTCGGCCCCGCTGCTCCCAAAGGGAGGCCGGATCATCATCCTGCCGCAGGAAAGGATCCAAAAATGGCCACCCGAGGTAGGCCGCAATCTCAGTCCTGAGGCTGGAAAATGCCCCAAAGTGAGCTAAAGGGCCACAGTAACGTCCGGATGCAGGGCAGCAGGTCACCCAACGTATTCCCCTCCACACCAGTCACTGCAGCCGAAGGTAGGTCGCGATAAGCAGCAGGTAGCACTGCAAGTCATCAGGAGCTCAGCAAAGTGCGACCATCTCCGCCGGCAGTCAGCTCCGCCTCCGACATGTGCATTTTTAATGTACATCCCATAATGCTAGTCTTATTATGATTCCTGCAAATGCAAGTCTTGTTGTACAATCTGTACTTGCCCATTTTTTGTGAAAAAGTGGAACAATTACTGTACGAACTTGCAGTTTGGACAGTAACAGTGAAATACTAAAGCGGGGACTTGAAGGTGGTAAATATAATGGCAGAATATAATGTAGGAACTTGCGGTTTGAAAATATGTACAAAAAAACCCCCACACTCCTAAGGTTGGGGGAAATATCACAGTGCAGATGCAATTCAGGATTTGAAAATATGACAAGAAAATATTAAAGTTCTGACTGCATGTTTATTGTAACAGTAAATAATTCACAGACATGGGCGAACAGCAAATGAGTAAATGATGATGATGATTAACATTGTGAAGGATGCACAATTTTACTGTATATACAGATCTTAAATAAATAATATTTTAAATAATTTACATAATAAATAACACTATTAAGAATTAATACTTAACACATTAAATCTTAATTATTTAATAAAACATTTATGTAAACTAATCGAACTGAGAAAATTATGTAAAAATAAGGATCCCTGTTTAATTAGTTCAATTTGCTGAAATAAATAATAGTTTAGTAATCAATTAGTAATGAACTAAATTTAAAGTTGCACATTAAGTTTAATTAAATTAATTAAACTTATTTTACATTAACCATAGTGTCAACCAAAGACTCATATAAAACCTAAAAAAGCTTCCCAAAATATACAGCGCTAATATATAGCTTTAAAGTTTCTAGTCTACCAATTCTAGTACTGCATCCATATCAGTAGACTTCTTTTTATTTATGTGTCCGCCATGGGTCAGCTTAGTTAAATCATCCCTTGCAGCAAGTATAAAGCAGGTTTTTACTCATTCAATGGCATGTAGCTTTTTGTGTCTTTATACATGCTGAAATGAACAACAATACCTGCATTCAGGATTAATGTACCCAAAACATTCACTTTATTCATGCCGTGATTGATGTTCTTTCAAGATGATGCGCTGTCACCATGGCAACCTCTGGTGTGATTTAGGGTGTCCGTGTTCTACAAGCTTTGATACCTTCCTTTCATGGATTTTACAGCTAACAAATAAGTGTCCCATGGTTACCCAGTATGGCTGGGCAAAAAGGGGGAAGTATTAATAATTCCCAAAAAAACCTAACCAAACTGAAAGTTCTAATGTTGTAACTTTTGTAATTTGTTTTACAATACGTGCAGCAACCAGGCTATAGAATATACGCAACCTACGTACCCCTAGCATGATTCATACACATACAGATACAATGAAATCTATACGAAGGAATTGTTTGCAATCTCTTTGTAGTTAATAATTTAATATTTTCTACTGATGATGTTTTTTTATTATTTATTTAGTATTAACTTATTTAAATAAAAAGGAATATATGTCATATATGAAGGTCCCTATTTCAACATTATCAGCAACAGGGAGCCACCAAGTGTAAATATCAGAATGAGCAGATAACCTGTATCGGCTCCTTGTTGCCAACCAAGCCTCTGTATTAGCGGCTTTAGTCATAATATTTGGAAACCTCTGATTCTGGCAGCACCGTCATGCACCGTCACTGGTATTGACTCCTGGAGTTCATAGGACTCCATGGAGAGAAGCGCTACCCTGTACTACGCTGTACTGTACTGTACTGTGCAAGTTCCTTATGTGAGGTGGCGCCATGGAAGAACACTGCTGCATGGATAATCCAGTGTAATTGGCTAGTGAAAGCAGCAGATTGTGCCATCCTCTTCACTGTGGAACCATGGGTAGACACTGTACAGATATTTTTGTAATGAATCTATTTTAAAGTGTTAAGTGATTGTGCAAAAGTAAAATCACTTAACAGCAGTACGTCTGAGCTATTATTATTTGCTGAACATCAGCTCCAACTAAGAAGAAGAGTTATGTCATAATCAGGGCAACCATCAGGTGGTGACAGCCCATGATATGTTCAGGGGCCCAGTGGCTCCAGGGGGACCTGGCCAGGCTTTGTGCACTTTGTCTAAGTGACACAGGTATAAGGATACTCCATGACACTCAGGACTGGCCCACGAAGATATCAACAAATTGTCAGATGGGCTGCGGCATCTGGGGCCAGTAAGATCACTCTGACTCATCACTGAGGGAGCGATTAGTACGGTCTGTAAGAAGTTGAGGTACAGGCCAAAACTATCACACAAGGAATCACCCCATATTTTATTACCATATTGGAGGATAAACGTTTATTGAAATGGGCAGCTGATGGCAGGGAGGCCCCATCCATGGTTTAGTAAGGGGCCCCAAGAAATCTGATGGCAGCCTGAGTTGTAATAATCTGTTCTTCGGTTACATGCAAATTAACAATTCCTATAGAAAGTATAGGAGCCATTAATTTATGGTAAGGAGCTGCAACATATGGGCTGCTAGGGAAGTATATAGCTCGATTTGAATAGTGGTCCGAGCCATAAAGTCAGCGACTGAAGCTATTTAATATAATGTCCCTAATTATTAATTTAAGGACTCGGTTGGAATAGGGCCTGTTGTTTGGAGGAGTTACTTTTAGTTGGTCAACTTGAAGAGGGGTTTGAGTTAAGGTTAGAGTTTCCTGTCTTTGTGATGAACATATTGGTCTGTTCACAGTCATAATTAATGCTATGAATAATGATGATGATAAGAGAATGAGTTAATAAAGCCAAATCTTTTTTACACACACACACATATTTATGACGTTCATTAGCAAGCATTTATGATATTCACCAAAATTACTTTACCAACGTAGAAAATTTGACCTATACCCCCATAAACAGGACAACATTCACTGTGAGGTGCTGAATATTTGGAATACCTGATAAAATAGGTTTTTTCTGTGCTTCAGGCCTTTATTGCTGTCAGAAGGATCATGCATTTTATATTTCACTCGGTGCAATTTTACTTGACAGCAAAGAAGTTTAAACACGTCTGCTACTATGCAGCAGATGCTCCTTCAGGGTGATTTCTTAAAGGGATGTAAGAGCGATCCACTCGATTAAGTAAATAAAATTTAATCCCATATATTACCCATGCCTGGGTGCTATAGGATGCCTATGCTAATATTTCATTTGTAAAGTTTACTAAAATTTATGGGATACATTTTTATAAAAAAAAATTGGGTTTTCCGAAATACTTTATTACAATAGTTATCTGTATTTTACTTTTGCTATTTTATTTACACATCACTGAATCATTATATTGTTATTGTCTAGGTCTGTTATTTTATTCATATTTTATTTCCTATGTATCATATTATCATATAATCCTTCTCGTTGGTTATTTTTCTCTAAAACCTGTATAATATAGACTCAACTATAGACTTAATAGACTCAACCAAGTCAGGGCTTGCAGAAAACATAGATTTAGTGGGAGGGAGTCGTTTCTTCATTTTTAATGTTTTATTTCTAGGAATTGAATAAAATGATATATGAATAATTTAAGCCAAAACAAAATACTTGTACCGTGAATCATACAGCATATTTTGATTTTTCCCCAACTTAACTATTTGGTTTTCATTTCCAACAGTTAGCATTTCACCAAAAGTCATTCTTGAACCACTTCACTACCGAGATTGAGATAACTCGGGTCTTCAAAAAGGTACCATACTGTGTCCGATATCAAGTTATCTCGATCTGCAGCTGTGCAGGAAAAAAAGCAAATTAAATTAGTTTGTTGCAAATTAATTTCGTTTACTTTTGGGCTGCAGAAGGTGCCCCCAAAGTTTTAGCCCTATGGGCATAATGCTTAAGGTGCTAAAACTGGTTAAAATTGGCTAATTCTATGTTCTTCTCGGACTTTCAGCAGCCGATGCAGGGAACCTCAAACTGCAGTTCTATCAGTAGTAACCATATATATGGCCAGTAGATGCCTGCCAAATAGGTTATTGCAGTACAGAACACATTGGGAATATTCCCAAATATTTCTTACTATATAATCAATTACAATGATTTTTAAAAAAAAAACACTGGTTCCTGACAATATATTTTTTTGGGAAAAGTCACTTGGTAGTGAAGGGGTTAAACGAAAATAAATCACCAGCTGTTATTCAAGCTGTATAATGCTACTGCACATGTGCCCTGTGACATTGTGACTTTATATTGATCATTGTCAAGTAAAATGAAACAGTAATGTGTTAGTCTGTTAAGAAAAAAAAGCATGATAAAACCTTAACCCCTTTCGGCCCATTGGATTCAATCTGATATGATATTTTCAGATTGAAACGAGTACATTAGAGTGTTTCTTGTATAGATACAGATTTATAATTTTATATAGATAAAAAATCATTTTTATTTTCTACTTTCCATTTCATTGGCCGGAGCCGGATAGCTTGTACAAGCAGGTTCATTCATTGTTCTAGCAAGAAGACCAGGTTTAGTTGAGAGGTTCTGGGGATTTTTAAGAAAGGAGGACTCTTTTTCTATGTGGTTATGATTATGGAAAGTCTTTTTTACTCCTTAGGTGTCTGAATCAACTACAGTGCACATTAAATATATTTCCGTTCACTCATTTGAAACACGATTTTTTAATTTATTTCTTTTATACAAGGATACATTGTGTTTTGCGATAAACTTTTCAAAGAGGATGGCATGAATACTTATCTCTTGTTTTCTTAAACACCTCTTTGTTACGTTTGCTTTTTCGGTTCTGCTGCTTTAGAGGAGGTCGCTGGGGATGTATACAGCTCGACTGATTCCATTAATAAATGGTATTCTGTTAAGTGTTTAATCATCTGATTGTTCAAGATTATGCACCATGGGACGATCTCTCTTTCTATTCATTGGGGGCTGTAGAGGATAACCTAGAGCATCATGGGACCCACAGTTCACCCCATCTACAGTGCAAAGGTTAGCCATTGCGGTTTTGCTGGGCTTACTCCGAGGTCGCAAAGTCTGGACGTCCAATGCAATTAAATCCCTACAAGAAAGCAACTTCCGTTTCATCTGAAGGTACCCAAGAGTCCATATTTTGTTCCCCTGAAAATATATGCAGTGGGTCACTATCTCTTACAACCTGTTTGAGCCAAACACAAGGCCATTACAGGCAGAACAACGGTACACTCCAGGTTATAGCCATCTGTGTTATTCAATGGAAAATGACATTTTCTAAGTTTTTAAAAAAAATCTCAAGACTTTGTTTCCTTAAAATGAAACCACTATACATTTTTAAGTAGTTTACGCGGCCCATTTGTATACTGCACATTTTGGGCCCTATTACATTGATAACGCTAATGTTAGCTTTGGTTGTCCTAGCGCGAGCGCACCATATTGCATTCCCAACGCTACCCAGTTAAAAAAAACATTAGCGATTGGGATCTTGTGCTTTTCAGCGCGAGCTTACTGGAGGAAAAAGTCACCCAGTTTCCTTCTGTAGATCACTACGCTGACCTGCCGGATCTCGCGAGGCAAGATCCTGCAGGTCATGTGACCGGCAGCGTTAGCCTCAATGTAGTCCTATGGACTCCCAAGGAGAGGATGCTCGCGGTGACGCTTGGCGCTGCTGCGTGCATCCCGAGGCTTAGTGTCGGGTTATGGTGCAGGCTGCTGGTTTAGCGCCTGCACCGGAATATCACGCTAAAACGGGGACGCTAAGGAGAAACCTGCAGGGGCAGATTTTTCTCCTTTGCGTCCACATTTTAGCGTGAAGATTGTAATAGTGTCCTTTGTCTATACATAGGCTAGCCACATCAACATCAAAAGCTCAGTGCAAACTATAAAAGGCAAACATAGGGTAATCATGTATTATTATATTAAAACACTTGCTGGAAACATCCCGACGTATAGATATAATGTGTTTATGTGTATGTCCTTGCGTGTGTGTCTGTCCCTGAATGTGTGTGTAATTGTTTGTGTTAATGGATACAATTTTGCAAATAAGAGGTTCACTTATAATAACAGAAATCTTGCAGGGTTATCCAAAGAGATTCGAATTGCTTGAGAAAGGTAACCGAACGCTGAAAATCAGTGTTCGGTTGCCTTTCCTGACCATTCGGCTATCCAGAGAGCAGGCAATTCGCCAAATCCTGGCGAATTGCCTGCACATACGGTGCCTGTTCGGTGCCTGTTCGAGGGCAGTGAAATCCCCATGAAAAAGCACTGCTTCGGCTATTCAGAGAACACAAACCAGCAGTGAAAGGTTCCCCTAATGCCCTGCCATTCGGTGGTTTAATTCGGCAAATTTATTCAGGAGAATCCCATAGGCTTCAATGTTAAAAATATTCCCGTTTTAATTCAATATCTAATAAACCGTTCATTATAAAAGTCTGCAGAAAAAAGTCTCTTTATTTATAGATTTTTTAGGATACTTTAAGCATTTTTCTGAATTTTTTAAAAAAAAATTAAAAGTCCGATTTTTTTTTTTTTTTTTTTTTCAGTTTGCTTATTTTTTTTGTAACAGCCCTCTTTATTATCATTCCCTGGACCTCCTGTGAAAATTTCAGACATTTTCGCTCAGTAGTTTCTTTGCAAACAGCGTTTCTTTTTCCCAGATTCATACAAATGGTTTTTCTAATTTATTCACTGCCTCCTCTACGTCACAGCTGCTTCGGCTCTGTGTGATTCGGCTCATGTTCGGCTCCTGTTCGGCTCCTGTTCGGGTTTTTCGAAGGTTAATCCAGATGTTTTTGCTTGTTTTCAGCGTGCATTCGGTTAGTTTTCGTCAGGTTTGCGGCAGCTTTTCCCTGCAATTCGGGGACCCTGTGCTGTTTGCTGAATACACCGCAGGGTCACCGAAATGGGATCGGCAAAAGGAACCGAATTGAAGAGAACGAAAAGTCACCGAACGTGCGGTGACTTTTCGAATCTCTTTGGATAACCCTGATAGTATCTTCACTTTGTAAGTTAAAGAAGAATAGTGTACAGAGCATTAATTAATGTGAAACGACTTTACTATTGCCATGTTGCTCGGGTCTAGTTCTGTTTTAGATCATTTCAAACACAGCTGAATTTTACAATTTATTCAGTTCATTTGTTTTAAGCATAAAGTTTTGCATGCCTTTCGCCCATATACTATAGTTCTTTGTCCAAAAAGAAACCTCTTTTGACTCTTTCACTCTTTTTTCTAGTTCTAAGGGTCACTGGGCAGACATTTAGGGTCACGACACCTATATCTCTTCATACTAATTTGATTATACTTGGGGAGAGCCATTTCCTGTTTTGAAAGTGGTTTGATATGTTGGCCTAATCCTATTTTAATACAGGGGGTTCATGATGCGCATTATTAAAAATGATGGGAACTGAAAATGATAATTGCACTTTCATAAGAAAGTTTTTATTATTTTGAATAAATTAAACAATTTCATTGCATAGTTTGATAATTCGGGATATAAATATAGGAGAAATGTAATAGTCATGAAGGGTTATTCAAAGAGAATCGAAAAGTCACCGCACGTTTGGTGACTTTTCGTTCTCTTCAATTCGGTGCGATTTGGCGATCCCATTTCGGTCACCCTGTGGTGTATTCAGCAAGCACCACAGGGCCGTCGTAGTGCAGGGAAAAGCCGCTGCAAACCCGATGAACACTCACTGCAAAACCTGCCGAACGCACACAAAAACATCTGGATTAACCCCGCCGAACACGCCGGA
Organism: Leptobrachium leishanense; assembly: GCA_009667805.1. NCBI lineage: Eukaryota > Metazoa > Chordata > Amphibia > Anura > Megophryidae > Leptobrachium > Leptobrachium leishanense. The sequence goes on along the minus strand of CM019063.1, from coordinate 415,598,123 downwards.
GAAACCAGAGCAGCTGCCGATCACAGCGCAGCTGCCGGAAAAAGCCGACACCGCAGACAAATGGAGTGAAGAAAAAACCTCAAAACAGTAGGCTTGAATGTTTGAAAAGTGAAACGCCGCTTGCAAAGAAACTACAGAACGAAAATGTCTGGAATTTACATATAAGGTCCAATGAATGATAATAAAAAGGGCTGTTACAGAAAAAAGAAAATACGATTTAAAAAAAAAGGAAAAAAATTCACAAAATACCAAAAAATGACTAAAAGATCCTAGAAAATCAATAACTAAAGAGACTTTTACAGAATATTATAATCAACGGTTTAATAGATATTGCATAAAAACGGGAATATTTTTAACATTGTGTAACGGTGGGGGTCGGGAACCTGACCTGACAGAGAGGGGTGTGAGCCTAATGAGCAGTGAAAAATAGACCACGAGCCTGAACTAGAAAAATAAATATATATTATTTATTCTAGGAACCAAGAACTTAAACCAAGAGCAGGGAATACAGAACATAAATACAAAGAACAGAGCCTTTAACCTCAAGGCAAGAAATAGGCAACTAAACATGGGAAGCAGAACTAAACATGATACTACAAGAAGGCAAGAAAAACAGGACTGACCTAGACCAGGGCAAACCAGACAATGAGCTTGTAGAACGACAGACAGAACTGGGCAGGATAAATCTAGAGCAAAGCAAACCAGACATGAGCTGAATGACTGATTCAGGATGAATCAAGACCAGGACAAACCAGACATGAACCTGTAAACAGAATCAACAGGTAGACAGGCTTACCAGGATTAATCTAGACCAGGGTAAAACCAGACATGAGCTTGAAGACAGACAAACTGAACAGGATTAATCTAGACCAAGGCAAACCAGACATGAGCTTGAAGACAGACAGACTGAACTGAATGGATGATTCAGGATGAATGAGACCGCACCCTTCTAAGGGAGTGGTCTCCATTTATACAAAACGGTCCAGAGTGAACCAATGGAGTCCAGGTACAGATCAGGCTAGGAATCCAAGAAATGAACGAAATGAAAAAGTCCAAAAGCAGCAATGTCCACTACTGCCAGAGGGGGCGCCAGAGACCCAGGACGTCACACATTGAAGCCTACGGGATTCGCCCGAATAAACCTGTCGAATGAAAGCTCCGAACAGCAGGGCATTTCGGCAGCTTTTCACTGCTGTTTTGTGTTCTCTGAATAGACGAAGCATTGCTTCTCTATGGGGAGTTCACTGCCCCCGAACAGGCACTGTATGTGCAGGCAAATCGCCATGATTTGGCGAACTGCCTGCTCTCTGGATAGCCGAATGGCCAGGAACGGTAACCGTACTCTGAATTTCACTGTTCAGTTACCTTTCGGCCACAATTCGGATCTCTTTGAATAAGCCTGCTGGTCTTGCGTGGAACAACACAGTGACATTTTTGCTTATCTTGCTTACTTTCCTATAGAATGTTTTGGGGGGAAAACAAAATCAATGAACATATTAGATTGTACTCACAATAAAAAGGCTATGGGGATCACACAGTCATCTGAACTTGGATATCGTCAAATGGCAAGCTTTCTCAGGACAGGGTTGAGTGGGTCTTAGATGGGGCTTCAGAAAAGGGGCCTGTCTTCTCCTTGCATTAATAAAAGAAGTCCCATACATCAGTGTTTTCCAAACCTGTCCTCAGGACCCTCTAACAGGCCAGATTTTAAAGATTACCTTAAGGAAATGCAGGCGGAATCCTGCAAACACTGAGAAGCAAATCATATCCCATGTGCTTCAGATATCTGGCAAACCTGGCCTGTCAGCAGGTCCTGAGGACAGGTTTGGGAAACACTGGCATACGTGAAGGGGTGGGCTCACATGAAAATGGGACAAACCTGCACAGAAAATGGGTGATCTGGCCATAAACAGGACAGAAATTGGTATATCCACAAAGAGATAGAGGAATGTCCCACTGCCACCACTGGACAACAGGTCAATCACCCATATTCAGGAATGTCCTACACAAAGCAGGACCGTTATGAGGTATAAAAATTCAAAACACAATAAAGAGCAAAAACGCATCTTTAAAAGACAATACTGATACACAATAGTGCAAATAGCTTCAATATAGGGAATATATGGCTCTAGACAGTAACTCATAAGAATGAAAAGAAAAGACAGTAGACATGTGCACAACACAAAATTTAGTTTTGAACTAATGGATTAGTCCTAAAATGCAATTTATTTAGTTGCTAAAGAAATTTGTTTTCAGTTCTTTAGTATGAAAACTAATTTCATTCATTCGAAAACCAGCGGATACAATTACTATTGTAGTGGCTCCTCAGATCACTGGGATCACTGCTTGTTACAGTATCTCTCACTCTCAGCACAATGTGTCAGGCAAAGTTGTTATAGTAACTGACTGCTGCTCATCACAGCGCTCAGAGTTTTTCAGTAAAAGTAGTAAACTATATTTTTATATATAAGCAGTTATAACAATATTATTTCCTTGTTTTACTGAAACTCTGAACGCTGTGATGAGCAGCAGTCAGTTACTGTAACAGCTGAGCCTGATACATTGTACTGAAAGATAATATAACAAGCAGCCGATCTCAGCGCTTACAGCCACTGGATTTAAACGGCTCCAAAAAAATGCTCCTCTCTGTATAATGTATAGAACATCCTCCTGCATTAATTAATACCCCTCTCTGTATAATGTTGATAACATCCTCCTGCATTAATTAATACCCCTCTGTGTATAATGTATAGAACATCCACCTGCATTAATTAATACCCCTTCTCTGTAAAATGTATAGAACATCCTCCTGAATTAATGTCCCTCTTTGTATAGAACATCCTCCTCAATTTATACCTTTCTCTGTATAATGTATATAACATCCTCCTGCATTAATTAATGCCCCTCTCTGTATAGAACATCCTGATGCATTGGCATGTGGAGGGTGCAGAACTTCGGAATGCAATGCTTATCCAGCAAAGGAGAGGGAACTTTTACTAAAACTTTGTATCTCTGTGGGGGAGACAGACAGGATTATAAAAGAAGGGGAGAGGGAAAATATTAACGTAAATCGGTCTGAAAGCTCAGAGAAGAGATGACTGGTGCAAATTAATTTTTATAATAAAATAAAGCACTTTAAATCCAGGGAAAACATTCAAATAAATCACACTGAAGGCTCATAATGACAGAGTAACTGTGAGAACTGGATACTAAATGTATCAGACGTAAAAACCCCTTTATAACAAGCAGCACTGGGAGAGAAGAGGGACTTTATATAAAATGTGTATTATAGATGAGGAAAGGGGGATAGTGCTCCTGGATAATATAAAATGTATCAGACCTAAGCCCCTATTATGCAGAGCGGGAGGGGAGATAACACACGTTTTATAAAGTCCCTCTCTTCTCCCATCGCTGCTTGTTATAAAGGAGTTTTTACTATCCAGCTCTCCTCTGTCATTAGCTTTCAGTGTGATTTATTTGAATGTTTTCGTTCTCCAGCTGCTTTTATCATCTTGTCTGCCTCATAGACATGCAAGGGTTAAGTAAAGGTTTCTTCTCCTGTGCTGGCTGGCTGTGCTGCAAGTGAGTATTCTGGAGCTCTATCACTGTCAGATTTTCGGGTAGGGGTCGGGAAGGATTACACATACAAACTTTTTCTGTAGCTTTGCGATGTTGCGCTCCTCATTGCAGGTCTCCTTCACTCATCAATGTAATATCACAAAAGGGACTGAAACTAAAATGTAGTGCATTTTATTTTAGTTTCTTTCATTTTTGGACTGAGCAGTTTCGTATCTCTTGAGTCATACGAAAACTAAATTATCCCAAAGTTCGGACTAAATCGTTTTAGTACATGTCTAAAAGACAGCTCATTAGTGCTAGTAAAGCACTAGCCTTAAACATCTCACTGGTCTTCTACCATGCAAGGGACCCACCATCCAGGAAGACGCCATGAACTGGAATCTGGATAAAGGGTTAAAATACTACCTAAATTAAATAAGAAAAGATGGTATAAAATGAATATCAGGAAAAAGCCCAAAGTTGAGAGGTATGCATTTGTTCATGAGAACACAACTTTGTTATTGTGATGTTAACCCCTCACTGCCAAGTGATTATTCCATAAAACACTTTCAGAACCGAGTGGTTTTTGGATAATGACTTTTCATTACCCACACATTAAACATATGCAGAGGCATCCCACTGTATATGATAACTGTAAGTAAGTCCTTTTTGACAATCAATGACCTACCTCTATTGGCCAGAAAGTGCTACTACCGGCTGGATGGACTAGAGGTAGCATCACTGCTCTATAACTGTGGAGACACAGGTTTGAATTCCGGCAAGAGCACCTCTCCAGTAAGTGTCCTTGGGCAAGACACCTAACGGTACATACTCGCCACCCAGGACATACTTGAAAACGAGAGAAATCTCAATGTATCCTTCCTGGTAAAATCCTTTCTCAAAAAAATTATAGCTTGAGTTCTGTGGTTCCGTGCAGGAAAAAACAGATTTTCAAATAATTTCAACACATCTGCTGTAATGTCCAGCGTATTGAACTTTCAGGGGCATGATCTGGAGCCCAGTATTCCTTTTCATTGCTCCAGAATCAAACCAGATCTAGTATGCTCGGGGCACCAGCAGGAAGATCGAGATATGTAATAATGGTATTTATTATGTATTTCTTACCTTCTGCATCTGACATAAACCAACATATGACTCTCATAGCAGTGTATGGCAGAAGCAGGATTCAGCACAGGGTTTATCTAGTAAGTAAAGTGTATGCCTCCAGGTTAGGAGGGACGCCTTGGACCGTTGTATGAAAAATGAATAATTTGAGAAAGATTAGACACAAATAATAAATGTAAATTAGGAAAATGCTTATTAGAGCACTCTGAATTTTATAAAAAACACACTAGAATGTCTCTTACAGATTAACGCTATTTGAGACAACACCACAAGCTGAATGTAGGGTTGGGGGGGGGGGGAGTTGAGTTAAATGGATTGGACTGTAATTTAAAAAATGTCAACCAGACAATACCTAGGAGAGCCGCGCATAGGCAATAGAATTTTCAAGGTCAAACACCTGAGGGCTTATTCACTAACCTCCGAATTGGCCTGAATTGCACCAAACGGTGAATTTCACAGCAATTTGTCAATTCACTAAGCTGTCAATTCGTCAAATACAGGCAAATTGACAGTGAAATATGATGCAATTCGACAGTATTCAGAGCACCAAAATTGGCCCATAGAAAATAGACTATTTCTTTTCACAGAAATTGCACCAAAGTTCTGGCAAAATACTCTGATTTTCAGTGGTTCAATTTGACAGAATTAAACAGACGAATACTATAGGATTCAATAGTAATATTTTTTTTAAAGATTCTTTAGATTTTTTTGCAAAAACATTTTTGTTTTGTTTTTTTCATTTTTTAAAATACCTTTTTGTATTTTTTATATGACATTTTTATTTATATTTTTAACAGACCTTTTATTATTTTTTAAAAGACCTTTTTTATTACTTCAAACATTTGATTTGATTGATTGTTGCAATTCGGCGGTTATTGCTGCAATTCGGCGGTTATTGGCACAATTCTGCATTTTTCGCTGACGTCTGATAACTGCTTCGGCGACTCCAATTTCAACAAAATACGGTGTCCAGTCGCTAGATAGTGAATTCACCATATTTTCAGCGAGATAGAATCGCCAAAGTGCACTGAAACACAAAGCACTGAAACTGCACGCAATTTCGGTGCTTTGTGAATAGAGCCATTGGAATATGAGACGTAAAATGGATAAATAAAGTTTATAACAGCTAAAACCAATAAAAAAAAAAAAACAATAATAAAAAGGTTTGAAACAGAAGCACTTCCAGTCTGGGATCTTTGAACGGAGTTGTGTCTAGCTCAGATAACCATTAATGGATAGCGGTGCTTACCTCATATTGTTTACTAGTTAATGACATTTTCAATCAGTTAATGTATTGTGTATCTCTGGCAGATAGATAGTTATTATATTATTTATACCATCTATTTCTTACTGTCCACCCCTGCTATTCATTACAATATGCATAGGAATTGTTTGTAGACTGATCAATCACATTTGTTACACTTTTTTTCTACGTAAAAAATAAAGGTAAACATGCAGAATGCTGATTCTGCTCATTTTACATATGTGCAAGGGCACACAGATTCTCAAACCAATTACTTAAGAATGAGAGATCGTAAAAATTCTTTCTGTCAGGCATTCATTAAACAATAATGATGTAATCTTCCATAATAAGATGAATAAGGAATATCTGCAATACGCTAAAAAGATATATATATATATATATATATAGCAGTACGTAGTGATACCTTTTTTATTGGACTAACTTTACATTTAAAAGACAAGCTTTCGAGAGAATACTTCTCTTCCTCAAGTCTGGATGCTTACTGATCAGTTCCTAGAATTGAACATTAGTACATAAAGGTCACATGGGTGGGGGTAGTGGATGTCGTAAAAAGTGAGGTGAAATGGTATGTTCAAAATGGGAAAATAAACGCATGAGGTATCTTGGGCCCATAATAAAACAACAGAGATAAGATCATACAACCTAGAATGAAAAAAGGAAAAAGAAAAAAAAGTGAAGGCTGAAAGGGACATGAAAAAAAAAAAAGGAAACCAAGAAAAAACAAAACATCAGCCAGAATTAGAATGTTGTGTGACGTTATGATAAGGAGTTAAAAACCCAGAATCGACATTGAGTCCTCCATTTATAGTGTTAAAATATGTGATAATTTTCATATATATATATATATATATTCTTTTTACGTAGATCATTAATTGGCATAATTGCCATCTTGATAATTGCCATAATGAAGGTAGGCAAATTGATCTGACCATTTAATGATGTAAGAAGATTTGACCTGTTAAGTCGTATAGGGCCATTCCATACCTGATGCTAAAAAGGAGAAAGCAAGCAGGAAAAAATCTGCGCCTGCAGATTTTCACTTACTGTCTCCACTTTAACATCATATTCTGAAGGTAGGTGCTATCTTGGCACCTTGCCCTGGAAGGAAGTGCAAAGCTCACTGAATCAGTAGCGGCGCTCCACACCGGCGCAAGTATTGGCTCGTGGAGTACATAGGACTCCATAGAGCTTTGCATGTTCCAGTCGTGAGCTCTGTGCGATCTCGCTTTCGCAAGATTTTGCAGTGCCACAGAATATCGCGGAGGGAGACTAGGAACTATTTGTTCCTACTCTCACTCTCCTACCAGTGAGAAGAAGCAGCGAATCGTGTGGGATGAGAGAGGAGTATGGATTTCACTCCCCATGTTATGTATAGCAGACGCAAAATAGAGTAGACTCGCACAAGCTGATTTCACACCAGTGTAGCATCAACTTTGGAATATTGATGCCAGACGTTAAACTTAGTAATGCAAGCGCTAAGCGTTATACATATCGAGGCACTACCATAAATCAATGGCTCGTTATTCTGCAGATATAAACGTATTGCACAGACAAAACAGAACAAAAAGAAAAATAATTTTAATGAGTGCATGGACTGAGACTGAGAAAAGGGCCTCACCCAATTACGTCAAGGAGTCACAGCTGACTAATACTCATGGGAAAAGTTATCCGCCATTTTTACAAGAATAATGCTTTGATGGGGTTATTTACAAAGCGCTGATGTTCACCGTTTTAAAGAAAATGGTAAAAATCCCCTTTGTTGGACCTAAGGTAAACATTCAGGGTTATTCAGAGAAAAGTGAAACTCTGGAGAACGTTTGGAGAAGTGAAAATTCTATTTTGACCTAGAATTTTCACTTCTCCAAAAGTTCTCCAGAGTCTCACCTTTCTTTGAATAACCCTGAAAGTCTATCCACAAAAGGAAATAGAACACCAGCAGGTGAAGCTCCAGTAAACAATGTTGAACTACAGTGAACAATGGTATTACCATTACTTCCATAAAATTAGTAACATGCAGCTAATCTCCATTCATCTTGTTCCACCAATGTTTGCAACACTGTTGAATATAATTTGGTGATTTTAAAGTGTCAGTCTGCACAGACCTCCCATACATGGTACCATGGGAAGAGTCTTAACAACAAAACGGGACCACTTTGACTGAAACACTGGGGAAAATACAGGTATACCTATGTTGACTAACTTCGGCAGAAACTATGGTGGAAACCTCATATAATACAAACAGGAAAAATGGTGGAGTCAGCGCTTCCTTCAACTGGTAGTCTTTTTCCAGGTCTTCCACTGTTTATGGTTGATTGCTACCTCAAATAAAACAGAAAGAGACCATAGTGCAACAAGCAAAATGCAAGAATTAAATGGTATAGGAGAGGTATTACTCACATTCTAAAGTGTCTCAATCAGACACCGGACTTATCGGCAGTCAGTGATATTAGCGGGAGCACCGGACCTCCCATGCAGCCATCAGGACGCTGTCAGTAGCGCATAATAATAAAGATGCGGTGGACTTAACAATAAGCTGGTTTATTATTTAAAAATAATTTAAAAACAAAAAAGCAATACACCCAAAAGCAATACACCTCATTTAAGCCTACACTGGGAACTTTGCTGACAAACTTTGGCAGATGCTACGGTGAAAAAAGTGTGGTGACTTACAATTCACTAAACAGTGAATTCTTGAAGTTCCCCTTGAAGATAAAACACCATTCTTTCGATGAATGAACATTGATTAGTGAATAACACCTTTACACGGTTATTCAAAGAGAGGTGAAAACCAGGAGAATGACTGGGGAAGTGAAAATTCTAGGTCAAAATAGCCAAACCAGAAAATTTTTCCCATTTATATCGCTTTCCAAATCGGCTATTTTGACCTAGAATTTTCAATTCTCCAGTCATTCTCCTGGTTTTCACCTCTCTCTGAACAGCCCTGTTAGATTAACCACACAAATCCATAAAACTGTACTTTTCCTCTTTTGTTTAATATGAGTTTTGAAAACCCAATATCCCCTAATACAGTTAGTGATGGTTCATAGAGAATTTAAATATATTGAGGTCTCTGGAATCACCTAAAAATAAAATGTTAGGTAGGCATGTCTGTCACTTTCGGTAGATGTTAACTTCCTATGTTTATGTAGTATTGTTCTCATCATCCCATGCTAATGAGTGTGATGTGAATGGCCACTTAGATTTATTAGGGTAATATCCCAATGATATTGAGACTATCAGGTCTATTCAAAGAAAGGTGAAACTCGGGAGAATTGGCAGGAGAATGAACAATCTAGACCAAATAGCCAATTTGGAAAGTGAAATAAATGGGATAATTTTTCTGGTTTGGCTATTTTACCTAGAATATTCACTCCTCCAGTCTTTCTCCTGAGTTTCACCTTTCTTTGAATAAACCTGTATGTTTGGTTTTATTTGTGTTTTTATTTACAGATTTATCTCGATTTCTACACTAAAAGTATTAACATTTTACTACTTAACAGGAATAAAACATTATTTTAGTTATTCAGCGCACAATAGCGAAGTGTAGGTTAGCAGGCACTTTAAGTTGTGAAAGCTGTGTATCTACAATCTGTAGTTCTCAGAATCCTTGTTTACGGAATTGTCGTTTTATCACATCTACCAAGATGCGTGTCTGTGAATTTGCTGTCTGAGGATTGGCACTCCTAATGTGTCATGTGAATTTTTATAGCATCATTTATCACTTTTATGTAAATCACCTTTTTTCTGAATACCTATGACTTTTATATATAGGTATTGAAGCTCATTGGAACATAATATTCAGTGTAAGAATATTCCCAATCCAGATTTTGGAATCTGCTCTGAGGTTTGGCGTGATCTTGTCAACAGACTATTTTTTGGAAAGCACTGCTTGTAAAGTGGTGTCTAAGTGGGTAATTCACCGATTTGACTCAGCAGTCTGTTTACTTAGTAATTCAAAAGCAGAACAAACAGATGTAATCTACAATAAAAGCAACTAAACTTATTTTTCTTTCAATCTACTGTATTCAGTTACCTAGGAATCAACTTCCCAAGTCAGAGACAGAACTGGCTCACGAGGTAGAACCATCTTAAAAAGTTATACATATATTTGCGTCGTTGAGAAATAAATTATATTTTTGGTTAACGGGATAACATATTATCAATGTTTATTTTCATTTTCGCCCAATAGATTTGAGTACTTATGTATTTATAGTGAGTTAGTTATATAACTAAATACATCTATACATGCTGATGAAAAATATATAAATATATATATATATATATATATAATAAAAATAAAAGGAACCCCACGTATATAATTTGTATTTGCTTCGGTGCAAGTCTAGCTGCCAGTGATATATCAAAAAGTAGAAACATCATGAAGTCTTCAATAGCAAAAATATTTTATGCCATATAAAGGACTGACGTTTCATTCCCCGCTGGGACTTTTCTCAAGATCTTGAGAAAAGTCCCAGCGGGGACTGAAACGTCGGTCCTTTTTATGGCATAAAATATTTTTTCTATTGAAGACTTCATGATGTTTCTACTTTCTGATGGATAAATATATATATAGGTATTCAAATAATAATGACAACCATTTAATTCAAATGACAGTCCTCCTGGACCAAGGATAAGCTACTCACCTTGCTTACAGTCACAGTAGCCCCAGTCCACTCGCCCATGTTTATTCCTGTAGAAACACCAAGGTTTACTCCTCCCATCTGGATTCCTGCAGAAGTTGTGATCTCCAAGTCCTTTACCTGGAGTCCTCTCCAAATAAGTGGGCACTTCCACCCATTTTAAACATTTGGTACCGAATTCAGTAACATTAACAAAGTCGCCAACCGAACCACCTTTTCCTTTGTATTTCGGGCAACCGGTATGAAGATGGAAAGTTGGCACAGCGTGGCGAGCCTGAGGATGCTGGGCAGGGCGGACCGGTGGACGAAGAGGTTGATGATGATTGAGATGAAGAAATATAGAACTTGAGGACCTGTCAAAGCAGTTCACTATAGGGATGCACCCTAAAATTAGAGCCACAGCAAAGCTGGTTATTGTCATGCTGCCAGTACTGTCTGTTTTGTTCCATCTCCACAACTAATCTGGTCCTGAATCTGAAGGGGGAGGTGGAGCTGCCACTTCCCCCTAATCCCAACCAGCCCATTTCATATTCAAGCAGTGAGAAAATTCTGCCTCTCCAGTGTAAAAATCAGCGTCAAACAAGGCTGACAAGGAGTGACCAATCCACAGCGGTGAACAGAGAGAACCACAGGCGGGAGGGGGGAAAGAAATGGGCTAGGTTACTTATTGAAACTGAAACAACTTCTGTGAGGTGGACAAAACATATATGGGATTCCTCCCGGAACAAGGAATGCTGCGCCTCTGCATATTGTTAGATTTCTCCCTTTATACGATACATATTGCACCATCTGCTGCCGTGTCCTTATAGACGTCCTTGCGCTAAGTTTTCATTTTTGGGGTTTCGCTTGAAAAATAAACGTAAAGATATCTCCGGAGAGGCTGCCAGCGTGCAACGTATGAAGGTTACAGTACTTGTGCTTGTCGGTTTAATCCTCACATTTTTTGGATGCACTCCCCAGTGTCAACGCATCTAAAAGAGAATTAGAGACAGATGGTTCAGATATCTTTTGGAGGATGTTTTTTTCTGTTTCTTCCTTCTACGTAATGAGATTACTTTTCTAAATATAAATCTATAAGATTCGTGGTACGTAACGTTCTCATTAAAAGGAGTCTATTGAGCTACTTTGTTTTTAAAAAACCCTAAAGGGTTATTCAGAGAGAGGTGAAAACCAGGAGAATGACTGGAGAAGTGAAAATTCTAGGTCAAAATAGCCAAACCAAGAAAAATACTCCCATTTATCTCACTTTCCAAATCGGCTATTTGGTCTAGATTATTCTCTTCTACTGCCAATTCTCCTGGTTTTCACCTCTTTCTGAATAACCCTGCTAATGTATCAGCAGAGAAACAATAAAACAAATAGAACTTTGAAGTAAAAGAAATGTGAGGTGACGGAAAGCGCAGGACATCTGCTCTCCCATTACAATAGAACATAAAATACGATATAATACTATACAAGGCAAACAATATAGCATAACAACGCAAACAAAAAAGCGTTAACAAAAAGCTCTCCAAGTATATAAAGCAAAGAAAAAAAGCCACTTTAACTCCACTTCTTCAAATAACCGTGCCGAGTAGAAGGTAATCATTGTTATACTTTTCTCCTTCCAAATATTTGTTTTATTCCCATAACAAGATTTTTCCAGGAAAACACAGAAGATATGTGGAATATCCGTTCATGTCTCTGCAATATCCTTGTCCCCAGCAGGCACAGAGCTGTAGGTGAGTGGAGCTGTCAGACTCTTTCAGACACCCCTGTAGGCTGATGATCCAAGGCTGTGTCCTATAAGAGGCTTCTTGAAGAAGAGTGTCTTTTTTTTTTTTCCTCCGCTTGCTGCTGGCAAGACGATTCCCATAGAACTTGCTTTTTATTTCTTTCTTCCCTGCGTTATTGATTGAAAGGTTTTTAGTTCACTTACTGGAATAAAAGCAATGGGCTCTTCAGGTCGCTCCTCTCCAGCTGTTTTAAAGAGCGTGCACCCAGGCAAAGTACAAGCTAGTCGCATGCGGTCAGATGATCTCGCTGCTGGCGTCGTCCAGATAGTATTTCACTCATCTTCTCGTGTGATTCAAGGGACAAAAATAAAAGAGAGTCTTAAACTTGGTTGCGCACGCTTTGTTTTCTTCAAACAGGGAGGAAGAAAGATGTCGCTTGTGGATCATCTTGTACTTATTTGCCAATATACCCTGACACATAGAAAGTGTTTTTATTTCATTTGTTTTACAAATTCTTTTTCAGGGTTGTTTGCCAGATGGTTCTCAATGTACAGATTAGGCTAGGGTCAGACGAAAGCATTTTTCCCCGCGAACGTGAAAAAGTTTGTCCGAACGCATTGACTTATTTTTTCACGAAATGCGCAAAAACAGTCAGACGACGCGCATTGTCGGTCGTGATTTTGTACGGATCGTCAATAAAACTCTTTTTGCGTCTGGACGTTATGTAGGCTGGACATTAGCAGTGTCTGACATCTCCTAATCACGCAAACACGCCGCTATGCCGCAGCTGCGCACTCAGTACGTCAGTACTAGCGGTTCAGCGTTCTCAGAAAAATGCGTTCAAATTCCACTTGCGTTGCACGGCCGGACTTTTGTGCAGCCGTACATCGTATATTGGCCGTCATTGCCCGTCATCTGCTCCTAGTGCGGCCGTAATTATGTGCACCAGAACGCACGTTAAAAGTGCGCTGGTCTGACCCCAGCCTTAAACGCAGCTATTCTTTACCGTCAGATCGATTCGTAATTAATATAATGAGAGTTAGTGCAACAGAAATATTGTAAAAAAGAGCTTTAAGAAATTTATAAAATCCTGCTTTATAATAAAGACAAAAAAATCATTTAAATAGGTGTATATACACTGCCTTGCCAAAAAAAGTCACACACTCTAATATTTCGTTGCCTTTTGCTTTGATTTCCATGGCATCGTTTCGATAAGCTCATGCAGTGTCACAACATTTATTTCCCTCCAGAGTTGTATTAATTATTTTTTTTCCATGATCTTGTACTGATGATGGGAGTCGTAGCGCTGCGCAAAGTTTTCTCCAGCAAGTCCCAAAGATTCTCAATGCGGTTAAGGTCTGGACTGTTCATGTGTGAAAATGATGTCTCATGCTCCCTGAGCCACTCTTTCATAATTTGAGCCCCATGAATCCTGGCATTGTCATTTTGGAATATGCTCGTGCCATCAGGGAAGAAAATACCCATTGATGGAAAAACCTGCTCATTCAGTATATTTTGGTAGTCAGCTGTTTTTATTTTTTGCCACCTGAAACATATTAATCCCTGCAGTAATCATCCAATGGAAGGCTCACACCTTCATTAAATCCATTTGGGGACTTTTTTTGGCCATGCAGCATATATTATTACTCTTATTAATTATTACAGATCTGCCAGCTTTTGCAGATTAGATTTTGGTAGGATGGGAGCATGATCATGATATGATTCACATCTTTGATATCAGTCATGCCACAGAAAGGGGTGTGTCCTACTGGCACACATGCGCAACAGGGTGACCAGCTGCCATGCCCAGCAGCAAATCACAGTTGCTCGTACTTAAACACTGCATTGGCATTTGTGTATGAGCTTAAAAATCTATGACTTTGACTATTTAGTCACCACAACTGCCATTAAACAGGCACTCATTGTGTAATTATCCCCCAGTCTACCTGAAAACACGGTGACATTAGAGGGGTTGTCAGGTGATCAGGTGGACTGAGGGAAGACTATGTGGCACATGGTCAAACTGTGTTACTTGGCCACTGGCAGATCCAGAGAGCTCCCCCCAAGCTGCAAACACATTGTAAGTGATACAGGGGACCCTTGAACTTTTGAAAACCCTGTATTTTCAGTTCCATACACTCTACATGGTCAAGAGAGGTGTCATTGGAAAGGGAAGAGACTGGCCTTTCCTATGATCATAAACATGACCATGTCAAATGTTCAAAGAAAAATAAGATAGAAATAATAATATTCAAGAGGAACATTTGCTTTTTTATTGAAATAAATGGCCTGATAGTTTGAGATACCAACTAAGAAGCCATGTCATGACCAATGGCTATAGTCATCCTGGAAATGCCCCTGGTAGCACACTTCTGTTCTGTTCCACCCCTGAACCTGTATTCACTAGTAACATCTTCAAGCAGTGAAAGAGTTAACCACAAGCACACTTTCAGTTAATACACGTGATATATCCACACCGAAATAAAGGGCTGTGCCCCAGACTGATCTGTGCTGTTCATTGCAGTTCAATCCTGCTAAAGCAAAGCCATACTTTCTGGTTGCTCTGAGCTATTCAGCTTACCCCAGACCTAAACACCAGACCTGATCCCGATCACCGGATTTTCACCCTCTCTCCAGATCTTTAAATCCAGCATTTGCAGTATATAAACCTGATCAGTTTATCTCATCCCTTTTTCCACCATCCTCATCTTCTGTGCATGCAGGCCACTGCACACTGGCTCACCATATCACCTTCACCCCGGTGCCATCCCCGGGGTACCTGCACATGACAGGGAATGATATACAGGGTTATTCAGAGAGAGGTGAAAACCAGCAGAATGACTGGAGAAGTGAAAATTCTAGGTCAAAATAGCCAAACCAGAAAAATTCTCCCATTTATCTCACTTTCCAAATCAGCTATTCTGACCTAGAATTTTCACAATAGCTGATTTGGAAAGTGAGATAAATGGGAGAATTTTTCTGGTTTGGCTATTTTGACTTCAAATTTTCACTTCTCCAGTCATTCTCCTGGTTTTCACCTTATCTCTGAATAGCCCTGCTAGTTTCTGAGCGTACCTCCAGTGGATTCCCTAATTTTTGTGTGTTTCTGACTGAGGAACATTGCTATGCAGGGTCTGTCAGGTGTCACATGACCAGCCGAAGAACAGACCGTGTGCGGCGATGATCTGGAGAGAGTGAATGTTATGAGCACAGCCTGAAATCTGGCACCCGCTCTGCCTTTCACTGTAAACCAAACACCAGCTCTTAGCCAAAAATTAGCAGAATGCCCCCCCCTGAAACTTGTGTCTGGATCCGCCTCTGACTGTCACTCGGCATTTCTGTTTTTATCATCATTTACAGTGGCAAGAAAAAGTATGTGAACCCTTTGGGATTACGTGGAGTTTTGCTTGAATTGGTCATAAAATGTGCTCTGATCTTCATCTAAGTCACAACAATTTGAAAAACACAGTCTGCTTAAAATAATACAACACAAACATATGTTTTCATGTTTTTATTGAACAGAACATGTAAACATTCACAGTGCAGGGTGGAAAAAGTATGTGAACCTTTGGACTTAATAACTGGTTGACCCTCCTTTGGCAGCAATAACCTCAATTACCTGTATGCTTTGGGTCATTGTCCTATTGCATCACCCATCCTCTTTTGGAGCTTCAGTTGGCGGACAGATGGTCTTACGTTTTCCTGCAAAATGTCTTGATAAACTCTGGAATTCATTTTTCCATCAATGACAACAATCCGTCCAGGCCCTGAGGCAGCAAAGCAGCCCCAAACCATGATGCTCCCTCTGCCATGTTTTACAGTGGGGATGAGGTTTGGATGTTGGTGTGCTGTGCCTTTTTTTCTCCACACATAGTGTTGTGTGTTTTTTCACAACAACTCAATTTTGTTTTCATCTGTCCACAGAATATTTTGCCAGTAGTGCTGTGGAACATCCAGGTGCTCTTTTGCAAACTTCAAACGTGCTGCAATATTCTTTTTGGACAGCAATGGCTTCCTCCGTGGTGTCCTCCCATGTACTCCATTCTTGTTTAATGTTTTCCTTTTTGTAGATGTGTCAACAAAAATGTTAGCATGTGCCAGAGATTTCTGTAAGTCTTTAGCTGACACTCTAGGATTCTTCTTTACCTCATTAAGCATTCTGCGCTGTGTTCTTGCAGTCATCTTTACAGGAGGACCACGCCTAGGGAGAGTACCAACAGTGCTGAACGTTCTCCATTTGTAGACAGTTGTCTTACCGTGGACACATGAACATCAAGGCTTTTGGAGATACTTTTGTAACCCTTTCCAGCTTCATGCAAGTCAACAATTCTTGATCGTAGGTCTTCTGAGATCTCTTTTCTGCGAGGCATGGTTCACATCAGGCAGTGCTTCTTGAAACCAGTAAACCCAAACCTGGTGTGTGTTTTTAAAGGGCAGGACAGCTTTCAGCAACACATCCAATAATATCACACTGATTGGACTCATGGTTGGCTCACTCCTGGCTCCAATTAGCTCTTGGAGAAGTCATTAGGCTAGGGGTTCACATTCTTTTTCCACCCTGCACTGTGAATGTTTACATGTTATGTTCAATAAACACATGAAAACCTATAATGTTTGTGTTGTATTATTTTAAGCAGACTGTGTTTTTCAAATTGTTGTGACTTAGATGAAGATCAGAGCACATTTTATGACCAATTCATGCAAAACTCCACGTAATCCCAAAGGGTTCACATACTTTTTCTTGCCACTGTATATAACCCACAGAGTTTCTGCAGAGCTTTACAATCGGGAATTTGAAATTAAACTAACAACATGATAAAGAAACCTAGGAACCAGAGACAAGAGATATAGAGGGCTCGGTTCAGAGGAGCTTACAATGCGGAGGAGGCTTACAGTTTAAAGCAGGGTTCTGAAACCTTGGCACTCCAGATGTTTTGGAACTACATCGTCCATGATGCTCAGGTACTTATTAGGCTGAAAGAGATTCATATGCAATGTAGTTCCAAAAGATCTAGCGTCAAGGTTGCTGAACCCTGATTTACAGGATATCATTAACAGGGGACAAAGAAATTGTGCAAACTTTTTTGCTGGATGTCAAAATTGCAAAATAAATAATTCATGGAATCTAAAAAGCAAATTGTATTTTTTTGGTAATTCTATTTCATGGTTTTAAGGGGCTGAAGTTTAATGTTTAACTAATGTTACCGGCGGAGAGAAGTAGGGGAATCGTTCATTAAAAATTGTCTACTAAATTGTCTGAAAAAGTGCAATCATTTACATTTAAATGGAGACGAGTTAATGTAAAGAGGCCGCGCTGATTGGGATTCATTCCGAGTTTTCTCTTTGAATGAAAGAATCCAGAGATACAAATGACCTCTAGAGAGTTACGCTAGGTATGATCAGACAACTTACTGTATTTAAACTAATAATAAAACCATGAGACCTACTAGAGAATTCTAACTTGTACTACCTTGGAGACTGTGAAGCAACAATTCCCTTTGAATGCTATTGTTTTCTTCAGACTGCTACTACAAACCATCCTCTGGAATGCAGATTAGCATACAAATTGCTGCCTCCGCTTTAAATTTTATCCACTTTTGCCCCGGGTGTGCTATGCTAGAGTTCAGGTCAAAAACAGCAGCATCGCTAACATGCATACCTTTCTTGTATACTAAGACTGTAAATGTATGTTTGTGAGTCATAGGACATTTTAAAGACCACTGTGAACGCAAAACATATGAAATCAATAAAATATAGTGTGAAAATTATCACATATTTTAACACTATAAATGCTGGACTCAATGTCGGTTCTGGGTTTTTAACCCATTATCATAATAACGTCACATAACATTCAGAATTCTGGCTGATGCTTTGTTTCTTCTTGGTTTCTTTTTCCTTTTTTTTTTTCATGCCTCTTTCAGCCTTCAGTGTTTTGTGTTTTTTTTGTTTTTTTTTCTTTTCCATTCTAGTTGTATGATCTTATCTCTGTAGTTTTATTATGGGCCCAAGATCCCTCATGCGTCATTTTCCCATTTTGAACATACCATTTGACTCTCACTTTTTACGACATCTAAATCCCCCTCCCATGTGACCCTTAATGTCCTAATGTTCAATTCTAGGAACTGATCAGTAAGCTTCCAGACCTGAGGAAGAGAGTAGTCCTCTCAAAAGCTTGTCTTTTAAATGTAACGTTAGTCCAATAAAAACTGTTTCACTACAAACTACTATACTCGTTTATATATATATATATATATTTATTTCGATTAGATTAGATTAACTCATACATATATAAGACTGAGGGCTCTGTTTACTAAGCGCTGAGCATATGACATGAAGTGTAAAGTGGCAGTAACTGCCAAATTGTACTTGTCACCTTGAATAATTGCATAGAGAAACATGCTCCTAATTTAGCCAGTGTTTCCCTATGTGAATAACTGAGCTGATGCAGACAAGTACAGCAGGGCTTGCTCTGTCTTAAGGTACCTCAGGGGGCTTAGGACCCGAAGTGTGTTGGATTTCAGATTCTTTTGGATTTTGCAATGTTTACAGATACTAATGAGTTATCTTGGGAACGGGATCCACGTTGAATCATAAAATTCATTCATGTTTCATATGTCTTTATACATGCAAGAGTTATCCACAAAATGCAAAATGTTTGCCCAAGTTACAAATGTTTTTGCAGTGCCGCAAACACTGGCATGTCACAAAAATGAAATCCATAAAGCTTCACAGGAAAGCTCCTCCTGTGCTCGATGGATTTTTCTTTGGTGAAATGCCAGTGTTTGCAATGCTGGCACTTAGTGAATAAACCCTCTAGCCTCAAGGTAATTTTATATAAGGGGTTTTTCAATAACTTTCGAATTGCACCGAGCGGTGAATCTCACTGTTCAGCCCAATTTCGGGGCAATTCATCGATTTACAAAGCAGCCAATACGCCAAATACAGGCAAATTGATAGCAAAACTGAATGCAATTTGACGGCAATCAGCGGCATCGAAAAACTATTGTGTTCTATTCATAGAACATTGAATTGCGGCAAAATGCCCTGATTTTCAGTGTTTCAATTCAACAGGATTAAAGAGGGAATCCCATAGGTTTCAATATAAAAAAGAAATATCTTTTTTTAAAAATTAACACCATTTAATCTTTTTATGTTTTACAAACCATTTTTATTTTTTTTAAAAATATCTTTCTGTATTTTTTTCAATGACATTTTTGTTTTTTTCTTTTTCAAAGACTTTTTTAATTTTATCAGACCTTTTTGTTATTTTTTTAAAAGGGCCTTTATTTACTATTTGGACATATTTTTACTAATTTTTTAATGATTTAACCTCCTATTAGGAGAATAGGAGACTTCATTTTCTTTTTCCAGCTCGGTGGAATTCGCCAATGCCAAGTCAGTGCAATTTGGTGGTTATCGGCCCAATTCAACGGTTTTGCAGACATTCAATAACTGCTGTGGCGACTCCAATTTCGGCAAAATACTGTGACCATTCCCTAAGTAGTGAATTCACCGTAATTTCGGCAAAATGGAATAGCGCCGAAGAAAACAAAGCACTGAAATTGTACACAATTTCAGTGCTTTGTGCATAGACTGTATAATATTTTTTGTAATTTTGTCCCCCCTATCAAATGAGGTGTGGAATGTTCAACTTTTGCTCCCACTAGAATGTCTCTTTACGATTAACTCTATTTGAGACAACACCACAAGCTGAATGTAGGGTTGGGGGGGGGGGGATTGAGTTAAATAGATTGGACTGTAATTTAAAAAATGTCAGCCAGACAATACCTAGGAGAGCCACACATAGCCAGTAGAATTTCCAAGGTCAAACACCCGAGGGCTTATTCACTAACCTTCAAATAGGCCTGAATTGCACCAAATAGTGATTTTCATCGTTCAGTGCAATTTCGAGGTAATTTGTCTACTCACTAAACTGTCAATATGCCAAATACAGTGGCATTGACAGCGAAATATGGTGCAATTCGGGGGTGGTCAGAACACCAAAATTGTCCCATAGAGGACTATTGTGTCTTCTATTCACAGAACGCTGAATTGCACTGAGGTTCCGGCAAAATGCCCTGATTCTCCATGTTTCAATTTGACGGGTTTAAACAGACGAATCCCATAGATTTCAATGTGAAAAAGTAACATTTTCTTTAATTTTTCACTGCGTAATACCCTAACTTATTTTGTCCTCTGTATCACTGAAATAAAGATGGAGACCCCCCCAAAAGGGATGCATGTGAATTCCCAATTATTCCCTGGTCACAGACAGGTTATTACAAGAATATACTAAGAACAAACAGTAAAATGCCAAAAAAATAACACAGTTCTCTCTTGCTTCTCTGTGTCACATCCCCCTATAACATCAAAACTGGAGTTTAGTTGATTTGTAGTTCACAAAGTTGCTTGAGCAAACAATAAGAGCAACTCTTAGATGATTACTGTGGTGGATTAGATCCGTATATCTACCGCGATATGTATTATATAGACATATTTATAGCTATGGCTATCTATAGATACCCGGCCATTTTGCGCCGCTGCCATAAATAATCAATTCCCTTTGTTTCTAGCCTGCTGGAGGAAGCATTTAACAGGTCAGTGACCATTTTCTCTGTGAAGTCATCGAAGGTGTGAATAAAAGGAATTACCCTTTCGGTTCTGCTCAGCAGGTGGGAGGAGCAATTGCACAGGGACAGGGCACATCGCAGATGGCGCGGCACCAAGTTGTAAATGGTCATGCCTTTCAAAGAAGCTATCACATCCTTTGATCACTAGAGGTGGTCTTTGGGAGATGATTGATAGACCAGGGAAATAAAATTAATGAAGAAGTGCACTGAGCGTGCCCAGGAGAGAGGAATGCTGGGAAATGTAGTGAAGGGGGTGTACCATTTATGGGTTTTTTTGAATGACCGGGAAAACCTATATATTCTGAGTCCAGCAAGGGCTCAGCGCGGGTCTAAGGGGGTTCACTCTACGTGATGATCTGTCCATGCTTCAATCTCCAGCCCCCGAAGTCACAACGGTCTGATTAGCTTATTGACGTGTAAGTAAGGCTCTGTGTTTTGCTCGTTTTATTTTCTTGCTGTTTGTATGTAATTGATTTATCATATCCATTTTTCTGTAACAAATGCACTGAGTTAATAAGTGGTATTTATTATGATAAAAAATTAACTTCTGTGTTCTGACTGATATTCGCTCCACGCTAACTGAAGGGACTGGATTATTGTTTTTTGTTTTACGCTCGAGGGGATTGTTGTCCGCGTAGTCATTATTTGGGTCTAAGACAGTGAATTGCTTAACCCTGCGTCTTTCGCTGTGGCGTGCATAGTGTTCGGGACAACTGGTGGCAGCATAACGAATAGAGTAAGGAAGTGGGTGTAAGGAGTGTGGGAAATGTAGTCGCTACCCCAGGTCGAGAGAAGACGGGTATGGCATTGCAATCCTGGGACCGCTTCATCACGCTCTACGTGCCTGTTGCAAGCAGAGGCGTTGCCGGAACAGTTAGGTAAGCGCACGGGGGATTGTTGTCCACGTAGTCATTATCTGGGTCTAGGATAGACAGTGCGTTGCTTAACACTGCGTCTTTTGCTGTGGCGCGCGTAGTTGTCATGACAATTACCTACTAAAACTTTTTAATGACAGAGTCAGACTTTCTCCTGTAGAAAAATCATTGACAAAAAATTTACAAATAAAATGTGACTGTTTGACTAAAGAAAAGATGTGGCATCAACTAAACAAAATGAATGTGAACAAAGCCCCAGGGCCGGATGGAATTCATCCACGAGTACTGAGGGAGCTAAGTACCGGCTGGGTGGAGTAGAGGTAATGTCACCGCTCTGCATGGAGAGAGCCTGTGGAGTCATGGGTTCGATCCCAGCGAGCAACCTCTCCAGTAAGTGTCCTTGGCAAGACACCTAACGGTACATACTTGCCACCCAGGACATACTTGAAAATGAGAGAAATCTCAATGTATCCTTCCTGGTAAAATCCTTTCACAAAAAAAAAAGTGTGGAAATAAGCAAACTGCTGTTATTAATCTTTTAAGATTCTTTTCTTTCAGGAATCGAACCAGAGGATTGGAGAAAAGCTGATGCGGTCCCTATATTCAAATAAGGGTCAAAGTGTCTGGGAATTATAGACCTGTGAGCTTAACATCTGTGGCTGGGAAAGTATTTGAGGGATTAGTAAGGGATAATATTCAGGAATTTATTGGGAGGTATAATGTAAATAGCAAATATCAGCATGGTTTTATGAAACACAGATCATGTCAGACTAACTTAATTGTAAGTAGTACAGATCAGGGGGTCGCAGTGGATGTGATTTACTTGGATTTTACCAAAGGTTTTGATTCAGTTCCACACAAAAGGTTACTATTTAAATTAAGAAAAATTGGTCTAGATGAAAATTCTTGTTCTTGGATAGGACACTGGCTAAAAGATAGGGTACAGAGAGTGCTCATTTTCAAGGCGGATACCAGTGGTGTCCCTCAAGGGTCTGTTATAGGACCAACTCTATTCAATTTATTTATAAATGATCTTGAAATAGGCATTGAAAGTCATGTGTCAGTGTTTGCAGATGACACAAAACTACGAAAAGTAATACAATGTGAGCAGGATGTTACTTTGGTGTAGAGTGATTTAAATAGATAGGGGGATTGCGCACTTAAATGGAAGATAAAGTTTAATGTATATAAATGCAAGGTTATGGACTGGAGGGTAAAATACACAAGCAACGTATACCCTATATGGTACCAAGTTAAGGAAATCAAAGCAGGAGAAGAATTTGGGAATAATCATAAGGGGTTATTCAGAGAGAGCCGATCTGGCCCCGAAATGACACCGAACAGGGAATTTCCCTGTACAGTGCCATTTCGTGGCCCTTCGGCTATTCATAGAGCAGGCAGTTCGCCAAATTTTGGCAAACTGCAAGCAAGTACGGTGCCTGTTCAACGGCAGTGAAATGCCCATAGAGAAGTATTGATGAACCTATTCATAGAACACCAAACAGCAGTGAAAAGTTGCCGAAATGCCCTGATGTTCAGTACTTTCATGTGACAGGTTTATTCAAGCGAATCCCATAGGCTTCAATGTTAAAATTATTCCCGTACGAATTCAATATCTAATAAACCGTTACTTTTTACTGCAGAATAAAATAATCTTTATAAATTTTTTAGGATCTTTTACAGATTTTTTGGGATTTTTTCAGCAGATTTTTTTTTCATATTTTTTTTAAATCGTTTCTTCATTTTTCTTTAACAGACCTTTTTATGATCATTCATTGGACCTTTCATGTTGTTAATTCCAGACATTTTTGTTTCCAGACATTTATAATAAACCGTTTATTCTTTTTATCTGCAGTAAAATCTATTTTTATTAATAGATTTTTTTAGGATCTTCTAGGCATTTTTCGGGATTTTTTAGCCAAATTTTTTTCATGCATCAAAAGGGGAATTCACTCTCGGGATGAAAACATAATTTTGCCTCTGTATAAATCAATGGTAAGACGCACCTTGAATATGCCGTGTGATTTTGGGCACCTGTTTTAAGAAAGGATATTATGGCGCTAGAAAAAGTGCAGAGACTGGCGACTAAATTAATAAGGGGAATGGAAGGTTTAAGTTATGAGGAAAGATTAACAAGCTTAAACCTGTTTAATTTAGAGAAACGGCACCTTAGAGGGGATCTGATAAATTTGTATAAATATATACGGGCCCATTATAAACCATTGTCTGGAAACCTGTTCATTAACAGGACTATACACAGGCAGTGGCGTGGCGTAGCGTGGGTTGTCAGCGCCCGGGGCCAGCCAAGAATTGTGCGCCCCCCCAACCTGTGGACACATTATCGATATTGCCCCAGCTCTCACATGGATATTGCCCCAGCCAGCTAACACATGGATACTGCCCCAGCCAGCTAACACATGGATACTGCCCCAGCTCACACATGGATATGCCCCAGCTCACACATGGATATGCCCCAGCTCATGGATTTGCCCCAGCTCACACATGGATTTGCCCCAGCTCACACATGGATTTGCCCCAGCTCATGGATTTGCCCCAGCTCATGGATATGCCCCAGCTCACACATGGATATGCCCCAGCTCACACATAGATATGCCCCAGCTCACACATGGATATTGCCCCAGCTCACACATGGATATTGCCCCAGCTCATGGATATGCCCCAGCTCACACATGGATTTGCCCCAGCTCATGGATTTGCCCCAGCTCACTCATGGATTTGCCCCAGCTCATGGATTTGCCCCAGCTCATGGATATGCCCCAGCTCACACATGGATTTGCCCCAGCTCATGGATTTGCCCCAGCTCATGGATTTGCCCCAGCTCATGGATATGCCCCAGCTCATGGATTTGCCCCAGCTCATGGATACTGCCCCAGCTCACACATGGATTTTCCCCAGCTCACACATGGATTTGCCCCAGCTCATGGATATGCCCCAGCTCACACATGGATATGCCCCAGCTCATGGATTTCCCCCAGCTCATGGATATGCCCCAGCTCACACATGGATTTGCCCCAGTTTATGGATTTGCCCCAGCTCATGGATTTGCCCCAGCTCATGGATATGCCCCAGCTCACACATGGATATGCCCCAGCTCATGGATTTGCCCCAGCTCACACATGGATTTGCCCCAGCTCATGGATTTGCCCCAGCTCATGGATACTGCCCCAGCTCTTGGATACTGCCCCAGCTCATGGATATGCCCCAGCTCACACATGGATATGCCCCAGCTCACACATGGATATGCCCCAGCTCATGGATTTGCCCCAGCTCATGGATATGCCCCAGCTCACTCATGGATTTGCCCCAGCTCATGGATATGCCCCAGCTCACGCATGGATATGCCCCAGCTCACACATGGATTTGCCCCAGCTCTCACCTGGATATTGCCCCAGCGGCAGCCAGCTCATACAGATGGATATTGCCCCAGCTCCAGATCCAGCAGGGGTTGAGGGGGCCCAGATGCCGGGCAGCGGGAGTGCCTGCCCGGTCCTGAGCAGCGTGTGAGTACATCCGTGTTGAAGGGGAGGCGGCTGCGTGCGTGCGCAGGTCACGCGATCCGGCCAGTCAGGTGGTACAGAGACTCAGTACCACCTGATTAGCCGGACCACGTGACCGGCTGTGCCTGCACGCAGCCGCCTCCCCTTCAACACGGACGGACTCACACGCTGTTCAGGACCGGGCAGGCACTCCCGCTGCCCGGCATCTGGGTCCCCTCAACCCGCGGGCCCTTGGGCGGCGCCCGAGGGCCCAGCGGGTCAGTCCGGGCCTCAAGTTTTAGGGGCACAAAATTTATTTTTAAATTATGCGCCCCTAAGAAAACTGCGCCCGGGGCCACGGCCCCCCCAGCCCCCCCCCACGCTACGTCACTGTACACAGGACACAAGGTCAACCATTTAGACTGGATGAAAGGAAATTCGGCCTAAAGCATAGGAAGGGTTATTTTACGGTGAGAACAATAAAGCTGTGGAATTCTCTGCCTGTTGAGGTGGTTGGATCAGAGACTGTACAGACTTTTAAACGACTGGGTGACAGAATATTATGAGTTATAAAATTTAATATGCAATAACGGCTGCTTGATCCAAGGAGAAATCTGACCGCGATTCTGGGATAAGGAAGGAATTTTTCCCCAGTTTGTTGTATATTGGTGAGCGTTTAAAATACTGGGGGTTTTGCCTTCTTTTGGATCAACAGCAGTAGGTGATGTGTGAAAGACTGAACTCGATGGACGTATGTCTTTTTCATCCTATGTAACTATGTAAAAATAAAACAAAACACATAATCCAACATAACTTCATGTTAATGTAAATCGAATAGGAAAAAAAGAAAGCAGCAGATTAAATTGTGACGTTAAAAAAATGGCTAAAAAACACATAATAGTAAAATATAATAAACATCTATAAAACATTTGTTTACATAGAGTCCTTTTAATAGATTGATACATTGTAAATTGCTGCACCAAGGCTATATATTTTAGTTGTGAACAGCTCTTTTGATTTTGTGACCTTCTGTAATGTCTCTCAAACCTTTACTAGTAAAAAGAAAAGCATTAGATCTTCTGTCAGCATGGATATTCTCATTGAACCTCCGAAGCGAAATCCTCATCAGGTTAAGGCTTCTGGTGCACACCAGCTACAGCAATCAGTGACTTAAGGTCATGAGTGCATCCGGCTCTACATGTGTCATAAGCCAGTGCTGTAACCTAAGAGCCAGTGACACCTCTGATGTATAAATAAAGCCAGGATGCATCCGGTTCAATCTTAAGGAGTGCTGAAAGAACTTAAGAAAAAATAACTTGTAAAAAGTAATTACCTTTAATGTGCATTCCATGTCATGAAAGAAAAATTCCAGAAAGTTTTGAGAACAAACATATAACATAGCAAGTAGGTGGCATAATGGGGCTTATTCACTAAGCCGGGAATTGAGCGAAATGAAAAGGAGGATTGCAGATTGTAAGGCAAAACTGCATATCTGAAAATATATTAGGGTCTATTCACTAAATTTTGGTACCTTTCAATTCGGCACAGTTCGGCGATTCCTTTTCACTGACAGTAAGGTCAATATTCCCGGATGGTCACCGTACTGCAAAGAAAACAAAAACTTTTTTTCATTTTGGATTTGAGTAATAGGTGTGGAAGTGGATACATCACCAGAGGTACTTTGCTGGTTGCGGTTACAATAAACAGCATACTTGGAGCCACTATTAAAAAATTATAATACAGCCATTTCAAATCAGCAAGATTGTGATTTTTTTTTTTTTTATGAATTTAGGGCAGAACTAACTCCAAACAAAATAACAATAATCCAAACCATGATTTTAAAAAAAATTTAATAAAGAATTTAAACATCTAAAACGTTTCATAGAGAATTTAAGGATCATAAGATATGATAATGATATGATATGGTATGTCTTTCCATTTGAAGGTGTCTCTCCAATAAATAAAAAAGGTAAATTTCCGGACAAACTCACAAACTCTTTTGAGACAAACCGTTTTAACACCTTATGAAAAACACTGAGATTATTAATATTATTATTATTATTATTACTAAAGAGAGTGTGAAATCTGGTATAAATACCGTGTTTCCCCGAAAATAAGACACTGTCTTATATTGTTTTGGACCCCAAAAATCAAAATGTCTTGATCAACTCTGGAATTGATTTTTCCGTGGTGTCCTCCCATGTACTCCATTCTTGTTTAATGTTTTCCTTTTTGTAGATGTGTCAACAAAAATGTTATCATGTGCCAGAGATTTCTGTAAGTCTTTAGCTGACACTCTAGGATTCTTCTTTACCTTTATTAAGCATTCTGTGCTGTGCTCTTGCAATCATCTTTACAGGATGACCACACCTAGGGAGAGTAGCAACAGTGCTGAACTTTCTCCATTTGTAGACAGTCTGTCTTACCGTGGACACATGAACATATATATATATGTTCAGCTGCTCAGTAGAGCGGCCTTTTGGTACATGTTAGGTACTCACTCTGTAAAGAGGTGCCTTGAAGTGGCGAGTGAGCTTACGTTGCAATGGCCATTGAAACAAACAAAAATCTCAGTTTTGTTGTACATGGAACACATAGAAACGAGCGCAGATGACACTTTTTTTCCTTGTTATGTTTTATACATTAACTGGGCTGTTACTCCTGGCAGTTGCTGCCACTCCGGTGAGTATGGGCGCGACGCCATTTTTTCTGTATTTATATATATACCCCTCCCTGCCACAGGTACTCCTCCTCCAGGTTCTATTTAACCTTGATCTGTGGGAGCTCCATGAAGGGGACCTGTTCCTCAGGAAGTGAGTTTATCCCATGATGGGCAGTCATTAGGTTTGCAGAGTAGGACCTGCCAGAGGGTGGATTACATTGACGCTGTTGGCAGGCTTAAGCAATTCACGGCCGTTCATTGCGAACCAAATTTCCACCATTTTATTCAACAAAGCTCAGAGATATGAAATTTTCACCATGTGGTAAAAGCTGGTATTATGTACCCAAGCATGGAGCTGTTGCTGCAGGTTTTTGAATGTGTTTGTCTGGAGTGCTCTCTCCATGTTTTTGTTTTGTATTTTATTTGAGACGCACCCGCACTGAAACGCTTAGTTAAGGCTGAGTGCTACCCCCCCCCCATGTTTTTATAACCATTAATACGTTTTTACAAACATAAAAAATATGCAGGGGCAATTACTAAAATAATTCAATCTAATTATTTGTCCATCAAATAGGAGAAATTCGAAAAATGTATAATAACGTAATAAAAAAGAAGAATGGGACATATATACCTTCATATAGGGAGAATATAAAAAGAACATGAACAGGAAAACCCAAAAATGATACATATAAACCCAAAAGAAATCCCTTCTATTGTAAGAACATTCGAATGAAAAAAACTGACTTTTACAGAAGAGCAGGGATTATTTTTACATGAAGCAACTTCTGATGCTGTAAATATATAAGGGATAAAGGACAGAGAGACCCTGAGAAAAAAAGGGGAGAATCCGTACATATCAATAAGGGGAAAAACAAGGAAAGGGAGGAATAAACAATAAAGGGGGGGTTCAGAAACCCCTGCAAACAGGCCTTAAACCCACAGAACTTGCCCATTCAATAAATCCCAAGATGGACTTTGTGGAAAATCTGATTTTAAAGCATTGCTCAATATCAGCCATAAGAACGATTCAAATGTTTATCCTCATGACAGCGAATCAAAGAGGTCTGTGAAAAAAACAAATCTAAACACAAAGCCGAGGCCGGATGTATGTAGGCATAGAAATCTGAAGCACCCACTCACACACACACAAACAACTTCATTTTTTGATGCTGCTTTATTTTTGGTAATTTTTCAACAGGTTATCAAAGCCTTATTTGTTTTTTTTATTTCTCTTATAAGCGTTATGTTTGCAGACTCGCTTATGCGCAGATGAGACCCCCCCTATTAGGGGATGTTTATTGCTGTTTTATGTATGTCAATAGAAGACTTTTTTATATGTTTTACACTGATGTGTTCTTTATGAAGACAATTTTTGGCCCTGCGTGGCCCTTTTTAGCATGATTGTTAAGCTGACTTTTTCCAAAATAAAAAATTTTGAATTTAAAAAAAAAAAAAAAAAAAAAAAAAAAAGGGTTAATTTTTTTTTCCTTTTTTTTTCAAAAATACTTTAGTTTAGTTATCTACCGGGGGGGGGGGTTCTTTATCTGGCAAACTTTAAAGAAAATTACCTACTTCCACACATGTTGGCGTCGTGGAAAATGAGAAGGTGAGTTTGTGCAGCATCACTGCTCACTTTATAGTTGGAAAACAAATGATATTGTTGTTTTAAGACAAAAATATTTTTATTTTATTTGTTATTTTAGCTTTACATATACCTGGTCATGTTTGGTGTCGTTGGTAGAGCCATATCCTGTCCTTTCCAATGATATCTTATATATCCTTCTAGTCTGTATGGCGCCAGAGATAAAATGGTCTAAATGATTGTAAATTGTATTTTTCTTTACAGAGCAAGAGCAAGGCACCCTCTGTGGTTGGCCCCTATAGGCACATGCCTACTTTGCCTAAATATAAATCAAGCACTGCATGTACCTGGCCATCCATCTTATCTAAAAGAAAATGTGATTCATCAGACCAGGCAAACTTCTTCCATTGCTCCATGGTCAAGTTCTGATGCTCACGTCCCCATTGATAGCAATTTTGACAGTGGATAAGGGTCACCACGAGCACTTTGACTGGTCTGTAGCTGCACAACCTCAACTCCGCAATACACTGTGTGTTCTGACACCTTCCAGGTTTTCAGCATTTTGAGCTACAGTAGCTCTTCTGTGTTTATGGACTATAGGCTAGCCTTCTCTCTCCCATGAACCATGGACACCCATGATCCTGATGCCAGTTCACTGGTTGTCTTTCGTTGCACCACTGTTGCTAGGTACTAACCACTGCATACCAGGAACACCAAACAAGACTTGCACTTTTGGAGATGCTCTGACCTGGTCGTTTAGCCATCACTATTTAGCCCCTGACAAAGTCACTCATTTGCCCATTTTTTCTGCTTCCAACACAGGACATTGATGAACTTATTTATTTATAAAGGATTTTACCAGGAAGGATACATTGAGATTTCTCTCGTTTTCAAGTATGTCCTGGGTTCAAGTACATTGAAGTGTTACATTTACAGAAATACAAAGTAATACAATGTAAGATATTAACAACACAAATATACAGATTAACAGAAAATAAATATGTAGGAAATATAGTCACTAGGTTACATGTTTACAGGTGCATTCTGTATTGAGGTATGTTAACAGGGAAATTTTGAGTGACTTAAGACTGGTGGAAGATTTGATGGTGTCTGGGAGGTTATTCCATAATTGTGGTGCTCTGTAGGAAAATGAGGACCGAGCCACTGTCTTTTTGTATTGTGGTATTGCAAGTAAGGTGCTGGTCCTGGATCGGAGGTTATAGGATGAGGGAGCTGCTGGGGGAAGCAGTCTATTCAGGTAGGGTGGCAGCTTCCCAGAGATGCTCTTAAACACCAGGCTGGAAAGGTGAAGGGTGCGTCTGGATTCTAGCGATGGCCAGTTTAGCTGTTTTAACATGTCACAATGGTGGGTCATGTAGTTACATTGTAGCGCAAAGCGGCAGAATGAGTTATACAGTGTAGTAAGTTTATGAAGGTGTGTTTGCGGGGCGGCTGCATACACTACATCTCCGTAATCAATAGCCGGCATAAGCATTTGCTGTACAATCTGCTTTCTTACCGCGGGACTCAGGCAGGATTTGTTTCTGTACAGGGCACCTAGTTTGGGGTAAAGTTTAGATGAGAGTTTTTCGATGTGGGGGCCAAAGGATAGATTAGGGTCCAACCACATACCTAGATATTTGAGAGAAGTGACTGTGGTCAGTGTGCCATTTGATATTGTCCCAACACATAGATGGGGATTTTGCAATTTGTGTAGTTTAGGTGCTGTTCCAAAGAGCATCGTTACAGTTTTGTCAGTATTTAAAAAAAGTTTGTTGTTTTTGATCCACTTTTCTACCACTGTGAATTGTTCTTGCAGCACAGCCTCCAGCTGCGGGAGATTTGGTTTGCTGGTATAGATCACAGTGTAGTCTGCGTACATATGTACAGTTGAGGCTTTGCAGACGTTGGGCAGATCATTTATGAATATTGTGAATAGCAGGGGGCCTAGTACTGAGCCTTGGGGTACACCGCAAGTGACTGGGAGCGGGAGGGAGGAGCTGCCAGAAATTGACACATATTGTGATCGGTCGGATACATATGATTGAAACCAGGTTAGCGTGCGATCACCAATGCCAGAGTTTTTAAGTTTTTCTAACAAGATGCCATGGTCTACCGTGTCAAAGGCCTTGGCAAAATCAAGGAAGATGGCTCCAGTTAGGTTTCCTTGTTCCATCCCAGCTTGGATATCATTGCAGACTTTTAAAAGGGCGGTTGTGGTTGAGTGATTTGGGCGAAAGCCTGATTGATCCGGGGTTAAGTAGTTCCAATATTGATAATAATCACGTAATTGTGTGTAGACACATTTTTCCAAGACTTTTGACATTACAGGGAGCAACGATATCGGACGGTAGTTGGATACCAAAGTACTGTCCCCACTTTTATGGATAGGTACCACTCTTGCAGTCTTCCAGAGCTTGGGTATGTAACCAGTTGCCAGTGACTCATTTATTAGGGTTGCGACTGGATTTGAACTGATTGATCGCTTGCTGCCTAATATATCCCACCCATTGCCAGGTGCCATTTTACCAATATAAACAATTCTATTCACTTTGCCTGTCAGTGGTTGTAATGATGTGACTGATTAGTTTATGTGTTAGCATTTTGTTGCTATCACATATACGGTAATTGAAAGAGGGGAGTCATTTTCTCTCAACGTTTGGCTATAGTTTATTGCAACATGCCACAAGGAGGAGGGACAATTCTGAGCAGAGTGCTATCCTACCAATAGCCCCACTCTGTGTCTGATTGACTGTCAGTATGCTGACTTGCAAGACCAGGCATATCAACAGCACCATTGTGGGTCAATCGCACATATCTCGATGTTATCTACACCCACGGAGGGCGAAAGATTGCAGTGCCCGTTGTTGGATCATGGTGAGCACAAACATTGATGCCTCACCAAGGAATGAGACATTACATTGATACTTAAGACCATTGTAATATCCATCCTCTGGTGGTATTGCGGAGCAAAAGTGTACATGGGGAGTACAGCTGCACCTTAAAACTTACTGGTTATGTTTAAAACATAAATATAAAATAGTGAGATAACAAATGTCACCTGCATTATGGCACTGCTGTTTTTACATCAATAGAACTATTTGAAGTAAAGCTCAATATTTCTGCATTTTGATTGGGCATTGAGTGTTCAAACACCGATTGAGTGAGCACCCAGTTATCTCCTTCTCAAACGATGTCAGTGTGAAATTGCATGTTTTTGGTCCTCACTTTTGGAAGGCAGCTTCTGATTGGCATTCTTCAGGAAGTGAGACCTCCTCTTTGACGTGGTGTCATATCAGGCAGGGACAGCAAGGAAGACGGTAGAGGGTTAGATACTTGCCACTATGACCACTTAAATTAGCTTAAGTGGTGGCTAGAGTACTTCTTTAATACCAACACATTGCAATTCTTTTTCTTGTTTTTAATAAATAAAACATGCAGTATTTGATATTTCAGTATGAATGGAGAAGCTGTAGCTTGGTTGATCTTGCCAAGCAAACCAAAATATTAATTATTATTATTAATATTAACCCCTTAAGGAAGGGAGCAATTTTACAACTTCGGCGCTGTTTTGGAAGTAGAAGTTTGCTGAGCTCATTTTGACCGTTTTTAAGTCACGTATTATTATACCACCCAGACAAATTATATATCGTTCTTTATATATAATATCATTATTATATGTATAGGTCATGCCCTGCCAAAATGCTATAACAAAAAATTTAAAAAAATTTGAAATTTCAATAAAATTTCAATCTTCCACAGTGTGTAAAGTGTTTTTTTTTTAAATTTTATTATCCGAGCCTTTGCGGTCATATGCTATGGGGTAGACTTGTTAAAAAAAATTAGAATGGGGAACCCATTTTTTTTTTTGGGGAGAAATTGCGTGATTTTAGCTAAACCCCCCCCAAAAAAAAAAATTAGTGAAGCATCATTGTTTACATTATAATTGAAATGTGAACAATAGTGCTACGTTAAAAAAAGTATTTATTTTTTTATTATTTAATTAATTATTTTTTTATTTTATTTTTTAATTTTTTAATCTCTTCTTTTACTTTTACCATGGTCATGTTTAATATCAATGGAAAGGCCATGCTCTGGCCTTTCCAGCAATATCATACATGACCCCCTAGCTGCCACCGATCAAGAGATTAAGGCTAGGGTCAGACGAACGCATTTTTCACGTTGCCCGTGGAAAAGTGCGTTCGAACGAACGTACGTATTTTTTCCCGGAATACCCAATAGCGGTCATACGATGCGCCTTTTCGTCCGTGATTTTGTACGGATCATCAATAAAACACTTTTTGTGTCTGGACGTTATGTTGGCCGGACATTAGCAGCGACTGACGTCTCCTAATCACACACACACGCCGCTATGCGGCCGCAGCGCACTCTGTACGTCAGTACTAGCGGTATCACGTTCTCAAAAAAATGCGTTCGTTTGCCACTTGCGTTGCACGGACGAACATTCGTGCGGCCGTTCGTCGTATGTTCCCCGGCATTGGACGTCATTTGCTGCTAGCACGGCCGTGATTTTGTGCGGCTAAACGCACGTGAAAAATGCGTTCGTCTGACCCTAGCCAAAGGGGTTCAAAGAACCCCACTATCTCCTCTATGGGATTTCCATAGGAAATCCCTTTGCAGCTAGGGGGTTCCCCGGTTAACTGTCATCATGTCAGTTGACACGGGGGGACCCAGAGGTGGGGGCTGCCATCCAAAATGGTGGCCCCCACCGGAAATAGGCCGCGATCGGGCACGAATTAGCGCCCGGTCGCTACCTGGCAACTAAGGGGTTAACCCCCATACATCGCTGGAAAGGTCAGGCTGTGATCCTTCCAGCGATGCTGGCTACAGCGTCCTGGTCCCCGGCGATGGGGAGATAGAGGGATCCAAAGGATCTCCCCCTCCCCTTCAGGCACTTCCCCTGCTCCGGCGGGGGGACGCCTGAAACTGACGTCATTGCACCCCTGGCGCGATGACGTCAGTGCGCCGGAGGAGTAAAACCTGCCGATCTGACTCCGTGGGACTCAGGTCAGCGAGGGAGCCGCCGGAGGAGGTGAGTTTCTGCCAGGGGGGGCTGCAAACGCCGCGGACGTACAATTACGTCCTGCGGCGTCAAAGCCCGCCTAATGCAGGACGGAATTGTACGTCCTGCGGCGTTAAGGGGTTAATCTTTATTTATAAAGCGCAGCATATTCCGCAGCTCTGTACAATAGGCATAATATAGACAGGGTTACAATACATTGAACAACATTTGACAAACCAGTGCAGGAGGAAATGAGGGCCCTATTCCCATGGGAATTTACAATCTAGAAGATTTGGGGGGTGGAAACAGGAGGAGAGGATTACCCAAAAACTATCACTATCACAACCATTCACTTACATTTTGGGACAATCGTTTAAGACATTTCAACAAATAAAAATATAGAAAACCTATAATGTATACTAACATAATTATCATTATTATTGGTAATTCTTGGTAATATAAATGAATTGTAGGATTCTGCACATTTTAGAACTGTTTTACTCAGATACCTTAATACCAAAAGTTAAATTATTGAATTTACTGTTTACTGAATTCTGACTTTATCTCACATAATTCTTAAATAAGTGTGTTAGTCTGATTCAGACCTGCTGATCTCTTGCTCGACTAAAAGAATATTGTCAAAAGAGATGACATAAGTTAAATGATAAATGTTACTGAGCAAACCGTAAATGCAGCTGGTGAACACCTTAGGGCCAGTCTCACATAAGCGTTCACATCTCTGGATTTGAATTTGGAGCGCCCGCTATAACAAAGCCCTATTGTCTAGTGACACCTCATACTAATACTTGGCAGGCTTTGAGCAGACAGAAAATGAGAATGACAGACATGCAAAATGTAAAATAATCAGCAGTCTGGCATTCTATATGACTAAATGATTACTATTTACATTTTTTAAGATTGAAAAGGAAAAGCGCCTTCAAAACATTATAATGAGATAATAAGCTCACATATGGGGATTTACTTACTGGAAACGAGATACCTGTGGCAAGTAGCAGGAAATCCATAGGACTAGCCCAGGTATCTGATGGCCTCAATGCATCCAACATTTGCTAAGTACAGTAATGCGCACCTAACCTCAGGAATGTTATTATTTGCCTTTTACTATTGAATCTCAGAATTCGTCTCTCCTGAGACAACATATAAGTAACAATGTCAACAGTGTTATTGGTTTGCAGGAGATGGAGATAGATTAGACTTTGGGTAATTATTCCTATAGGGTCTATGAAAAGTTAATTAAGACCATTCACTCGTGTTTTTAATAATGCTAGTAAAACACAATCAATCTCTATGGTTAATCATGTGAGATCATGCTATAGAAACTACTGTCGGCTGCACAGAAAGGAAGCATATATTTGTTTAAAATGAGAAACAGATTTATTTGCAGTATAATAACTATATCTATTTTTACACTTTGCAAACTGTATAATTAGCACAGCAAAAGGAAACACAAACGTTTATCTCTATGGTCAAACTTCGCTACAGTAATAACATCATATTGTTTCATTAAATCAGCCATACTTAAAGAAAAAATGCTTCACAAACAGGGAACATTTTTTTATCACCGCTCTTAAATGTTTGTGCTGCCTGTGCTTAGGAGAGCAAACCCTACCTTGCAGCCTCTTCATAATGGCGCCCAGACTTGAATGTCATTGGGGATCGCATGACCATCCCTGCACGCCATAGAGGTCATGCTACTGGCTGATAGAAGCCAAGGAGTTGAGGACATCTTAATGTCATAGATAGCATAACAGAGTGGAAATGATCTAACCTGAACTACTGGCTCAGGAAAAGTCTCTCCAACATTAGGACAACTGATGGTAACTCAGTGGCCATTGGATGTTGCACTGTTGAGTCCCCCTATATATTCCCCAATATATTTGCATACCTCCCACTCAATAATGCTTGATTATATTGTTCCTCAACAACTAGTGATGCAGAGTTCTCCTGAGACCTCAACCAGGGGTGGACTGGGTCACGGGGCAAGTGCCCCCAGGCCTGTCTAATGCCTGGGACCCGCTGATGCATCTTACCTGCAGCAGCAGGTCCCAGGCGGCGCGGCTACCTCTGAATGTTCCCAGGTGCCACCTGGGACTCGCTGCATCAGGTAAGATACGCTAATTGCAAAGGGGGGGGGAGAATCTGTAATGGGAAGGTGTGGGGGTGGGACTCTGAGACTGGCAGCAGCTCAGTACTCCCAACACCAGGAGCCACTGTGCACAATGCACATCTCAGTGAAGCAAAAGGCTGTTGGGTAAGGGGGGCTCCCTATGTATATTTGATTTTGTTTTTCTCTTTCATTTTGTTACGCTGTCCTTTTACCTATTTATGCATCCTTCTTTCTGAATATCTGGCATTCTGTCCATTTATATCTGTGTGTCCTTCTGTGTATTTTTCCTTCTGTCCTTGTATCTATGTCTTTCTCTCCATTTCTCTTTCTCATCTCTCTCCTTTCTCCCTGTCACTCTCGCCTTTTTACTCTATGCCTTCTGGCCTTCCTCCTGATGTGATAATCCCTGCAGAAAACTAGAATATACACTGAGAATTCTCAGCAGAATCACACACTGCTTCCTGATCCCAGCCTCCCTGCATACCAGGGATGTGCGGTGAGGTCAGTGGCTGGTGACGCACTGGCTAGTATCAGAGCCAGATATACACAGGTTATGTAGTTTCAGGTTCAGTGCTCCCTAGAATCTGGCTGCTCTCAGTGCTCCCTAGAATCTGTCTGTTCTCAGGGCTCTCCAGGATCTGGCTGCTCTCAGGGCTCCCCAGGATCTGTCTGCTCTCAGGGCTCCCCAGGATCTGTCTGCTCTCAGGGCTCCCCAGGATCTGGCTGCTCTCAGGGCTCCCCAGGATCTGGCTGCTCTCAGGGCTCCCCAGGAACAGGCTGCTCTCACTGCTCTCCAGGATCTGCATCGTCCACTCCAGGCAGCCGCGCACTGCCCCTTCCACCTGCAGGGAGGAGGTGCCGACTCAGTGAACAGGCACACCCCGAGCACAGCCCTGCACCCACTGACTGTGCAAGACGAGGACAGTCACATGACTGTCCTGCGTCAATCAATGCATGGGAGGCCAGCCTCCCATGGAGGCGTTTTTTGAAAGGCTTGGACTAATAGTGCTTTACCATTGGTCCAAGCTATTCAATTGTTCTTCAGTCCCTCTCTGAGGCACTGCAGAGCGTAGGTTCAGGAAGTAGACAGCGCCAAACACGCGCTGCAGACCTCAATCTCTTGGCCAGCTTGAGCTTATGCGATTATCATAGCGGTCAGCTACGCATATTGCATAGCCTCAATAGGCTCAGGGAGGGCAGGCTGCTGCGAAAAAATAATGTGCGCAGTGGGAGAGACAGATGGCGGGGGAGCATGGAGCAGATGAGTTTAAGTTTTTTTTTATAATATTTTATTCATTCAGTAGTGATTTAAATTAGAGTTGCTTTGATAACTATCACCCCAGACTTTGAGACACTTTTTCAGAGCAAGAAGCATCCCCAGTTTTCCCATAAATTCTAATTAATTTCATATGTTTCAATTAGATTATTTTACAGCAAACACGTTTTCACTAGTTCTGTGATTACTGCACTATCCGTTTTGGAAAGAAACCCTGTTTGTTTACAAAATTGTTTAAAAAGTGCATAGTGCTTTGCGGAATAAATTATATTGTTTCAGAAATTCAATTATTTTTGGGTCGTGACTTAATGACCAATGACAATTGTGGGTCCTGAGGGTCCACAGGTTGAGAACCACTGCTCTAGCGGATATTTAGATTTTAGACCAGAGGACTGTTCCATTAACCCCAAACTAAGAGTTGTTCCTTGTCCTTGGAGTGACTTCAAATGGCTTCCTGTCTCACCCCTTTAGTTGGGCCATTAATTCACTACCAAATTCAGAATTTCCGTTTGACTTCAACCTCTCATCTCTTTGCCTTTATGTTACTCTGTTTCTGACTCCTGTCCTGACCTCCGGTTTGGCTATGATCACAATTCTTGTTTTATAATCCAACTTTGATACTCATAACTCTCATGCTGTTCACCTACACTCCGTAGGGAACCCATTCATTCCACTCTTCTGTGTAGTTCCTCCTTCCAACAGGTTACAGCACATAATTAGGCTTTGGTCCATTACAAAAACCTTCTTAAAGTCAAAGAAAAAAGGTAGTATTATACAGGTTGGGCACCCCTTATCTGGAATTTTAATTATTTTAAATTAGAGGCACTCTGGATGAGCGCTGCAGCAGACCTCGGCATATGCTGCAAGCTTGTGTGTAGTTCTAGCTTGTGACATGCTGGTTTGAGTCAGGCTTGCTGTACATCATGGCTGTGGAGAAAGGCTGCACAGCAGTACCAGCAGGTGTCCTTCCTCTCAAACACTGGATTCTGCCGGATTCTAAAATCCAGAAGAATCCAAAACCCGGAATGTTTAGAATCCTGAGCAATGAGCTTTCCGGATAAGGGGTGCTCAATCTGCACTCCTGAATGGTCATTTGCTGGTCTGCGCTCAAAGCTGCTGATGCTATATCAAGACTAAAGGGGTTATTCAGAGAGCATAGAAATTTAACCGACATTTCGGTGCCCTTTCGTTCCCCACACTTCGGGTCAATTCGCGATTCTAGTTCGCTGATTCTGCAGTGTATTCAAATACAACCACAGGGTCCTCAGCATGCAGGGAAAATCCGACGAACACTCACTGAACACTCACCGAAAACCCGCATAAACCGCCGCAAAAACCACGACAAACACGCCGGAAAAAGCTGATGAGTTGTCTATTGCAGAGTAGCTGCTGGAAAAAGCCGACAAGCTGACGAACGGAGTAAAAAAAAAACAAAAAAAAAACGTACGCTCGAAAGTATCAAGATTGAAACGCTGTTTGCAAAAAAACTATCGAACGAAAATGTCTGGCATTAACAACATGAAAGGTCCAATGAATGATCATAAAAAGGTCTATTAAAGAAAAATGAAGAAACGATTTAAAAAAAATATGGAAAAAATTTTGCTGAAAAAATCCCAAAAAATGTAAAAGATCCTAAAAAATTGATAAAGATACTTTTTACTGCAGAATAAAATAATAAATGGTTTATTAGATATTGAGTTTATACGGGAATATTTTTACCATTGAAGCCTATGGGATTCGCCTGAATAAACTTGCTGAATGAAAACACCGAACAGCAGGGAATTTCGGCAACTTCTCAATGCTATTTTGTGTTCTCTGAATAGATTAACCATTGCTTCTCTATGGGGATTTCACTGCTGTTGAACAGGCACTGTACTTGCAGGCAGTTCGCCAAAGTTTGAACTCATCGGCTTTTTCCGGCGTGTTTGCCGTGGTTTTTGCGGTGGTTTCTGCAGGTTTTGGGTGAGTGTTCAGTGAGTGTTCGTTGGGTGTTTGCTGAATTTCAGTGTCCGGTTACATTTTGGCGACATTTCGGACCTCTCTGAATAACCCTGTAAGTTAGTTCATTCCTTGCTTTCCTTCCTTCCTCTTTTACCTCTTAGGCTGGTGTCAGACGAGCGTAGTGTTCACGTCCGTGATTGCGCCTAAAAGTATGTCCGTGATAGCATGACAGAAAGCCCATCGGAGCCCGACACACGAAGTACGTTTGCACTGAACTGCGGACGCACAACGGCCGAGGCCCACGGACGCAAGGCAGGCAA
The DNA here is from genome assembly GCA_009667805.1 of Leptobrachium leishanense. Lineage (NCBI taxonomy): Eukaryota > Metazoa > Chordata > Amphibia > Anura > Megophryidae > Leptobrachium > Leptobrachium leishanense. The sequence continues at coordinate 415,557,887 of CM019063.1, read as the reverse complement.
GAACGTACAACTCCTAGAACGGCCGCACAAAGTGCACTGCGTCCGCAACGTCCGCAACGTCTGCATAGCTTTGTGTGTGAGTGATGGAACGTGGTCAGACGGACTGCATTTATACGTCCAGCATTTTTCACGGACAAAATGGTTTTGCTTTATATATTATTTTCCCTCCTACATCCGTCAAAATATACGTCAGTGAATAAACGGACTGTGTGGCCACTACTGCGTCTTCCGTACTGACGTACGTCCGTGTGCACGGACGTACAGTCCGTAGAAATCACGCTCGTCTGACCCTAGCCTTATGAGAACCTTCTTAAAGTCAAGGCAAGAAGGCAGTATTACACTCCTGATCAAAAATTAATGTTTCCTTCGATATGTCCTTCATTCCTTCCTTTCTTTCCCAGCATACAGTAATATGTCACTTCCGATTTTGAGTGTCCCTGAAAAGTGAATCACAAATTCCACAAAGCATTTGGAGACAAACTGAGCCAGATACGGCATATAGAGCCGGGCTTGCAGATTTGTAATATAGAGAGATTACGAGAATTTGAAAGGCGCTAGGAAAGTCGATAGACATGGGTTTGGCTGATTTTCAATTTAATGTGATGAATAGTTTAAACGTAAACAATATTTTTATGATTTCCTATCTTTATATGGATTGGCTTAATCCACAGCAGTGAAATGCACCCTATTACTTTGTGAGGAATTAAGTTATTCCACATTGTATGAGTTTTCTTCTGGTAAAAGAAGTCTCCATGATTTGAGGTGCCTGCAGTGAGAGTGGCGCAGAGGAAGTTTAGCTCGGGGAGAGGAGCTGTGCATTCAGACTCTACTTTCTGTTTTTTATGGTTCAATATGAATATAGAAATAGGGAGTTGTTATTGCAGTAAGACCCTATCACTTGTGTTTCCTATCAACGTATAAATATTATTTATCAAGAATAAGTCCACAGGAAAAGAGAAGGTGGGAGGGAGGAAGTTTCTAGGATTAAAGTTTTAGGGCTTCATTCAGCTCTCATGGAATGAGTAATACAGCATTATAACATTCCCCAAAATCTGGAAAAAGCTTCAGCTTTCATAACCAGAAGAAAGAATCCTCCTCGGTTGACCAGTCAGGAATATTTCAGTGATGTAATGACAAGTCAGCTGGGATCAATTAAGTATACATTCAAAAGTTCTGTATGTTGTGGACCTGTGAAGGTTTCACCCATGTCTTATACCTGAAATGTTCCCAAGACATGGGATATACCTTTCAGAGCTTTGACTTACAGCTTTGTAAGAGAGGAAAATGTATGAGAATCTCTTCAGGCACATATCATTCACATGTCAGAAGGTTTTGATGCTTCTGTTACTACCACCACTAAATCACGTTTACCTGCCGCTGCTATATATAGATGGTTTAAGCATATACCCAAGCTGATATGAATGTATGCAGGAGTGAGATGAGAGAAACACTTATACACTTAGCTGATGGCAAAGGCATCCATAATGATAGTGCCAGGAGTCATGGGACTCAAATTGTGCAAAAGTGGTTCAGGGAGCAGGAGACATTATCTTCACACATGGATTGGCCACCACACACTTTAACCCCATAGGGAATCTTTGGGATGTACTGGTGAAGACAAATGAATGTAACTCTGGGTGTAACATTGCATAAGCTTATTGAAATGATGCCATGGTGAATGCGTGCCGTAATAAAAGCAAAAGGCGGCCCAATGAAATATTAGAGTGTGTGACTTTTTTATGCCTAGGCAGTCTATGGGCCACATTACATTGTTGACGCTAACGTTAATGCTCACTTGCGTGAGCTTTAACGTTAGCCACGGTGTCTACCGCATATTACGATCCAAACGCTAACGGGTTAAGTAACGCGTTTGGTACCTTGCACTTTTCAGTGCGAGGTTACTGTACTTTGCGCTCCCTATACTTAACATGGGGAGCGCAAAGTGTTAATCAGCATTAGGATTACAAAGTCCCCGTACTGATTAAAGTCCGGCTCTGGTTAGCGGATAGTTAGCCAGAGCCAGGACTTGGTGTTAACGGATTCCGCTTCTGCAGAATCCGTTAACACCAGCCTAAAAAAACAAGTCAGATACTCACCTCCTGTCCCGCGGCGAGGACCGCGGCGAGGACCGCCTCCTCCATCCGGCGGGAGCAGGGAAAGACTGGAGGAAAAAGTCCCAAGTCTCTCCTTGCGTATAACTACACCGACTGGCCAGATCTCGCGGGGCGCAGTTTTTCCTCCCTTGTGCCCGTGTTTTAACGCTAGGATCGTAATGTGGCCCTATATTGGCACACATCGCATGACTTACAGTCCATGGCCCTCTAATTCCATTACCTTAAACGAAATTGAGGGGTTTTCCACCCACCATAATCATTCGCTTCCCCCTCATCCCAGATCTCAACCCTGCATGTGTCCTGACTCTCCACAGCTTCTATAGCTCAGCGAACAGCTTCTGCAATCCCTTTAGGCAGCAGATGGAGACGAGGCCATGGCGCTGGAGGCCGAACAGGGACTTGGTGGTCGAATTGTCTTGAAGAAAGGAAAACCACATGATCAGCTCCCAAACATGATCCAACTGATCAAATCATTACATCATTATTAAAATATGTACATAATATCATGAATACTGGAAGTAGTTTGTGAATTTTTGCATAAACATGCACATACATGCATACACAGAAGAAGACTTATCATAATAAATATCCCAAGGACAGCATCCACCTGAAGGAAGGAGGTGAGGCATATTTTTCAAAGCTCCCTTTACATCAGGGTTTATTTTAAACTGGAGATTACTGATGAATACATGTATTAGTATTACTATGGAACCCACATATTACTATTTTCTTATTTTTGCCAGATATATTAGCCTGTGCTGGCTTGTAAAACAGATACACAAGTTATCACAGAAAAAGGAATATAACAATAGCAAGACGAGTCAGAAAGTCTTAAAGGTTATTCAAAGAGCAACAGTGTTTTCCAATGTTGCAACCACTGGCAAAAACACTGACAAATGCCAGTGTTTCACAAAAGGGAGATCCAAGCAGCAGGAGAAGCTTCAAAGTGACCTATATCTTCTTCTTTGCCACTGTTTGGATCTCCCTTTTGTGAAACACCAGCAACAACGCCGATTTTTGTCCACGCTTGCAACATCAGTAACGCTGGCCATCTTTGAATTTCCCCATACCTCATTTTTTTTAGTGCATTTTTGTCCTCAAATAACTTTACCGTTAATCAATACTGCACAAAAGTTATCCTGTTAACATTTCGTTTCCAAATTTTAAAGATCGCTATAATTGCTAAATGTCTGGATTAACCGATCTGCAAATGAAAAAAAAATAATTTCTATGCTTGAAGGTACTTAGAGCAAAGTACATACTTTTAATCTATTTCTATCAATCTGCCTATCTATGCCATTTAACAGCAAGGGAAGTAACAATACCCGCAATAGGCATGAGTTGTAACTGTATGATGAGGATCTGTCTTGTGGTGGAATAGAAGATGAGGGGATTTTAAACTGGTAATTTAACGTGAAAGATAAAAATTGAAATAGTTTGATACTAGCTAAAGGGACAGATCTTCGTGGAAAAATTGTCCAATACAGTATGTATCCATAACCATACATGGCTATTTCACACTGAAAGCATTAATGTTACTGCTGCATTCATTAATTAAACTCTATACACTGTGATGATGAATAGAAATCGAGTGGTCACAGTGCTCTGAGTGTCTTCAGTCTCCCCCTCTGAGGGGGCTCTTGGAGGGCTGATTCCATCCTCCAAAAGGCTGAGCTTGGCTCTTTCCTGAAGCTCTGGGCAGTGAAGGCTGACTCGAGCTTCAGGTGCTGGGTACAGGTAGTGGGTCCCACCTCCTATCCCCCCCAGGTATTGCAAATGTCCAGATTCAGAACCCCCCCACCCAGTGGCCATGTTTACATGCCCCAGCTTCCTACAAGATATCCTGGGAAAGTCGGTTCCATTTGATCCATGGACTTTTCTACTAGCCAGACCAGTGGCCCACTTGACTACCAAGGAGGAGAACAGTTTCTTATCTAACCTCACCCTGGCAGCTAGAAGAGCGGTGGTGGAGAAGCAGGTGAGGATGGTGCTTTCAAGGGACGATATATTATTGGCTAAAATTAGAGATAATCATCTTATGAGCAAACCTACAGTGATCTCTACCACACACTGGAGTCCCATCACAAATACAGGAGCTGTGGACACTCAGTGGGCTTGGTTGAGTTTGGGTGGGATAGCAGGACTGGGTGATTCAGGCTTTCATGAAGTTTTACCATTGTATCGTTCTGCACCTCCTCTGGGATCTTTCTTTCCCCCCTTTCTTTCATCCTCTCTGTTTTCCTTTCCTGTCTCAACGATATTGTTACGGTAAGCTGTGCAGGCCGTTATTGACTTTATGTGCTATGCCTTCTCAATAAATTATGTTTTGTTGTTTGTTTGTTTTTTAAAAAAAATGTAGGGGTCCCATACATTAATATTAAAGACTGTGAGCCTTCTTCCACTTGGAGCTGAAATCTGCACATTCTAACTGGCTGATATTCAAATAGGAGCACAAAGCATTTATATTGAGTGCTACTGCAACGACCAGTGACAATCAGCGCTTACAGTATACACAAGCACAAAGTTTTGACATGAGGACAAGGAGGATCTATTCGACCCATGCCCTTCGAGTTATATCACAGTAAGACTCCGGATCAGCGCAAGGATCTGGATAAAGCCTAATAGGTAAGTATAGATGCAGGGGTCTATTTTTATCCAGACTTTAAAGTGATTTTGCTCAGTGGCGTCACAAGGTGGGTGAGGGTGCAGCCCGCACCGGGTGACACCACCCCCTAGGGTGACACCCTAAAAATTATTATTATTTTATAAAAAAAAAAAATACACAAAAATATTTTACCAGGAAGGATACATTGAGAATTCTCTCATTTTCAAGTATGTCCTGGGTAGGCAAGGCCTAGGCTGCCACTTTCCAGGGGGCAGCAAAAAAAACACCACAAAGAGAATAGTCACAGAGCACCGAAATGACGCAGACATTTCAGTGTTCTGTTATTCCCCGCACTTTGGGGAATCAAATTTCCCCATTGAATTCACCGCAGGGTCCCTGAAGTCCAGGGAATCAGCCACCAAATGCCGCTGCAAACCCGTCGCCCTCTGTTTTAAAAAAAACTACTGAACAAAAATGTCTGGAATTAACATATAAGGTCCTATGAATGATAATAAAAAGGTCTGTTATAGAAAAAAAAGAAAAACCGCTATTAGAAAAAAAATTGGATTTTTTTTTTTAAAAGTGCCTAAAAGATACTAAAAAAATAAAATCCATAAATAAAAGAGATTATTTACTATGGATTAAAGGAATAAACGGTTTATTAGATATTGGATAAAAACAGGAATATTTTTAACATCGAAACCTATGGTGTTCGTTCGCCTGAATAAACCTGCCAAATGAGAACAGATCGGTGTCTCCGAACAGATTAAACATTACTTCTCTATGGGGACTTTCACGGCCTTCGAACAGGCACCGTATTTGCTGGCAGTTTGCCAAAATTTGGGTGTGAGCATATGAGAGAGCTCCACAGCAATAAACCTCACAGTAATGTGCACTGTGTATTATGAGCACTCAGTGTTATATGGAAGTACCGACTTATGATGAGTAAAAGTAGTTAAACCCCCCCCCCCTGTAAAACTCGGGGGGGGGGGGGTGACATCATAAGTTACCGCACCGGGTGACACCAACTGATTTTGCTATTGAGAAATCACTTTGAACAAGGTTTATGGTGGTACTATTTTTTTCTGTCTTTTTGTCCTCACAGCAGGAATAACAAGCATTTTGGAATTACTCATTATTGAAGCACTAGAGGAATTTTTGTGACTCCTATACAAAGTTTAAGATGCGTTTATGAATTATATAGATGCTAGAAAGCCAAGCAGTAATGCGTGTTACCACATGACTTGCAATAACAAGAGGAGGGGTATTTATTGTGTGAGGACCCACTGTAATTACCAAGAATCACGTAATCATCAACACTACAACTAGAATAGGTACAGTTATGACTCCGTACTGTACTTTTTATATGAAGTGCAAATGTTGACACGCGCATAAAATACACCAGCTGTCAAAAGTTGGTATTAAGTAGTTCTCCACCAGCAAAATCAATTATTAATAATGGAAACAAAATTACTTAAAAAATGCAATACTCACCACTGGTTCTTTGGTGATCCCCGTCACCTCTTGCTGCAAATAGTAGTACCGGCTGGAGTAAAGGTAACATCACTGCTCTGCGTGGAGAGAGCCTGTGGAGTCATGGGTTCAATGCCAGCAAGAGAACCTCTCCAGTAAGTGTCCTTGGGCAAGACACCTAACGGTACCTACTCGCCACCCAGGACATACTTGAAAAGTAGAGAAATATCAATGTATCCTTCCTGGCATAGGCGTGCGCACGGGGTGTGCCAGGTGTGCCTGGGCACACCCTAATCAGACAGACTTTTTTTTTTTAATCGCGGCAGCCTCTGGATTTGAACCGGCAGCTCCAGCACTGCCGCTTATTGCTGCCTGCTGCTCTGGAGGACTCCGTTAGGCTGCTGGAATAGCAGCAGACACACCCCTGCCTGTGTCTTTTTAAATGTCCAGTGACATGCAGGGGGAAGCTTGGCAGCTGCTCTGGGGGTAACTCTGTTAGTCTTTCGAATGGCCAAGTGACAGGGAGTAGCCATACCTCCTGGCCTGATTGCTATTTCCCATCTTCCTGCATGCATCTGCTATGTGTGTGTGTGTGTGGAGGGGAGAGAAATAGTACAGAGGGAGAGGTCATGCAGCAGGCTCCACTTCATGAGGTCGGCAGGAGATGAATCCGTAAGTCCAGAGGCCTGTTCAATACCTCAGCCGCTGCAAGTGCTAAGTTAGCAACTTGCATTGAACGCCGTTCAACCGCTCAGCGCTCAGCAGTGCTAACCTAGCACTTGCAGCGACCCGAGGAGATGCTTCGTGTGACGTATTAAAGATGGCCGCCGCATGAAGCCAGTAACAATGCCCTACAGCAAGATGGCCGCCGCCTCGAAGCAAGTAATAATTCCCTACAGCAATGTTAATTTTGAGGTTTTTGTTCACCAAAGCACAAAATATTTATTTATTATTTCCCCTGCACATAGACATATATTACAGTTCAATTTATATATTGTTTCAGAAGTAAACATAACGTTTATTCATTAAAAACTATCATTTGTGGTGTGTGCAAACAAAACGGAATTGTGCTGACTGCTTCTCTTTATTATTTTTTGTCCGAGTGATCCGAAAAACAATCTGAATTTTTCATTAAGAAATTGTCGGCCATTTTGGATTCAAAATTCGCATCCAAAGGGTTCAACGACACTGCTGCAGCAAACTGAATTGCTGCGCTGCAGCAATTCAGCAGCTGCTGAGGTATTGAACAGGCCTCTGGGTCACTGGGTAACCCACTCCTCCCCCTCACCAAAACGGCCCCCTCCTCCCCCTCACCAAAACGGCCCCCTCCTCCCCCTCACCAAAACGGTCCCCCTCACCAAAACGGCCCCCCCTCACCAAAACGCCCCCTCCTCCCCCTCACCAAAACGGCCTCCTCCTCCCCCTCACCAAAATGGCCTCCTCCTCCTCACCAAACAGCCCCCCCTCCTCACCAAACAGCCCCCCCCTCACCAAACAGCCCTCTCCTTTCCCTGTACTGCTGCTGTTAGTCAAACTGTAATGGAGGCTGTGGGGTCCCACAAGACAAACCTGCACAGTCTGCTCTGCCAGGTATGAATGGAGTGGGGAGTGATATAGCTTGATTGCTATATTAACCTCATTTGGTCCATTAGACCAGGGACTTAACACTACACACACAATGATTTGATTATGTGTCACTATGGAGAGGGAATAGTAACTAATGTGTGTAATTACGGTGTATAACCATGTAGCGTTTGTATTTGTAAATATGCTAGGTGTCTGTGTGTAAATATGCGCTGTGTGTAAATATGCGCTGTGTAAATATGCTCTGTGTGTGTAAAATATGCGCTGTGTGTGTGTAAAATATGCGCTGTGTGTGTGTAAAATATGCGCTGTGTGTGTGTAAAATATGCGCTGTGCTTGTGTGTAAATATGCGCTGTGTGTGTGTAAAATATGCGCTGTGCTTGTGTGTAAATATACGCTGTGTGTGTAAATATGCGCTGTGTGGCTGTGTAAATTTGCGCTGCGTGTGTAAATATGCGCGGTGTGTGTGGCTGTGTAAATGTGCGCTGTGCTGTGTGTAAATATGCACTGTGTGTAAATATGCACTGTGTGTAACTGCGCTGTGTGTGTAGCTGTGTGTAACTATGCGCTGTGTGTAGCTGTGTGTAACTATGCGCTGTGTGTAGCTGTGTGTAACTATGCGCTGTGTGTGTAGCTGTGTGTAACTATGCGCTGTGTGTGTAGCTGTGTGTAACTATGCGCTGTGTGTGTAGCTGTGTGTAACTATGCGCTGTGTGTGTAGCTGTGTGTAACTATGCGCTGTGTGTGTAGCTGTGTGTAACTATGCGCTGTGTGTGTAGCTGTGTGTAACTGCGCTGTGTGTGTGGCTGTGTGTAAATATGCGCTGTGTGTGTGGCTGTGTGTAAATATGCGCTGTGTGTGTGGCTGTGTGTAAATATGCGCTGTGTGGCTGTGTAAATGTGCGCTGTGCTGTGTGTAAATATGTGATGTGTGTGGCTGTGTGTAAATATGTGATGTGTGTGGCTGTGTGTAAATATGTGATGTGTGTGGCTGTGTGTTAATACGTGCGGTGTGTGGCTGTGTGTTAATACGTGCGGTGTGTAAATATGCGCTGTGCTGTGTGTGTAAATATGCGCTGTGTGTGTGGCAGTGTGTAAATATGGGCTGCGGTGTGTGTGTGTGTGTGTGTGTGTAAATATGCAGTGTGTAAAGAACATACGTCTTTAAGTGTGTCGCTCGTACGCTCCGGCCCAGAATCACACGTCCGCCACGAGTGCCAGCCTACAGATACGCGTCACTTGGGATTTTTTGCATCTTTCAAATCAGGACTTGCACTTGAATGTCAGTGTGCTTTGCACCTGTTGTTGTATTTTGGTATTTGTCTTTGGATTTTTTTGCACAGTTTTTCCTTGGGAGTGAGTACCCCCACCTAAAAGCAATGCATATAGTAATGATGTATTTTGATTGCACGCAGGAGTGCATGTGTACTCACACTCTCTCTCCTTTGGGTGCACACCCTAATGATCTAGGCTGCGCACGCCTATGCTTCCTGGTAAAATCCTTTTTCCAAAAAAAAAATAGAAGCAAATGGAGAACAAATAGTTCTCAAGTGTCCTTCCATCAGAACACTGCTAGCTTAACCCTCCATGGAACTGGTATCTGTTAGCACAGGGGTCAGCAACCTTGACTTTCCAGAAGCTTTAGAACTACATCTCACATGATGAGCAGCTTGAGGGAAATGTAGTTCCAAAAATCTGGGGGACCAAGGGATGCTAACTCATTGCTTTAACTGGTCCCAAAAATGCCGGTAAAAAGAAGCCATTACTACTTGAACTTTTTTATAAATACGTTTTATATAATACCAACTTGGCTAGAAAAGATGCCCAAATATCTTCACCCAAGCTCTATTTTTTTCTGAATTTAAGCACACACAAGACTTCTGAGAGAGCTTGATAAAAGCTTTAAATTAAAGTGATAAAAAAAAAGAAAAATAAAGCTATATGGGATCTCACAGAAGAAGATAATTATAGGTTAGCTGCTAATTCAGACCGTGATTCATGTTTTATAAGGGTCAGCATAAAGGAATGCTGTGCATGCTCGCCGGTATTAAAGCCTATTATCAAAGGTTGTGATATATGAGAAAATTGCTCATAATGTGGAAGAATTGTGAGCAGACAGCTACATTAAAGTTAAGAGGGTCAATACATAATAGGCAAAGACTACACCAACCTAACCAGAGCCACTGATGCTCCGACAGGTAATCTTTTATCACATATTTCATTACAACTTGAATGAGATGCAGATGTGGGTTACATCTAAATCAAAGCCTATTCAGCTTCCCAGACAATTACTAAAGTGTTCGAATACGTAGTTCAGCAAATGAAAGCATGTTCTTGAAGAGGATAAATGATAAACATCATGTTTTTAAAAATCAAATGGACTAAAATGAGTATAAGATGAATACCTGATAAATGTGACATGTGTGGTGAATGACAGACCAAGCTGGGGTCCATTCTATCGGTTATCTACCTGGAAACATTGCACATAACTCCAGCAAATCTTTCTCCATTCTAAAACAGGTTGGTCAACTCATTTCTGTGAAGAACTCAAAATAGAAACGTGAAAATCATTTAAACGTGAAATCAATGGTTATCTGCTCGCAGACTATTGAGTTCTTTACAGTTAATTACCCAACTACGCTCCATTACTCAATGCTTATTGAATTGTCAGAGTTACCTATTGAAATCCCTCGTACATCCTCCTAGTAGACCTTGTGCCGAATTCTTTAACAAGGGAAGGCGTACAGTACACCTACTGGAGTAAAACACTGGATACTCGAACCTGAACAAAATGTGGGTGCTGATATTGCCAGTTAGCCAACCCGACAATAACTTCAAATATAAGGAAAAGTGGCGCCAAAAATGAGTAGGCAAGAAGATCTATACTTAGGCATTGTTTCTGTTGCAACTGCGACCTTTATCAAGCCATTTCTCCTGCTAATTTTTGGTGCGCATGATTGCCTTTCCTTTTTTAAGAATTTTTTAACACCTTCTTCCACTTGGCAGTTGCTTTATTGCCACTTGTCCTCTAACCCCCTCCCTCACAAATCCTGTCCCACAAAATCCCAATTAACGGACCCCACTGCTAAAGTCCAACTCCCTCTCCAATGTTATGAGAATATCTGACTGTAGGAGTGTAATTTCATGGAAAGCCACTTTTTACAGCTCATTATTCTTGGACAGGGTTGACCAGAAGTGGATTTCCAACTAAAGTAGAAGCACATGATGCTTTATCTGTCTTAATGTGATGAAAATACGAACAAAAAATATATTTTTCATTTATTATTTTGTTAATATCACTGTGCATTAAAAATAAGACATGCTACATTTTTTAGACAGCTTTCTAGTTACTTTGTTCATTTTTGGGCCACTTTTCCACTGAATGGGATACCATGTATAATTTAAGACTGTATTCATGATAAACGTATCAAATACAAACAAATGATCCAAATGGTTCGCTTAGCAGAAATTAACTAAAAATCCCGCAAGAAAGCTACCTTCATCTCAGTATTAAATATGCACTTCCCAAGCTTGCCGTTTGTGTAGTCATGGACCTGTGGTGAGAGTGACCGAACTTAGCCACTTCACCTAACACAACATCCGTCAAATAAGAGGAGATGCCTGGTCTTCATATTTTTTACAAACAGGGTTATTCAAAGAGCTCCGAATTGCTGGCGAAAGGTAACCAAATGCTAAAATTCACCATTCGGCTATTTAGAGAGCAGACAGTTCGCCAAATGTTGGCGAATTGCCTGCACATACGGTGCCTGTTCGTTGCCTGTTCGAGGGCAGTGAAATCCCCATAGAGAAGCAATGCTTCGTCTATTCAGAGAGCACAAACCAGCAGTGAAAAGTTGCCGAAATGCCCTGTCATTCGGTGGTTTCATTCGACAGGTTTATTAAGGCGAATCCCATAGGCTTCAGTGTTAAAAATATTCCCGTTTTAATTCAATATTTTATAAACTTTTTATTATTTTATTCTGCAGTAAAAAGTCTCTTTATTTTTAGATTTTTGGGGATCTTTTAGGCATTTTTTGGGATTGTTTTGCGAAAATTTCTTTCGGTTTTTTTTTTTTAAATCATTTTTTCTTTTTTCTGTACATTCATTGGATCTTATATGTAAATTCCAGACATTTTCGCTCTGTAGTTTCTTTGCAAACAGCACTTTTCAAACATTTAAGCGTACTGTTTTTTTTTCACTCCATTCGTCTGCGGTGTCGGGTTTTTCCGGCGGCTGCTCTGCGCTGTGATCGGCGGCTGCTCGGGTTTCTCCGGCGTATTAGGTGGGGTTAATCCAGATGTTTTTGCAGGCTTTGGTGTGCATTCGCCGGGTTTTGCTTTGAGTGTTCGGCAGGTTTGCGGTGACTTTTCCCTGCACTATAATGGCCCTGTGGTGTTTGCTGAATACACCGCAGGGTCGCCGAAATGGGATCGCTAAATCACACCGAATTGAAGAGAACGAAAAGTCACCGAACGTGCGGTGGCTTTTCGATTCTCTTTGAATAACCCTGTTAGTATCTCATCTGGAAATTCGTCTTTAGGGTTTCCTCAGTTGAGTTGTCTGGGAAATTAATATCATCCAAACATGGAGTCTAATGATGACTATCTATCCCTACTTCTTGAAACCAGAGATGAAGAAGGAGGTGGACAATGATGGTTTTGTCTTAAAAAATAAATAATTTCCATTAAAATGACCTTTTGACTTGAAGAAAAATATACTTCTTCATCAATGTCTATGTTTATTCAGGTGCTAAAGCAATCTGGTGATCTTTTTATTGCTAATTAAAAAAGGGGGAGGAAATATTCTTGAAATGCAGATGTTTACATTAACACCTAATCCACGGGAAGAGAATAATAAATTGAAATACCAGAAGCACACATGGACACAAGCCAACATATAAATGTTTCAGAGCTTTATAACATTTTAGCTCCCGTTGGTTGAGCCAGAGTAAACTTTAGCAGTGAAGAAAAATAGAATCCTTTATAAGCATACACATATACAGTTGTGTTCAAAATTATTCAACCCCCACTGAAATTGAGTGTTTTGGCCTGTTTGACATTGATTTTGATCATTCAGTCATCTTGCTTACAATTAAATCAAAGAGGCACGTGTAGGTCAGACAAATATAACATAACATTTATAATGAAATAACCACAAATGTCTTTTCTGTGCTCACATCATTCTCAGTTTTATTCAACCCCTAAGTGACATTCAATCTTAGTACTTAGTACAACATCCTTTTACAGTTATAACAGCTTTTAAACGTGAAGCATAGCTTGACACAAGTGTCTTGCAGCGATCTACGGGTATCTTCGCCCATTCGTCATGGGCAAAAGCCTCCAGTTCAGTCACATTCTTAGGCTTGCGCACTGCAACTGCTTTCTTTAAGTCCCACCAGAGGTTCTCAATCGGATTTAAGTCAGGTGACTGCGATGGCCACTCCAAAATGTTCCAGCCTTTACTCTGCAACCATGCTCTAGTGGACTTGGAGGTATGCTTGGGATCATTGTCCTATTGAAAGGTCCAACGTCTCCCACGCCTCAGGTTTGTGACGGACTGCATCACATTGTCTGTCAGGTTCGTGTTTGTGGAGTTCAGGATGCGGGACAAGCCGTTTTGGGGGAAAGTCTGGATGTGACAAGGTGTATAGCAAATAACGTAAGGCTCAATACCTTGCAGAGTAGTCGATGATACAAGCTGAGGTTCGGCACACGGCAAAGTTGGCAGAGGGTCGTCGGTGGTACAAGCAGAGGTTCGGTACACGGAGAAGCTGATAGAGGGTAGTCGGTGGTACAAGCAGGGGTTCGGTACACGGTAAAGCTGATCGAGGGTAGTCGGTGGTACAAGCAGGGGTTCGGTACACGGTAAAGCTGATCGAGGGTAGTCGGTGGAACAAGCAGGGGTTCGGTACACGGTAAAGCTGATCGAAAAGTCATAGGCAGGTATGCTCAGGTGAGGGAGGTTTAAAGGGAAGGAACAGGACAACAAAGCAATGAGTTTTGGAGAGACTGGGATTTAAATAGGGTGCCTGTGGAAATTGGACCAATCAGGAGAGAAGTTTATCTGGTTACCTGGGGATACTGGATTCTGATTGGTTGGTGACGCCATCTTGGAGGAACCACGTGGGACGCCGAGACGCGAGGTAGCTGATGCCGGGGGTGAGTTGCTGCAAGGGGAATCTGTGGTGTTGCGGGGGGTGTGTGGTTGACTGAAGGGGTCCCCGGTATGGAGCGCTGTCACTGGGGGCCACTGTGCCGCGGGAACAGCCCTCACTACCGCTAAGGAAGCCGCAGGGGGTCCGGAATCGCGGCGCGGGGTTGCGGCTCGGGGCTCGGCGGTGGGGGAGCCCGTGGGTCTGGTGAGACCTGACATTGTCATCCAATATCTCCTGGTACTGAAGAGAATTCATGGTACCTTGCACACGCTGAAGCTTCCCTGTACCTGCAGAAGCAAAACAGCCCCAAAGCATGATTGACCCCCTGCCATGCTTCACAGTAGGCAAGGTGTTCTTTTCTTCATAGGCCTTGTTCTTCCTCCTCCAAACATAGCCTTGATCCATGGGCCCAAACAGTTCTAATTTTGTTTCATCAGTCCACAGAACACTATCCCAAAACTTCTGTGGTTAGTCCACATGACTTTTGGCATACTCCACTCGACTCTTCTTATTCTTTGGAGACAGCAAGGGGGTGCGCCTGGGAGTTCTGGCATGGAGGCCTTCATTACGCAGTGTCTGAGCTGAAACTTCAGTACCCACATCTGACAAATCTTTTCTCAGTTCCTCAGCAGTCACACGGGGACTTTTCTCCACTCTACTCTTCAGGTAGCGCACAGCAGTCGAAGTCAGCATCTTCTTTCTGCCACGACCAGGTAGCGTTTCAACAGTGCCCTTTGCCTTGAATTTGCGAATGATGCTTCCTATGGTCTCTCTTGGTATGTTTAACATCTTTGCAATCTTTTTATAGCCATTGCCCTTCCTGTGAAGAGTAATCACCTCTTCTCTTGTCTTCCTGGACCATTCTCTTGACTTCACCATGTTTGTAACCACACCAGTAAATGTCTAGAAGGAGCTGAGTATCACAGTCATTTTAAAGCTGCCTAATTGGTGCTTATTATGCTTTATTGCTGCTCCGTGACATCCACAGGTGTTTTCAATACCTGATTGAAAACACTTGAATGAACCTCTGTTCTTCAGAGTGGTAGTCTTTAAGGGGTTGAATAATTGTGTCAATGAAGAATTCACAAAAGAAACATTTACTACTGTATTACAAAACCAATTGATGTCATTTTAGTTGCATATGGTTCTTTAAAAAGTCCTTGTAGGATTTCATTCTGAATACAATTACAAATGTTCACTAAATTCCCTAAAACCCTTTACAGCATTGGGGGTTGAATAATTTTGAACACAACTGTACATAGTCAATAGACAAGATGATGGCGAAGAATGCAATGGGATTGGTCTGTTGACCTATGGATGCCACAGAAAGAGCTGATAGCAAAGAGAGTATCCATATCATGTGAATACAAGTGACCTGGGAACAGGGTTGCCATTAGAAATTTTGTGGCCCTTCATGTTCCACTTATTTGCCCTCCCACCTACCACAATCTTGCCCCTTTCGATAACACACAAATATTTTGTCCAGATATGTTATCTTTTGTAATTCAGGGGTCTCTAACTCAAATTACCTAGGGCCACTTGATAGGTAGTTATCTCCCATGGAGGCTGCTTGTAAAATATCACAGAGCTCCACACCAATAATATTCACAGTAATGTGCAGTATGTATGAGCATATCACAGAGCTACACAGCAATAATGCTCACTGTAAATGTGCGGTGTGTATGAGTGTATCACAGAGCTCCAAGCCAATAATACTCACAGTAATGAGCGTATCACGGTGCTCCAACGCATTAAAACTCACAGTAATGTGCGGTGTGTATGAATGAATCACAGAATCCACAGCAAAAGAACTCAGTAACGTTCAATGTGTATAAGTGTATCCCAGAGCTCCACAGCAATGAAACACATAATAATATGATATGTGTATGAGTGTATCACAAAGCTCCACAGTAATAAAACTCATAGTAATGTGTGAGAGTGCATCACAGAGCCCCACAGCAATACAAATTCTAAGTATTGAGTGGTGTTTATGTGTGTGTCACAGAGCTCCAAAGCAATAAAGCTCACAGTAATGTGTGGTGTGTATGAGGGTATCACAGCGCTCCACAGCAATAAAACTCACAAATAATATATATATATATATATATATATATATTGTGACGTGCGTCATTTGGACTTGGGGTGCATGCACCTGGAGATGTATTTGGGAGGTGCCAGCCGGATGTTCTGTGTCATTTCCTTGCCCTCTCTTTTGTGCATGTAATCGGAGTTATGTATGAATAATGTTATTGACTAGTGTTACAGTCCATGTGTATCTATTTATCTGCTGTATATTTGAGGAGTTGTTAATTTTCTTTGTCAGGCAAACACTGCCCTATTATCTGTGGTTTTAAATTGTATCCTATTTGTCAATAACAATTGCCATTTTCCTGCATCATTTAGAAATGTTATGCAATGTTTACTTTGCTGTCTGCACCTAACCTAATTAGGTTTTGCATTCCAAGAAGCAGAAGGAACAGAAACATAAAAATTCCTCAAAACATTTCTTAGGGGAGGTTTTCTGTATGTGAACTACCCATATAGTAGACCGTATAAATATGTGTGCCTGTCCCCAATTAAAAGAGTTCCATTCTGACTCTGAAAGACCCCAGATCTACAGCCTCATCTTACTTCTGGGGGATGCTAGCAGGCTCTCTACGTGTTCCGGACTTTGAGCTTCGTCTTAGGCTGGGGTCAGATGAGCATCATTGGGGAGCGGAAAGAACGTCCGTCTGGCCACCTCGCTGAGCGCAGTTAGTGCGCTCAGCGCTGCAAGGCTCGATCCACCTATGGAGAATCACGCTTTGCAGCTCCGTCAACCCGCGTCCTAGCGCTTTGAAGGTGAGGGCTGCTGTTGCGCATGGAATTTGTGCGCGCGCAACGGCCTGTGGCTGGCCCCGTCGCAGCGTCTCAATGCTGCGATGGATGCCAGAACCAGAAGGCATGTCAGTACGGGCATGTGCGCTCATGTGACGCCAGCCTTAGGACTAAAGAAAGGCACAGAGTCTGCCTGGGGAGAACAGGGGGGGGGGTCCTGCAAGGAAGCGGCAATGGCAGAGCACAACATGCACTCTGACTCCCTGACCACTGATGGTCAGCGACAGCGTAGGAGAAAGGTTATAAAGTCTGCAAACCGCATTACTCTCTCACTTGGACCACCAGGGATGTGGCACATTGGCTGAAGGAGTCCAGCAAATGTGCCATCAGAAATTCAGGGATTGAGGATGTGGGTCCAGGGGTAAAAACTTGTTGTTGGGGGCTCTGCTTGTACCCCCTGATTGCCACCCTACCTGCGAATTTTGCATTTGAAAAATTGTGGTTATTTGTTTATAGTCAAAAATGGCGTAGGACATAAAAAGGGGTTAAAAAGCAATATTAAAATAAACATTTCTCTTTACCTAAATGTTGTGCAGCCTTCTAGGAGTTGACTTTTACTAGTCAGTCAATAGCTATCACATGCTGTTTATGAAGTTATTCAGCCGTGTAACATATTTTGCCAATTTCTGCCTCGAGGGAACAAAATAATTCCAGAAACATAACGATTGAGGCCGGATTCCCTTGTTGAAATCCTGTTTTACAAATAATGCTTTCCAGTGTCACACGTTGTCCTATATAACCGCATTCCATTTAAAAATATTAATTTGTATATTGACACACGATATCACCAGTAATACAAATACCTCAGCATTGAAATAACTGCTATTGATGACATTAACACAGAGTTACGTCCTTGATTGCACCAGACAATGCAATGATGCAGCTTACAAAGGTGTTCTGGAACAATAGAGTGCAACATTACAATCTTAACGCTAATGTTAGCAATCAGCGCTTTCTAGAGCGAGCTAGTGTACTTCGTGCTCGCTATGCTTAACATGGGGAGCACAAAGAGTAATTAGCGTTAGGATTACAAAGTCCAAACGCTAATCACACCTTGCGGCGGGTAACTGAAAACGTAATTACAGCTAGAAGCTGGTGCTAACAGCAGCTGAAAATCCCCCAAAATATTAGATACTCACCTCTCAACCCGCAATGAGAACGGCCTCCCGATCCGTTGCTTATGGCCGTTGGGAGAGGTATATACAGCAGGAATAAAAGTCCCCAGTCTTCTTCCTCGATCACTCCGGGGACCTGCAGGATCTTGCGAGAGCAAGATCGCGTAAATCATGTGACCTGGCAGCACAAGCTTCCATGGAGTCCTATGGACTCCATGGAGGGGATACTCGAGGCGGAGCGTTAGCGCTGTATTATGGTGCAGGCTGCTGGATTAGCGCCTGCCCTGTAATATGGAGCTAAAATGGGGATACTAAGGGGAAACCTAGTATGTAATACTGCCTATAATGTGGATATGATGATCAGGAATGCTGGCAGATATCAAGAGGCTGGGCTGGTTGTTTTGTTATAGAATATATGTAACTTTTAAATACTTTTTGGACATTTTTAGAAGCAAAAAGACAGTACATATTTTTTAAATTAAATTATCTTATTGCCTGTCTTGAGTTTTGCTTTGATATCTCCATAAGAATCTTTGATAAGGGACTTCCGATTGTACATACTGATACCAGCGAGTTCCAAATCCAGCTTATTGATTTTGAAATGCAACATTGGCAAGCCGGTGTGTTGAGATCTTTCAGACAAACAACCATGGAGCAGATTTTAAATGATGCAGCCAACCCCCATGTGATTTACATGGCCAAACCGGTGAATTTATCTTTAGTGAAGCAGGTGTGAGGTAAGAGAACCAGATATTGAGTACTCTGTCCTGCCAGGATAAGCGCAGGATAGGACGAAGACAGTAAAAATGAAATCCTGTTGAAGAAAGTACCTGGCTGACAACTGTAGCCACTGAAGAAGTACTATCAAAAATGTTTTGAAGAGTGGTGAAGAAAGATGGACTTGCCAGTTGAAGGCCAAGAGAGCATGTTACAGTTACAAGTATTTCTAAAGGTGCTAACAAGTTTTGTAGTGATGTACAATGGGTGAGGGAGAATAACAAATATATACATTTGTGTTCAAAATTATTCAACCCTCACTGAAATTGAGTGTTTTGGCCAGTTTGACATTGATTTTGATCATTCAGTCATCTTGCTTACAATTAAATCAAAGAGGCACGTGTAGGTCAGACAAATATAACATAACATTTATAATGAAATAACCACAAATGTCTTTTCTGTGCTCACATCATTATCAGTTTTATTCAACCCCCAAGTGACATTCAATCTTAGTACTTAGTACAACATCCTTTTACAGTTATAACAGCTTTTAAACGTGAAGCATAGCTTGACACAAGTGTCTTGCAGCGATTTACGGGTATCTTCGCCCATTCGTCATGGGCAAAAGCCTCCAGTTCAGTCACATTCTTAGGCTTGTGCACTGCAACTGCTTTCTTTAAGTCCCACCAGAGATTCTCAATCGGATTTAAGTCAGGTGACTGCGATGGCCACTCCAAAATGTTCTAGCCTTTAATCTGCAACCATGCTCTAGTGGACTTGGAGGTATGCTTGGGATCATTGTCCTGTTGATAGGTCCAACGTCTCCCAAGCCTCAGGTTTGTGACGGACTGCATCACATTGTCATCCAATATCTCCTGGTACTGAAGAGAATTCATGGTACCTTGCACACGCTGAAGCTTGCATGTACCTGCAGAAGCAGAACAGCCCCAAAGCATGATTGACCCCCCACCATGCTTCACAGTAGGCAAGGTGTTCTTTTCTTCATAGGCCTTGTTCTTCCTCCTCCAAACATAGCGTTGATCCATGGGCCCAAACAGTTTTAATTTTGTTTCATCAGTCCACAGAACACTATCCCAAAACTTCTGTGGTTTGTCCACATGACTTTTGGCATACTGCAGTCGACTCTTATTCTTTGGAGACAGCAAGGGGGTGCGCCTGGGAGTTCTGGCATGGAGGCCTTCATTACGCAGTGTGCGCCGTATTGTCTGAGCTGAAACTTCAGTACCCACATCTGACAAATCTTTTCTCAGTTCCTCAGCAGTCACACAGGGACTTTTCTCCACTCTACGCTTCAGGCAGCGCACAGCAGTCAAAGTCAGCATCTTCTTTCTGCCACGACCAGGTAGCGTTTCAACAGTGCCCTTTGCCTTGAATTTGCGAATGATGCTTCCTATGGTCTCTCTTGGTATGTTTAACATCTTTGCAATCTTCTTATAGCCATTGCCCTTCCTGTGAAGAGTAATCACCTCTTCTCTTGTCTTCCTGGACCATTCTCTTGACTTCACCATGTTTGTAACCACACCAGTAAATGTCTAGAAGGAGCTGAGTATCACAGTCATTTTAAAGCTGCCTAATTGGTGCTTATTATGCTTTTATTGCTGCTCCGTGACATCCACAGGTGTTTTCAATACCTGATTGAAAACACTTGAATGAACCTCTGTTCTTCAGAGTGGTAGTCTTTAAGGGGTTGAATAATTGTGTCAATGAAGAATTCACAAAAGAAACATTTACTACTGTATTACAAAACCAATTGATGTCATTTTAGTTGCATATGGTTCTTTAAAAAGTCCTTGTAGGATTTCATTCTGAATACAATTACAAATGTACACTAAATTCCCTAAAACCCTTTACAGCATTGGGGGTTGAATAATTTTGAACACAACTGTATACACACGTTAAACACACAGAACAGTAGGAGAGAGGACCCTGCTTGAGAGCTTTCAATCTAAGAGGAGAGGGCTGACACACTAGGTGAGGATAAATAGAGAACCTGAAGTAATGGGGTGCAAGTGGGCTAGGTGTATAGATGGCACAAGAATGTACAGTGGGGAGAATCAAGGATTGAGCCGATAGGCTTCTCTGAAATATTGTGTATTCAGAGACTTCTTGAAGGACTGGAGAGACAGGGAGAGTTTAATGTTGCGGGGGAGGGAGTTCCATAGAAAGGGGGCCGCTCGGAAGAAGTCATGAAGTTGGGAGTTGGGGTACGAGGAGCTGATAGCATCAAATCATTAGCAGAACGAAGTGGTCGGGATGGGATATAACTGTTAATAAGGGAGGAGATGTAGGCAGGGTGCGGAGGAAGCACAGACAAAAGAGCCAGCTGATCACAACCCAATTTAATTTACAGAAAGTGTGGCAGGGCCCAATACGCCAGAGTGGACCTTATGAGCCACACCAGATGCTGCTTTCAGGCTAGCTAACTATCCTTGGCAGTTGGCACTGCCATGGTCTTTTGAAATGGAAGGATGCCTACTAGCAGTCTTAAATGTAACAGCAAGTAACGTGCCCCAACATAGGAGGGGGTCATTTTAAATGCACATGATTGTATAACTTATCTATAACATCAGCTGTGTCTACATATGAGGTATTTAATGGCAGGCAGTCTCTCACTTAGCATGGGGCATCTGTGTAAGTGTCTTATAAGAGATCCTTAGCTACAGCTCATTAAAATTTAAAAATGATGCAGCCCACTAGTGAATAAAGTAAAATAAAAGTAAATAAACATAGTTTTATTGTTCATCTCTCAAAGGAATAGACTTCTTCACTTGATGAATGTTTTGTTATGATATTCTGGGAAATATCTGATTGATTGTTTCTTATTCGCATTACATTCAAGGAGTTTGCAGTCATTATGTTGATATAGTTTGTTCTTGCCAATGTAATTTAACAGGTTTTTACTGCTTTTACTTACAGGGTTATTCAGAGAAGGGTGAAAACCAGGAGAACTGGCAGGAGAAGAGAACAATCTAGACCATCAGGGTTATTCAAAGAGATCCGAAAAGTCACCGCACGTTCGGTGACTTTTTGTTCCCCGCACTTCGGGGCGATTCCTAGCTCGCCGACCCTGCAGTGTATTCAGCAAGCACCACCGCAGGGAATACTCGCCGCAAACCCGCAAAACACTCGCCGAAAACATAGCAGAAACTGCCCAAAAACCAAGCCGAACACGCCGGAAAAATCCGAGCAGCCGGCGATCACAGCGCAGAGCAGCCGCCGGAAAAAGCTGACACACAGACGAACGTGTTGAAAAAAAAAAAACTGTTTGCTTGAAATTTTGAAATTTGAAACGCTGTTTGCAAAAAAACTACCAAACGAAAATGTCTGGAATTTACGTATAAGATCCAATGAATGATAATAAAAAGCGCTGTTACAGAAAAATGAAAAAATTTGACAAAAAAATCCCAAAAAATCCAAACAAATAAATAGACTTTTTACTGCAGAATAAGATAATAAACGGTTTATTAGATATTGAATTAAAACGGGAATATTTTTAACATTGAAGCTTATGGGATTCTCCTGAATAAACCTGTTGAATGAAACCAACCAACAGCAGGGCAATGCGGCAACTTTTCACTGCTGTTCGGTGTTCTCTGAAAAGACGAAGCATTGCTTCTCTATGGAAGATTTCACTGCCCTCGAACAGGCACCGTATGTGCAGGCAATTCGCCAACATTTGGCGAACTGCCTGCTCTCTGAATAGCCGAATGGTCAGGAAACGTAACAGTACGCTGAATTTCACTGTCCAGTTACATTTCGGGGCCAGATCGGCTCTCTTTGAATAACCCTGCAAATAGCCGATTTGGAAAGTGAGATAAATGGGAGAGTTTTTCTGGTTTGGCTATTTTGACCTAGATTTTTCACTTCTCCAGTCATTCTCCTGAGGACGGTTCACCTTTCTTTGAATAGAGCTGTCAGCTTTTTTTAAAGTACATAATCACAGAACTAGTAAAGTGAATCTACCCTTCGCATTCGTGATGATGACAACTTTTACTTCAGGTCAAACATTTTTACTTACTAAATAACGTGGTGCAATAAGCCAAGATATCGCTAATTCCCACTTGATAGATAATAACATAAAAGAAAAAAGAAACGTCCAGCACTCCACCACAAAAAGTTAGCCAAAAGCTGAGCAAATCTGTGGTCAGATTGACACAGATCTTATTCATGGTGTAACTCTCAAACATGGCTTTGCTCATAATAACATCTGGATGACATTATAGCAGTAGAGTGCAGCAACTTTTTGAAAACATACAGGGTATTCAGAGAGAGGTGAAAACCAGGAGAATGACTGGAAAAGTGAAAATTCTAGGTCAAAATAGCCAAACCAGAAAAATTCTCCCATTTATCTCCCTTTCCATATCAGCTATTTTGGACCTACAGAGTTATTCAAAGAGAGGTGAAAAGCAGGAGAATGACAGGAGAATGGAAAATTCTAGGTCAAAATAGCCAAAACAAAAAAATTCTCCCATTTATCTCATTTTCCAAATTGGCTATTTTGACCTAGAATTTTCCATTCTCCAGCCTTTCTCCTGCATTTCAACTCTCTTTGAATAACCCTGTTAGAATTTTCACTTCTCCAGTCATTCTCCTGGCTTTCACCTCTCTCTGAATAACCCTGTAATGGTAAGGATCTCCAAATATGTCTTCATTGAGGGAAGCAACCAGGGATGCATTTGCATGTATGAATGTGTACACTAGTGGCCAGAATTGTGGATACACCGTCTGATTTTGTCAGGTTTGGTTGACAAGAAAATTCCTCTGCTTCCCTGGGCTGGAAATAGCCCTGACTTGAATCCCATCGAAAATCTGTGCTCAAGATTGAAACGCATGGTCTCGAGCGAGAATCCAAGCAACAAGCGAGGACTCATTGAGGCTATAATCAATTCCTGGCATCATTTGATCACAGAAGAGGATGTCACAAGACTTGTAGAGTCAATGCCTAGAAGGTGTCAGGCAGTCGTTAAGGCCAAAGGCTATCCAACATGTTATTGAAAAAACACACATTGTGACAAACTTGAAATGAACATTTTTATACTATATAACAGCCAAGATGCATTATGGGACATTTCCAGCCAAAATTCAACTTAAAGATTTTTTGTTGTTAAGGCATTCATTTTCTATATTAGATTTTACTTGTGCCATGACATTTTTAGAGATTTTTATATAAAACGTACTTTAAACTTCAAACGTTTAAAAATGTGAGGTGTATCCACAGTTTT
The DNA here is from genome assembly GCA_009667805.1 of Leptobrachium leishanense. Taxonomy (NCBI): domain Eukaryota; kingdom Metazoa; phylum Chordata; class Amphibia; order Anura; family Megophryidae; genus Leptobrachium; species Leptobrachium leishanense. The sequence goes on along the minus strand of CM019063.1, from coordinate 415,534,004 downwards.
GGCCACAAGTGTAGAGTCTTGTATTGATGCAGGGCATTATCTCTGTGTAAGCGTGTGGATGCGCAGGATATCGGAGTTACATTTCTAAGTTGATGCATGAAGATCTCTCTGGAGTGTCTGGGTTTAGATACAGACGGGTGTCTGTCTGGGGTCTCCGTTTGCAGTTGGGTAATATTTTGAAACGGATTTGCTATCAGTGGACAGTTTCTAGGTGGGCAACTTGGATAGTGCTGCATAGAGACACATTTCATCTAGGTAAAAATCATACTCATGGATTGACTAACACTGAGTCAACAAGAAACTGGAGAAGATAAATGTATCACCATGGTCTGATCGTGTCCTTCATTTCCTTTACCAAAAGAATGTCTGACCGTGGCATTTGAATGAGACCATTTCAGATACCTTTATGACCCATGAGCTGGAATATACATTCCTCAGTCTTGTCCAATATTGTCTCATTCGTTCTTCTTCGGACCACCTCAGATTGACCTCACAATTATTTACTGTTGGAGATCCATTCCAGATGAAATAGCAGCACATTATGCTTTTCATCAGAGCAGGTCTATACTATGAGTTTCCACCATTCCATTCCCTTGATGCATGGACCCTACATCAAGCAATATTTCACGCAACCACATTAGCCCTAAATCACCCTTTTTTGGAAGACACAACCATGTTTTCACACCTGTTGGATCTTTCCTGGTTTCTTCCAAACTTCCCACAATTAAATAAGGATTCAGAGGGAAATCTTCACCCTCTAGTTGTCACGTTTCCATGTTCCAGCGCTGTCCCCCTGCTCTCTGTATTCTTCATGTCTGTGGTTCCCATGTGTTTCTATGTGTTGCTTTCCCTGGGTTGCAGCTCAGGTGTTAAGTGAGGTTTGCTCGTTAAGCTCTCCTGATGGTGATATGGGTTGATCACCTCCCTATATAAAGCAATGGGCCCATTTCCCATTGCTCTTGAATTTTGTTCATTTCAGTTCCTGTTTGTTCCTGAGAGCTCCCTGCTGTTCAGTCTGGTTAAGTTTATGTTTTCATGTTTACCTTATTTCTTTGGTCTATCTGTCTGTTGTTTCTTTAGTTAGCCCAGGTTCTAGTTTATATCCAGTGTTTCCCGTGTAATTAGTTCTAGTGTTTCTCCTCTGTCTGGTTATATGTCTGACTGATTACATGGTTCTGACTTCTGACCCTCTGGCCTGGCTGATTGATATTCTGGTTCTGGATTCCCTGCATCCGTATAAGGTAAACGTGTTGGTTTATGACTTCTGGCTTTTCACTTCTCTATCTGGATATTCCTTGGCTGTACTGTTTATATATTTCCTGTCTTGTCTGAAGATCCTGAAACTCTGCACGGCGTCGTTGTATTCATTTTTCCATTAGAGCAGATCCGGCTATCTCTAAAAAACGTCCTTTCAGAGTAGGGATTCTGTTTACCGTGCAGTGTCTCTGGTCTAGGTTTTCTCTGTGTATTCTCTGCATATTGGGGCTTTCCTTTTACCAGTTCTCACCTTGGCTAATGCAAGGTGCCCTCCCTGTGACTGATTGTGACACTAGTACAGCCTTCGCCACAGAGATTGCTTGACTCAATTTTAATATTCATCTTGTGTCATCTGTGATAATTTGGTCTAATTTTTTCAATGAATTGTTCCAATTTATGGCTGACAGCATTGCATCAATCATCAAGATTCTGGATTTTTTTTCCAGGTTTCCTTAGTTACTTCAATTCCAATTTTGAAGTGAAGAAAGAGGGGTGCTTTTTCTGAATGGAGCCTTGTACATGAGAAGATGGACTTGGAGCGGTAAAGAGGAAGGACCGTCTACGTTTATACTAATCTAATTAAATTAATTAGGATCAAGTTTTTTGAGATTGAGGTGGAATTTTGCCTTCTCAGAGTCCTTATTAAAAGCCTGATTTTCGGTTATTCAACTAGTAAACTCTTACACATCCTTTTAAACGGCCCTATCAATACAGAATTGTGTGCTATACTTGACTATTCCTCAAGCCAGAAAAAGATCAGGAACAATGTGATAGCTACAACAACCTTATTATACTTTACTTTATTGGTGGAGATCCTAGTCAAACAAATCACACCCAGTGTTTCAAATTAATCCACCTGTCTCAATGAAGTTAATATTAAGCATATTGAAAATTGGAAGTCGGAGCTACAACCAGTACCCTGTTGCCAAAACATTCCTGAATGGGTCACATTCTCAAGAGTGTCTCATTAGCAATAGCAAGGTTGACCCCATTCCTCACTGTTGATAGTCATCGTCCTAGAACCCTTGTTAGACGCAATACAATATAACCAAAGTGAGGTGAGGTATACAAATGGAGACACTGACAGTAAAGTTCTGCTTATGTACACAATGGTTTTCATGTGGTCAATTGTCTAGTCTAAAGCTAAATGCCTAAAAATCTAAAATCAGATATAATAAGCCCACCTGGACTCCACACACATAACTGTTGTCTTTCACTCGCCACGAGGCATTTCTCACACTGTTGAACAGCAATCTTTTAGACCGGGGTCAGACGAGTGCACTATGTGCGAACGTACTGATGTGATGCTTCGACGGGGCCGGCCACACGATGTAGCGTGTGCATGAATTGCGCGCGTTACAGCGGGCGTGCTGCAGACGTTCTGAAAGCCTCCCGTCGTAGCACTATGACGCGTGTCCATAGGAGGATCGCACCTAACTGCGCTCAGTGAGGTGGCCAGATGGGCGTCAAGAGTGGAAGGAACGTCCACTCTCACGGACTTTCCATCTGCTCTGCAAAATGCTCGTCTGACCTCGTCCTTAATGTGAACGCTTTCGGGTCTTTAAAGGTCAATTTGTGCTTTATTAGGAAAAAACTATGTATGGAGTTTAGAGCTTGACTTTTAGTATGTTAAAGACAAGGGATACTAATATGTCCATGTGTCCATCATGTATTTAAGCAGAGTGCCTAAACAGAGAACATAATGGATAAAAGAAAAGATTAACAGGATCTATCTGGGAATCGGTTGGCTTTTTTTTTCTTGGCTTTGGTATGTTAGATGTTTTGAGGTTGGTTGTAGGGATCCAAAACTATTGGAAACGGACCTAACCTGTTTGAACAAGAAGTAACCTGACCATGACCTGAACTATTAAGGGAGAACATATGTATGTGTGTTGACATGTATGAATTGCTTAAAGGAAATATATTGCTAACTACATTGTGCAATTATTTAAGAGTACATTAAAAGGTTCACAGATCATCTGGGCTGATTAGCTCTGAAGAACTTTTTATAGTCAAAAGTGGTTTTATGAGATCTCCCTCTCTCCCAGGTTTATCTGTGAACAATAAGGTAGAGTAACTAAAGAAACTAAGAATTGAAAATGAGTTTATATTAGGATAGTACGTTTATATATAATTAGTGGCAAGAAAAAGTATGTGAACCCTTTGGGATTACATGGAGGTTTGCATGAATTGGTCATAAAATGTGCTCTGATCTTCATCTAAGTCCCAACAATTTGAAAAACACAGTCTGCTTAAAATAATACAATGTACTCCATTCTTGTTTAATGTTTTCCTTATTGTAGATGTGTCAACAAAAATGTTAGCGTGTGCCAGAGATTTCTGTAAATCTTTAGCGGACACTCTAGGATTCTTCTTTACCTCATTAAGCATTCTGCGCTGTGCTCTTGCAGTCATCTTTACAGGACGACCACACCTAGGGAGAGTAGCAACAGTGCTGAACTTTCTCCATTTGTAGACAGTCTGTCTTACCGTGGACACATGAACATCAAGGCTTTTGGAGATACTTTTGTAACCCTTTCCAGCTTCATGCAAGTCAACAATTCTTGATCGTAGGTCTTCTGAGAGCTCTTTTCTGCGAGGCATGGTTCACATCAGGCAGTGCTTCTTGAAACCAGTAAACCCAAAACTGGTATGTGTTTTTAAAGGGCAGGACAGCTTTCAGCAACACATCCAATAATATCACACTGATTGGACTCAAGGTTGGCTCACTCCTGGCTACAATTAGCTCTTGGAGAAGTCATTAGGCTAGGGGTTCACATACTTTTTCCACCCTGCACTGTGAATGTTTACATGTTATGTTCAATAAACACATGAAAACATATGTTTGTGTTGTATTATTTTAAGCAGACTGTGTTTTTCAAATTGTTGTGACTTAGATGAAGATCAGAGCACATTTTATGACCAATTCATGCAAAACTCCACGTAATCCAAAAGGGTTCACATACTTTTTCTTGCCACTGTATAATTTTAGAAGGAATGTAATATAAATTGGCCTTATGTTTAGCTCTTACATGATTACATTTATTTGTAATATATTATCTAGCAATATTTATTTATAACTTAAGTTAATTTATTATTTAGCTAGTTTAAATCACACTATTAGATTTGTGTACAATGTTCATGTAAACATTCATTATAAAATGTAAATATTGTTGGTTATACATTTCCCTGATTTGCATGTATTGAATGGATAAAAAGAAAGATAATTTATGTATTACAATGTCCAAGTCAGACTCCTGACCTTAACCCAATTCTGTATCATGACCTGAAGAGGGCGATGTGAGATCATGATAACAGAAATATTAATGAACTTCAACAGAAATGTAAAATGGAAATAAACTCCGGAGTCCAAATGAATTCAAGTGGATTTATTCCAACACCAAGTAAAACAGAAATGTAGGGAGGAATGATACAAAGTTCATCGTCCATATTAACCCAGTTTGACAAATTGACATAGGAAACGTTTAGTAGAGGTTGTTGATGCAAAAGGAGGAACTAGTTACTAACCTCAAGGGTTCACTTACCTTTTCCAAGCAAATGATTGTTTACTCACAGGGTTATTCAAAGAGAGCCGATCTGGCCCCGAAATGTAACCGGACACTGAAATTCAGCATACGGCTTCATTTCCTGGCCATTAAGCTATTCTGAGAGCAGGCAGTTCGCCAATCGGATAAAAATGGCACAACACAGCGCTTAATGGACCTAGGTCTATAAGAAAGTGGGATAGGCACACTATGGGCTATATTACAAAGTTGGTGCTAACTTAACCAGAGCTGTTGTTAACTTAACAGCTCCATAGGCTAGAATGGCTCTGGTAAGTTTACAACAGCTCTGGTTAAGTTAGCACCAAGTATGTAATATGGCCCTATATGTCCATAAATATAATGATCTTCATTTTCAAGCAATATGCTTCTTTATGATGCAGGTAGTAGGACGTACACTGTAGAAGAAAGCAGAAAAGAGGACAGGAATTGCGCAGTACATCAGCATCAGATGGAATTAAGTCTTGTTCGTATTCAACTCACATTTGGAGGAGCCCACAACCGGCTCTCAGGAATACAGCGAGCAGGGACTTTATATCAGGTGCCCATATACCCCTCAATCTGTTTCTCCGGTGTCGCCAAAGTAGTGCTGGCCCGGGTCACATGACTCCACTGGATCCGCTCCCGAAGGCCTGAAACTGCTCCCGTTAGTGCCCACTGCATGCCGAAGAGCTGGGACCAAAGCTCAGGACCTTCTTTGGCCCCCCCTCACTACGCCCACTTCCAATTGTTTGGCGAATTGCCTGCACATACGGTGCCTGTTCGTGGGCAGCAAAATCCCCCATAGAGAAGCAATGCTTTGTTTATTCAGAGAACACCAAACAGCAGTGAAAAGTTGCTGAATTGCCCTGCTGTTCGGTGGTTTCATTCGACAGGTTTATTCAGGAGAATCCCATAGGCTTCAATGTTAAAAATATTCCTGTTTTAATTCAATATCTAATAAATAGTTTATTATTATATTCTGCAGTAAAAAGTCTCTTTATTTTTAAATTTTTTAAGTTCTTTTTGCCAAACTTTTTTTTTTCTGGGTTTTTTTTTACATCGATTTTTCTTTTTTCTGTAATAGACCTTTTTATTATCATTCATTGGATCTTATATGTAAATTTCAGACATTTTCGTTCAGTAGTTTGTTTGCAAACAGCGTTTCAATTTTCTAACTTTCAAGTGTACTGTTTTTATTTTTACCTCGTTCGTCTGTGTGTCAGCTTTTTCCGGCGGCTGCTCTGCGCTGTGATTGGCGGCTAGTCGGGTTTCTCCGGCGTGTTTGGTGTGGTTAATCCAGTTGTTCCTGCGGGTTTCGGTGAGTGTTTGGCAGGATTGCGGTGAGTGTTCGTGTGTTTGCAGCGAGTTTTCCCTGCACTACGGGGGGCCCTACGGTGCTTGCTGAATACACCACAGGTTCGGCGAACTAGGATCACCGAATCCCCCCTTAGGCTAGGGTCAGACGAACGCAGCTTTAACGTGCGTTTAGCCGCACAAAATCACGGCCGTGCTAGCAGCAAATGACGTCCAATGCCGGGGAACACACGAAGTACGGCCGCACGAAAGTTCGTCCGCGCAACGCAAGTGGCAAACGAACGCATTTTTTCGAGAACGTCAAACCGCTACTACTGACGTACAGAGTGCGCTGCGGCCGCATAGCGGCGTGTGTGTGTGATTAGGAGACGTCAGACGCTGCTAATGTCCGGCTAACATAACGTCCAGACGCAAAAAGGGTTTTATTGATGATCCGTACAAAATCACGGACGAAAAGGCGCATCGTATGACCGCTACCGCGTATTCCGTGAAAAAATATGTCCGTGCGTTCGACCGCACTTTTCCACGGTCGACGCGAAAAATGCGTTAGTCTGACCCTAGCCTAAGTGCGGGGAACGAAAAGTCACCGATCGTGCGGTGACTTTTCAAAACTCTTTGAATAACCCTGATAGCATCTTCAATAAACAATATGAAAAGTACAACTGTTTGTTTGTTTTTAGTTTAGTCTACTGGGAATGTGTTTGTTAGACAAGTGCAATTCATCTGAATTTTTGGCAATTCATTATTTCATTATTAATGTAAACTAATACATTTGTAAGAAATTGATTTGTTTTGGATCAGTTTGTTTCGTTACAGCACATACATGCACAATGTAGTGGATGGCAACAATTTATAATATTATTAATCATGTATACAGATTATTATGTATATATTTTATTTAATAATATATATTATGTACCGTAACTATTTATCGGCTGTGGAGTCCAGTGGTAACATCTCTACCCTATGACCATGGAGAAGTCCAAATACCATTCAGGACCTCCCTCCAATACAACTCTATCAACTTTATGAGAAGCTGGTTCAATGTAACCACCAGGTCGCTGATCTACAATCATGGAAAGTAGACTCAATCCCAATCAGAAGATGCCACCAGTGAGTGCCTTGGTCAAGACATCTAACATAGAAAAATGTCGGCAGATAAGAACCTTTCGGCCCATCTAGTCTGCCCTATTACATGGATACTTTACCTGGATTTATCTTTTGTTTAGTATAGCTTTATGCCTATCCCATGCCTGCTTAAATTCAATTACTGTTTTGGCCTCTACCACTTCTACTGCAAGACTGTTCCATGTATCCACCACCCTCTCAGTAAAATAATGCTTCCTGATGTTACTTTTAAACCTTTGCCCCTCTAATCTAAGACTATGTCCTCTTGTTTTGCTACTTTGTTTCCTTTTAAATATACTCCCTTCCTCTACCTTGTGGATTCCCTTTACGTATTTAAATGTTTCTATCATATCTCCTCTGTCTCGTCTTTTTTCCAAGCTGTACATGTTAAGATCATTAAGCCTTTCCTGGTAACTTTTCTCCTTCAAGCCGTACACCATTTTAGTAGCCCTTCTCTGAACTCTCTCTAAGATGTCTATATCCTTCTGGAGATACGGTCTCCAGTACTGCACACAGTACTCCAAGTGAGGTCTCACCAGTGCTCTGTACAGTGGCATGAGCACTTCCCTTTTCCTAACGATATGGATGCGCCTACCTCTCAAATTACTTGTAAAATCTCATAGATTGTAAATTCCCTTGGGAACAGGGTCCCCCTGAATCAGGTCATCATCCATGTGTGGTATTCCAATGTATCAACTCCTTGTACACTGATCTTTTAAAGCGTGCAGAATTTGTGGCGCTATATAAAGGATAATAAAAATATATATTTAAATTTGCATATAATATTGTTATATAATCTGGTAGGTGTTTGACACACACAATATATATATATATATAATCATATACTTGTGCCGGCACCTCAGAGTCGTGTCCAGGTGGCAGAGGGTGTCAAACCCGGACACATTTCTCCAAAACCGCACAAGTGGGAACCCTACAGTGGATATTTTCGAACAAACAATGGTAAAATCGCCTGGTCACGATGGGGTTAAATGTGATGAGCACAAGATGGTGAAAATGACCTCAGCACAACAGGGGTGAAATTACTCAGCAGTGAAGGGGTTAAAATATAGAAAGAGAGAGAGAGTGTGTGTGTGTTGGATCTCTTTGAATTGTGGCGACTCAAACGTTTCATGGTAAAGTCCATAAACAGGATAGAGAAAAGTACTTGCCGAAGGGCACTACTGCCAGTATCAAACATGGCGGACGCTTTTGTCTCCCACTGTCTCTGTGTACGGGGGGTTCATGTTTTGCTTTACGTCATCAGATCGCGCGGTCCCGCACATTCGTGTCCGCAGATGTGGGTTTCCAGCGGAAGCGGCGGGCTTTTGAAGTGTGAACCGGGGACTCTGGAGCAATGAACAGCCGCCTGCAAGAGATTCGAGCCCGGCAGAAGCTCCGCAGGAGGCTGCTGGCTCAGCAGGTACGAACCATGAGGCCATGATGCCTGGGTGATGCTGTCGTTGTTCCAGCCACACTCATGTAGGAGGGGGGCTGAAAGCAGAGCATATCTATCTACCTGGAAGCTGTGTCCGGGCTGACACTATGGACAGGAAGCTGGAAGAGCGCCGTGGGAAACCTTGGCCTCAGATATAGACTGCACCCCTCATTGTGCCCAGCAGGAGTGTTCATGGAGAGGCTGTGGTTCACAGGTCTGCAGTTTCTGTGTTTCTATACATTCCAGGTGTCCTAGCATTATCATACAGCTCCAGTCCCACTGGCAGTTTGTCTCTGTGTGTCAGGTTTCAGCCATGTACCCCTACATCCTTATAGGGCAGGAGTCCGCAGTGTACCCCAATACATAATTGATAATGCCCTCCATGGTGTCTACTTGTTTATCAGTTCTCGACTGTTCTTTGGTTATAAACACCCAACTACAGGCGCCAAAAGGCAAGCGCCTCATAGGCGTCAGTAAAAATCAACCTCTCCTGGAGGTAAGCATATCAGCGATGAGTCGGGAGAGAATGAATTACTGAAGGAGAGGAGAAATGAGAAGGAAAGGTTGGGAGCAAAAGACCGTAAAGGACAGAAGGAGAGATTAAAGGAGAGAGCGAAAAGGGGCATATAGGCAGGTAAAGGAGGGGGGACATAGAAGTTCAGTTGCTAGGCAGGGGGGAGGGCGGCCTGCGAAGGAGGAGGTACTACAGAGGCCGAATCCCAGCAGGGAAGCACTGGACTGGTGGCCAATTTTCACTTTGTACTGCCCATCTATGACAAAGCTCTCCATAACTGCGCACCTGCCTACATTTCTTCCCTTTATTACCAGGTATATCCCATCCCGACCACTTTGCTCTGCCAATGATCTGATGTTATTGGCTCCATGTACTTGCTTGCCCAACTCCCGCCTTCAAGACTTCTCCCAAGCTGCTCCCTTTCTATGGAACTCCCTCCCCCGCAACATCAGACTCACCCCGTCTCTCCGGTCCTTCAAGAAGTCTCGGCTCACTCCTTAATCCCCCACTGTACATTTCTTGCTCCATCTTGCCACACAGACCCCATGCGCCCCGTTACTTCTCATTAAGGCTGAAACAACTAATCGATAATGAAAATAGTTGTCAGACATTCTCCTAATCTGTGTAAAGCACACACTGTTTAGAGTCAGCCTGAGTGAAACGTTAACCTCAACTGCTACTTCAGAGCTGATTGGTAAAGATGTGCCGCTGCTTTACTCTCTGCGACTTAGTTCTAGGGCTATGTTAGACACAACCAGTTTTATCGTTAGCTGGAGCCCTGTGCCTCTCTCCCCCCCCCCCTCCTGGTATATACTCACCTCCCTCCTCTTCCGCTCCCGTCCAGAAAATGATGAACTTGGCTAATGGTTTACGTAAACCAGCCAATCAGCAGGCTTCCTCTTCTTCTTGGATTAGTGTTACGCGCAAGAGGATGCGCGCAACACTAATCCCAGCCGCAGACTATGCTGGCGGCTCGCTCCCGCCAGCTACTGCGGCGAGTTGGAGACATCATCGCACTGAAAGCGCAATGACGTCTCCTACTCGGCAATAGTCGGCAGAAGTGGGAAATATGAATCCCGCTCTGCTGACTGACAGCTGGGCGGGCGGAGTAAAGTCCTCTGCATCTCTCAGTCGTTTTCAGCTGTTTCAGCCAATCGGCTGAGCGGAGGGAGGGGGGGGGACACACAAGGGCATACTCAGGGCATCATGACCACCTATAAAAGCTTAGGTGGTCATCTTGCCTAGAGTATCCCTTTTAAGTGGTCAGGCTGCGTGGAATGCCCCTCCTTCGCACCCTGCTTTCATGCAGGCATCATCATGTTTATCTGAGCGCTCGTAGCAGCATTCCGCTCACATGCCGTGTGTGTGGAAAGTTCTCACGATGCAATATGTGCGTCCGACAGTTATGTACACTAAGCATATTGCTTATGAGAAAAAGGGGGCACGGGGTGATTTCTACATAATGTTCCTTTTTTAAATTATTTTGTTTTTATCCGATGATTCGATTCAATTGAAAAAATAATCGGCCAAGTAATCGATTATGAAAATAATTGTTAGTTGCAGTCCTACGTCACATACTCAGCTGTTTACCCTCACTTCTTAGATTGTAAGCTCTTGCGCAGGGTCCTCTCCCACTGTTCCCTGTATCTATCTTGTGTTTGTTATGTCTCACCCATTGTACAGCGCTACAGAACTTGTTAGCACTTTATAAATACTTGTAACTGTAGCATCTGGGGGGCCAGAGTTTGAGATCCCCTGATCTACATCATTCAGTATCTGCAGGAAAGCCAAGGACCCCCTCCTTCCCATAGCCTCATTTTGGGGGAGATTATTGCTTTTGTACATCAGAAGATTTTTATCTGTCTCATCATACATTAGTGGCCAGAAGTGTGGATACACCTTCTGATTTTGTCAGTTTTGGTTGACAAGAAAATTCCTCTGCTTCCCTGGGCTGGAAATAGCCCTGACTTGAATCCCATCGAAAATCTGTGCTCAAGATTGAAACGCATGGTCTCGAGCGAGAATCCAAGCAACAAGCGAGGACTCATTGAGGCTATAATCAATTCCTGGCATCATTTGATCACAGAAGAGGATGTCACAAGACTTGTAGAGTCAATGCCTAGAAGGTGTCAGGCAGTCGTTAAGGCCAAAGGCTATCCAACATGTTATTGAAAAAACACACATTGTGACAAACTTGAACATTTTTATACTATATAACAGCCAAGATGCATTATGGGACATTTCCAGCCAAAATTCAACTTATTTAAAGATTTTTTGTTGTTAAGGCATTCATTTACTATATTACATTTACTTGTGCTATGACATTTTTTGAGATTTTCATATAAAAAGTACTTTAATATGCAAAAGTTTGTAAAAATGTGAGGTGTATCCACAATTTTGGCCACCAGTTGTCCAGAAAGGCTGAACATTTTATAAATCCCTGTGAGTTAGTTACAGTGCAGTAGGACAGTGGTTCCCAACAGGTCCTCAAGTAGCCCCAACAGGTCATGTTTAAAGGATCACCTTGGGGAAATGCAGACTGAATCGTGCAATCACTGAGCAGGAAATCATATCACATGTGCTGTGCTTCAGATATCTGCAAACCTGACCTGTTTGGGGTACTTGAGAACCGTGGTTGGGAACCACTGCAGTAGGACATAGAGAGTTTGTTGTTGGACACAGAAGGGCATTACAAGGGAAGAGTGCATTGTAAGGATTAGTGTTTATCTGAGAAAGAAAATGTTAATGCACTGGTATGGTCACCGTGTAATCATGGATATAAACCCCTAATTAATTTCATTTCACAGTTGGGAGCAGAGAGTGCTGACAGTATCGGAGCTGTACTGAACAGCAAAGACGAGCAGAGGGAGATCGCAGAAACCAGAGAGAGCTCCCGGTAAGGCTGTTTTTCATCGTCCGAATCGGATTGTGTCTTCTGCACATAACAATCTTGCCTGCATATTTTATGGCAGGAATAGGCTCATTAAAGGGACACGCTACACATCCTGGCCACTATAGAGTCTCTCCAGTCTGGTGAAGTGGTGGAGTTTATCTGGGTGCGTTAATATAGCCGTAAACCAAATCCCCAAATCTCCATAGCAATTTAGCAATCTTCACTTTTACCTTTGGGCATGTTCTGTTTTTGGTTTCTCTGGTGCTGCTGCACATTGAGCGCCGGTTGGGGCTAGATATATAATCTTTCAAGACATATGAGGAGTATTTATGGTGGGACTCTACCCTTCCAAAATTATAAATTGGGTATGTCAGGTGCATAAATACATGGTTTATATGCTTTTTCTTTTGTATCTACTGTCTCTTTTCATCTTAATTGAGTAAATAAACCTGGTCCACACAATATTGTGCTCTATTCTAGACTCGTGTATGACCTAATAATTCACTCTTATATGTACTGGTCACTAAGTTAGTAGGCTTTTTGGTTATATTCATGTGTTGATGTGTGTTCGTTCTAAATCATGATCATGATCTATTTTAGCTTTATGATTATTTGGTTTTAATAAAAGTTTTTCATTTATTCAATGTCACTAGAGAATTTGTGATCCTACTGACTTGTTCAATCAATCAGCTGTGTTAAGTGGTGGAGTTTCCTCCAACCCACAGAGTGTCACCAGCAGCCGGTATCTTTTATTTTTCACCGCTACCGTTCACGAGATTGGTCACTAGTGACGTCAGCACGCAGAGAGAGTGCCAATGTCACCCGGTCTATGACCAATCGCTATAGCAAGCATTCTCGGTGGCAGCCGTTGAATTGGCTCTGAGCATGCGCCCAGCTCTGGTCCATTGTCCTGTGCAGGCGCTACGGAGCTTGCGAACGTAAAGTGTGCAAGACCGTAGCAGTGTGCAATTTGCTGTTCCTACATTACAGAAGTTGTGTAGGAACCGCAAATTGCACAGAAAAGCTTTATAGAAAAAAATAATAATCGGGCAGTGGCTGTCACCAGCATCTGCCCAATTACTTAAAGGGGCACTCTAGGCAACATGACCACCTAAGCTATTTTAGGTGGTCATGATGCCCTGAGTATGCCGCCCTCTGTCACCCCTCCCTCCGCGGTTCAGCTGTAAATGCTGAAAACAGCTGAGAGAGGCGGAGAACTTTACTCCGCCCTCCCAGCTGTCAGTCAGCAGAGCGGGAATCATATTTCCCGCTTCTGCCGACTTTTGCCGAGTAGGAGACGTCATCGCGCTTTCAGCGCGATGACGTCTCCAACTCACCGCAGAAGCTGGCGGCTCCCTCTGAGGGTTAGTGTTGCGCGCATCCTCTTGTGCGCAACACTAATCCTCAGAGGGACCCGGGAGGAAGCCTGCCGATTGGCTGGCTTATGTGAGAGGCGCGCTTCTCACGTAAACCAGAAGGCAAGAAGAAGAAACAAGGACGGGAGCGGAAGAGGAGGGAGGGGAGTATAAAAAAAAAAAAAACAGCGCTGGAAACAAGAGGATTTTAGGGTAAGTATTACAGTTAAAAACAAAAAATAACTTTATTAAGGGAATAGGGATAGGTTAGGATTAAAAAACGGGGGGGGGGGTGATTTTTTGTTAGAGTGTCCCTTTAAGGGCAGAAAAGGGAACTATATTTTCAATCGATTATCTCTTTAAAGCAGTGTTTCCCAAACCTGTCCTCAGGTCCTCCTAACAGGCCAGATTTTATGGATTACCTTGGGGAAATGCAGACTGAATCCTGCAATAACTGAGCAGCAAATCAGATCAGCTGTGCTGTGCTTCAGATATCTGCAAACCTGGCCTGTCAGCGTGAGGACAGGTCTGGGAAACACTGCTTTAAAAGGACCCTTTTTTTCCGCGATTCGCTGCAATGTGCATTGAGACATACAGTGGTGTCACGCGATATTATCGCTCAATGTTGCGTATATGAAAACCGCACGATTTTCATGTCGCTCAGTGTGAACTAGGGTTGCACCGATACCGATACTAGTATCAATATCGGTGCCGATACCGGGTACTGCAGGAGTACATGGTACTCGTGCAGTACCCCCGATATTTTTTTCCGATACCGGAAACCGGCATTGAGCCGGCATCCTAGGGGCTGGAGCGGCTGTCGGAATGCTCTATCGGCATTCGGACAGGCCCTGCAGCTGCTCTCGCCACTTTGTTTATACTTGCCTTCCTTTAGCGACGCCGGGAAAGTCTTCGCGCGCGCGCTGCTTGGAAGGTCCCCAGCCGCGACCACATGGGACCATGTGATTGCGGCTGGGGTCCTTCCAACGAGCGCACGCGCGGGAACTTTCCCGGCGTCGCTAAGGAAGGTAAGTATAAACAAAGTGAGGAGAGCAGCTGCAGGGCCTGTCTGAATGCAGATAGAGCATTCGGACAGGCCCTGCAGCTGCTCTCCGCTCATACTTACCTTCCTTTAGCGACCCAGGGAAAGTTTCCGCGCGTGCGCTCGTTGGAAGGACCTCAGCCGCGATCACATGGTCCCACGTGGTCGCGGCTGGGGACCTTCCAAGGAGTGTGCGCGCGCGCGAAGACTTTCCCGGCGTCGCTAAAGGAAGGTAAGTATGAGCGGAGGGGGGGGGGCAAATCCATGAGCTGGGGGGCAAATCCATGAGCTGGGGGGCAGTATCCACGAGCTGGGGGGCAAATCCATGAGCTGGGGGCAATATCCACGAGCTGGGGCAGATCCATGAGCTGGGGGGCAAATATCCATGAGCTGGGGGGCAAATATCCATGAGCTGGGGGGCAAATATCCATGAGCTGGGGGGAAATATCCATGAGCTGGGGGGCAAATATCCATGAGCTGGGGGTCAAATCCATGAGCTGGGGGTCAAATCCATGAGCTGGGGGGCAATATCCATGAGCTGGGGGGCAAATCCATGAGCTGGGGGGCAATATCTATGAGACCCGGGGGCTTTATATGAGATCTGTTCTTATTGGAAAGCGTCACGTGACATAAAATAAAAGTATCGGTGAGTACTTGAACAAAAGTATCGGTACTCGGTCTTAAAAAAGTGGTATCGGTGCATCCCTAGTGTGAACGTATCCTGAAGATAAGATATGGATAGTTATGGTCAGACACAAGTGAGATAAGGCAGGATATGGTTAGGGTGTATAATCGGAATGAGGGAAGAGGACAACCTATAATGAATACAAAGGGGACACCTGATGATACCAGGTAGCGGACACAAGCGTAAAAAAACGTCTCTTTCTGTTGCGACTCCTTAAGATATTGAGTATCCCAGCAATAAGGCATCAACTAGTGTTTTGTATTTTGCCACAGAATTATTTTGGAGGTGAGGAAACAAGTGCGCTATTGCTATATCCGTTTTTCTCTCGCACAACCAACAGCACTGAAACACGATGGGGTTTCATGGAGACATAATACCAATGTATACTGATCTTTTAATGACGATGCAATGGAAACTGTAAACTGCTCTCTTATGTCTCCATATCATTTTATTAAGAGCACGGAAGAACAGATATGTTTGCCCGTTCATGCATAAAGTGCATATATTATTCCCTTTTCTTAAATAAGGGCTTCGTATGATACAGCGGCTTCGAGTTCAAAAAGGAAGATTCCGGAAGAAGGAGAGCCCAATGAAGAAGTGGTTGAAGAATGCAAGGTAACCTGTCTAGTAGACAGTATATAAGAAAGCTTTTTAAGACCTGTATACTGACCATTGGCAGGACTTCATTCAGACTCTACCCTTACTTTTAATCTGAAACACACATTGTTGTTTTCTAAGCTATTAATATGCGTGACCTGACAAATTATGGCCTTGTTGCTAAGTCTAGGTGCAGTCCAAATTGGCCAATAACTTGGCTTTAGCCTCAATGTAGGTAGTCATGCACTCCACCAGAGCCTGCCAAAACTCCTCTATCCATCCATCCATCCATCCATCTCCTGGCACTTTTAAGCAGGTGTCAAATGGGAACCGCAATGACATTTTGGCCAATCAACAACCTTTTTCAAGCCTAGAGAAAGGCTGTTAACCAACCTGAATGATGCCATTTGTTGCCTGCTTGGAGTGCTAGGACTGCCATCTTTGGTGTACGTTGTGGTCCAGTGTCTGTGTTCAGTGGTCACTTCTGTTTCACAGACCTCCACAGAGGGATCTCTAACTTATCTCACTTTCCTTCCTGGATTCACTACTAGTTTTTTGCATTTTGTTTTCTTCTTCTCTTTTACAGGATAAAGTCGAACCACAGAAAGAAGAGGAAAACCTCCCTTACAAAGAGGAAATCTACAAAGACTCAAGCACCTTTTTAAAGGTATTTATGCTGGTAACATAACATGGTCCCTTCTGTAGCTTTATCATAAGACCGTAACTAGTATAGGTTGAGCACCTGATGTATCTGGGAGAGTCTGATGTTACAGATAAAGGAGATAGCGGTGGGAGAGCAGCAACAGAATCAATTCCTTTCCCAGCTTGTTCACGCAGAAAGAACTGTTTAGCATTTCTTTGCAAACATGATTCTCAGAATCAGGGAGACTCCAAGCAGCATGTCACACTCTGCAACTGCCCTGAGGCTCCCCATGTGTGCTGTGCTCTGCTGCTATTTTATTATGGGCTTAGAATATAATATTGTTTGTGCTGGCTATATATATATATATATATACATAATGTTTCAGCATTGTTAATGGTATGCATCATATACATCACTCGATGTAGTTTTTCCAGCCTTTATAATCTTATAGCTCACTTATCCACTCTGTGGTTCCAGAATTTATTTATTTTTTTCTTCTGCTCATATTTGCTGATTGCATTCAAGGAAAATGAAATGGAGTGAGAGAGCATTAAATAGCGCTGTTTATACGTGAATACAAAAGCATAGCTATATTTTGTGCAAACTGTAAGGACTTTTACATTATATGATTATGATATTGACATTTAAAGATTATGTTTTACATCAGCGTTAAAGAGTTAAATCCCTTTTGTGATCCTATTGATGAGGCATGTTTCTCCATTATTAACCAGGTGAAGCCAGGCCAGGGACATGACATCACCGAGTTATTTCTGTTCTGCCATTAGCTCAGACATGTCTTATGATAAGGGGGTTAAGAGTGCTCATTGCAACATTTAATCAAAGGGAAATGGGAATAGAGACATTGTTAGATCATATCTGTTCAAATAGACTCAGTGGGCCATCATAAATTCTGCTCTTGTGCCTTACGATACTACTTAGTGCTGGGCGATCCTTTTTTCTTTTCCTCCCCCACAATTACCAAAGCTGTCGGCTCAGCTCTGCCAGTGCCTGGTTGGATGCTCCATCAATCAAAAAATCCAGATTTTTTTAATCTTTTGTAAATGTAAAATTGAGATGGATATCAAGCTGTATTTCACTGAGGATATCGCCCAGCCCTAGAGCTATTTTTTTATTTTTTTGTATACACACTGGCTAAAATCAGATTTTTTTTTTTTTCCTTCAGTAACTGCACATAAGCATTCATGTTAAAGGATTCAATGAGTCGTGCCGAAAACAAAAATGGTATAGCATCGCTTTCTGGGGAATACAGTAAATAAATCTATTTTTATCTAGCCCTGCACAGACTAATTAGGATTGAGATTTAATCCTTATTTCAATCCTAGATGAATGTGTCTTTATTATCGTCACTTGTACATCTCAAAATGTGTTTTCCTAATCCTTTGTCAATATATCTCAAAATATTATTCTCCTGCCTATAGTCTGTGAGTTTGAATCACATCGCCCTTTGGGTTTTTTTCCCCTGAGTATGTAAAGGCTGATGTGATCGTTTTCTTCTTTTATAGGGAACCCAGAGCCTGAATCCTCATAATGATTACTGCCAGCACTTTGTTGATACAGGACACAGACCACAGAATTTCATCAGAGATGTCGGTATGTTTCATTTTATATATAAATTTCTTTATCCATCCATATTAAAACGGGAATGATTCCCTTTGCTGTTACGTGAAACTCACATTTGGAAAAGGGACATCAATAAATCATTATTCCTGTAAAACTAGTCAAGGGTAGCTTCAGCATCCTAGATGCTTCACAACCATATCTGAGCATCGTGGCTCATTTTCACTTCTTTGAACTGAAGTTAGACTAGCAGTCTGAACCCAAATACTCAATTAGAAAATGCCAACAAATTCTGTAGCGCTGTACAATGTGTAGGACAAAACAAACCAAATTAACAAAGAAGTTAGACCCACTGAGAGCAATGGGAAAAGAGATTGTAAGCTCTTGAGCTGGGTCCTAAGAGGAGTGGGGTGACACACAGAGATGAGAGTAAATACCAGAGGATGCGAAGTAATGGGGGCTGTGTCTGTAGGTAAAGTGGAAATGTATGTGGACCTCCCAGAGGCTTCTGGGGTTTGTCTATAGGAGACATTCCCTCGGTGAATGCTTAGTCTGTGCACACTCTATGCTTTGCGTGTTCCGTTGTTCGAGAAGGAGTGTTGTATTCCGGTGTGCATGCAGCTGGGTTTCAGACTGGTCTTGATAGTTTTGTGGGTTTTTTCTCTATTCTTTTGTTTAGGATTAGCCGACCGTTTTGAAGAATACCCAAAGCTCCGGGAGCTGATCAGACTGAAGGATGAATTAATCTCTCAGTCCAATACTCCACCAATGTAGGTGTGCTTCTTCCAAGTCGGAATATGTTTGGAGTCGCAATACAGACACCAACGGTTTTCTTTTTTTCCTGTTTTAATTTATGTGCATGGATGTAAAACAGAATATGATATACAACCTTAAGTACATGTGTATTTTTTTTTTCTTTTTCCTATTTTTCTCCTCATATTTACATATGTGATACACAGCGCATTATCCTGTATTGCTTGTTCAGTGAGTCATTGTCAAGTTTAAATTGATTTGTTTCCTTTTCAATGTATTCTTGTAGATTATCAAGTGCGTCTTTTTTTTTATTTTATTTTTTTATGTGCATTTTTTCTGGAAATATAATTTTTTTTTTTCTTTTAACAGGTACCTGCAGGCCGATCTGGAAACATTTGACCTCCGAGAACTGAAGGGTGAATTTGATGTAATCCTTCTGGAGCCTCCATTGGAAGAGTATTACAGGGAGACTGGCATTGCAGCTAATGAAAAGTGGTGGACCTGGGAGGATGTAAGTGAAAATCTGTGCTTAAAGAACAAATCCATTCTACTTACACGTGGGATCCTTTATTCCAATATTCGTTTGTTCAATCTGCATAGTAGATGGGGAAGGAGCTGCATTGTAACATCTTGCCAGAGTGAAATTCTTTACCAATTTGAATCCTCTGCTGTTGAATGAATTTGTTTCCTTTCTATTGGGGATGCACCGATACCATTTTTTAAAAAAAAAAATATTTTTAAGTACATGTACCGATACTCTCCCCCCCCCCCGTACCAATACTTTCTCTCCCCCCCCCCCCCCCCGTACCAATACTTTTATTTAATGTCATGCGACCGCTTTCCAATAAATGATTTAGGATGTTGCTGAAAACCTATCCAATTTATGTTCATACTAAAATGTATGGCAAGACGCCCCATTTACCCACTGCACAGCCTGCACACCAAAAGACCTCAGATAATTATTTATAAAGTATTTTACCAGGAAGGATACATTGAGATTTCACTCGTTTTCAAGAAGGTCTTGGGTTCAAGAACATTTAAATTTTTACAAAAAAGAAAAGGCTTAGGCGCTACGAAATTTTAAATAATGATCGTGGTTAGAAGAAAAAAAACACACGTTCGCCAGAAAAACACCCACATGTGTCGTCCCACAAATGTGACACCAATAGATAGAATATCGAAAAACAGAGATAAAGGGTGAGGCGCTCTCAGTGCAGTAAATAATAAACAACAATATACTTAGCATATTTATGAAAATAGCCTTCGAGGAAGGGTTAAATAACCTCGGAAAAATAAAATAAGAGTATAGCATAAAATCCTTTTGAAACAGTCTAATTATTTTAAATGATGATTGACCACTCACACTTTTTTGAGCCTAAAACTGGCTCTAGTGTATTCGACCGTGGGTGGAATTCAATCGGGGCCCCCCCACTGGCCTCTTCCAAGGTTCAGTAGAATTTTCAAATCTCAGCGAGCAAGAGAAGAAGATGGCAGATGGTATTAACAGGCTGATTAGTATTTCAATAAATCAATTCACTCACGTGTATTTGAGCCTGATAGGCTCTCCTGATATCGCCCGTGGGTTGTTTATAGTCAGGGCACAACTCCTCAGAAAAGCCCTGGATCATTCACGAATGTGATAGAGGTCTTGAATCGCTCAAAATGATATAAAGATCCAGATTCCTCTTAAATTGCAGGGGATTTAATTCCATTAAAAACGAAAAAATACAAACCGGAAAAACAACAATAAAAATAGTATAAAAGACTGAACGTGTTTTGCCCGGGTATCTGAACCCTTAGGCTTCCTCAGCGGTTGAAATTTTTACAGTCGTTACAGAAATACAAAGTAATAAAATGCAAAATATTAAAAACAAAACACAAATATACAGATTAACACAGAAAATAAA
The DNA here is from genome assembly GCA_009667805.1 of Leptobrachium leishanense. Classification (NCBI taxonomy): domain Eukaryota; kingdom Metazoa; phylum Chordata; class Amphibia; order Anura; family Megophryidae; genus Leptobrachium; species Leptobrachium leishanense. The sequence continues at coordinate 415,513,358 of CM019063.1, read as the reverse complement.
TATGTAGGAAATATATTCACCTTGTTACATGTTTACAGGTGCATTAAGTGACTTTAGACTGGGGGAAGATTTGATGGCGTCAGATTATTCCATAATTGCAGTGCTCTGTAGGAAAATGAGCTTCGAGCCACTTTCTTTTTGTATTGTGGTATTGCAAGTAAGGTGCTGGTCCTGGATCGGAGGTTATAGGATGAGGGAACTGCTGGGGGAAGCAGCCTATTCAGGTAGGGTGGTAGCTTCCCAGAAAATCTCTTAAACACCAGGTTGGAAAGGTGAAGGGTGCAATCTAGATTCTAGATTGCATGGACGGGCAGTTTAGCTCTTTTAACATGTCACAATGGTGGGTCATGTAGTTACATTGTAGCACAAAGCGGCAGAATGAGGTTATACAATGTAGTAAGTTTCTAAAGGTGTGTTTGCGGGGCAGCTGCATACACTACATCTATATACCCACACACACACACACCTCAAACGGCATTCTACCAGGCCCCTGTGGCTGCGTTCCAGCAAGCGGCCGCAGGCAAAGGTTTAGAGCAGCCGCTCGGGACCCTCCAGCCGCGATCTTGCGAGATCTTGCACAGTTCGAGATCTCGCGAATTATGAGCTGTCGTCTGGAGGTTCCCACCGAGAGGCCGCTCTAAACCTTTGATGCAGCCGCTCGATGGAATGCGACCAACTGCAGGGGTATGGTAGAATGCTGTTAGGTCCTCCAGCAGCCCCTGGAATGTCGGAAATCCAGTCCAGTGCTGGCTTCCAGTATCGGGGTCATCTGCATGAGTACAAACTACTCGTGCAAATGCCGGTAATGGCACCGATTCTAGTATTGGTGTATCCCTACTTTCTATAGTGTATGGCTTCTACATACTTTTCACAAATTGATCAACATCTTGTGGGTGAATTTCGCTACAAAACCTAGTTATCATATCCACACAATTACACAGACTTGTAAAAATAACCTTATAATACGAACGTGTAATGATTTGTATCCCTGGACGTTCTGCCGAACAGATGGATTGTGTGTCAGGAAATTGAATTCCCTGCATGTGATTGACAGGTTTCTGAATGGAGCTACAATTTGACCTTTTTGAAGCTTTTTTTCGTTTTCACAAAAAAAAAAGGTTTAACCTTCATTTGTGGAGACAGAGTCCTTGCTCTTTAAATGTTCTCATAACCTGAGGTTACTATGGTTGGGGAGCATCCTGGGACATGAAGTTCTAAAATGTCTGGCGTGGCAAGGTTAGCCGTCACTGCCCTATGTGAATAATAACAAGCAGTTCATTATTACTACTCTGTATTGTGGATGCTCGCACTCCCTCTGAACGGGCCTAGATGTTACGTTTCTGTGCTTTCCATTTAAACATTAGTGTACAAATGTGGGTTGTTTCATATATATAATTATTATTTTTTTCTTTCATCTTTAAAGGTTTTATTTCATCAAATGCTATTCAAAACTTATTAACCTGTGCTATTTTTTTTTTTCTGGAGTCATATATGACGGAGAGAGATAGGAGAAATGACCTGTTCACATACTGTCATTTCTTTCTGTCCTAACCCAAAGGTTCTCCCAATCACCCCCTGGTTACAGTAAATCTATTGCGTTAAACTTTTTTGATTAATCTGTTAACAAAGAAATTAGTTCTATAAAGTATTCCACAGCGATATTTCATTTGATGCCTTTTTTTTGTCAAAAGGTGACATGTAGAGATCTAATTAAAGCCCACATCCCCAAAACATGCATTTTTTTTTTTTAACAAAGTGCCTTTACCCTGCCTTGTTTGTTTGCAAGGGTTAACACGGCTGACTGTAATGGCTTGTTCACATTGTTCTTTTTGCCTGTTTTTATCTCTTCGACTGCTGTCACAGAGCTGTTGCAGAATCCAGGCGCATGTTTTGTAGATTTCACTCTCTCTCTTATGAGGTTTGGGAGTTTTATCTTGGAATTATCTGATTCTTAGTGCTGCAGACGGCTTTTGAAAATGTTTTGCGAGCCGTTGGCGATTTCATAAACCATTGCGTTTGGTCCCAACTTATCAGTTCACGGTGTATGAAGTCATTCCGAATAAAAGTGTGTTTCTGCTTTAGATAATGAAGTTGGATATAGAAGGCATCGCTGGCTCTAGGGCCTTTGTGTTTCTTTGGTGCGGATCAGGAGAAGGTCTGGATTTCGGCAGGATGGTAAGCATTTCTTGCACTAATCCCTTGTATAGGGCCCCAGCTGCTGGACATATGATGCTTCACATAGTACAGGAAAGGCTATAAAGTCTGTGGATGCAGGTGGGTTACGCAGAGCGTCTGAGCATCTAATCCCAACACCTAATTAGCACAATAATAAAAGCAGGGATGCTTCCTATCTGGGTTTAGCTTGATTGCTGCTAGAAGCAGGTGTTTCATAATCCACTCTGGATATATTGCATCACTGGGGCATGTTTCCAGTCATTACATTGTACTTGCTCTTTAGAATTTAATATCTGCACCAGCTTGAATCTAGAATATATTATAGTTCAGCGCTTCAAACAGGTGCAGGATATTGGTCGGATATGTCTGTGCAAAGTTCTTACATTCATATATATATTGTGCTTAAGGAAAAGTGGGGATATATTCAGCTAATAATAGTCTACTTAATTTTCCGTGTTTGTATTTGTAAACCCCACGCTGGATTCAGAACACTCCACTTTAATATAGTTTAAAAGATTTAAAAAAATAGGAATAAACAGTGGGGAATTGGTTACAAAAAAATGATTGGTTACAAAAATGACAGGCTTATGCAATATATAATGTCCTATTCTCTTAACCCAATGACTGCAATTGTGGGATTGATTTTACTTGGGATATACATCCTCAGCTCCAGGCTTAACCCCTTCACTACCAAGCGATTTTCCAAAAAAAATACATTGTCAGAAACCAGTGTTTTTTTTTTTTTTGTAAAATCATTTTAATTAATTATAAATTAAGAAATATGTGAGCTTTTATACCCATTGTATTTCATACTGTAACTTATTTTTGGCCAGTAGATGGCGCCATCTACTGCCAAATTGAGTTAGAGGTTTGAGCAGCTGGTCTATTTTCTTTTCTCCCTGCATCGGCTGCTTAAAGCCCGATATTTCAGAGCTTTGAGCAGCTGGTTTTACAGTTTTAACTCTTTGGGCATTATGTCCACAGGGCTAAAACTTTGGGGGCACCTTCTGCAGCCCAAAAACAAACCAATTTCATTTGGTTTTGGGCTGCAGATCAGTACACCACGATATCATGATATCAGGGCACCAGATGGTGCCTTTTGAAGCCCGAGTTATCGCAATATCAGTAGTGAAGGGATTAAATCGCTCCTGCAATGAGGCACATGTGACATATTTGTGTAATATGGAAATCTAAATGTTAGAGTGTGTGTGTATTCACAGAAGTAAATTTTAGTACACTTAAAACAGATGCATGTCTCACCTTTCTGTGCCGATGTGTATAACCTGTATAAAACCTGGACATTTTATCATTCTTATTTCTTACCCTGATACCTAATAACACTCATTTAAATAGCATATTTTTAACCCTGCTATGGCTTTAACACTGACCATACAGCTCCATGGGAGATGCAACCGTTCTCATGTACCTCGAATCTGCCACATGAAGCCTCCCTTTTCAAATTAAACCTATTACTATACACTGTGTGAAGGAGGATGGAAGATGTTGTTGCCAATCACTGTAATCCTGTTTTAATCTTTCTTGAATTTGATACCATTGAGTCACCTATTCACTACAGAGTTACTTTATAACTGTTTTTTGGAGTTTTTCATATGATGGTGTATTGTTACCGTAATTGCCTTTGGAACAACACTTTCCACCTCTTTTTCAAAGTTTATTGAAAAGTAATCAAATATAGATACAGTTAGGAAGAAAAATACAAAAGGGATAAAGCCCTGTATCTATATTTGAATACTTTTCAATAAACGTTCAATTTATATAATTTGAACATAAGTTGTTTTTTTTTTATGTGTGAATGTTCAAAAAGTGCTGCTGAGAGATAATACACATATATATTCATTCATGCATGTATGTAGGATGGACAAGAAGGTCACTCACCTGCTATTTTATCCCAGCTGCCTCACTGGTCGCGGTAGCTTAGTTCCCAAGCAGCAAATTCAAAATGCTAATAAGGACCGATCACTCTGGAACTTTTAGGCACTTTTATTGCTAGGATGCCACAACATTTCAGCTCAAATTTGCAAAAGGCTCTCGTTTTAGGCTCATGTCAGACGAGCGCAGCGTTCACGTCCGTGATAGCGCACAAAAGTACGTCTTTGATAGCATGAAATAAAGGCCAATGGAGTTCCACACACGAATGGCGGCGGCAAACGGACGCAAGTTAGGCAAGAACGTAAAACCCCTAGAACGGACGTGCATAGTGTGCTGCGTCCGCAACGTCCACATAGCTTTGTGTGTGAGTGATGGAACGTGGTCAGACGGACTGCATTTATACGCCAGCATTTTTGACAGACAAACTGGTTTTGCATTTTAATTTATTTTCCCTCCTACATCCGTCAAAAATGACGTCAGTCACAAAAACAGACTGTGTGGCCACTACTGCGTCTTCCGTACTAACGTATGTTCGTACTGCACGGACGCACAGTCTGTAGAAATAACGTTCGTCTGACCCTAGCCTTAGGGGTCAGCAACCTCAGCTCTCTGGGTGATTTGGAGCTTCCTCTCCCATGATGCTAAGTGATTCGTTAGGTTGGCAGAGACTCCTAGAACAGGTAGTTGAAAAACATCTGGAGGGCCAAAATTACTGACCCCTTTGAGCCAACATGTTGTGGCATCCTAACCGATCCATCCACAGTGCCCGATCCTAGTACCATTTTGGAAAAGTGAATATTTAATCTACTTTTAGATAAAAAGCAGCTTTAGCTTGGCTGTCCCATTTTAAACAAAAAATGTAATGAATTCCATGGCCTGTTATTTGCATATCATACTCTCACTGCTTTTTTAATTTTACTTTTCATGTTCCTTTCTAAACTGTGTTTTACGTCTCGTTTTCTCCTTCCAATCATGCTCCAGTGTTTGCGTAAATGGGGCTTTAGGCGATCAGAAGACATTTGTTGGATTAAGACCAATAAAGATAATCCGGGCAAAACGAAGACCCTTGACCCCAAAGCAATCTTTCAAAGGACAAAGGTATTTACCCTCAAATTCTACCCCGGCTGGTGAACGGAGTACATAAACTCAAACTGTTCAATTCAATGCTTTATGGATAAATTCCACAAAGTGTGGCTTGCCACTGGTCAAACGCTTTTGATAAGGAGCATTCACAACTCTTGCACTCACAGGTTTATAAATGTGCGTTGCATGACTATTTAAATTGTTATTCGGAGGTAGAATTTAGGGGCGAAAGCCATAATTGTGTATTAACTCTTCTGTTCTCGCAGGAGCACTGCCTGATGGGTATCAGAGGAACAGTGCATCGAAGCACAGATGGGGATTTCATCCATGCAAATGTTGACATTGACCTGATTATCACAGAAGAGCCTGAAATTGGAAATATCGAGAAGCCTGTGGAGATTTTTCACATCATTGAACATTTCTGTCTTGGAAGGAGGCGTCTGCACCTCTTCGGGCGGGATAGCACTATACGGCCGGGTAAGGTCTACGTTCTTTTTATGGACTGTTGGTATTATTTATTTATTTGCAAAGTATTTTTAGCAGGAAGGATACATTGAGATTTCTTTTGTTTACAAGTATGTCCATTATAGCAGTTGTAGACGAACAGACATGCAAGTTTAACATCATTTTTTCAAGGTAGAACATTCCCATTGTTACTCTTGGTCATAGAGTTGTGCAATATCTTAAACCATTGAGCTACAACGAACTGCTACTTAAACAGTTCCTGCACGTTCCGTAGTCAATGAGATGGCAGTCAATCTTGCCAAGAGTGAGCGGAGCCCTTTCTGGCAGGGTGGCTCTTCCTGTGAGCAAAATCAAGTTCTCTGAGAGCAGGCGAAAGCACTAGTGGCCTGCCGAACACTGAGTCTCTGCTCCAGTCTCAACGTGTTTTTGCTCGATGGTGCTATCACAGAGAAGACTGTATTATATGCAAATCAGACTCACCCAGAAAGGGTTGAGAGAAGTGAAATGCCAAGGAAGCCTCCTCTGCTTGAGAGATACAACAATCCATGACGATAGTTTCTGCCTTGTAAGGCTTCCTCATTAAGGCATAGCGAGCGCTCTTTCAGCTGTCACTCGCTCTGCTTGCATGAAAATGTAAGAGATGGGAAATTTTTCATGGTGAAATACAATTTCCCTTTTATGACGTTTCTGAAACACTAGTACATGTATATGATCTAATGCCCAATTGATTAGGTCACAAGCCCCCTAATGCGCAGAAGCATATGTATTAATTTTTCTTTCTCCCCCTCCCCTTTAGGCTGGCTGACTGTTGGACCTACACTTACGAACAGCAACTTCAATTCCGAGGCTTATGCATCCTATTTTAATACTCCCAATGCTCCGCTCACTGGCTGCACTGAGGAGATTGAGAGGCTTCGTCCCAAAACCCCACCTCCTAAATCTGACCGCGGCTTTGGTGCATCGAGAGGTGGTGGACGAGGTGGGCCATCAGCTGGACGTGGAGAAAGAGGCAGGGAAAGAAACAGAGGTAGTTTTAGGGGTGATAGAGGCAATTTCCGAGGACGTGGCGGACTGCACAGAGGAGGATTCGCCCCTCGTTAATTCATTCCATTGAGAGGATTCTCACTTTTTTTATTAAACTACAACTTGGACAAAAATAAAAGTTCTGTTGGACGGTTTAGAATGTAGATTCTGTGTTAGCGATTGCTCCCGTTTGCAAATAAATATTTTTTATTTTATAAATGGTTTCCTTTGTTCTTGTTTATATTTTGCATATATACAGTTGTGTTCAAAATTATTCAACCCCCAATGCTGTAAAGGGTTTTAGGGAATTTAGTGTACATTTGTAATTGTATTCAGAATGAAATCCTACAAGGACTTTTTAAAGAACCATATGCAACTAAAATGACATCAATTGGTTTTGTAATCAGTAGTAAATGTTTCTTTTGTGAATTCTTCATTGACACAATTATTATTCAACCCCTTAAAGCCTACCACTCTGAAGAACAGAGGTTCATTCAAGTGTTTTCAATCAGGTATTGAAAACACCTGTGGATGTCACGGAGCAGCAATAAAGCATAATAAGCACCAATTAGGCAGCTTTAAAATGACTGTGATACTCAGCTCCTTCTAGACATTTACTGGTGTGGTTACAAACATGGTGAAGTCAAGAGAATGGTCCAGGAAGACAAGAGAAGAGGTGATTACTCTTCACAGGAAGGGCAATGGCTATAAGAAGATTGCAAAGATGTTAAACATACCAAGAGAGACCATAGGAAGCATCATTCGCAAATTCAAGGCAAAGGGCACTGTTGAAACGCTACCTGGTCGTGGCAGAAAGAAGATGCTGACTTTACGCTTCAGGTAGCGCACAGCAGTCAGAGTGGAGAAAAGTCCCCGTGTGACTGCTGAGGAACTGAGAAAAGATTTGTCAGATGTGGGTACTGAAGTTTCAGCTCAGACAATACGGCGCACACTGCGTAATGAAGGCCTCCATGCCAGAACTCCCAGGCGCATCCCCTTGCTGTCTCCAAAGAATAAGAAGAGTCGACTGCAGTATGCCAAAAGTCATGTGGACAAACCACAGAAGTTTTGGGATAGTGTTCTGTGGACTGATGAAATAAAATTAGAACTGTTTGGGCCCATGGATCAACGCTATGTTTGGAGGAGGAAGAACAAGGCCTATGAAGAAAAGAACACCTTGCCTACTGTGAAGCATGGCGGGGGGTCAATCATGCTTTGGGGCTGTTTTGCTTCTGCAGGTACAGGGAAGCTTCAGCGTGTGCAAGGTACCATGAATTCTCTTCAGTACCAGGAGATATTGGATGACAATGTGATGCAGTCCGTCGCAAACCTGAGGCTTGGGAGACGTTGGACCTTTCAACAGGACGATGATCCCCAGCATACCTCCAAGTCCACTAGAGCATGGTTGCAGATTAAAGGCTGGAACATTTTGGAGTGGCCATCGCAGTCACCTGACTTAAATCCGATTGAGAACCTCTGGTGGGACTTAAAGAAAGCAGTTGCAGTGCGCAAGCCTAAGAATGTGACTGAACTGGAGGCTTTTGCCCATGACGAATGGGCGAAGATACCCGTAGATCGCTGCAAGACACTTGTGTCAAGCTATGCTTCACGTTTAAAAGCTGTTAGTACAACATCCTTTTACAGTTATAAGTACTAAGATTGAATGTCACTTGGGGGTTGAATAAAACTGATAATGATGTGAGCACAGAAAAGACATTTGTGGTTATTTCATTATAAATGTTATGTTATATTTGTCTGACCTACACGTGCCTCTTTGATTTAATTGTAAGCAAGATGACTGAATGATCAAAATCAATGTCAAACTGGCCAAAACACTCAATTTCAGTGGGGGTTGACTAATTTTGAACACAACTGTATCTATCTCAATTATTGCTGTGAATGTAATCTGGTTTTCAGTGCTTTTGTAAACAACTTTTTCATATTTTTTACCATTATTGACATGTCTTGGTCCCACACCTCTCATCTCATGTTGGCATTAATTGCTTAAATATGGTTTATCAAGTGCCACTCTAACGTGCATCTGGCAAAACAAGAGCATTTTGGAGCATGACTAGGGTTTATTCACAAAGCTTCATTTCACTTTCGGCTCCGTTCGGTGAATTCACTATCCACCGAATGGTCACTGGACATGCATTTTCCCCACTCGCTGGGTGCCCCAAAATGTTTCTTCAGGCCTGTGTCAGACGAACGCAGTGATCACGTCCGTGTTGCTGCACAGTTTAGGCTAGGGTCAAACGAAAGCATTTTTACACGCGAACGTAAAAAAGTGCGTCCGAACGAATTGACGTATTTTTTTCACGGAATGCGCGAAAACGGTCATACGATGCGCATTTTCGTGCGTGATTTCTTTTGGATCGTCAATAAAACTCTTATTGCGTCTGGACGTTATGTAGGCTGGACATTAGCAGTGTCTGACATCTCCTAATCACACACACACACCGCTATGCCGCAGCTGCGCACTCAGTACGTCAGTACTAGCGGTTCGGCGTTCTCGAAAAAATGCGTTCGTTTTCCACTTGCGTTGCGCGGCCGGACTTTCGTGCGACCGTACTTCGTATATTGTCCGTCATTGCCCGTCATCTGCTGCTAGTGCGGCCGTGATTAAGTGCGCCAGAACGCGCATTAAAAGTGCGCTGGTCTGACCCCAGCCTAAATGTCCGTCGTAGCGTGAAATCATGAACAATAGAGACCCACACACTAAGTGCGTCCGCACCGAACTGCGCATGCACAACGCATGTGGCAAACACGCAATTGAGGCAAGAATGTACAACTGTTGGAACGGACGCGCAAATTGCGTAGCGTTGTGTGTGTGTGGTGGATCTAAATCAGACCGCATTTGCGACGTCCAGCACCTTCACGCACACAATGACTTTTCATATCATGTATAAATTTTTATCATTTGTCATATTAATTTTGTTTCCCATAGTTCCTTTTTTTTCCCCTACGTCTGTCAAGAAAAACAGACCGTGTGGTGTCTACAGTATCTTCCGTCAGTACGTCTGTCCGTTGTGCACGCACACAGAGTGCGCTCAGAATGCGCTCGTCTGACAGCCTAAATGGATTTCTTTGCAGGACTTTCTAAAAGTAAAAGATAAAACACGACCAGTTTTGCTGTTTGAGGTATCTGAAATTTGTTTATTGATCTGATTTAACTTATTTCCCTCTGGAAAGAAAAAAAAATTTGGCACTGACATTTACGTATTACTTCTAGAGGCATATCCACTGACAGACCATTAACCTTAGGCTAGATCTTGAGCCTAGCTAAACCTAGATGCTTCTAGGCCAAAAGTATAAACGGGTAAATGGGGAAACTTTTTTTTCCTTCTGATATGCAGAATAGATAAATTCTCCTTGAAATGACTTGCATTGGTCATTTTATCACCGCATAAATCTATTTCGAACTGCTAGCCTAGTTAATCTATCAAGCCCTCACACACTGGCTCGATTAGACTTCTGCTGATTTTTGCCAATAGCTACCAATTTTAAGGCAGGCCTTGGAGGCTTTATATTTGCAATCTCCTTTATTACACCTACATCAGTAAAGAACAGTGATAAAAGAACATGAAAAAACAAATCCCCCAACGTGGGGTACCCTCCTCCTCTGTAAACCCTGCCCCCAAGCCCATAAATTGTCTGAGCCGGAGCAGTAACGCCCTCTTTCTTTACTGCTCCTGCTGCAGATAAGTATACATTTTCTCTCCTCTTACTGTTTGATATATATAATTTTAATTTGATCATTATCTATTGATTTTTGTTTGTTTGGACGGGTGCTGACTTACCCCGGCTATAACCGCGGGGGTTAGCGCCCGCCCGGCGGGTAAACCTCTTTGGATCCGTTTAGATCTTCCTGGGGTTCCCGCCGATTGTATTTTGCACTCTTTGCGCTTATTGGGGCTTTGTTTGTCCGCAACTTGGCAGCATTCGCAAGGCTTCCTCGCTCCATACTGACTTCCTGTCCTAGCGGCCACCTGGGATATCACGGGAGTCCCGCGAGAACTCTCGGCGGCCATTTTAAACACACATGACCACGTACACCTCTGCGTTCTCAGACTCCGGACGGATCGATTAACATTATGTCCCTCGAGAATCAATCTGGGGGTGCCGGGTCTTCCCATACTGGGGAATCAGACTCTGCTGGGAGTTCCCGCCAGTCTGGGCATTCGGATGCTTTTGCCCCCCCCCTCCACCGAGGAAACGCTCCAAAACGGCGGCCCGTTTTGCTGCCATGGAGGCTGCGCTCCAAGCGTCCATTTCACGCTCCCTGTCATCTGCGGTCTCCACACTCTCTGTCCTTCAGGAGGACTATGGATGAAGCAGTAGCTTCTGTTAAGGCTGTTCCCTCTTCTAATGCAGTTCCTGCTCCCCCTCTAGAACCTGCTGCACCTTCTGGCTCAGCACAGCATGGTTCCAAAAAACGTGCTAAAACCAAGCACATTGAGATTCCTCCAAGAGGGGCTGGCATCCCCGATACTCTGCCTTCTAATGATGGCGAGGTGTCCTCGCGCAAAAGAGTCTCTGACCGCGGGCAATGGTGACGGTCTCTAATGATAGGCCTCAACCTAAGTGTTCTGGCCAACTCCCCAGACACACGGACTCGGAGAGTGAGGAACCAGAGCATGGGGAGGATGATGGAGCTATAGAGTTATACGCTCCGCATGATGTAGGCCTGTTGGCCGAGGAGGAAAGGCCCCCACCACCACTGTTGTCTACCAAAGAGGTTGTGTGTGATCCTCAGGGACGCCCAATGTTTTCCCCGGCAGGGGTACTGCATCCACGCTCTACTGCATGGTCTCCTATGCCGCATGTGGAGGTGTGGGTTGATGCCCACATGCGGCTTCCCATGGATAAGGAGACCAGGGTGAATATGCGGGCGGAATGCCCTCGTCCAACCACCGCGGGCAAGACTTCTCACCCCGGTGGTAGACGAAGACTCTGTGAAATTTATGACTATGACGGAATGGAGATGTTGTTCCGCCTGCGGGTGTGCTCAATCTGCGTGACCCCGTCACTTACCGCTGGCCCGACTACCGAGTGACGCGCACTCGGCGTCTCGTGCGGCCTGGCGTGACCCCGGGAAGGGGTTAGCGGGCGGTGGAGGGGACCCCTGCCTAGAACCAGTCCGACCACTGAGCCATACAGCACTCAGCGTCCCGAGCAACTGGTTCACTGACCTTGCGGGTGTGGGACGTCCGTGGAGATCGGTTCTGCCGCGGAGGAATCTTCGTATCGGTTGTGGGAAACGTTTCGGATCTCGCGGGAAACGTTTCCGATCTCGGTGCGGGTAACAGTCGGACCTCAAGCGGATGACTCTTCGGATCGGGAATGAAGGAATCGTCGGATCTGCCGGGATGGGCGAGGGATTCGGATCTTACCGCAATCCCTCGCAATACCGGAGCGCGGTACACGGCCGCGCCCTTCGGTTCGGATCTCTGCCAAGCAAGCTGGGAACCGAATCTTCATACGCAGCGCCTCTGCCCTGATACACGCTGCAGGGGCAGAGCGCTCGATTCGGATCGTATCGTGGTAGTCACCGTACCCTGAGATCGCGGGGGACGCTCAGATGCGAAAGTACGGCGGAGACAAAGACACATCAGTCAAAGCTGGATGCACTGCAAAATCTGCCTTTATTGTTTACAGTTCAAGCATTTATCAACTCTGCACAAAATTACCATACAATGGGACTCCTTGCCCGCCCTCCCAGGACCCATTGGCCCTTATCCTTCAGGGAGTCGCCGATTCGGACCGGATGGTCCGAATCGGCCATTTTACGATTCGAACCGGATGGTTCGAATCGGCCATTTTACGAATCGAGAATTCTGAACTGCGCCACAAGGTGATCGGAAAATGGCGGCGGGCAAGGCAGACAAAGGGGAAAATACATTACACAATAAATCAACGGGGGAACACTGTATCACACCACACAATAATCACATCTAATAAAAAGTATGTTCAAACTCCGTGCGTGCCACCGCACCCAACTGCCCCTGGCCAAAACTAATGTCCGTGCGCACTGCCCCTGGCTGAGGGTGCTGGGCCATTCCGTGACACTCCTCCCCCTCCCCAAGGTCCGACGCACTCGGTTGGACCCCACCGGGTCGTACCGAGGTAGTCGGGGCTCCCCAATCCCCTGGCTCCCGGGCCGACTGCCGCGATAACCCATCTGCGTTACCGTTCTGCGACCCGGGCCGATATTGGATTGTAAAATTGAAGGGTTGGAGAGCCAGGCTCCACCGCAGCAGGCGGCCGTTCTCCCCCGCCACTCGGTTGAGCCACACCAAGGGGTTATGGTCGGTCATCACGGTGAAGGACCGACCGTAGACATAGGGTTGGAGCTTCCGTAGGGCCCAGACCAAGGCCAGGCACTCCTTCTCCACTGCAGCATACCCCACCTCTCGTGGCAACAGCTTCCGGCTAATGAACGCCACCGGATGATCCCCCCGTCGTCCCCCACTTGACTCAGGACAGCTCCCAGTCCGAACATGGACGCGTCTGTGTGAACAACAAAACGTTTGTTATAGTTGGGAGCTGCCAGCAGGGGAGCTTGGGTCAGGGCGGCCTTCAATTGTCGAAAGGCCTGTTCGCACTCCGGGGACCACAGGACTTGGCGGGGCAGGGATTTCTTGGTCAGGTCAGTCAGGGGTTTGGCCAGGTCACTGTAATGGGGTACAAATTTTCTATAGTACCCCGCGGTGCCCAGGAAGGCGAGAACCTGAGTTTTAGTCACAGGGGTGGGCCAATCCAGGATTATTATTATTATTATTATTATTCTTTATTTATAAAGCGCCAGCATATTCCGCAGCGCTGTACAATAAGCACAGTATAGACAGGGTTACAATACATTGAACAACATTTGACAAACAGTACAGGAGGAGATGAGGGCCCTATTCCCGTAGGAACTCACAATCTGGGAGGGTTGGGGTTGGAAACAGGAGGAGAGGACTGTAAGGTGAGAGTGATTGATGGTTGCGTCAGTGAGTTGGGTGGTAGGCTTCCCTAAATAGGAATGTTTTCAGGGAGCGTTTGAAGGAAGAGAAGTTAGGGGAAAGTCTGACAGTACGAGGGAGAGCGTTCCAGAGAGTGGGGGCTGCGCGTGAGAAATCCTGCAGTCTATCATGGGAAGAGGTGATGCGGGGAGAAGCTAGGCGCAGGTCACTGTTTGACCTTAGGGAGCGGGCTGGGGTGTATTTGGTGATTAGTGAGGACAGGTAGTGGGGAGCTGAGTTAGTGAGGTTTTGTAGGTAAGGATAAGGATTTTGAACTTAATTCTGCAGTGGATGGGGAGCCAGTGAAGGGACTCGCAGAGGGGAGCGGCAGAGACAGAGCGGCGGGTGAGGTGAATTAGCCTGGCGGAGGCGTTCAGGATGGATTGTAGGGGGGAGAGGTGGGACAGAGGGAGGCCAGATAAGAGATTATTGCAATAGTCGAGTCGGGAGATTACCAGGGCGTGTATGAGTTGTTTTGTGGCGACAGCGGTAAGAAATGGCCGAATTCTGTAAATATTACGCAGTTGATATCGGCAGGAGGAGGAAAGAGACTTGATGTGGGGGATGAAGGAAAGAGCAGAGTCAAGTGTAACTCCAAGACAGCGAACTTGGTTTGATGGGGAGATGGTGATACCCTCCACCGTGATCGAGAAGTCAGGAGGTGGGGCGGCATTAGAGGGAGGAATAAGTAAGGAGGATAGCCTCTATCTTAGCGGGCTCCGGCCGCTGTATCCCGCACCCCACCCGGTGACCCAGATACTGCACTTCGGCCATCCCCACCTTACATTTCTCCGGCTTCAGGGTCAGGTTGGCGTCCCTAATCCGGCCCAGGACAGTCCCTACATGATCCAGATGCTCCTCCCAGGTCTGGCTATAGATGGCTATGTCATCCAGGTATGCGCAAGCGAATCCCTGGAGGCCATCGAGGAGGCGATCGATTAACCGCTGGAAGGTAGCAGGGGCGTTCTTCATCCCGAACGGCATGACTCGAAACTGGTACAAGCCGAACGGGGTGATGAAGGCCGACTTCGGGGTCGCCTCCTCGGCAAGGGGAATCTGCCAATACCCCTTGCACAGATCCACCGTGGTCAAAAAATGACCCCCGGAGATCTGGTCTAGCAACTCGTCGACTCGGGGCATCGGATAAGCGTCCGTAACAGTACAATCGTTTATCCGCCGATAGTCGACGCAGAACCTGGTGGTACCGTCCTTCTTGGGCACCAGGACCACGGGCGACGCCCATGGGCTGGCCGACGGCTCAATGACCCCCAGGTCCAACATCTCCCGGATCTCGGCCCGCATGGACTCGCGGACTGCTTCCGGGAGCCGGTACGCGGGCTGCCGGAGTGGTCTCTGACCGGGCGTGTCCACCTGATGGACAGCCTGGTCCGTATATCCCGGAAGAGCCGAGAAAACCCCCGGGTAGGCGAGGAGCAGCTGCCGCGCCTGCGCCTGTTTCTCGGGTCCTAACTCCTCCCCCAACTGCACTTGCTCCACCCCGGAAGGCTGCTTGGCTACCCCCGGAAGTTCTTCCAGCGGAAACGGTTCCATCTCCTCGGCAGCCGGCGCGCATATGGCGTCCACCGTCTCCGGCCGCTCATGGAAGGCCTTCAGCATATTGACGTGGAACGTCCGCTGGATTCTGGTGTCTGCGCAGCTAACAACCACATAGGTGGTATCCCCCAGCTGGGTTACCACCTTGTAGGGACCTTGCCAGGCCGCCTGCAGCTTGTTCTGCCGCTGTGGTTTTAACACCAGAACCTTCTGCCCCACGCAGAACGAGCGACTGCACGCAGCGCGATCGTACCACGCCTTCTGCTGAGCCTGGGCCGTCTCCATGTTCTCCTGCACGAACCCCTGGAGTTCCGCCAAGCGCTCTCGGAGCTTCAGGACGTACTCCACCACAGGAACCCCATCCTCCTCCGGTGCCCCCTCCCACTGAGCCCTAACCAGATCCAGGGGCCCTCGCACCCGGCGCCCATACAGCAGCTCAAAGGGGGAGTAACCGGTGGATTCCTGAGGAACCTCCCGGTAGGCGAACAGCAGGTGGGGAAGATACTTCTCCCAATCCCTGTTCTCGTGCACAAAGGCCCGGATGAGCTGCTTCAGGGTCCCATTGAACTGCTCGCACAGTCCGTTTGTCTGGGGGTGATACGGGGCGCTGTGCAGTGCCCTAACACCACAGAGACGCCAGAGCTGTTGGGTTAGCTCAGCGGTAAACTGGGTACCCTGATCGGATAGGATTTCTCGGGGAAACCCTACCCTCGTGAACACCCTGAGGAGCGCGTCCGCTACAGTGTCCACCTGGATATTGGCCAAGGCCACAGCCTCGGGGTACCGGGTGGCATAATCCACTATGGTAAGAATGTACCTCTTACCGGTGGCACTGGGCCGTGGCAACGGCCCCACGATGTCGACCGCCACCCGGCTAAAGGGCTCCTGGATAATGGGCATGGGCCGCAAGGGTGCCTTCGGGTGATCCCGGCCTTCCAGCTTTCTGACAAACTGGGCAGGTGCGGCAGTAGTCGCGGGTGTCGTTGCTAAGGCGGGGCCAGTAAAACGCGCGCGCCAACCTGTGCCGGGTTTTACTCTGGCCTAAGTGACCCGAAAGGGGATGTCATGGGCCAAGCGCAGAAGCTCCTGCCTGGGACCCTGAGGCACCACCAACTGCTTCTGCGGGATCTGCTTCTTCTTGGCCCCCTCCCTCACGGTGTAACGGTACAGCAACCCATCCTCCCACTCTACCTTGTCTTTCCCCTGGCCGTCCAGACCCTGACCAGCTCGGTCCCGGTAGCCCTGTAATGTGGGATCGGTCTGGGTCTGGTGGCGAAGCGTCTCCGGGGTACTCCACGGAGAAGGGAGGACAGGTGGGGGGGGAAGGATCGGATCCCGTCGGGATATGAGAGGTGATGGCGGTCTAGGCGGTCGGGAAGGTCCTGGGGATCTGGGATGTCGGGGAGGTCTGGGAGGTCGGCAAAGGTTGGGAGGTCGGGGAGGTCGGGGAGGTTTGGGGGGTTTGGGAGGTCGGGACGGTTTTGGTAGGGATCTCACCTGGGTCCCATTCGGAGTGCCCTGGTCGTGACGTCGGCTCTGTTGCCTGGTGGTTACCGGGGTAGCTGCATCTGTGGAGTAAGCGGAAATAAGCTGCCCCAGATCATTTCCCAGGAGCACCTCAGCCGGCAGTTGCCTCAACAACCCCACCCTCACCTCCTTCTCCCCGTTCCCCCAGTCCAGGTGCACCCGGGCCGTCTCGAGCCGGAGCACTTTTCCTCCCGCCACCCGTATTGCAACAGTGCTTTGCAGGCGGTCGCCCGGCGGAACCAAGTGAGGCCGGACCAGGGTGATGGTAGCCCCGGAGTCCCGCAGCCCCTCAGCGGGCCGCCCGTTTATCCACACCGCCTGGCGGTGGTGACGGCGGTTGTCATCCGCGGCGGCCTGCACGGGGTCGGCCTCATACAACTGCTCCCATTCCTCCGGGGCCTCCGGCCACGGAGCTCCGGCGTCGCAGCAATGGGCCGCCGGCGATGCCCTGCCGGCCGGCCGGGTCAACTCCGGTCGGTTGGGGCAATATTGCTTGTAGTGGCCCTCCTGGTTGCAGCCGTAGCATCGGACGTTGGCCATGTTGGTGGGCCGGCTGGGGGCCCGTGCTACCGGCGCCCGGACCACTGGTGGTGGGGGTGGAGGAAGTGGTGGGGCGGGTAAAGCTGGGCGGCCGGACGAGGTCCGCTCTCCCCCCGACAGCTTCCGGGTGTCCGTATACTCGTCGGCCCAGGTGGCCGCTTGTTGCACCGTATGGGGTTTCTTGTCGCGCACCCACTCCCGGATAGCGGAGGGCGTGTGCTCGAAAAACTGTTCGAGCAACAGCAGTTGGGTGATCTCTGTCACCGTCTCCGCTTGGCTTCCCGAGAGCCAGGTGCGCAAGTCCCTCTGCAGCCGATGGGCCCACTCCACGTGAGTGGCGCCGCTGGGCCGGCGGGAATTCCGGAACTTCATCCGGCTAGCTTCAGGGGTCACGGCAAATCTGCTCAGCAGCGCCTGCTTGACGTGCGAGTAACTGGTGGCCTCTTCGTCCGGCACCGTGCGATAGGCCTCGGCGGCCCGACCGGTCAGCTTACTCGCCAAAATCCGTACCCAGTCGGCACGGTGCACTTCATGCACTCGACACAGGCGCTCAAAGTCTTGGAGGTATTTCCTCCTCGGCTTCCCGGAACTCCTTGAACGCCTGGAACGGCACTTTCCGCCCAGGGTAACGGTCTGTCGGAGAACGGCTACTCCGCCGGCTTCGCACTTCAGCCAGCCGTAGTTCGTGCACTCTCTCTCTCTCCCGCTCCTCTTCCTGGCCGAGTTCCCGACCCAGATTCCTCAGCTCCGCTTCCGATGGGGCCGGACCCATCATAGAGATCCGCTCCCGCATCTTCCGGCAAAAGTCACTGTCTTCGGGCTCGGCGGGGATGGTAGCCGGCGCTATGTCAGCAGGCAACGCTGCGAACGCCGCCTCCTGATCCATCCTCTTCAATTCTTCCATCAGGGTCTCCCGGCTCTTGGAGCCCAGGACGCCGCCCCGGTTCTCCAGCATGCCACGCAGGACGTCCCGCTTGTAGGCACTGTACCCGATCATGCTGAGGGTCCCCCTAGGGCCTGCAGAGAGCTATCCCACCGCTGCCACCAGTATGACGGAATGGAGATGTTGTTCCGCCTGCGGGTGTGCTCTATCTGCGTGACCCCTTCGCTTACCGCTGGCCCGACTACCGAGTGGCGCGCACTCGGCGTCTCGTGCGGCCTGGCGTGACCCTGGGGAAGGGTTAGCGGGCGGTGGAGGGGACCCCTGCCTAGAACCAGTCCGACCACTGAGCCATACGGCACTCAGCGTCCCGAGCAACTGGTTCACTGACCTTGTGGGTAGGGGACGTCTGTGGAGATCGGATCTGGCAGCCGCGGAGAACTCTTCGGATCTTATGTGGAAACGTTTCGGATCTTATGCGGGAAACGTTTCCGATCCTGGGGCGGGTGACTTTTCGTATCTTGGGTGGCGGACTTTTCGGACCGGGGATGAGTGGAGGGTCGGATCGAGTTGGGACGGGCTTTTCGGATCGGGGTTGGAGAGGGTTTCGGATCTGGCGGAATCAGCGGAGGATTCGGACCTTACCGCAGTCCCGAAGTGTGGGGCACGGCCGCGTCCTTCGGTTCGGATCTCCGGAAGGTAGTCTGGGAACCGAATCTTCATACGCAGCGCCTCTGCCCTGATTAACGATGCAGGGACAGAGCGCTCGATTCGGATCGTATCGGGTGGTCACCGTATCCTGAGATCGCGGGGGACACTCAGATGCGAAATACGGCGGAGACAAAGACACATCAGTCAAAGCTGGATGCACTGCAAAATCTGCCTTTATTGTTTACAGTTCAAGCATTTATCAACTCTGCACAAAATTACCATACAATGGGACTCCTTGCCCGCCCTCCCAGGACCCATTGGCCCTTATCCTTCAGGGAGTCGCCGATTCGGACCGGATGGTCCGAATCGGCCATTTTACGATTCGAACCGGATGGTTCGAATCGGCCATTTTCCGAATCGAGAATTCTGAACTGCGCCACAAGGTGATCGGAAAATGGCGGCGGGCAAGGCAGACAAAGGGGAAATACATTAAACAATAAATCAAAGGGGGGACACTGTATCAACACCACACAATAATCACATCTAATAAAAAGTATGTTCAAACTCCGTGCGTGCCACCGCACCCAACTGCCCCTGGCCAAAACTAATGTCCGTGCGCACTGCCCCTGGCTGAGGGTGCTGGGCCATTCCGTGACAATGACCAATAAAGGCTGGTCCCCTAAGAAGGGAGTAGATATGACTTTCAGAGTCTGTGAAGACAAGGTGCTGGATGTTGCACCTCCGTGGATTTACCTCCTTGATATGGTGGAGGATGCTCGCCTGCATGATACCCCCTTAGATCTGGCGGATGCCACTGGTTGGATCCAACGTTCGTTATGCCTGTTGGGGGTGCGAATGCGGCTTTGGCCGCCGAGAGACGAAAGTCCATGATTCTGAGGATGGACCCTCAACTTACCTCCGTGGCCAATAAAGATAAAGGCGCTGGTGATGGTTTTATTAAGAATTTGGGCACGTACAGTCGTACACCAGCGCCTTTACAGCTTTGGATAAAGTGGAAACCGCCATCAAGAAGGTGTTTCCCAAAAAGGTTTTCGACAGGGCCGGCAGAAGAAGGGGCTGCTCTGCCGGCCGCGCCGGATCGGTGGGCATTACCAGAGGCTCCTTCCGTGCCTCTAACGCCACTGACTCTGGTCCCTCCGCTTACGGACCCTCGGCCCGCGCTCAGGCCTGGAGAGGCCGCGGATTCCGAGGTGGCAGAGGCTCGTTCAGTGCCCGACGACAACCTGGTAAGACTTCCTTATATTATTCCTCACTCGTCAGTTCGGTTGGGGGCCGCATCCGATTTTTTTCTCAAGAAGTGAGAAATGATTACGGCAGACCCATGGGTTTTGAATACAGTCAGGGGGTTCGAGATAGACTTCGAGACCCCCCCCCCCCGTGTCAGTCCATCCCTCCACAACCACTCTGTTTTTCGGTGGATCAGGAACTATCCGTTCAAGCAGAGGTCGCAGCCCTAGCTTTAAAAGGGGCCATAGAGGAAGTCGCCTGGGACTCCCCCAAGTTTGTGAGCCACTTGTTTCTTGTGGCAAAGAAAAGGGGTGGGTCGCGCCCAGTTATAAACCTCAGAGACCTCAATGTATGGGTGTCCTACCGCCATTTCCAGATGGAAGGCTTTCACACTCTCAGGGATATCCTCAACGACAACGATTGGCTTGTCAAACTAGATTTGAAGGACGCATACCTCTCCGTCCCTATGGCGCCGGCTTCCAGAGATTTCCTGTGCTTCCCATGGCGCGATCGCATGTGGCGCTTCGCGTGTCTGCCTTTCGGCCTTTCATCAGCTCCGTGGTGCTTCACGAAGCTCATGAAACCGGTCGTGGAGTCACGTCGGGTGCGGGGTGTTCGCCTCGTTATTTATTTGGACGACGTCCTACTGATGTCAGATTCCTCGGAGTCCCTTCTCCTACACCTGTCATGGAAACTCTCGCTCCTTCAGGACCTAGGCTTCCTGATAAATGTGGAAAAATCTCTGTTGGTACCCACCCGATGCTTAGAGTTTCTGGGTTTCCTGCTCGATTCCCAAGCTATGTCTCTCAGTGTCCCACCTCACAAGATTCGTTCTATTCGCAAGGAGGTGAGGTCCCTCCTGGGGGACCCCTCACCCACGCTGAGGGAGTTGGCGAGGGTGATTGGTCTACTGGCGGCGACTCGTTTGGCGGTTCTCACTAGGCCTTTGCACTACAGGGCCCTCCAGAGATTGAAGGCCCGTTCTCTCCGGTCGGTGACAGATTATGCACGCAGGGTTCCCCTCTCAGACGAAAAGAAAAATCGGACTTGGTATGGTGGTTGACGGATTGGTCTCGTTGGAATGTTCGCCCAATACGGCCTCCTGTACCAACGTTGACCATAGAATCCGACGCGAGTCGTTCAGGTTGGGGGGCGCGTTGCGACGAGACGGAGACGGGAGGTGGTTGGTCGATTCAGGAGTTGCATCTCCACATCAACGCTCTAGAACTGATGGCGGCGTTCTTCGCCCTGAAATGCTTCTCCAGGGGGACCGATCACCGCTGTTTCCTCCTCAAATTAGACAATTTGTCGGCCGTCAGGTACATCAATGCCCTGGGGGGTCCTCGTTCGGTGGCTCTGACGGCGGTGGCTGCGGACCTGTGGAACTTTTGCCTTCCCCGCGGTCTGTTTGTGGTGGCTCAATATCTTCCAGGTCTCGCCAACACCGTGGCGGACTGGAATTCACACCACCTGACGGATTCAAGGGATTGGCGCCTGCTACCATCTGTGTTCGCAGCCATCGAAGGGTTGTGGGGTCCTCTTCATATGGATCTGTTTGCTTCCAGGCTGAATTGGCAGTTGCCGGGATTTTACAGTTGGCGCCCGGATCCGGAGGCACGGACGCCTTCATTCAGCGGTGGCCGGAGGGTCGGCTTTATGCCTTCCCTCCGTTTCAGATGATGTTGCGTGTTTTGAGGCGTCTTTGCGACACCGGGTCGGAGTTAGTATTAGTGACACCGTTGTGGCGGTCCCAACCGTGGTTTCCCCTACTGTTGGAATACACTCTAGCTCCTCCCAGGCAAATTCCGGACTCGACGTACCTGCTGGCGGGGTCGGACAGCCTCCCTCACCCACTTCTGCGGGAGGGTCAGTTGTCCCTGGTGGTCTGCCTGGTTTCCGGTTCTCATGGCGGGCCACTGGCGTTTCGTCAAGAACAGAGGAATTGCTGCGACACGCTTGGGCCCCGGGCACGAGGGGGTCCGATCGATCGGCTTGGTCAGCCTGGCACGGCTGGTGTTTGCGACGGAGTGAGGATCCCACTTCTGCCCCTCTAGATTCGATTCTGGATTTTCTGTCTTCCTTGTTTGACTCGGGTTTGGCTTTCCGGACCATCAATGTGTATAGGTCTGCTTTGTCTGCGGGTCACCGTGGTTTTGATGGTTCCCCGCTGGGTCGACGCCCTTTGGTTTGTTGTCTCCTAAAATGGGTACGCCTGTCTCGACCTCCGACTCCACGCTACTCCTCTACGTGGGATGTAACCATGGTGGTGTATTTCCTTCGCTCATGGCCGGTAAATACCTCGTTGTCCGTACGACAATTGTCTGCAAAATTGTTGGTTTTGTTTTGCCTTCTATCCTGTAAACGTGTCGGATGTCAGGGCACTGGATTTTGGCGTACGGTCGTTTCAACCAGAAGGTGTTTGTTTTGACGTCTCACGACGGACCAAGACGGCTATTCGTACTGTGTTTTTCCCGTTGATTCCCGAGTTATGTCTGGTTCTTTGTCTCAAAGAGTATGAGAGTCGTACACTGGCTCTCTGTCCCAGGCCCGTGTCTCCGCTGTTTGTTTCATTTAAGGTCCCGCATAATCCGGTCAGCTCTCCCACGCTGGCTCGGTGGGCTCGTTGGCTGTTGGCTCTGGCTGGTGTGGATGTTTCACTTTTTGACGCTCACTCCATTCGTAGTGCGGCGGTTTCTAATGCTTTCCTGGCAGGTTGCCGCCTTGAGGACATTATGAAGTCTGCGGATTGGTCCCGTGAGTCTACGTTTCGTACGTTTTATTTTAAGCCGGTCTCTCATTGGTCACAGGCACTGATGCATTGAACGTGCAAATATGAAGCCTCCAAGGCCTGCCTTAAAATTCCAAAATTTTCCTACTCCCGATGACGGAAAGTTTGGATTTTAATAAGGACTCGGAGGCGAGTATTTCCCACCTCTCCCGCCCTGGGGGGGGGGGGGGGTGTGTGTTCTAGACCGGCTGATTCACTTGTGCTTGGGCGCAGCGCATGATTTTATTTGGGTTTTACTTATGATACTCAGTGTGGGACACTGGTGGGTCGGTGCCTTCATTTCCTAATGTTGGTTTCGTGTTCTGTTTTCTTGCAGCTGCTTGATGGTCTACGGACTGCACTCTCACATAGAACTGACGTGTGCCCTGGACGGGGTTCCTGTTGGATGTTCCTGGGTCTGGTATTGTCGGTCGCATGAAGAAAGCGGGCGTTACTGCTCCGGCTCAGACAATTTATGGGCTTGGGGGCATGGTTTACAGAGGAGGAGGGTACCCCACATTGGGGGATTGGTTTTTTCATGTTCTTTTATCACTGTTCTTTACTGCTGTAGGTGTAATAAAGAAGGAGATTGCAAATACTCGCCTCCGAGTCCATATTAAAATCCAAACTTTCCGTCATCGGGAGTAGGAAAATTTGTGAATTATGGATCCTTATTACCAGCTCTAGTACAACTAAGCACCTATGTTGGTGGCTTGGCTCATAACATAAAGGAGCTCCTAATCAATACCAGCAGCCTGTATCCATATCTCTATGACTCCAGAGTGACAAATGCAGCGAGGATGCATGTACACCTGTGTTTCCGAAACCTATCCAAGACACACTAACAGCCCAGATTTTATCTGCAAACCTGGCCTATTATCAGGTCCTGAGGACAAAGTTGGGAACCACTCTAAAGCAGGGATGTGAAACTACCCCCCCCCCCCCACCAGCGCTGTTAATTGCCAACAATTCCTAGAATTCTTTGAGTGTAGCGGATGGCCAGAGAATCATGCGAGGTGTAATTCAGAGACATCTGGAGGGCCGGAGTTTGATATACCTATTCTAGAACTACTTGTTTTCCGCATGCTTCTGTTTGTGGCAAAAGGAGGCAGGAAATCGCAGCGTCCTCTGCAATGTGCGACCAGAGGTGAGATTTGAATAATTGTTTTTTTTTTAAATTTGTGTGTGTAAATCACTTAACACCAGCTTCTTGCTGCCAGTATTTTTTTTCATTATGGTCTGCAAGCGAGAATAGCGAGCGTCCTTGGAATTGCTCATTATTCTCGGGCTGTCCTTACATTAATGCTTCCTATTCTATGCATAGGATACTCTAGTGTTCATTAGGCAGCCAAAACAGCCGAGCTGTAAAAAAAAGGTTTGTGGCTTTGCTGGAATAGCAGGGGAGTCTTTAAATATATTTACCAGCTCTATTAAATACCACTTGTTTAAATGAGTCGGACTCGTCTAAAGCGAACTGTGGGCTTTATTTCAATCTACTTATTTAGGCATTTATCTCACTGGAAGATCCTGCATGGATGACACTAAGCTGCAAAGGTGTGCGGTACTCCTTTACATTGCGGCATCTGCCCCCTATTCCTTCCCAAAATAAAATATGTAAAAACAAATACAACTTATTATTACAAAAGCATAACTACAATTACCTTTATTTTAACTGAAATGTTCGGAACCATTTCCATGATTCTGGACAATACAATAGATCAACTGAATATTCACAGACACAGAAATTGGGTTAAAATGTGTTCTTTTGTGTAACATCGGTTTGGGTTTTTTCCCTCTTAACTATGAACATATGGCACCAAGATAATCAACATGGTTTGTTTTCCAGTTTTAAAAAATATAGCATAAATTTCATAATGTTTTGCATAGGACAATAACCTGTTGGATGTGACTGAAATGGCGATGACAGAAACTTCTGATATGTGCACCTGCCCCCGTGTACATACATAGATAGTAAAAGACATAATTGCACGATTGATAAAGAACAATTTAAAGGCATTGCGGAAAGAGCCTGCCTGAAAAATACAGTCACTTGAAACCAAAATAACATACATGTATCTGGTGGTATTCAGAGAATCAGATACATCATACAGCGCGAAGGTTCCCAGCCACGGTCCCCTCTAACAGGCCAGATTTTAAGGATTACCTTGGGGAAATGCAGGCTGAATCCTGCAATCACTAAGCAGCAAATCATCTCACCTGTGCTGTGCTTCAGATATCCTGCAAACCTGGTCTGTTAGGGGTACTTGAGGACAGCGGTTGGAAGCGACTGATAAAGCAAATGGTCTGACATCGAGTGAGTATTGTGTCCAGTGTGCATGGAATGCTTCAGATATACATACAGCATTCTGACGCCTTAATGACATTATCAGAACAATTCTTTCATTTTGCTATCTTTCAAAATGGTCAAATAATGAAATGATTAGAACGTTGTGCTACAATAAAACAAAAAAAAGCACGACAGAAAACAGGAAGCTCACCAGTAAACATGGAGACGAATGCATATAGAATGATATCTGTCCCTTTAATACGTCTGAATCTTGTTTTATTGTCTTTCTTAACATTTTCTTTATTGAAAACTAGGTAAATTAAAAAAAAAAAAATCTGGAAGTTAATAAAATAATGTGAATGGTGGGTCAAGGTTGAATACCTCTCTAAATCAGGGCTGTCTGAAAGAGTTTCTCTGGGTTAATCAATCTCAAATGGTCCATCAAAGGAGGGCTTCACTATTTTCAATATTCTCAAGTCAAGCCCTTGGCTATTATGAGAGTAATATCTGTATGACTTGATTTCTGCCTGTGACTGTTAAAATGCTGTGTCTAATGTGCTGTAATTTATTTTTCACTTTACCTGACTGCCTTGTTACTTTTAAAAATGTTTATTTTACTTGGTTTAGCCGTGGTGGCCATCTTTGTGCTATGGTGCACAACACATTTTGGTTATACAGACCTTTATGGAAAGGTTTACAATTTTTAGACCACTTGAGCTGGACACAATGCTCAGCTATTGTAGATCTACAACTCCCATGATCCTTTGACAATCTTAACGGCTCTATCACAAACTGAAATCCCTTCACAAAAGAAAAGGATCCTTAAATATGTCGTCATACCGTTCCTAGCTACAGGACTAGAATATTGAAAAGTAAAAAGCAGGGATCGAAAAGTGGACTGTCCAGTTCCCTTACAGATCTGCCATAAATCACCTGGTATGACACCCTCAATTGTGTAGCTTGAACAAACACATAAAATATTAAATTGACGTAACAGCACTGACATTAGATAATTAAATAGGTTTAAATATAGCACTGTATGTCTTGTAACAAAAGCAGGTCCAGTACAACCATAGAAACAGGCTGCACAACATTTTATTATCTGTTTGGACTTGACACATGTTGCTGCTGGTTTTGGAAATGTGTGTGCTTAACAAACATCCACTTTTGTAAAAAATGTGATCATTTGAAACGGGTGCAATAGAAAACCCCTTTAAATTGACTGAAGCAAGCAATTAATACAAATCTTTATCAGGAATCAGCAAAGTTATCCTTACAAATTCTTACAGAAGTATAAAGTCCACATATTAAGGCTGAGTAGAAGTGACAGGATATTGCTGGAAGTCGTGGACGATTCCATGTAGCTCTGTTTATGAGTTAGGTGAGAAGCTGACGGATCTCTTTGTGGACGCAGCAAAGGAAATCCATGTATGACGCTCCTCCCAAGAGCCCTTTGTCTTCTACCAGGAGCTGGCGGAAGGGTATCTCTGCCTTGTCCTTCTGCTTGACTATGACAAGCTGCAAAGGAGCAAACATACGATAATGAACAAAAATAATAGATCTGATTGATAAATAACATTGTTTGTGCTTGTTTTCTTGTGTTCTCGGTTGGAGAACCCATCATCTACAGCAGTGGTTACCAAACCTGTCCTCAGGACCCTCAACCAGGCCAGATTTTGCAAATCACCTTGGGGAAATTCAGACATGATTTGCTGCTCAATGTTTGCAATATTCTATCACCTGTGCTGTGCTTCAGATATCTGCCAACATGACCTGTTAGGGGTACTTGAGATCATGATTGGGAACCACTGATATATAAAGATTCCACCCCAAGCAATGTATACAGTATATTTTGCTATAAATATCCAAGCTTCTTTCATGGCATGACAACAAATCTCAAAACCATACAATACCTTCGACTCGACACCAAGTACACACCAGGGCACCACGTTCTAGAAGGTGGTGGTCTTGCTCTCACCACTGCTCATCATAGCGATCTCATGAGATTGCCATGCCAGCCATTTGAAGGATAGGTATACACCTGTGGAGGGCAGCTTGTCTAATTGACATTTACTCAAATCTACACATTCCCTTGCCATTTGACTGGTGGAAAGCACATGTGGAATTTAAGTCGCTAGCAAATGAACTGAGTTAAGTAATCCTAAAACTAAGTCCATTATAATATTTAAATAGCATATTTCTATGACACCTGCATTAAACCGATCTCCCCAGTGCCCCTATTTACAGAGTAACATACAGTTGTGTTCAAAATTATTCAACCCCCAATGCTGTAAAGGGTTTTAGGGAATTTAGTGTACATTTGTAATTGTATTCAGAATGAAATCCTACAAGGACTTTTTAACCCTTTTGCTGCTGAGGCGTTTCACGCCTCTGTGCTGAGGTCATATTTACCGGTTTTGCTCATCATGTTTAAATGCGTTTTGAAGGCTTATTTTAGTATATGACCCAGACATATTATATATCGTTCTTTCCGTCAGACTCGGCAGATTAATAATATGTCATTATTATATGTATACGTCATGACCTGTCTGTATATTATAACAAAAAATGCAATAAAATATGAATTTTCAATAATTTACAACGTGTAAAGTGTATTTTTTTCACATTTTAACATGCGAGCAATTGCGGTTATATTTTGTATGGGGTGCGCTTCTTAAAAAATTTAGAGATGGGGTCTCGTTACATTTTTTTTGGGGGGAAATTACGTGATTTTTAACAAACGCACCGCATACAAAAATCGTTAGTGCAGCATCATTGTTCACATTATAATTGAAATGGGAACAATATTGCTGCATTAACAAACCAAAAAAAAAAAAAAAACTTGTTTATTTTTTTTTTATATAATTTTTTTTTAAATATTTTTTTATTTTTAATTTTTTTTTTTTAAAACTTTTTTCACAGTCGTGTTCGGTATCGTTGGAACGGCCATGCTCTGGCCGATCCAACAGTACCAAACTTTAACCCCTAGCTGCCATGGATCGGGAGATAGGGGGTTCCAATGAACCCCCTATCTCCACCGTTGGTGGAAGGTAGGGGTTAACTCCAGGACTGGCGTCATCGTGCATAGCACGATGACGTCAGTCCTCAGGGGGAGTTCCCGGAGGCTTGGCCGACATCCAAGATGTCGGCCAGCTCCGGGAAAGGATCACGAACCGGCGCTTTTCAGCGCCGATTCGTGATCCGGCTCCCCAGGGGTTAATGAGAGCCACCGTTTGGAAGGGCAGGCTGTGCCCTTCCAAGCGGTGCCTGTCTTAACCCCCTGCTCCCCGGCGATCGGGAGGGAGAGAGGTCCGAAGGACCTCCCCCCCCCTCCCTTTCAGGCGCCTCCTCCGCACATGCGGGGGGGGGGGGGGCGCCTGAATTAGAGGTCATCGCGTAGCCGCGATGACATCTAATGTCCACGCCGGGCTCCCGAGTGCTGGGCTGACATCCAAGATGTCAGCCCGCACCGGGGGGGCGCAGCAATCCGCCGGAATCCGGCGGATTGCTGCCTCCTGTGCTCGGACGCGCTGAGCGCGTCCGTAGCACAGGAGAACCACTTGGCTGGACGCGCTGAGCGCGTCCATAGCAGCCAAGTGGTTAAAGAACCATATGCAACTAAAATGACATCAATTGGTTTTGTAATACAGTAGTAAATGTTTCTTTTGTGAATTCTTCATTGACACAATTATTCAACCCCTTAAAGACTACCACTCTGAAGAACAGAGGTTCATTCAAGTGTTTTCAATCAGGTATTGAAAACACCTGTGGATGTCACGGAGCAGCAATAAAGCATAATAAGCACCAATTAGGCAGCTTTAAAATGACTGATACTCAGCTCCTTCTAGACATTTACTGGTGTGGTTACAAACATGGTGAAGTCAAGAGAATGGTCCAGGAAGACAAGAGAAGAGGTGATTACTCTTCACAGGAAGGGCAATGGCTATAAGAAGATTGCAAAGATGTTAAACATACCAAGAGAGACCATTGGAAGCATCATTCGCAAATTCAAGGCAAAGAGCACTGTTGAAACGCTACCTGGTCGTGGCAGAAAGAAGATGCTGACTTCGACCACTAGAGCATGGTTGCAGATTAAAGGCTGGAACATTTTGGAGTGGCCATCGCAGTCACCTGACTTAAATCCGATTGAGAACCTCTGGCGGGACTTAAAGAAAGCAGTTGCAGTGCGCAAGCCTAAGAATGTGACTGAACTGGAGGCTTTTGCCCATGACGAATGGGCGAAGATACCCGTAGATCGCTGCAAGACACTTGTGTCAAGCTATGCTTCATGTTTAAAAGCTGTTATAACTGTAAAAGGATGTTGTACTAAGATTGAATGTCACTTGGGGGTTGAATAAAACTGATAATGATGTGAGCACAGAAAAGACATTTGTGGTTATTTCATTATAAATGTTATATTTGTCTGACCTACACGTGCCTCTTTGATTTAATTGTAAGCAAGATGACTGAATGATCAAAATCAATGTCAAACTGGCCAAAACACTCAATTTCAGTGGGGGTTGAATAATTTTGAACACAACTGTATATGCACCCTGAATGATGTGCTGGAGAGCATTTGTGTTAGGGGTCACCAGATCGACCATGTTTTCCTGAACACATATTATCCTTTATTTATATAGCGCCATATATTCCACAGCGCTTTACAAGATCAGTGTACAACGAGTTGATACATTGGAATACCACACATGGATGATGACCTGATTCAGGGGGACCCTGTTCCCAAGGGAACTTACAATCTATGAGATGTACAAGTATTTTGTGAGGTAGGCGCATCCATATCGTTAGGTGTCTTGTCCAAGGACACTCGCTGGTTGGCGTCTGAGTGGGATCGAGTCGTCTTTCCATGATTGTTGACTAGCGACCTGGTGGTTAGGTTGAACCCATTTTACATAAAGTCGAGACTTGCTTCTCCACAGTTGTATTGGAGTGATGTGCTGAATGGGATGTTTTGACTTGCTTCTCCACGGTTGAAGGGCAGAGATGTTACCACTGGACTCCACAGCAGATATTTTGTGGTAGGCAAGTATGTACCATTAGGTGTCTTGCCCAAGGACACTTACTGGAGAGGTGCTCTGGCCGGGATTCAAACCTATTACTATTTCATGCAGAGGGGAGCACAGGGAAAAATGCTACCCTGCAACATGTTTAATTCATATGCTGCAAGAAAGAAATCAAGGCTGGTTACCATGGATTTCACATGCTGCAGGTTTGCAGTTTTTTTGTACTGCCTATCAGCATGAATAAATTACGTGTCGAGGAAAACATGGGCGATCAGGCAACCATAGTTTGGGTACCACATGTGGCAGCTTTCCACTTTAACACAAGAAGGGGGCTTATGGAAAACTAAAGGAGTTCTTCAGAAAGCGCCGAAATTTCAGTAAAATTTCAGTGTTTTCAAGTTGGGCATGCTTTCGCTGACCCTTCAGTGAATTCACTATTCACCGCAGGGTCGCCGAAGATGGAGTGCCTGCCGAACTGCAAGAAGAAAAAAAAAGAATAGCAGAGGTCCTTATTTTAATAGGTGTTTAAACCAATAAAAATTCATTAAAATGTGTGTAAATAATAAAAAACTTCTGTTGTTACAGAATGAAAAAAGAAAACCTTTTTTTTTTTTAAAAAAAAAGAAATTGGGAAACATTTTGCCTAAATACAAAAAGATGTTCCAAAAAAAAAAAAAAAGACGGATTGCTGAAAATGAAAAGAAAAATCTGTTGAATAAAAATAATATTTTTTACATTGAATCCTATGGGATTCGCCTGTTTAAGCTTGTCGAACTGAACTACCGAAAGTCAGGGCCTTTCACTGACACGCTGGTGCAGTTCGGCGTTCTCTGAATAGATTAACCATTACTTCTCTATGGAATAATTTCACTGCCGTTGAAGGCTGAATTGACAGCTTAGTGAATAGATGAAATTGCACCGTCCTGTGAAATGGAACATTCGGTGGCAAGTTCGCCCCTTAAGTGTAAGCAAACACTTGCAGGGTTATTCAAAGAGATCCGAATGGCTGGAGAAAGGTAACCGAACGCTGAAAATCCATCCAGAAAGCAGGCAATATGCCAAATCCTGGCGAATTGCCTGCACATTCGGTGCCTGTTCGAGGGCAGTGAAATCCCCATGAAAAAGCAATGCTTCGGCTATTCAGAGAACACAAATCAGAAGTGAAAGGTTCCCGAAATGCCCTGCCATTCGGTGGTTTCATGCGGCAGATTTATTCAGGAGAATCCCATAGGCTTCAATGTTAAAAATATTCCCGGTTTAGTTCAATATCTAATAAACCGTTCATTATAATATTCTGCAGTAAAGAGTCTCTTTATTTATAGATTTTTTTAGGAAATTTTAAGCATTTTTCTGTTTTCTTAAAAAAGTCAGATTTTTTTTTTTAACTTTACTTCTTTTTTCTGTAACCGCCCTCTTTATTATCATTCCCTGGACCTCATATGTAAATTTCAGACATTTTCGCTCAGTAGTTTCTTTGCAAACAGCGTTTCACTTTTCAAACATTCAAGCAAACTGTTTTCCTAATTTATTCACTCCATTCGTCTGCGGTGTCGGCTTTTTCCGGCCGCTTTGCTGGATGTGATCGGCTCCTGCTCGGGTTTTTCCGGCGTCTTCGGCGGGTGTCGGCGGGTTAATCCAGATGTTTTTGCGGGTTTCGGCGTGCATTCGCCAGGTTTTTGCGGTGACTTTTCGTCAGGTTTGCGGCGGCTTTTCCCTGCTCTTCGACGGCCCTGTGGTGCTTGCTGAATACACCGCACGGTCGCCGAAATGGGATTGCCAAGTCGGCCCGAATTGAAGAGAACGAAAAGTCACCGAACGTGCGGTGACTTTTCGATTCTCTTTGAATAACCCTGTTGTTTTTTTGATCAAACATTTATAGTAAACCATAATTTTTTTAATATCAGTACATGCACATTGCCTACCTTCATGGAGTGGGAACGCTCGCTTTGCATGTCTTCGATAATCGACTTCAGTTTCTTTGAGTAAAGGTTGTCCACGTCAGGAAGTAATGTCTGTAATAAAGGTACATCATGGATCAAAGATAATAACGGAGTGGAGTTTAGAAATGTAGCATCCTGAGGGTAATACAGGCCCTTACATAAAGGGAAGACATCGTTATGAAATCACTTAATGGAAATAAGGTTTTGCAAAGTGATGCCACATTCAATGATCTATATAAGTCTCACAGAAATCAGAAATCAGGTGATAACATCATATGAGCTCAGGAATATATCTACATTCTGATGAAGTGCTTCCAAGTGTAACTTACTGCTTCCGGAGTGATGTGTGCAAAGGAAGGCACATTGAAAATCCCTTGGATGAATTCAGGTGGAGCACTGACTCCCAGCCACAGGAACATGTATAAACCATTGGCCAACAGAAAAATTCCTCCCTCAGATAAACGCTCCTCGGAGCAGCGCACAGCGGCAGGGGCAGCATCACTCTTGGTGTCCATAGAATGCTATGGGAAAATGCAAACACTTTTCAAATCAAATGAATGTTAATACCAAGCTAAAAGATGTCACTCTATGATGTCTTATATTAAAACGTATCGTAAATTCCTTGAGATAGGAAAATGGTACAACAATCCATAAAAGGGGAATATTATACAGTAGACTGGTGAAAAAGTAACTAGGTTTCCTGTATTTTTATGATGCCATCAGCATCTTAGTTAAGCTGCAGCAAATAAAAACTGGTGCTTCCAGCAACTTAAAAAGGGACACTCTATTAAAGCTTTATAAAAACTTGTAACTGTAACCGTAGCCTCGATCGGGTGAAAATGTTGAGTAAAGTGGAGTGCATAATCAGCAGCCGAGATTTCGAATTTCCAGGCTGCAGGCCACCAGATTGGTCACTGGTGACATCAACACCAAGAGAGCATGCTGACATCACTCTATGAGACCACCTGTGATAGCGCATGTTCTGAGAGAGGCAGCCGATGGAACGGTTCTGAGGACGCTTGCGCAGTTACAATCCATTGTTCTCTGCAGGCGCTATGGAACTTGCATACGTAAAGTGAGTGCGCAAGACACGGGTAATGTGCAAGTTACGATTCCTACTTATGTAATTTGTGTAACCAAACTGCGTGCCAAAGCTGCAGGCACTTCCAGAATCGGGAGTCCCAGAGCTGAAGAGGAGGACAAAGGAGAACAATAGGTGAGTAAAATCACCTAAAATAAAAAAGATAAAATAAATAAATAATTGGGCAGAGACTGTCAGCAGCATCTGTACAATTATTTAAGGGCAAAGATAATGGAACGCTTTGTTTAATGACGTATCCTTTTAAATTTGTTTTACCAATGTGGCATTTAGTTTTCTGTTCACGTCTGACACACTATCCTTTTAAACACATCTCTCTCTAAAGTGGAATCATGCTGTGAGCCATGCATGCTATTCTACGCAAACATCAAAGCTATGTGGACTATTACGGGGACTCAGTGCATTGTTTACCAATGCCTAGGAAAGACATCTTGCTTTCTGATATTAAACACAGTTTTTGTAGAATTTCCTTTATTCGAATATTGTTTGCCATTACAACCGCAATAACAGAGAACTAGTGGTTTCTTGTAAATATTCTCCTTGGCACTCCTACTTTTAAGGGCTGTTTCGGCATCACTGAAAATGTATTGTGCTTGAAAAGTCAAAGATTTCTATCACACAGCTGAGCAACAAGATTAAGGGCCCTATTACAATCTTCGCGTAAAGCGTGAATTTGTGCGCCAAACGTTAAACATTAACACGCGTAAATCACCGCTGGGATTACAATCCTTGTGCATTTTTTCATCCGTCAAGCAATAACGTGCGTAAAACGGACACGCACAAATGCTCGCGTAGTAACGTTGCGCGCAGAAATCAGTGTGCGCAGTTTTTTTCACGCGATTCAGCCAATCAGAATTAAGAACCACAATTATCTCACATTAAGTTTTTGCACCTGCCAAAGTCAATCTGAGTATATATGCTGCAGCAATAAAAATGCACGCACAATTTCTCCATTTTATTGGTTTGGTATGAGTAGAATACTTTGCTGCATTTTTATTTTTTGGGCTTGTGTATTTGGTGTCGGCCAGGTTGTTCAGCTTTGCCATAGCACCAGCTTTTAGGAGTTGCTAAAATTATGCGCGCAAAGGCTGTGCGTTAAAAACTATGCATAGATTGTAATACCATCCGCGTACCAGCGTTCATTCGCGTTTGCGCTCACAATGTTAAGTATAGGACGCGCGCAGTACAGTAAGCTCACGCAGGTTAACCCGCGGTAGACGATTACGCAAGTTTGTTGCGCTGACAATGTAATACGACGTTCAGCGTAAAGGGTTTTACCCCTCCCGTTAATGTTTTTTTGCGCCGGCGCAAACGTTTGCGTGAAGATTGTAATTTAGCCCTAAATATGCAGAATCACAACAATGCCAATAACAACGATATTATTTTTGGGATTATTAGGTACCAAATTATTCTACTGCACAGCCCTGTGGCGTTTCTTGTTTTGTGCGTCTTCTGGTTGTACTTACTATTGGCAGAAGCTGTGGGTAGAAGAACAACTGAGAGCTGGCTACATCCATGGACATAACCAGCTGCCTCTGGAAAGCTCGCTCATCAGTGGTGATCTCCGGGCTGCCTATCAGCACTTCATTCTTTAACAGGCAGTTCATGTACACTGGAAGAACCTTCATGGAATCTGGAAGGATGAGCTGAAAAAGGACATCAATTCAAGGGTAAAAATCAAGTCTAATGCGATGATAATAAAAGCTGAAAACATTAAAATGGGTCAAAATACATGTAAAGTGCGTGACGCCGCTGTGTGAGAACCTTTTCGCCAATCGCACATGCATTATCTGCTGCTCTCTCCATTAAATGTTACATCAATGCTTATGAATTCAAGTTGTATGAATACTACTTTGAATATATTTCTTTGTACATCACATTTTTTGTAACGCATGCATCACTTTCTGGTAATAAGCAGTCTTGTTTTCGTCCATCTATGACTTTCGCTTTGACATCAGCAGAGCTTTAAACTCGAGAGAACGAATCAAAACTGAGCATGGCTGAAGACGGGTTCAAATAGATTCCAACTTTATTGCCGAGGAATATATTTTATGCTGAGGGGCTATTTATTGGTTGGGGGGGGTTAACTTTTTCTGATGGGATATTTATTGCGGGGGGGGTTAGTTTATACCGAGGGGATATTTATTGGGGAAGGGGTGGCTATCGAAGTTCCTATGGGAGATTACAAACTGGGCAGCGGAGACGATAACTGGAGACTTGTATAAAAGGGGACAGTTTGGAGGAGTTTTTCTACCTGCCGAGAAGGAGGGCTGAGTGAGCAGCTGTGATGGGTGCGCACGCAGCCGACAACAGCGAAGGACGCGTTAGAAACGCATTTATATATAGAGATATATCTAGATTGTAAATTCCCATGGGAATAGGACCCTCATTTCCTCCTGTACTGGTTTGTAAAATGTTGTTCAATGTATTGTAACCCTGTCTATATTGTGCCCGCTGTACAGCACTGCGGAATATGCTGGCGCTTTATATATAAACAATAATAATAATGTGACGAGAGTCACTTTGAATTTAGGGTACATAGACCTAGGAATGCAATTGAGAGGTACAGGCCTGATGTTTTATATTGTTTCCCTGTCCTCTCCTATGTTGAAGTCACCCTGTACCTACAATTCTATGTGCAAGGTGTTTGTGTCGTCTGTGCTACGCATGAATTCTGTTATTATTACTTACTATCGTTATTGTCTATGTTTATCTGTTACTATCTACTTATGGGATTACGGTGTAGCTCGCTCTAGCCCTTTCCAACTCCCCCTATCTAGAATATGTTTACATCTGTTAAAGGTTGTAGTGGCCTTTGTTTGGCAAACACTGCCCTGTTATCAGATACTGTAAATCTGAATCCCCTGTTTATTCCCACAATCTACTATTGTTCTGTTTTGTTGGAATTGATGCCCATGCGTTTTGGTGTCCAGAGTTAATTCCATTATCGGTACATGGTCTAATGATGTCCCAGACGCCAAGACGCCGGGGAGGAATATCTGGTGAAGCGCAGCAAAATGCCATAGGAGGTATTCCTGAGGAAATGCAGTAAGACGCCAGGGTGTCATTTTCCATTGGCCTACAGGCCCCGCCTGGCACCTTATATATTATTCATTAAAGGCTCAGTTCCAGTCTGACTGTTCTAGCCTCGTGATCGGCGTGATGCCTCCTTTCTGGGGAATGCCATCATCGCTCTTTCAGTGTATCAATCCTTAAGATTCGACTAAGGGCTGGAGAAGGGCATAAAAGACTGCTGGTGGGAGAAGGGGTGTGCGGCAAGGGAGCAGCATTAACAGATGTGAACCAGACAGGATATGGAGAACTGTTAATTTATTAACAGGACAATAAACAAGTTGCATTTCTAAGATTTGTAATGCTCCATGTTATTTTCGTGAGATTATTCAATAAGGGTAAACATATGTGACAGGGATGACGCCAGTGGCGTAACTAGAAACCTGAGGGCCCGGTGCGAGAATCCATGAAGGGCCCCCCCTCACCCCCCACAAAGATCCATATTTTTACTTTTTTTCCCTGAAATATAAAAGATACTACGCCATTTATATTAATTAGTTCAATTTACTTTAATTAGGTCATTAAATAGGTCACCACCATATTGAAAGCACCCCCCCCCCGGTAATCCTGACACACTGCACTTTACAGAGCTCCACAGAAATAAAACTCCCTGTAATGTGCGGTGTGTATGAGCATATCACAGAGCTCCACAGCAATAAAACTCACAGAAAGCACTGGGGTGTATGAGCAGGTACAGAATCCACAGCAATATAACTCACAGGAATCACTGGGGTGTATGAGCAGGTACAGAATCCACAGCAATATATCTCACAGGAATCACTGGGGTGTATGAGTAGGCACATAATGCACAGCAATATATCTCCCAGTGAACGCTGGGGTGTTTGAGCAGGCACATAATCCACATCAATGTAACTCACAGGACACGCTGGGGTGTTTGAGCAGGCACATAATCCACAGCAAGAACCTGCAGGAACCATGACTGGGCCCCCCCACCCTAGGCAAAAACATACCCCCCCTCCCCTCCTGTTAACATGCATTGGTCCCCTCCTGGTCCACAATGTTGACTCCAGACAGTATCCCATTTTTTTCCAGGTTCACTATGACCTCTTCAGTCCGTCCCATTTTTAATGTAACTTGCACTATGTGTATCTCACAGAGCTCCACAGCAATAAAACTCTCAGTAATGTGCATTGTGTATCAGTGTAAATCACAGAGCTCCAAAGTATAGCTCACAAATAGGTATAAAATAAATTAAAAGAAGAAGAATTATATATTATAGGCAAGCCCCCAGGCAGGCGAGTGTGGGCCCCTCCGGACTCCAGGGCCCAGGTGCGGTCGCACCCTCTGCACCCCTGGTAGTTACACCCCTGGATGACGCTATGAATCCTGGAGATATGAGAGAGTGTAGAGCAGGGGTCAGCAACCTTGGCCCTCCTGATGTTTTGGAACTACATTTCCCTTGAGGCTCTGCCAACCTAACAAGTAGCTGAGCATCATGGGAGATGTAGTTCCAGAACATTGAGGGGGGCAAGGTTGCTGACCCATGACGGGGTCTTATGATAGTGATAGCCAGAACTGGATCCACATTAAGTGCTTTAGTATAGAAGTGTCAGACAGTGAACAGGTGGCAAAATATACACTTATAGAAGGGCACATTCCATCGAACACAGGAGAGAAAGCATGCTTTTTGTTCAGTTACTTATATTTCACAGGACACTGAGAGATCAGATCAAAAAAGTCCCCAAAACGTTCACCACCAACACAGACCCCACAAGACATCCTGCTATGAAAGGACCACCAAGAACAAAATACAAAGAGGGATTATAAGTAAAGAAGATATTGTTTCATATATTATATGATGTAAATGACAATGTAAAGACATAAACAGAGGAAAAGAAAGATTCTGGAACTGTAAATAATACCGATTACAAAAGGACAAATCGAGCCATACTCGAAGGCTTGAAATTAAGAGAGAAGCGTGTGAATGGCTGAGGGGATACATGAAATCAAAGAAGAAACTGGAGGAACATGTGATGCACATGACGACGCCAACAACCCACTCTAATTTGAAGCTAGTCAATCTCAGAAGAGATCAGCTGGAGCTCACCTGGCTGACGGCTGAAGGACTCGCACAGTTCTTCCTGTAACAGGCCAGCATGTGAGCCGTCTGACTGACAAGCACGTCGCGCACAGTCTTCAGAGGGTGGTGGAGGATTGCCTTGTAAGCTAAATGGAAGGAAGATGCGCCGTGAAATATCAAAGTGTACCAGCTAATATCAAGAATATCTTTTCTGACATGCCTTCATAGTGAATGGTTATGAATGGTGAAAGGATTATATGTGACTATGTGCCTAATTAATACAAATCACCAGGAGCCCAGATATGAGAATTAATCTCTGAAGAATTTCAGGAGTCTTCTGAATCCATGCCCGTCCCCTTCAGCAAAGGATTAAATAGTTCTTTACTGTGGGGAGACCTATTTTCCAATTTCACTAATGATCCCAAGTGACTGTGGCTTAGAAGTGTTTAATCAACACAAATTGACGATGACACGGATAATGTAAAAATCCAGAGATCAGTATCCACTTGGCGGTGATTATTTAATTCAAACACAGCGCAGCAGCATTAATCAGCTTTCCATTATGTTATTAAGAAGAAAAAAAAAAAGGCTTTTTATTGTTACCTGATTTAGCAAAGAAATTTATGAGTGCGTCAGTCTCGCAGCTCTTGTACAGATCAGTCAGCTGGGAGCTGCAGCTCAGGCTGATGTTGTGGATAAGCAGGCGTCTCTGGCCTCCGATTGTTGTGTATAACAGAGCACACTAGAATAAAGCAAACACAAATTCTTTAAGGCACGTGCACTGCAAACAAAGGAGGACATGTTTAAAAAGCAGGAGATTATATCATTATTAAAATAAAAAAGAAGATCTTGGTTAAATTGAATGCTTTCATCGTGGTTCATTTTTAATTCTTATTTTGTCAGAGCAGAGGAACACAACAGTGAATGCTACACTGAAGAACTATGGCAGGAAGTACCAGAAAACATCACGAAATCTACAGTGACCCACGGTGAAAGCTGCCTAAACAATGAACATGCCGTAGTTGGAAAAATCAATGTTTGGTTTTGATCCATTATACGTTGGTGCTATGCTGCTGCACTCTAACTAGTCTAGGAGAATTCATAGGTTAGAGGCAACTTAAAAACGGACCCTGCATTAACCTAATGGCTGCTCTGCATCTCTCTCTGACCTTATTCTAGTCTGGTCACAATTTCCTGGACGTATAATAAGGGGTTTAAACAGGAGTGTTTTTATGTCTTGAGTAGAACAATCAAGCAGAGGTCATTTTCATGGGCTGGCAGTGTGTGTGTATGGGGGGCTGGCAGTGTGTTTGCGTGTACATGGGGCGGGCGGTTGGCAGTGTGTATGGGGTCGGGGGGTTTGGCAATGCGTGTGTATAATATATATATATATATATATAAAGGGAGGGGGCTGGCAGTGTGTGTGTGTGTTGTATTGGGAGGGAGGCTGGCATTGTGTGTGTATAGGGAAGGGGGCTGGCAGTGTGTGTGTATGAGAGGGGGGTAGGTGTGTGTCTTTATGGGGGGCAGTATGTGAGTTTTATGGCTGAAGATTCTGTGATACAGTCAAACACACAGCATATTATTATGAGTTTTATTGCTGTGGAGCTCTGTGATACGCTCATACCAGGGGCGGATCCAGGGGGGGCAACGGGGCAAATCCCCCCCCCCCGAGAAAATCACCGCCGCAGGCTGTTCTCTCTACGAGCAGCCGCCGGCATAATGCAGCTTGGCTGCTCGCCTGGGATGGGAACCACCTGACCAGCGCACAAGATGCGGAGTTCACATGAACTCCGGGATCTCGCGAGAACACGGCTGCGATGGTCAGGTGGTTCCTGGTGAGCGACCAAGCTTCATGCTGGCGGGTGCTCGTAGGGAGAAGAACGGCTGCAGACAGAGGAGGTGAGAGCTGGGGCAATATATATCCATGTGATGAGCTGGGAGCAATATATATCCATGTGAGCTGGGGGCAATATATCCATCTGATGAGCTGGGGGCAATATATAATCATGTGATGAGCTGGGGGCAATATATCCATGTGAGCTGGGGCAATATATATATCCATGTGAGCTGGGGGCAATATATATTCATGTGATGAGCTGGGGCAATATATATTCATGTGATGAGCTGGGGCAATATATATCCATGTGAGCTGGGGGCACTATATCCATGTGATGAGCTGGGGCACTATATATCCATGTGATGAGCTGGGGCACTATATATATCCATGTGATGAGCTGGGGCAATATATCCATGTGATGAGCTGGGCCACTATATATCCATGTGATGAGCTGGGGGCAATATATATCCATGTGATGAGCTGGGGGCAATATTTCCATGTGAGCTGGGGGCAATACTGTACAGTATATATATATATTACCAATCTACACTATCAGGGTTATATCTGAAAATAACTTTAAACCCCACCAGTAGTAATATGTATATCCACTACACCAGTAGCAAACAGGTCACATGTTACAAATGTGTAAATGTCTTCCTTATTGGTTGCCAAACGAGTATAGTTTACATTTTAGCGAATAAGACCCATATTGACTGTCAGTCAGCTTTTCTGTATCATACCGCATAATACCTGAATTAATGCTCCTGTGTCCTCGCCGAGTTTGTCATCATGTTTAAATTCCACTGTCACGGCTTTGTCACAGTCCACGGCTGCCATTTCTACATCTGTTGTGTTATTCATGAACATTGCACCGAAAAAGTCTGTTGCTCTAAATCCTGCAAAGTGGAAAAGGCACAGATGAATGCTCTGGGGAAATCAATCAAATACATATTCCTCGGTACACACAGATAAAACACAACCATGTGTCTTACAGAAACCATTTCATTTAAACTGGCACACTGAAGAGGTGAGCCTATACAAAGATTACAAACAAAATATCCACAAAGGAAGGAGATTTTATTTGCAGGTAAAAAAGATAGCAACAAAAAACTGCTATTTAATAGGTATGTCCATTAATATATAATAATATGTGCCTACAGGTGTATCGAATAATGTAATCTGGAGAACAAACAGAAGATAAAAAGCATAAAACATTTTCAAGGATAATCTTTTTTTCTGAATTGTACTACTTGACTTACCTGTACTTGTACGAACTCTCATGATGGCATCAAATCCAATTCGCTTTTCAACATCCTTTCTGAGATCGCTGATAAACTGGCGACCTTCTGTGTGTACCTAATGTTTGCAGATGGAAAGTAGAGATTAGCTGGGGGAGATATTCATGTGGTGGCCACTAGATGGAGCTAGAATACAACTTAAGCTTTTGTTAAAAATTACCCCAAGAGTCATGAAATTATTATTGTTATTTATAAACGCCAACACATTCCGCAGAGCTGTACATAAGTGTATATATAAAAAAAGAGGGGGAATGGACGCACTCCAGGTCTTCAACAAATAGTAAAAAATTATGCTTTATTAAATATCCATTAAAAGGTGCCCATCTGCATCTCCCATCTCAATAATAAACTGGTCTCATTATGGGAATTTGCACGAATCAAAGTCTTAACACTTTGTAAAATTAGAAAACATGATACCAGCCCAATGTAAAAATACAGGAAAAAAAACTAAAAGTACTTTTTTATCTGTTCATTAGTATAAAATGGTATCAAATGTTAAGAATATATATATTCCTGGTTCAGGTTTAGGCTGGGGTCAGACAAACGCAGTGTTAACGTCCGTGTAGCCACACTTTAGTACGTCTGTTATAGCATATAATTATGACCAATGAAGGCCCACACATGAATTGCGGACGCACTACGGACGCGGCAAACGGACGCAGGTTAGGCAAGAACGTCGAACCGCTAGGACGGATGAGCGGAGTGCACCACGTCCGCAACGTCCCCATAGCTTTGTGTGTGAGTGATGGAACGTGGTCAGACGGACTGCATTTATACGTCCAGCATTTTTGACGGACAAAATGTTTTTTTCATTTTAATTTACTTTCCCTCCTACAGCCGTCAAAAATAACATCAGTCACAAAAACAGACTGTGTGGCCACTACTGCGTCTTCCGTCAAAAAGTGCGTCTGTACTGTACGGACGCACAGTCCGGACAAAAATGCGCTCGTCTGACCCTAGCCTAAGTACCAACAAAGCAGCAACAGAAACTACAGAAAACATAATAATAATAATAAAAAAAAATAATTAATGGCAGTCATACATAAACCTACACGGCCATGACAAAACAAGCAGGCAGGTTTGCAGATATCTGAAGCACAGCACAGGTGATATGATTTGCTGCTCAGTGATTGCAGGATTCAGTCTGCATTTCCCCAATGTGATCCTTAAAACAGTGTTTCCCAAACCTGTCCTCGGGACCCTCAACCAGGCCAGGTTTTTCAGATCATCTTGGGGAAATGGAGACTAAATTCTGCAATCACTGAGCCAGGGGCGGATCCAGGGGTGGGGGCAACGGGGCAATCCCCCCCCCCCCCCGGAGAAAATATTGCCGGCGGCTGAGTTACTGTCCTACGAGCGGCCGCTGGCACAAAGCGCAGCCAATTGCCTGGAATCCAACAGCCAGCCGCGATCTCGCAAGAACTCCGCGATCTCGCGAGATCGCAGCTGGCTGGTGTATAGATCCCGGCGAGCGGTATAAGCTTTACGCCGGCGGCCGCTCATAGGAGGGAAAGCACGCTGCCGACGGCAATGACTCTCTCGGAGGGGCCTGGCAGAGCAGACAGGAAAGGTGAGCTGGGGGCACTATAGCCATGTGAACTGGGGGCAATATAATATCCATATGTGAGCTGGGGGGCAATATAATAACCATGTGTGAGCTGGGGGCAATATAATATCCATGTGTGAGTTGGGAGCAATATAATATCCATGTGTGAGCTGGGGGCAATATAATATACATGTGTGAGCTGGGGGCAATATTTCCATGTGAGCTGGGGGCAATATAATATCCATGTGTGAGCTGGGGGCAATATAATATACATGTGTGAGCTGGGGGCAATATTTCCATGTGAGCTGGGGGCAATATAATATCCATGTGTGAGCTGGGGGCAATATTTCCATGTGAGCTGGAGGCAATATATCCATGTGAGCTGGGGGCACTATAGCCATGTGAACTTGGGGCAATATAATATCCATATGTGAGCTGGGGGGCAATATAATATCCATGTGTGAGCTGGGGGCAATATAATATCCATGTGTGAGCTGGGGGCAGTATAATATACATGTGTGAGCTCAGAGCTGGGGGCAATATTTCCATGTGAGCTGGGGGCAATATAATATCCATGTGAGCTGGGGGGCAATATAATACCCATGTGTGAGCTGGGGGCAATATAATATCCATGTGTGAGTTGGGGGCAATATAATATCCATGTGTGAGCTGGGGGCAATATAATATACATGTGTGAGCTGGGGGCAATATTTCCATGTGAGCTGGGGGCAATATAATATCCATGTGTGAGCTGGGGGCAATATAATATCCATGTGAGCTGGGGGCAATATTTCCATGTGAGCTGGGGGCAATATTTCCATGTGAGTTGGGGGCAATATATTCATGTGAGCTTGGAGGGGGGTACCCTGGGCCCATGGTATGGAAAGGGTTCGCAGGGCTGCGCAGAAATGGTGCCACGTGTGTCCTGCCAGCATGGAAAGGGTGCACTGGGCAGCCCACACCTGGGTTACCCTACGCTGCATAGCTGAAAGGGGTATGTGCTGGGAGGGGGGTACCCTGGGCCCCTCGCATGGAAAGGGTTCGCAGGGCTCATGAGCCACATGAGGACAGACCCTGTGCAATATTCTGGGGAGAGTGAGTGTAACGAGCACGGCTTGCGATTAGGCGCGTCTCTGCCTGTCACTGCAAACCCAACACCAGCTCTTAGCCAAAACTGGTAGAATAACCCCCCCCCCCCCCGAAACCTGTGTCTGGATTCGCCCCTGCACTGAGCAGCAAATCATATCAACTGTGCTGTGCTTCAGCTATCTGGAAAACCTGACCTGTCAGCAGGGCCGGCGCTATTGTAAGGCGTCACAGGCAGCCGCCTTACTGTGCTGGCCTGGTGCCAAACTGGGGGGGCGCCAGAATCCTGTTCCCCGGTCACTGCTGGCCGGGGATTTGGTTCTAGCGCCGCCCATTGTGTAAATTATCTATCTCCCCCCTCTTGTGGCTGGAGCAGCTGCTTGCCTGTTTCACTTCTGGGCTGGGCTGATGAGGGGGAGGGCTCACCGGAAAGATGCAGCAGAGCCTGAGCCATGTGCTGCCTCCTGCTGCTCCTTACAGGGGATAGAGAGAGGAGGTATGACTGACCAGCCCGGCTCAGCAGCAATG
Source organism: Leptobrachium leishanense (assembly GCA_009667805.1). Taxonomy (NCBI): domain Eukaryota; kingdom Metazoa; phylum Chordata; class Amphibia; order Anura; family Megophryidae; genus Leptobrachium; species Leptobrachium leishanense. The sequence continues at coordinate 415,468,793 of CM019063.1, read as the reverse complement.
ATCCCACCAGGCCAGGAGGTGAGTGATCACACTGCCTGCCGAGATAGTGACACCCCCTCCCCCTCCTACACTCACACACTCTCCTGCTGTGAAGGAGAAGCTTTTGGTTTTTAACTCCTGCTGGACCAGCTATGTGAGCACCACACTGCAATTTGCTTTAGTTGTGTTTTAATGCCATCCTCCCTGCTGCTCTGTATGATCTGTCAATGTGCTGCAAAGTATAAAGGACCTTTATAGCAGCAGGAAGAATGGCATTAAAACACAGCTGAAGCACATTGTAATGTGGTGCTCAGATACCTGGTCCAGCAAGAGTTAAACACAGAAGCTTCTACTTCACAGCAGGGATTACTACAGAGATCTTTCACATTTATATCCCTGTTGCTGCACCCACTGGGGCTACCCTTTCTATATCACTGTTACTGCCCCCACTGGGAGGCTATTCCATGTATCTACTACCCTCTCTATATCACTGTTACATGGAATAGCCTCCCAGTGGGGGCAGTATCTACTACCCTTTCTATATCACTGTTACTGCCCCCACTGGGAGACTATTCCATGTATCTACTACCCTTTCTATATCACTGTTACTGTCCCCACTGAGAGGCTATTCCCTGTATCTACTACCCTTTCTATATCACTGTTACATGGAATAGCCTCCCAGTGGGGGCAGTATCTACTACCCTTTCTATATCACTGTTACTGCCCCCACTGGGAGACTATTCCATGTATCTACTACCCTTTCTGTATCACTGTTACTGTCCCCACTGAGAGGCTATTCCATGTATCTACTACCCTTTCTATATTACTGTTACTGTCCCCACTGAGAGGCTATTCCATGTATCTACTACCCTTTCTATATCACTGTTACTGTCCCCACTGAGAGGCTATTCCATGTATCTACTACCCTTTCTATATCACTGTTACATGGAATAGTCTCCCAGTGGGGGCAGTAACAGTGATATAGAAAGGTAGTAGATACATGGAATAGCCTCCCAGTGGGGCAGTAACAGTGATTATAGAAAGGGTAGTAGATACATGGAATAGCCTCCCAGTGGGGGCAGTATCTACTACCTTTCTCTATATCACTGTTACTGCCCCCCACTGGGAGGCTATTCCATGTATCTACTACCCTTTCTGTATCACTGTTACTGTCCCCACTGAGAGGCTATTCCATGTATCTACTACCCTTTCTATATCACTGTTACTGTCCCCACTGAGAGGCTATTCCATGTATCTACTACCCTTTCTATATCACTGTTACTGTCCCCACTGAGAGGCTATTCCATGTATCTACTACCCTTTCTATATCACTGTTACATGGAATAGTCTCCCAGTGGGGGCAGTAACAGTGATATAGAAAGGTAGTAGATACATGGAATAGCCTCCCAGTGGGGGCAGTATCTACTACCTTTCTCTATATCACTGTTACTGCCCCCCACTGGGAGGCTATTCCATGTAACAGTGATATAGAAAGGGTAGTAGATACTGCCCCCACTGGGAGGCTATTCCATGTATCTACTACCCTTTCTATATCACTGTTGGAATAGCCTCCCAGTGGGGGCAGTATCTACAGACTGTCTCCACCAAGATGGTGGCGAACCGGGCGGCCCTGCCAATGATGTCAGCAGGGCGCAATCTCCACCACCCTGTACCCTGACTCCCTAGCAGTAATTGTGGCAGGCGTCGACTGTACCCTGACGTCCTGAGAAGAGGATCCTGCTGTACAGTTGACTGAATGCGGGCAGCCCAAAATGAGAAAGACAGCAACAGGCCCTCCATAACAAAAGAGCGAGAGAGTGGTAAGGTAGGGAAGCTGTGGCATTGGTAATATATTGTTGATATTGGCACTGTGGCACAGAAGGGGCACCACCAGGCACAGCATAGATTGGCACTGTGGCACAGGAGTGTCACCCAATTAATCAGTGACTCAGACCACTGCTAGAGGTTGTCCGTGCAAGAGCAACGTTCAGCGTCCTTTATGGTCTGTGAGATGACACCAAATACTCCCGATAGGCATGACACGGATGGGGGGGGGGGGGGGCACCAAAACACATCTTCGCCTGAGTAGACAAAAATGCTTGCACCGGCCCTGCCTGTCAGCGGGTTCTGAGGACAGGATTGGGAAACACTGCCCTAAAAGTTGGCCTGTAAGTGGGGCCTGAAGACAGGTTTGGAAACCACTGGCATAGAAAATATGCAATTCATGAATTCTCCATAAAGATGCTGGTAGTATCAGATATCTGATTTTCAGCAGTTGCACTACAATCAAGTTGGTATTAATCTAAATTTAGCATTATATTTTTATGGGTAAAACAGATTATTGTTACAGGGCTCTTTGCATTGCTTGTAAAGCTGTGAAAGCATTATAGACAGATTCATTTTGTACACTTTGAAGCTTATATCGGAACATAACAAGTGATTTGCCTTTGGTACTTTGTGCATCATAATAAAAGAAACGAAGATGTTGCTGCAAAGTAAAGAATATAATTTTACACTCCTTTTTAATGATGCGTGCCATTAAATTGTGACTACACCTCTTACAGTCAAGGGAAAAGTACTAGGAGTCACATAGGAGTAATACAGGGTTATTCAAAAAGAATCGAAAAGTCACCGTACGATCGGTGACTTTTCGTTCCCTGCACTTCAGGGCGATTCGGCAATCCTATTTCGCCGACCCTGCGGTGTATTCAGCTAGAACCGCAAGGCCCCCGTAATGCAGGGAAAACCCGCCGCACCCGCTGAACACTCGCCGCAAACCCGCCAAACACTCACCGAACACTCACCGAAACCCATAGAAAACAGCTGGATTAACCCCACCGAACTCGCCGGAGAAACCCGAGCAGCCGCCGATCACAGTGCAGAGCAGCCACTGGAAAAACCCGACACGCAGACATGCAAGGTGAAAAAAAAAAACAGTACGCTTAAAAGTTTGAAATTTGAAACGCTGTTTGCAAAAAACTACTGAATGAAAATGCCTGGAATTTATAAGATCCAATGAATGATAATAAAAAGGTCTGTTACAGTAAAAAGAAAAGACGTTTTAAAAAAAAAAACGGGAAAAATGTTTTGCCAAAAAACAGATCTTAAAAAATCTATGAATAAATAGACTTTTTACTGCAGAATATAATATTAAACGGTTTATTAGATATTGCATTAAAACGGGAATATTTTTAACATTGAAGCCTATGGAAATCGCCTGAATAAACCAGTCGAATGAAACCACTGAACACTGGGCATTTCGGCAACTTTTCACTGCTGTTTGTTGTTCTCTGAATAGACGAAGCATTGCTTCTCTATGGGGATTTCACTGCCCTCGAACAGGGACCGTATGTGCAGGCAATTCACAACATTTGGCGAACTGCCTGCTCTTTGAATAGCCGAATGGCCAGGAAATGTAGCCGTACGCTGAATTTCAATGTTCGGTAACCTTTCTGCCACAATTCGGATCTCTTTGAATAACCCCCATAGTTGAGTTTCCATGAAAAATGGAAAGGGGTACACCCATCATAGTAAATGAAAATCTTACCAATCTACCAATATGTCCACCTCTGAAATTTGTGTACTTTCTAAATGAAGATATTAGTCGCTGATGCTCTGCTTTGCTCAGTAGGCGCAAGTACAAAATATCAGTGTGACCGTACATTGGGTAGGTTACTCAACACTTCACTTGGGTGTCACATATAGCGATTTACCTCTTTCAGCGCATTTCCAGTCTAACCCTTACTCTCAGAGAGGACATTTTTAAGCTCTACTTTGTCAGAAACATCACTTATGTAAACCTTAGTCCAGGAATCAGCAACCTTGCCACCCTCCAAGATGTTTTTGAACTACATTTCCTGCGATGCTCAGCTCCTCATTAGGTTGGCAACACCTCAACAGAAATGCGGTTCCAAAAGATCAGGAGGCCAAGGCTGAGGACCACTGCCTTAGTCCATGCTTAATTTGAGCAGCTGATCCTTGTTTTAGACATATTTTAGCTTGTTCTGCATGTGCGTAACATGTCAGGATTTGTGAAGGTTTTCACATATATCTGCACGGACTTGGACAAGTCACCTCTGACCAGAAAGGATATAATGATGACTGCTTGCAAAGGTACAAGGTAAACCTGGCCTGGGATCTGCTTACACTTAGATTTAACCAGTAATCTGTCAGGACTGTGGCAATTTTTCACTATAAGGTGTGGTGACCTGGAATTAGTCCTCCTAGTTGGTCTTGTAATTAATCTGACAATTTAGTGGTTTATTTACCTGAAAGTTATTGTACTTGTAGAGCGTCCCTCCTGTGAGCAGAGTCACAACGCCCATGGAAGCCAGGTCGGCATACTGGTTGGGGAAAAGGAAAAGATCAACACAGCATCCGGCAGCCACGCAATCCTTGGCAAGGTGTTCGTAAATATTGGACTGAGGCAAGAAGAGTATCTGTGGGGAAAATGAATATAACATTTTTACCCTGAACATTTCAGTGAGGTAAAACAGTGGCATGCGAAGAATGTAATGCTAACAAAAGATACACTGGCAGTTATATGGGTAAATGGCAATATAGGGTGAAAAAAACATCCACCTGACGATCCTTAACCTTCCATATCACTGTTATTGGTGCTGTGAATCCAAAAGAAGACAAATACAATCTCCAACTGTGCCACAAAACCCAAACAAATCCTTCAAGGCACTTATTCAATGAGTAAGAGGGAGGATGTTTAGGGTGTTTGTGGAAGTCTCTTTGCTTTATTTGCACACATATTGTATATTTCTAAATTTCACCCTCCTACAAACCTCACTCATCGTGTATTAAAAGATGCTCCCCCTGCAGTGTGCAGCCCTAGGCCTTACTGCCTGTGCAAGAATACACCCCTGCTTAACAGATATTCTCCTCGAAGGTAACATTTGTAACTATTCTTTTTTTTTTAAACACAATTTTTATTGGTTTTTCAGTAATACAGCAACAAGGCGCTCCTGGAAGCCCATAGAGCGATGCATAATCTCAGGGAGGCAGTAACAAGATTAAACAAATAATATAAAGAATCAGAACCTGCTTTCCTTCCCTGAGACATAACGATGCCTCGCAAGGACATGCGTATCAATTATATAAAACTTACATTATGAACTACAAAATAATAAACGGAGAAGAAAAAAAAAAAAAAAAAAAAAAAAGGGGGAGGAAAAATCTGTTTTTTAGATCAAGGTCTCTAGGTCCAAAAGTTCTATACCCAACTACGTGATGGCCTGCGTCGTAAGCCAAGGTTCCCAGATCGTTGTGCATTGTTGGAGCGTATCATGTAGTTGAGCCGTTAGACATTCCATTTTATAGATATACCACACCTTCGCAACTATCTCCGACACGGAGGGGAGGTCTCGATCCAGGAGCGAGCTATACATATGCGAGTGGAAGTACAAATACGATGGGCTAGTCGGAGGGAAGCATTTGTAACTATTCTTAGCAAGAGTTAAACTGAAGATCTAAGTATCATCCTTTGTAATTGAGGCCATACAATTAACACATTATTGTAATAATCTTCTAGCTGGACTCCCTCTCTCCCGCCTCTCCCCCCTACAATCCATTCTGAATGCCTCTGCCAGGCTCATCCACATCACCCGCCGCTCTGTCTCTGCTGCTCCTCTCTGCGAGTCCCTTCACTGGCTCCCCATCCACTGCAGAATCAAATTCAAAATCCTTACCCTGTCCTACAAAGCTCTCACTAACTCAGCTCCCCACTACCTGTCCTCACTAATCACCTAATACACCCCAGCCCGCTCCCTAAGGTCAAACAATGACCTTCACCTAGCTTCTCCCCACATCACCTCTTCCCATGATAGACTGCAGGATTTCTCACGCACAGCCCCTGTCCTCTGGAACGCTCTCCTTTGTACTGTCAGACTTTCCCCTAGTTTCCCTTGCTTCAAATGTTCCCTTAAGACATTCTGATATAGGAAACCCTACCACCCAACTCACTGGTGCAACCAGTCCGTCACTCTCACCTAGCAGTCCATCACTCTCACCTAGCAGTCCATCACTCTCACCTAGCAGTCCATCACTCTCACTTGGCAGTCCATCACTCCCACCTAGCAGTCCATCACTCCCACCTAGCAGTCCATCACTCTCACCTAGCAGTCCATCACTCCCACCTAGCAGTCCATCACTCTCACCTAGCAGTCCATCACTCCCACCTAGCAGTCCATCACTCCCACCTAGCAGTCCATCACTCCCACCTAGCAGTCCATCACTCTCACCTAGCAGTCCATCACTCTCACCTAGCAGTCCATCACTCCCACCTAGCAGTCCATCACTCTCACCTTGCAGTCCATCACTCCCACCTAGCAGTCCATCACTCCCACCTAGCAGTCCATCACTCAAACCTTGCAGTCCATCACTCTCACCTTGCAGTCCATCACTCTCACCTAGCAGTCCTCTCCTCCTGTTTCCACCCCCAACCCTTCTAGATTATAAATTCCCACGGGAGTAGGACTTTAGTTTCCTCCTGTACTGGTTTGTCAAAATGTTGTTCAATGTATTGTAACCCTGTCTATATTATGCCCATTGTATAGAGCTGTGGAATATGCTGGCGCTTTATAAATAAAGAATAATAATAATTATTCCTGGAAAAGGAACCAATGGCCTTCTATGTTGGGTGACGTAAATATCTTTTAGAGTTTGATGTCAGTTAACAAAAGGAGACATGAGGGAATCTGAAAAACCATCAGTATTATCTGTGGCTGACATCACATAGTGGATACCATCATATGTAATGAGTGAGATCTCAAGCAATGTTCCTCCCATGGATTTCTTACAAGCCTCCTGCACTTTTGTTCGCCCTTTATAAATCATGCCAGCCAATGCTAGAAATATATAATTGTAAACTGTGGACTACTCATACTCCGTACATGACAACTGAAAAATTCGACAACCTTCAAACATTGGGGTATATGTTTAGTCCCATAGAGTCTATCTCCTGTGTGCCACTAGCACCAATATAAGCTTGTCACCAATCATATAGCCACATGGCTTCTAAGGGATTGCCTTAAAAAAGTCCAAAATGATTTACGCATTGTGATATTGACTAATCAACTTCTAACAAAGCTCAAAGTAAGCATCCAGACATGTTCTTCTTAGCTTAAGTCACTAGAGGGTTTATCATCGATTGATACGCCAGCATTAAGAGACTTGTGTAATTAGTGTAGAATAAGAATAAATAAATACGCACACGGCTAAAAGTGATTATCAAGGCAGAACAAATGAATAAACCAGTATGGAGAAAGATTTCTCAGCTCAAGAGTCTAAGATAATAACAGAATAATTTGCATAGTATTAAAATGAATTAGCCCACACGCGGATAGAATAATTATTGAGTTACAAGAAATTAATAAACCATTAAGGAAATATTTAGCAGAGCATTAGTCGGAATTCGTGAACAGAATGATTAGTGAGACATTAGAGTTAATTAATACATATGAGGACACTATACCCAGCCTGGTGGAACAAATGAATAATGCAGCCAGTGGAATAACAGATCAACACTCTGAATTAGTGTTTAAATCCATGGAATAATTAGATTATTACTAATGTGTATTAGTGTACGCATGGATGAATTCATTAACAGTTTACAACAAACAATTTATTCTATTGGGGGAATAACTAAATTTGCAGACAGAGCAATACTTAGTCTCTTCTTTTACCCATCATCCTGTGCTGTTGAAGCAGCAAAAATATGTGTTACTTAAAATTTAAAGATGTATTTATCCAAACTAAACAAACAGAATGCACACATATTATTTTATTCTAATGAATTGATTTTAGCCCTATTGCGAATAATATAGATACGAAGATGAAAAGGTCTGATGGTTTATGTCACATTTTATATGTGCGAGGGTATGAAATGTAGGTTAAGTTCCCAATGCTGGTCCTCAAGAATCCCTAACAGGCCAGGTTTGACAGATATCTGAAACACAGCACAGGTGATATGATTTGCTGCTCAGTGATTGCACGATTCAGCCTGCATTTCCCCAAGGTAATCCTTATAATCTGGACTGTTAGGGCCCTATCACCTCCTTCAAGCTGACGTGAGCGTTATCTTAAAAGAGGTGATAGCGAATCAGAGGTTATTCAGGCGCAGCGCTAACGGGTTAAAAAACCCGATCTGCTGCTTCTGGCCCCCGGGAGCAGAGGGAATCTGGGGGAAAAGTGTCCTCAGTCTCCCTCCATGATCACTCTGCCGACCAGTAGGATCTCGTGAGAGGCGAGATCCTGCCAGTCATGTGACCCGGCAGCAGAAGCCTCCATGGAATCCTACGGACTCCATGGGGGAGATGTTGGGGACGCGCTTAGCGCTGCCTCGAACATCCAGGAGCTTAGAGGCCACTACGGGCGCGATCTAATGGTGAAACCGGGACGCGAACGCTAATTTTTCCCCTTAGCATCCCGGTTTTAGCGAGGGCAACGTCATAGTGCCCTTAGTGGGTCCTGAGGACTAGGGATGCGGACCACTCGGTTAAATGATGCCAATAATCCTTGGCCACAGTGACGCTTTTTTCCTTATTTAAAATGTATCCGTAGATCTTGAGGGTTACTAAAACTATTGGTATGAAAATGATAATTGTATATACACTATATTGCCAAAAGTATTCGCTCATCCCATCCATATGCGAGTCAAGGCAGGTGAGCGAATACTTTTGGCAATATAGTGTAGTTTATGAAAATGGTATTACTAAAACGCTACATATGCTGTTTGGGCAAAATAGATATCTGCAAATAGTACCTTTTCCTTGTCTGTGCTAATCAGCTTCTTGTCATCTCTGTTCTTTAGTTTTCCAGGAGCTTCTGCAGTCGGTAGAGAAGAATGGAAGATAAAGAGCTTTCCCGCACATTCAGCAGCCTGTTACGTGAGGAAACAGCTTGTGTTAAGCTTTGTATATTACAGTTGTACTATGAGTAATTGGGAAGATGGTATTACACCATATGCAAGCACTAGCGACTTCAAAAAACACCTTGACAGTGCTGAAAGTGTGTGATGTACTTGAACACAGGTAAAGAATGTTTCTCATTATAATTAGTCACCAGGAAGCCTTTAGCAAATGTTTTCTGGATGCCCTGAACTTTGTGGATGGACTTCTTGTCTAGTTCTCCTTCCCACTTATTTTAGAATCCTACAGTTTTAAGGTGCACATGTCATGCCCAACACGTAAGGATCATTTGACAGGGAATCCGGCCCTAAATATGTGTTAGTGGGTTGTTGTTTTTGCTAACACATACATACATGGCTATTCAGAAAGAGGTGAAAACCTTGAGAATGACTGGAGAATTGAAAATTCTAGGTCAAAATAGTCAAACCAGAAAAATTCTCCCATTTATCTCACTTTCCAAATTGGCTATTTGGTCTAGATTGTTCATTCTCCTGGAAATTCAAGGTTTTCACCTCTCTCTGAATAAACTTGATAGTAAAGGCTTGAGGTATTCCCTTCCGGTTGCATACATCCTGCCGAGTTAGTGACAGCTGTGAGTGGAAGAGCCATCCTGTAGGTCAGCCATCGGCTCACTCGATTGCATTCACACTGGTAAGCAACCATGTCCAACATAACCACAGAGGGCAAATCGTGCAGCTCTCTGTGATGATCCTCAGTAAGTGATGGTCACAAAGCTGTATAACGGCATCCGGATAAGTTAAAGCTAGCAATAGCTCATCAGGAGGTAACTTTATGACCAACGTGATATCCACCTCCTAATGGGTCATCGACAAGACAGTGAACCTTGCTACTACAGGTTTACATTAAAACTACAGATACATGGCTGAAGATGGGATAAAAAAAATTCTTACATTGGCCCACAAAACAAAAAAAAAAAATTAAAAAAATTCAGCAGTCAATGTGAATTACCAAAACTGATGAACACATCTTGCAGCACAATCCCTTTGGAGACCTTGTTGTGTCAACCCCTGACTAGACGCATACCACCACATTAATGTTAAAAGGATGTGTACTAATATCTGATGATGAACATTGTGATCTATTCCAGGCATAGCAAGCTGTGGTGTGTTGACAAAAAAAAAACACCAGTGGAATGTGGAAATATATTCTATTGTTACACATTGTCTATTCTGGAGTCCACCTTCCATGTCGTTCATCAACCTAGGTCCCACCGTTCCCTGTATGGACCTCTGGGGACTGTCTTGTGATTAGTCTTTGACCATCTTAGAAGGTCAAGAGAGACTGAGGAAGTCGGAACACGGAAACATGTCCAAGTATATCAGTGGCTCTGAAGAAAGTGAGTTGTTTAGGGAAACATAAGAAATACTGGAATCTACTCATTTACCAAATTTATTGTTACGATGCTGCACTATTGTCTTTTCTATCTTTATTTGAGGTTGTTGGCACTACAGTCTTTGCCACCAAGGGACTGCAACCCGGATAGTAATATATTATTGTTTTGTTTTATCACGTATTGCTGCACGGTGTACAAACCACAGTTACATTGGTTATTGTGATACAACTTTTAAGGTTGGTGTCACAAAAATATTTCGGCTGAATATTTTGTGCCACTAAGTACTCACGTTTTTATCCTATGCTTTTTGACCATTGTGCCTGAATAAAATATTTGAAAAATGGCTAAAAGCTTCAAAACACAGCCAGGCTTTAATCCATCTTGTGCTTACAGCTCTGCGATTGGAGCTTTAATAAATGCAATGGAAATGCCCGTGAACGGAAGAGTTTCAGCATTGTATATGCAGCGTATCGTTATGTAAAGAGTGTCCTAACCTTCAGCGCCTCCATGCCCGCCTGGATAACAGGAGCAAACACGGTCTCACTTTCATTAGTGTCGGCAAACATTTCTGGAATCTGGCCCAGTAAGCTGAGGAAAGTAGAAATACATTAGTTATAAGTTATGATTCAATGATAAAACCACCGCAAAAATGTCCGCCTAGTCCATTAAACATAGAGAAATGACAATATTGGAAAAGATAAAATAGACAATCAGGAAAAAAGTGTGCAATTAGGTCATTCTGGATAAAAATGCAATTTTTTGGCATTCTGGGTCACTCGTTGCTTTTGACATTGTGATTCTGGGTGAACTGAATACAATTTACATGATGATCTCTTAACAATAAGTCTAAAGGTCTGTGTGAAAAAAAGGTTACCTGTTATTTAGGTTTTACTGTCTCTTGTATAATGAAGGAACAATGAATGCAGCTTTTAAAACATGGGTCATCAACCTTGGCACTCCAGAGGTTTTGGAACTACATCTCCCTTGATGTTCAGCCACTGATTAGAAAAGCTGAACCCCATGGGATAGGTAGTTCCAGAACATCAGGAGGTCCAAGGTTGCTGACCCCTTTTTAAAGGATTCAGATTTATGCATTTCTGATAAAATAATGATTCGTAGAGATTTTTTTTACCCATCTCATACTCCCAACCCTGAATGTGTTCAAAGCATCCACAATGCGGTTTTACATAAAAAAAACAGCTCCCCGCAATGAAAATTAGGCACCAGATAACACGAACCTCTACGTTTTGCGTAGATTTTATAAAATGGATTGCACTCTGTGCTGTGGCACCTCAGGGGTTATATCACTTTGGAAATGAAAGGCAAACTACTAAATAAGGATTCCACAACTGGATTTAAGAAAAACTCACTTGTGAATCACAGATCTTGATTCTTTATAGTTGACAAGAAAACCATCGAGCAGTGGGAGGAAAACTTCAGCCACGTCTGTGACCACCATCATTTGAGGCTGCGCCAGGTTGCTGTTCACGTTGTAAAAGTGCAGGACCTTGTTGTAAGTGACGAAGCCCACTCTGATCGCAGAGGACTCTGTGTTTTCTTCCCTGGGCAGAAAACAAACACACGTCACGTTACTCAACTGTCGTAACTTTTACTCTCACTAACGGGGGTAGATGCCGTTTCAGAACATCATAACACGAACATAATCCTAATAACGGACATCAGGAAACAGAAGCAGCACAGATGCTTTAGAACAGTGGTCTCCAACCCTGGTCCTCAGAGCCCTCTAACAGGCCAGATTTTGCAGATCACTTTCAACAGTCCAGATTATAAGGATTACCTTGGGGAAATGCAGACTGAATCCTGCAGTCACTGAGCAGCAAATCACATCACCTGTGCTGTGCTTCACATACCCGGAAAACCTGGCCTGTTAGTGGGTCCTCGGGCTCAAGGTTGGAGACACCCTGCTCTAGAACTAAATGTCAAATACAAGACATCCAGGGCAGCAACCAGAAATCTCGTAGCCCCTTACTGAACCACCAGTTTGGGGCCCCACCCCTCCCTCAGCCATTTCATTAAATTAGTTAACATACAGCTTTCAGACCCCTCCCCTTCTTACCTGTTTTGTACAAAATGGGCCAAACCCCTGGGGATCCAGTAAATGATTAGAAAGTATTCTCTATTGGGAATACCTGTAGGGGACAATTCAGCTAGCACCTGTGGCAGGGGAATCCCATACTAATTGTTCCCTTGCAGTGCTGGTGCTTAAAGATGGCTCTGACCAGTTTCATATCTCACAATCCACTGGGAAGTTTCCTGGTATCCTGGTGGGCCAGTTCTGGGCAGAATAGAGGGACTCCTACAGCCAGGAACACATACTGACAAGTACACATACAGACAACTCCAGATTTGTCAGGGGACCGGGACCACTGGAACCACAGGGCCCCTGAACTTAATGGACTGTCATGCCGCTGATGGCAGCTCTGTCATGGTCAGCCAATCATGTCCACTGTATTCATCAACCAGAAGAAACATAGAAACGCCTTATTTATTCCTGTTTTACCCCCAGGTAAAGGGTACAAGATATGGTCGATAGCAGTGGGACCTCAATAAACCATGATATCCCTTCCATTTATTAGGATCCCAGTGTAAAGGGAGGAGAGCAGGAGCAGCTCAAAGTTGTTTGTTATGTAGCACAAATATCATGTACCCTATTTTACAGGAAGTGACATCTCCTCTATGTTATGTAAATCCAAGCAAACCTAAATCCTGTCCACCAACTCCACCTAAAATTGTTGCCCCTTTTGTTTGCAGGTGCTTAACATCCTATTGATGGCTTGATTTGGAGAAAGCTGTAGAGCACACAGCCTCCAACTGCACAGCAGATATGTACATCTTTCAAATGACTGTTTAATGTGACCTTTTCCAAACAAGGTCTATCTTCCATATAATGTCACCATGCAGAATATACGTTTAAAACTGGTGAAAAACTGTTTGAAGTGGCTAGGTAAATATATCACAGATACAAAACCTTTGGTTAGCCTTGTGGTTACTGTTTCACCATGTAGACATAAGTAACTTAGTCAAAGAATAGGGAACAGGGTGTGGTACATGGTATGTGACAACTCTATGTGCAGACATTACTCAATCTGTAGAGGCAAATGTTAACCCTTTCCTTCAGTCCATGGTAAACATGATTTGACGGATGCTTTAAAGGGACACTAACACCAACAAATGCAATGTCCTTATTGTGTTTATTTTGTGTTGCTGATATCTTACATGTGCTTTGTTTTTCTCTTGTATGTTTAGTTAAGAAAATATTTTACTCTTTATGTGTCACTGGAGGCATCCATTGTGTGATCTTTTGTGCTGTAAACTCCCCCCCCCCCACACACACACACACACAGTATCTTTACTTCACTTGCTCCTCACTCTTTGGCAATGACCATAGAATGGTCGATCACTGACTCAAACCTCATTGTATTGTTTGGGATGTATTCAAAGGACATCACCAGGGGGTAGTTTTGAAGTCTTTTAAGTTACCTGTTTTATCTCGTTCAGCTGCCATCTCTTATCACAAGTAGCCTGGAGAAAAATACACCCCCTACTGCCTTATCTAAATATTCCCTCCTGCACATCACTAACCACCGGGTGGGTTGTGCTCCGTAGGTGTGTCTAAATGCCGGTGGGGTGTACTAGTATGCCCCAGCTTTCCGGCTGCTTCTATGACCCCTCCTGCACGTGTCCTGCGCTGCTGCACGCATCATTGGCTTCAAGGGGATGGCTTGAGTTCAAGTCGTCCTGCAGCAGCGAGTGACGTTTGCTAGAGGGTGGGCTGGAAGCAGACAATAGACTCCACTGGGGCATGCTATGCAAACCCACCCGCCGCGAAGACGGTGTAGAATGTACGCGGCATTAATGGGATAGCTGTTAAATACTGTAGATTAGCTAAGAAGAAAACCTTTGAACGGATTATGACAAATGTTGCCTCATGGAAAAAAGCAACAAAATGGAAATGGTAGATAAAAAAAAAAAGAACTTTAATTTTCCTTTTTACTTGCACTTCAAAGAAAAACAATCAACAGCATGTGCTTTATAATGTGGTTTTGTTTGTAATGTACAAGTAGTCTTGTTACAGTTTATGTAAAAGGTAGTGCCCCTTTAATCTCTGCTAAATCTAATGGCCACTGTGACGGATATAGGCCATATTCTGGTAATATTTGGCCATGATTGTCACGACCACTACGCTCCCTGCTGCGAAAGACGCCGGGTTAAGCCGCTCACTATCTGTCTAGCCTAGACCCAGATAATGACTGGGGTCACGCTTGCTTTCCTATCCGTCCCCGCACTTTCTCTTGCAACAGGTACGTAGAGCGCGATACAATGATCCCCAGGAGTGTAACGCAGTACTAGTCTTCTCTTGAATCGGGTAGTGACTACGTCTCCCACAATCCCTGGGCCCACTTTCCTATTCTATTAGTTACGCTGCCACCAGTCCTCATGGACACTACACGCGTCGCAGTGAGGGACGCAGGGCTAAGCAACCCCGCTGTCTGTCTATCCTAGACCCAGACAGTGACTGCGTAGACAACAATCCCCGCTTGCTTACCAAACCGTCCCCAGTGACCGCAACTCACAATTTCATAGATACTCGAGCTTAAAACAACAAGCAATACTCCAGTCTCTTCAGTTAGCGTGGATATCATCAGCCAGAAGCAGAAACTTAAATAAGTTATATTTATTTATGATATAGAATCACAGTGCATTGGTTACCAAAAGATGGATATGATAAATCAATTAATTACACATTACACACAAACAGCTAACAGCAGATCCTAATTACTTACAATATACGCTAGACGATCAGCCATAGGAAGGTTCTATTAGGAGCTGGTAATATTCCCTCAATTCTCGATTGACCTCCAAGGAAATAGCCCCTAGCTCATGCTTGATTCAGAATATATATAGGGCTGCCTTTTTTCTAACTCCAGCCTCCTAGCTGGCAGATCCTTTGCCTACAATCCCCACAATTCCCCTCTCCTGAGCACGCTCAGTACGCTTCGTCATTAATCTTAATTCCCTGGTCTATCAATCATTTTCCAAAGACCACCGCTAATGATCAAAGGCTGTGATTGCTTCTTTGATATGCAGTTGGGGTGCCGCTCCGGCTGTGTCTTCTCCCTGCCATGAGCAATTGCCCCTCCTGCCTGCTAGGTAGAATCCAAAGGGTGTTATCTTTAATTCACACCTGTGACAACTTCAGAGAAATTTGTCACGGACCTGTTTAATTGCTTACTTCCAGCAGGCTGGAAACGCAGACATTGATTTCTTAGGCCAGCTGCGCAAAATGGTCTGGTATCTATCAATATACATATCGTGGTAGATAGGTATGTTTACCTGTGACAATGACGATATTTTTTATGGAATTAATGTACAGCGCTACTACATAAGCAACCTGACGTGTTACAGGAGTTAATTAAAAGATTTGAATCATCTTGTACAAAGCAATTAAGTCCCGTTTGAAGGCATTGGAGGCGTAATGTTGAAAGTAATTAAGAGATCTGGCCAGTCATTTGCCCCAGAGGGCCTCAAAGCGTAATCTAAATTTGTGTGTAAACTTCTCTGTCCTGTGTTCCTCCACAGCATGAGGGTCAAGATAGCACTTTGTGAGGGGTAAAAGTCAAGCCAATGAGCACATCAAAGACAGTTCTCACAGCCTAAGTGGCACCACCCGTAACTGAAAATGTATATCAAAAGAAGCAAATGTGTTTCCTCGTGACTAGAAACTACCCTTTGTTTATGTAATCCAAGTTATCATAAAAATTTAACGAGACGTCAACTGAGCATGCCCAAGAATTAACAGGAAAATGGATTCTGGGAAGGGAAGTGGGCGGGTTGCACCATCCCTTAGCATAAAACATGAGCAGCATAAGAAGTGTATAAAATCACTGACCCAAAGGCCACAATGTGCTCAAGGTCCACGCAAAAGTGGGAAATTTGCAGTGTTTCCGACCTCAGGGGGTAGATCTGTTAGCTTGCCGTCGTAAGTATAGGGTCTGCTTTTCTTTAATTACATTTATTTTTCTGCTTGTGCGTGTAACTATTAAATATAATATCTATTTCTGTATATGCCTGTGACCATATTTTTCATCATAATAAATATACAATTTATTAAGTTCTGCCTTTGTCTGATATAAGAACCTCGTTAACTGAAGAGACAGGATTTTAATAGCTTTGAGCTCAGGACGATCTACTAAAAGTGAGTTGTGGTGGAATCAGTCTACTGAACGGTTTTCTGTTTTGGGGTGCATAATCAAACGGAGTCTCAGGTCAACTCTGTTTCAGATATTAGGCATACTGGATATATAGGTTTGACCTGTGGTGGCGGCATTGGTAATTAAGGGAAGTGGGTGTGGGGATTGTGTGCCATGTAGTCATTATTCTGGGTCTAGTGCAGACAGGTAGTGATTTTTAGCCCTGTATCCACTTTGCCAAATCCTGTGCCCTTCTGGAGTGAAACCAGTACGTGACAGTCACTACTCTCTACAATTCTTCTTGACCTTTCAGCCGCTTTAGACAATGTCACCATGCTCTCCTCCTGCAAGCTCTTGGTGACATACATCTGCAGGGTGCTGCCTCTCCTAGTACTCTACCTCTCTATCCTAATGATCATACAGCATCCCCTTTTCTGACAGTACCTCTTCCTCACAGCCTTTCTCCATTGGGGTGCCCAAAGAAGGAGTACTTGGCCCTCTTCTCATTTCTATTTATACTTCCTTTCTGATGTCTGCCTGAAATTAAAAATTCACAAAACTGTACAACTCACCGTTTCTCCTTCCAAAAAGAACCCCACTACCACCAATTATCTGCATATTATTGGGAAACACATCAGTCACCTCCACCAGCTTGTTGTCTTGGTTTCACTTTTTTTCCATCTAAAAAAACATTGCTCGTATCCTCCCTTTCATGACACAGAATACAATGAAAGGGATATGCATGTCTGTTTTTTTTTTATTGAAATTTAAACACTTTTATACCAATAGACAAACTAGAATAAATCAATAGAGGTTTTAAGAATGTGTAAAAAGAAATGTTAATTTTCTTGCTTTAAACTCTGGTCATTTTATCTTCTCTGGTCACGCCACCCAGCTAGGGGTGTTTCCTCAGCTCCCACTTCCTGAATATTCCTGCCCACTACTCCACCCATCAATGCTTCACATGAACTAGCACAAGCTGTGCACGTGAAACCCTGTGCAGCTCAGGACCTCAGACTGGGGAAACTGAGGAACTGAATAATATTAGCATCTCTGCAACTGTGAGAGCAAGGCACGCTCACACTCGCACCGAATCGCTCACACACTCATGTGCCGTCTCACTCAAACTCCCTCTCAGGTCACTCACTCCCACACTTTTGTGTGCCGTTTCTTGCACATGCTCTCTATTACTGTATTTCTTTTTTTTTTTTTTTTTTTTTTTTTTTTTTAAATTTAAAGTTTTTTATTTTGAAATAAGTCAGCATTACATCATACTGTAAAATAATGAATGACCTCGCAGGGCCAAACAAGAAGACATAACAAGCAACGGAAACCACACATGGCCAAAAAAGTGTCATCGTAAAAACAGCGAATCGAAAAAATCTAAGGATAGCAATATGTTAGCAGAAAACATCCCCTAGACGGGGGGTCTCATCAAGGTGGGAAATCAAACATATATAAATGCAGCCACTTAAGGCCGGCCAAGGTAACTACGGTCAGCTGGTCAAAAAACATGCGTCGCAAAGAAGGACAGGGCGGTAAAAATAAGTAAAAAGGCAGAAAGTACCATGTGCAGGCAAAAAAGCAAAAGCCCTATGCAATGCAGGCTGGGACTGATCAAAACAAATTACGAACTGTCCTGAAAGTCCAGGCACTAGGCCAATCTAGAGACCAGGGACACGTAAGCATATAAGAGAAATGCAGGGGAGGGGGTGTAATTCAGTAAAGCTCAGACCTGGAGAGGTAGAGGGCATAGAAACCAGCCTTCAATCCGGTCGAGGGTCCGGAGGATCCGGTGAGAGGCCCGCAGCCGCAAGGTCAATCCAAGCCACCGCGGGATCCGTGATGGTATAGGGGACATTTGCGTGGGTCACCACCAAAGCTCCTGCCAGACCCCAGCGATATCGGACACCCTGTCGGCGAAGAACTGATGTCACTTCACGAAAACGCCTGCGAGCCATCAGGGTCTGGAATGGGAGATCATGATACAGGGCCAGAGTGGAGCCCTCAAAGCGTACGGGATCCCTCGCGCCCGGAGCAGACATAACCTTGACCTTGAAAGCCACTTCACGGAAGGCCACTACGACGTCTCGAGGAGCCCCAGGTGGGTTCGTCGCAGGTCTCCTGACCCGAAACACCGACCCAAGCATGTCAGGTGTGTCAGGGGGAAGCCCCGTGACCTGAAGCACAAGACGAGTCACGTAGGACGGCAGAGCGTCGGAGGTAATAGAGTCCGGGACACCCCTGACCCTGATGTTTCGGCGTCTGTGTCTCGTTTCAAGCATCTCCACAGAGCGTGTCAGAAGTTCGACTTGGTATCGCAAACCAGCAACCTGACCAGACAGGTGAGTTTGTTCCGTTGTCACAGCAGAAGTCGTCTCCTGTACCACCTTCACCTGAGCACGCATCGCCGCTATCTCCGTGCGGACCGCCGCCACCTCAGGCTGCCACACCTCACGTATCACCCGAAGCTCCTCCAAGATCCTGCGGAGATCCCCCTTCGTGGAGGGGAGATGGTCGTCCTCCTCCTGCACCTGTTGCTGTCGAAGTCCCGTCCCCACTGCAGACCGATGATCCGAGGTCACACTATTACTGGCGGAGGTAAGGGGAATCTCAGTCGGGTCCCCATCAAAAATATCCTCTGTGTCCGGCGTTGCCCCGGACGATGTCCGCATTGCTGATTTTCTCTTCTTCTGTGCCCGTTTCCTAGCAGCCGCCGAGAGGGGTCGGGAGTCAGACGCCGGTGACTGCGGGGCAAGCCAGGGCATCCCAGTAATACCCCCCTGAGGTTCATAGTCGCTGTCAGCCTCCGAGGAGCCATAGCCCGGGGGGAGGGAGGAAGAAGCAGTCAGTCCCGTAAAAGCGGACCCACCTCGCAAAACATCCCGAATGTCCCTCTGTCGGGGGGCCCGTCGCTGGGAACGACCGGTAGGCATGGTTCCGGAGATGCTGGGCTGGCACGAGGTCGCAGGGCGGTGAGGGAATCTCAATACGCCTCGAGTAGGCTTCCAAGATGGCCGCTGTGACTAGGCCCAAATCGCGCTGCCGGCAGCAATCTGTCCCCGGGCACGAAACTCAGGGCTAAATCAGGTACCTCAACTCTCCAGGATCCCTCTAGCCAACCGGGAAGCTCACAGGGCAGTGCAAACGGCGAAAAAAGCAATAAAATCCGTGGTAGACACAGAGCTCCTCCAAAATGCTGCTGCTCGCTTCCACAGCTAGCTCCGCCTCTATTACTGTATTTCTTGCGCACTCTCTGTGCCTTTTCTTGCTGGCGCTCTGCTTTATCTTGTGGTGTCTTTCTGCTTTTCTTTGTTGTCCCTCGCTCTGCTGTCTCTTTTTCTCTGTGTGTATGGATTTCTTTCCTTCCCCATCTCTGCAGTAGCTGCGGGTGAAAGAGTTACAGATTGGAATGTCACTCAGCCCCGCCCTCCCCTCAGTTCACAGTGCAGGAGGGAGGAGCAGCTCAGAAAACGCACTGGAAGTAAAAGACAGCGTGAATCTGGCGCTTTTCTTAGTGGTTGTGAGATTATTAAGGCGTGCTCAATATAGGTCGGTGCTGCAAGCTAGAAGATATGTGTTTACAACCTCAAAAACACGAATATAAAAGAAAAGAAAAAACACTTCCAGGCGCACCTTACTAAAATTTCCACTTTTTTAAAACCAAAAAATGGCCAATGTGCAAACATCTAATGAATTAATATTTAAACAAAACAGTGGTTATATTATAATGATAAATGTGTATAACTTAAGGAATACTTATATTTCAGTGGTGTTTCTTTTTTTTTCCTTCTCTCAGCATGGGGTCCTGCGATGTAGCTGTTCGGTATCCCAAGAAAAAAGGAGGGGGGGAGGGTATTTCTCCACTTGATGTAAAAAAAGGCAGCAGAGCGGCATATAATTCAATTAAAGTGCATTTATTAATCAATAAAAAGGTACACCTTCAACTATAAAATCAATTGTTAAAATGCTAATTAAGTAGGATCAACAAAAACGCGCTTTCACCAATAGGCTTCATCAATTGTTATCCTTTCTGAATGATCAGTCTGTGCAAGAAGTGCAAAAGTTTTTTTGGACTTTTTGCACTTCTTGCACAGACTGATCATTCAGAAAGGATAACAACTGATGAAGCCTATTGGTGAAAGCGCGTTTTTGTTGATCCTACTTAATTAGCATTTTAACAATTGATTTTATAGTTGAAGGTGTACCTTTTTATTAATAAATGCACTTTAATTGAATTATCTGCCGCTCTGCTGCCTTTTTTTACATCAATTGGAGAAATACCCTCCCCCCTCCTTTTTTCTTGGGATACCGAACAGCTACATCGCAGGACCCCATGCTGAGGGAAAAAAAAGAAACACCACTGAAATATAAGTATTCCTTAAGTTATACACATTTATCGTTATAATATAACCACTGTTTTGTTTAAATATTAATTCATTAGATGTTTGCACATTGGCCATTTTTTGGTTTTAAAAAAGTGGAAATTTTAGTAAGGTGCGCCTGGAAGTGTTTTTTCTTTTCAGAAAACGCACTGAGCATGTGCAACCTAAGTATTAAAACGCATACACACGGATTGGTTAGATCAAACTGCCTCTTGAGGTGGGTGTGGAAAATGGCAAGAAAGAAAAGACTGTAAATATGAAAAATCACATTTGCTTGCTTTTCATGTAAAATGAGACTACTGAAGTGCAGATTGAGACTACTGGCCGTTTCAAAAGCCACTGCATGTTTTTAATGGCACACTGACAAAGCATGCATGTCCCTTTAAGGTACTCGTCCGTTCACTTATTTTATCATGACTTGTTACTGTAACTTGCTCCTTTTTGGCCTCCCCAACCCCATCATTGCACCCCTGTAATGGATGCTGTTGCTAGGCAGCAGTTTACAGACTATAGGTATTCAATAGTTGTCTTTTGCGTGGCCTTAAACGTGGAATAATGTTGTAGTGACTGCCTAGTATGAAATCCCTAGCTCATTACACCATATCTGTATGAAGGGACTGAATGTATAGCAATAATGTCTTATGTGCTTGTCAAATAATTACATATAGGGTAATGTAGAGAGTGGGGGGGATAGAATTTGCAGCTCCTTCACTGGCTTACATTAACACACCTCAATAACTCAAACCCATCTTACCTGTCTCCAAGTACACCCCCTATGAATCAGTGCTTCCCAACACTGGGCCTCATGTACTCCTAACATGCCAGATTTTAGTGAATACCTTGAAGAGATGCAGACTGCAATCACTGAGCAGCTAATCATACATATCCTCCTGTATCTGCTGGCAAGGAATACAGACCTGCCTCCTGTATGTATTGTAGAATTGTCCTGTCTTTACCCATTGCATCTTTTGTACAGTGCTGTGGAATGTGTTGGCGCTTAATAAATAATAATCACCTGTGCTGTGCTTCAGATATCTGGCAAACCTGGCATGTTAGTGCCAAGGACCAGTGTTGGGAAACACTGCTCTGTAAGCTCACTCGGGTTTGCAAGCAACCTGCTTCCACCGACACTGCTAACTCACGCCTCGCCATATCAGACTCTCCACCAATCTCTAGTCCATCAAGAACTCCCTAAAATATCTATTCAAATTAGTGTACCACCCCATTCCTAACTAATCCCTCTCCTCACCTTCCACATCACTATCAATTTCATAGCTTGCTTTCCTACCAAGCCCATCACGATTTCCAATACAAATAATCCTCGCTATTAATAAAAATGGTAAATCCTTTTCTCTTCCACCCAAACTCTAGATTGTAAACTCCTGAGAACAGGACCTCCTACACCTCTTGCCTCTGGTAGCTAATTTTGTAACTATATTAATGCCCTGCTATTGTAAAATGCTGCAGAAACTGTTATTGATAGCTTAATGATGACACTGTATTAGTTGAAGACAATGTTCCAGAGATGATCTATAGTAAGGGAATTTGGGACAAGGAGACAGGTGGAAAGAGCTTTTCCAGTGGTGCTTTAAATGCAAAATGAAACGACTTAGGTGAGTAAGCTCTTAGGCTAGGGTGCCATCTGTGCACAATGGACGTACTTTCTGACTGACAAGGTAGTGGCCACACAGTCCGTTTTTGTGACTGACGTTTTTTTTGAATGATGTAGATGGGAAATAAAATTAAATATGAAAAACCATTTTGTCCGTCAAAAATGCTGGACGTCTGACTACGTTCCATCACTCACAAAGCTATGCGGACGTTACGGACTCCGCACGTCCTTTCTAGCGGTTTTACGTTCTTGCCTAACTTGCGTCCGTTCTTCTGTGCGGACGTACTTCGTGTGTGGGTCTCTATTGATCATAATTGTATGCTACCGCAGACGTTAAAATGTGCGGCAACATGGACGTGATCACTGCGCTCGTCTGACCCCAGCCAGAGTTGTACCATTTTGATTGGAGGGGTTTTCAAGGAGAATTTAATTGAGTGAATATCAGGGGAC
The DNA here is from genome assembly GCA_009667805.1 of Leptobrachium leishanense. Taxonomy (NCBI): domain Eukaryota; kingdom Metazoa; phylum Chordata; class Amphibia; order Anura; family Megophryidae; genus Leptobrachium; species Leptobrachium leishanense. Next base: position 415,445,886 of record CM019063.1, on the reverse strand, counting down.
AGTAATGGAATGTGGAAATTAGGGATGCACCGATACCACTTTTTTAAGACCGAGTACGTGTACCGATACCGAGTACCGATACTTTTATTTAATGTCATGTGACGCTTTCCAATAGGAACAGACCTCATACAAGCCCGGTCACACACTCACATCACCCTCTGCCGCCGCGCTGCTCCTGGACTCTGCATCTGAAGGTACCGGCGATTCAACATGTCTTCTGCAATTCTACGCCACAATTTTGACTTTAATCGTACTGTTAATATTTTATGCTTGCATCTATCTATTAATATTTTGACTGTTTGTTTTTTCATGCTAAATATATTTCCTGCTTTGTTAAAACCATGCTGCCATATGCCTGCCCCTCCCCCAGGTCCTCAACAAATTGACTCTGCAAATTATTTCATCCACAGCCCGGTCACACACTCACATCACCCTCTGCCGCCGCGCTGCTCCTGGACTCTGCTGTCCCTCCCTCCCCATCCACTCACCCACCCAGTGCTGGTCAGAAATTTGTAGCTTACTTTCCAGCTGCTTCCACTTTGCAAATCACCCTAATTAACCCAAGGTTCTAGCCCCTCCCATGATATGTTAATCTGTATATTTGGGTTTTGTTTTTAATAGTTTTCATTTTATTACTTTGTATTTCTGTAACAACTGTAACCACTCACTGGTCTCGAACCCAGGACATACTTGAAAACGAGAGAAATCTCAATGTATCCTTCCTGGTAAAATCCTTTTCAAATAAATAAATAAATATAAAAATTTATATGAGATTGACCGCAGCTCACATGGATTTGCCCCAGCTCTGATGGATATGTCCCCCAGGTCTCATGGATTGGCCCCCCAGGTCGAACGCTGGGGAAGCTGGCCGTGTGCATGTAAAGCACGAGGCCAGCGTTCCCCTCCGGCGCGCCGCGATACTCACGCATCCTGAAGGTCCGGTCGCTGGGCAGTGATGCGCCCGGCGGCCACGTGATCGCATCTGTGACGCGGCCTCCAGCCGAGAGGCCGCGTCACAGGAGCGCCCAGTGGCCGCGGGAACGCATCACTGCCCAGCGACCGGACCTTCAGGATGGGTGAGTATCGCGGCGCGCCGGAGGGGAACACTGGCCGCGTGCTTTTCATGCACGCGGCCAGCTTCCCCAGCCCCGCGGATACTGGCCCAGCGCCGGCTTCCAGTATCGGCGGGATGCATCGGGCCGTTTGCACGAGTAACAAGTACTCGTGCAAACGGCAATATCGGCCCCGATACTAGTATCGGTATCGGTGCATCCCTAGTGGAAATCTACAAAAAAGTCAAACCAGTGTTTTTTTTTTTCAAAATAATCTTTAATAAATTGTACAGCAATACATCTGTTACTGTGATAACCTATTGGCCAGTAGATGACACCATCTACTGCCAAATTGACTTAGAGGAGGTTTTAACAGCAGATCTATTTTCTTTCTCCCGAACCGACTGCTGACAGCCTGATATTTCAGAGCTTTGAGCTGCTGATTTTACAGTTTCAGCTCTTAGAGCCTTATTCCCACACGGCTAAAAAGCTTTGGGGGCATCTTCCGCAGCCCAAAAGCTAACGCTATTCATTTGCAGCAACCGAATTTCATTTGCTTTTTGGCTGCAGATTAGCACATCAAGATATCGGGGCACCAGAGGACGCCTTTGAAGCCCGAGCTTTATCGGTAGTGAAGGGATAATCTCATGTAAAATTACACCATACTTAGTGAATGGCGAATATCACTGGAAGAATCTGAACAAAACAAATGGCACATGAACGCATGTACTCAGGCAATGGTCAGCAACTTTTGCCCATCAGATATTTTTTAACTACATCAACCATGATGCTCAGCCAACCTAAAGAATGAGCATCCTAGAGGGCCAAAATTGCTGAGCAATGCAGTCCCACATACAAAACCCACAGTTCTGATATCACTTCTGGGGTGCTTGTGAAGTCACATACAATGTGCTAAAATGTCAAAGAATAAAATGTATAGAATTCATTTAAAAAAGTAATGGGCAGATACAGTGAGCTTCTTTCCATGGAGCGGTGTGTACACTGCATAATGTAAAGAGTGGGTAACATGGGACAGAGACATAGTAATTTATTCAATAAATATAAAGTCCTGCTGGTTAATCTCCGCCACATTGCAGCCAGAGGGTTAGTTATCCCTCCTCTTGCTTTTCCAGTCTCTGTGTCTGTCCTCATAGGGTTTCCTTTCCCTGGCCCTGTGTGGGTCCTCCTGGGTGTCTCTGTGTCTGTCCTGGGCCTCATGCCTCCTCCTGGAGTCCCTGGGCCCAGTCTGTGCAGGGTTATACTTGTCATAGGCCGGGTCCACACGCTCCTGTTTGACGGCTGCCTCTCTCTGCTCCTCCTCCCCCCTGCTGTGCCCCGCCGTGCTGCCGCTACTCTCAACCTCCCTGCGATCCTTGTTTTTCTTTTTCTTCTTGACCCTGGGCTCCTCTGCCTGCTCCTCCTCGGAGGATGGTGATGAGGGCGGGGGTGTCCGTGCCCCGCAGCCGGTCTCCCTCAGGCTCTTCGTAACCTCGTCCAGGTCCTCGCCATCCTTGGGCGGGCGGTAGTTGGCCACGTGGTCCACCCGGATGGTGCGGCCCTTCACCTTGATGCCGTTGAGGTTGTCCACGGCCAGCACTGTGCTCCTCTGGTCCTCGTAGCACAGGAAGCAGAAACCCCGGGATTGGCCGGTGGCCTTGTCCCGCACCAGGTTGAGGTTGACCACCTCGCCATACTGAGAGAAGACGCAGATGATGTCGCCCTCGGTGAGCTGGAATGGCAGGCCGCCTATGAAGAGCCAGGCGCTGTGGCGGTACTCCTGATGCCAGGACACGGACTCCTTGACGCCCAGGCTGGCCTCGCGGGCGTTGAGCTCGTTAATCAGCTTCACTTTAGTTAGCGGGTTCATGGCTGAAAACCGCCGCTCTCTGACACGCACGGGCAGCCGCCTCCTCTCCTGCTACCAAACGCTTCCGGGTTCAGAACAACGACGGATCTAGATTCTAGCTTGGAATTGGCTAGCGCGCGAACACGTGATCAATCCAAAGGCTACGTGGCCGGATGTATACATCCCGTTCCAAGCCTGCTAGCACTGGAAGAGGGGCGGGACAGCGCGGAGGGATCATGTAGATGACAACACTGATAAAAAGACCGTGTAACCCGCCAGGGTTATTCAGAGAGCGGTGAAAACAAGAGTCGCGTTCAGTTCCTCAGCAGCTGCTGAATCGTTACATTGCAGCAGTTCAGTTTGCTGCAGCCGTCTCACTGAACGCGTTGGCTGTGTATATTGAAGCAAAAGGGCGGAGGATTGCTTAATGAAAGCTGCTGTTTCTGCAATATCCACTGTTGTCCATTTTATTTCCACTTTAGTGTTAATGTTTACCATGTTCCAATAAATATTTGGTGTTTTGATCCACCAAACCTTCAAACTGAACATTTCCTTATTGGATTATTTGCTGCGTGGAGGCGGCCATCTTTCCCACGTCACACTCAGCTAACCCCGCAGCACCTCTCGACAGCAAGTGCTAAGTTAGCAGTGCTGAGCTGCAGAACGCGGTCAGTGGCAAGTTGCTAACTTAGCACTTGCAGCAGCTGAGGAACTGAACGGAACGGTGAAACCCAGGAGAATGACTGGAGAAGTGAAAATTCTAGGTCAAAATAGCCAATCCAGAAAAATTCTCCCATTTATGTCACTTTCCAAATCGGCTATTTTGACTTAGAATTTACACTTCTGTCATTCTCCTGGTTTTCACCGCTCTCTGAATAACCCTGTATATGATGGTTAATAATAAAAAGCCATACACAGCACCAATTCTAGCGGAACAGAACCAATGCAAAGATCCACCAAAAAGAGGGAATGCGTGATAAGAATGGCCCCTTCTATAGGAGAGCAGGGAAATATAGCAGGACCAAGCAGACATGGCTGGGGGTCTCCCAATTTTATTCTTAGTGCTGTCACACCGGACAATGCGTTTACATTACAATGCTCCGCGTGAACACAACGCATGGAATCAGGCTGCCTACAGCTAGCTTGGTATTCCAACCGGGTAACCCTTTCCTATGGTGCAAAAAACACATTGGTGTTAGTTTTAGGGTTACTCGTGACCCTGAGAATTGCTCAGTTTTCCTGTTTTGATGCTTGCTGCACTCAGAAAAGGAGCAGGATCTGCTGCATGAAACGAGGTGGAGCAGGAACCCACCCAGAACAAGCACATATACTAACCTAAGCCTAGCACAAACCCAGACAGCAGCTGTGAATTTACTGCACTGGATTCTGTCATAGAGAATTCAATGTGATAAAATAAGAAATGACCTGTGTGCTTTATTTCACATATCAGGAGACTCCTGGATGAAGGGGCTGAGTCTAGAAGAAATTACACCAGATCCACCAGACATGATCACCTTTTACATCATGATACCATGTGGCAGGGGTCAACAACCTTGGTCGTTTACATACACAAAACCTGCCCCTAGAATGGAATAAACATTCGCTCAACATTCCTAGACCGGACAATACAATTGTGATTGGCAAATAGATGAGGCAGTGTTTGCCTGACAAAGCAGATTAACCAACTGCTCAAATATACAGCAGATATTAACACATCCCTGAGATGGTATGGCTGAAGGCTTACCTATAAGCAGATAACAAGATACACATGGACCACACAATAGACAGACAATAACATTATTCTTGCATAACACAGATTATACAAACATTCTGCACACGAGGGGGCAAGAAAACGATATAGAACATCAGGCCTGCACCCTAGAAATATACCTCCGGGTCATGCATCCCAAGTCCAAAGTGACTTAAGTCACAATAAGCATCTCCATCTTCCCCCTTTAAGATGTATTCTTCATCTTAAACAATGTATCTTCTGCAGTATGCTGGACAAAATCCTAGGACAGCTATAATTAACATTGGCGCTCTGATTTTATTGACATATAGCCCCTAAGTAACTGGAAAGTCAATTTATTTTATTTATTTATAAAGGATTTTACCAGGAAGGATACATTGAGATTTCTCTCGTTTTCAAGTTAATCATCAATAACAGTCTGCCACTTTTGACCCTTATTTTTCCGGAAACACAAGTAAACTTGTAAAGCCAGGGGTCAGGTCAAATACATGAAAGCTTGCGAACACAGTTCCCCTACTGTTTTTAGAGAGGTAACAGTACCTATTTAGCCAAAACAATCTGATGTTTTGTTTAGGTGCTAGCATATGATTCTCAGCAAAGTGACAATATGATAATTACCATAATAATGCTCTGTATCCTAATATATATACTATAACTAAATGGGGGCCAGAAAGTCTGGTGAGATCCCACCCAGATTTTTTTTTTTAGGGCTTGACCCCGTGTGAAGTCATCACTAAAAACAAACAAGTTGACCATACAATACTGTGCAAATAATGAGATTTAAATCAAATTCCCAGTGTTGGAAGCACACAGAATAAAAATACGTACACATACATACATATTCAAGTTTATATTTGGGGGAAGACATTTACACATCCCAGCAAATCAGAGAACTGCTTCGCAGAGCTCATGTGCTACATTCCTCTTATGCAGCAAAGAACTCTGGGAAGGACATGCAAATTAAGTGCAATTTCCCACTTTTTTGCATCATGGGTCTGTTTTAACACAGAACCCTCCTTGCCAGTGCCATGTCATACTAGATGGCTTTTTTATAGCAAAGGTCATACACATACACACATATAGTCACCCGCCCCAAGGGATTTGCATTATTTTGAAGGAACAAGCAATGAAGCAGAGACTGGGGGTCTTGCAGTATCACAACTCTCGACGTGCCCAAAATATCCAGTCGTTGTGATATGTAATGTTGTTATGGTCACTCTTTTTTCTGTGAGTTATGTGAGGGGAGTTTTTGGTGAGATCATGGCTCTTTCAGTGCTGAACTCCTTACTTTGTAGACTTTGGAATCACATGGCCTTATAAGTCTAGACGTGCAATATTTATTTATTTATAAAGTATTTTTTATCAAGAAGGATACATTGAGATTTCTCTCGTTTTCAAGTATGTCCTGGGTTCAAGAACATTGAAATGTTACAGTAGGTACAGAAATACAAAGTAATAAATTGCAAGATATTAAAAACAACACAAAAAGATTAACAGAAAATAAATATGTGTTACATGTTTAAAATCTCTCCTTTTCACGTTTAGGACCCCTCAGTATGTTTTTGTACACCCTGTTTTTCAAGTAGCTGTGCATAGTGATCATATTAGTTTGATGCTCAGTCGCATGTGTGCACAGAAAATATCATTAAGATGTACAGCTAAAGAAAATGAATTATTTAAAACATTTTAACTATTTTAATGTGACCCAAGGGTAAAAACAAGGCACAAAATGCTATAGAGCCCTGCAGCAGTGAGGCGGAGGGGCTTTGAATTGCCCCCCCCCCCACCTGCCTGTGGGAGGGAGAGGGGATTTATGAGGCGATGGTTAGGGGGCGATGCCAAGTTTCCCACCGAGCACGCTGGGCAGTGGCGCCATTTCAGTCAGAGAAATTTTTGAGGAGAAAGTTCAGGGGATGGCACCAATTTTCCCACCACGTGCTGGTCAGCGGCGCCATTTCATTAAGAAAATCTGTGTCCCACTTTCCCGCCCTTTGTTTGGGTGATAGAGTTCATCATAGCTGGCGGTGTTACATTGCATGGTAGTTAGGGTTTGAGAGGTGTTATTGGAGATTAATCATAAATAAGCTACTGAGAGGGTTGGAAGGGATTTTATATAGGGGAGATGTTTTATACAGTTAAGTATAAATAGAAGTGGAATAATCAGATGATAAAGGATAGGTAATATGTGATAAAGTTCCAGGTTGTGGAGGGGCCTAATTGGGGGGATACGAGTTGCACTAGTTTATAATAACATAAGGTAATTTATGCTTAAATTATCGTGTTCATTAATATGTGGAATTTATTTCAATAAAAGCTGTGGCCTGTTTTCCATCCACTAAGATTGGTATGTTGTCAAGTTATTGGGGGGAGAAGGGAATGCTGGGTAATGTACTCCCGGAGAAGGAGTTCAGGGGGTGGGAAATTCATATTCTGCTTAGCAAAAAGCATGGTCTGTATTCCAACCTAACTGGTAATAGGGAACTGAAAACCCTTAGCGGCTCCCTCTATTAATGCCGAGCCTCTGTGGTAGCAGCAAATATAAATGGGGGACAAACACAGCAAATCCACCATTTATTAGGGTGTGCATGGCGATGCACATAATGTTATTTGAATAGGAGTTAACACAATTACATTGCGTAAGTAAGCCTGTATGGGTCACAAAGTGCTCTGCCACATACCGGCGTGTGTAGCTCATTCCATTAGGGTGTGCACCCACGAAACATCTATTACCAACACTTCACAAATTCAGCACAAAATAGAGATTTTTGCTTAGCAATAACCATTTGTGTACAGACATACAGGTCTATTCATTAAAGGGTTAAATTAGGAGAACTGACAGGAGAAGAGGTGAATCTAGAGCAAAGCTAGATGGGGGGGTCATACAGCACAAGCTCATCCAGAATTAGGGGGTGCCTGGGCAAACCTACCTGCACGCTTGCTGCTACAAATAGTGTAATGAGGTGTATAAATGCCCCTCTTTACCCACGCCTTATAATGGCAGCACTTACTGTAATTATAATATTTTCCATTCAGTCCCACACACTTTGGAGGGATGGTGGTGATGCCTATGCTCCAAAAAGGAGCCCGAGACAGTATATAGCCTCAAGGATGTTCTGCTTCCATACTGGAAGAACACTGAGCTTGACAAAGGCTTATTACCAAAATGCTACTGTGCTGCCTAGACCTAGTCTAGGAAAGGAGGATCAGTGCCCGATCCAGTTCTTTGTTCCTTTCATATTGAAAATGTCATATATACAATATATGTAAACCGGATTAAATGAGGGGGATGGAAGGACGACAAAGAGAAAAGTAAACCAGAAGGTATTTTAAGTTGAGGATCATGATATCCTATTTAGAACAAAACCATAATTCTGAGAATGGGCAATGGCACTATTGGCCTAGAAGACTATTCCTTATACAAAAAGCAGCCATATCTGAAACGCCAAGGAAGTAAGAGAAATAAAGCAACCTTGACAATCATTTTAGTCTTAGTCGTGTCTTGTTCGGAGGGTGTAGCAGATACCTCACTAGGCATTTTGACCAACAAGTCCACTTCTTGGCATAGACTTCTGCATTACAGCACCATTGAGATAAAACCTTATGAGACTCGAGCGGAGACTCACCGAAGTGCAGGTCAGGTCACTGGTGCTACTGGTCCTTCTCAATACTCTCCTAGACATATTTTTGTTCTACATGAGTTAGAGGGTAGTCCAGACATGGACTCCATGCCTGAAGTGCCTAGCGGCTTAGCCGCTATACCATCCTGACAAAGCCCAAATGAGGCAAGGGTGAAACAAACGTCGGGGGAATCTCTGGGCAGAGAGGACTTTCTAGGTATTCCATTGTGGCCGCTCTTTCTGGGTGATAGCAGTCTGATCTGCATATGGTATTGCCTCCTCTATAATGGCACCATCGAGCTAAAGACCTGAGCAGGGACTCACCAAAGGGCAATCTACTAGCACTGCTGTCAGTTCTCATAAACATGTTTTTTGTTCTCTGTAATACCTGGTGGTAATTCCCATGTCAAGTTCCACCAGAATACTAACAGTGCGAGTGAGCTGTCCCTTTATTACAAGGAAAAATATCACATTCCTACAGTTCTTGTTGTGGCTTAAGAAGCCAAAAACAAATTTGCGCTAATTTCCATTTGCACAAGAAGGACTGCAGATATAAGCACAAGTGTCTAATTAAGGCCAAATAACGGATTTTGATGGCCTTTAATTACCAGGTAATGACGCTTTCTCATTTCAAACATAACGTCTCCATTTGTTATTCATTTAAAGTGCCTGTCCTTTTAGTTTCAAAATTACTGCTGCTTGAATCAAGACAATGTTGCAGTACTGCGGTTTGGTCAGAAGATGGCGCCAATTCTCTGTCGCAGAATTTAACATTTGGCCAGCATACTGAATCAATCTACACTGACACTGAACTTGAAGAATGCAAATTTTATGAATAATGAGCTCTGCTTTCTTTGTAGTGGTATCAAACAATATTTTTTTGCTGCTCGCAAGGGGTTTACAAAACATTATTTATAGAAAACACTGCTTCATATGGACATCACAGGCGTCTAGCCAAGATACTCTGTTCAGTTACGTTTTGGTTATAGGAAAACGGAAAGTTTGGTTCATAAATGGTTTGCAATAGAGGAATAATACATATTTAGGTGAATTCTATGAGTTTTAGCCACCCACCCCACCCAATAACAAGTGCTCTATTCCACAGTTGTTGGAAACTGAGCAGGCAAGGGGAAAAAAATCATTGCAAGGTGATATCCCTTACTGTAGTGTTTGTCAAACCTGTCCTCAGGTCCTCTAACAGGCCAGATTTTGCAGATTACCTTGGGGAAATGCAGACTGAATCCTGCAATCACTGAGCAGCAAATCAGATCACCTGTGCTGCGCCTCAGATATCTGGCAAACCTGACCTGTCAGTGGGTCCTGAGGACAAGTTTGGGAAACACTGCCTTACCGGCTCCCTCTTATTGTACCTATTCCGACCCAACCATTGTATTATCATCTCGAGTCAGAATAATGGAGAGCCACCTACAGATACCGGCAGCAGCCCTATGCTCCGCCGCAGGCTTTGCCTCCTAGAGTTCATAGAATTCCATGGAGCCAAGAACGACCCTTCTACAACCACTGCATGAGCAGGATCATAAAAGAGCCGTCTTCTGCTGCATATGGCGAGAGGAAGCGGCGGATTGCGCCACCCTCTTCACTGTAGGTAAGTAAGGAGTATTTCGAGGGGGGGGGGGCATTTTTAAATGAAAGTATCAAGTGATTTTGCAACACCATGTTCTGGCAGATGATATTTCTTTCAGTAAGACTGGCTCCAGAAGAGAAGAACAAAGTGTATTGGAATAACAGTAAAGCTGTAATGAGCTGTAAATTAACGGCTTCTACACAATGTATACATAGGAGCTGTTGATTTACAGAAACCTGTTGCAATGACCCAGCTGCAAGCAAGACTTGTGCCAAGGTCCGAATAAGTAGGCCAGCCATTAAATCAACAGCAAGATTGGAATAGGGGCCTGCTTTCTACGTATCTTATGAAACAGCAGTGATTTCCAAAAATCTGTAGTGGACAATTTTAATGATGTGTTAAAGCCCCCGATTTCTTTTTTCTAAATTAATATTTATTGTCTTTTATCAGAAATTCGGGAAGGGGATGCCCCCATTTTCTTAAAGGATGGCACCATTCTGAAATTATAATATTTCCTCCTACAAATGTAATCTTCTATCGGCCCTTACTGTTTGACATTGATATTCTGATAATGTATATGTGTATTTAGCATTACCTTGGAAGATTGTCCAACAGAGTCTTGAGTTCCTCACAAATCAGTCGAACAACCCCATTCTTGATGTTATTGTAGGAGACGTCTATCATGAAGATGTAGGCAGGAGGAATTGGAGGTTTATTATTCTGTAGGTAGAAAACCAGTAAATATATGTATGTGAATCTAGAAAGGCACATTTCCTGGCAAAAAGTAACTGTATAAATATGTAACTAGATCAGCTGTTCTCTTTAACCCCTTCAGTGTCGAGATTGAGATATCTCAGGCTTCAAAGGCACCATCCGTGCCCCGACATTGAGATATCTCAGGCTTCAAAGGCACCATCCGTGCCCCGATATTGAGATATCTCGATCTGGTGATCTGCAGCCCAAAAGCAAACAAATTACGTTTGCTTTTGGGCTGCAGAAGTTTTAGCCCTGTGGGCATAGTGCCCAAAGAGCTAAAAGTGTGTGAAATCATCTGATGATGCCCTTACATTGGGCTTTCAGCAGACAATGCTGGGAAAAAAGAAGAAAATAGACCTGCCTCTCAAACTGCTGTAACTCAATTTGGCAGTAGATGGTGCCATCTAATGGCCAAAATAGGTTATTTACAGTAAGAAATACAATGGGTATAAGCTCAAATATTTCTTAATGTAAAATTAATTTTAAATGATTTTTCAAAAACCACTGGTTTCTGACAATGTTTTTTTGGGAAATCATTTGGTATTGAAGGGGTTAAGCAGGGAGCCCTCACACTATCCTCTTCATCCTTTTCTCTTACCGCTCCCAACACATTTTTTACCCCCTCGTTCCTGCCAAACACATTTTTTTCTATCTTTTTATCCTCTGTCTGGAATTGTAACACTCTATCGTAACCTCCAGTTTATTTATTTTTTTCCTGTCTCAATAAAAGGTTTTCTTAACAAATAAATCAGATCTGCAATCACATCAGTTTGATGATTTTGGACCCGTTCCCTGTGAGCCGCAGATACTTGTAAGTGAATTATTTACTATAACTGGTTATTGTACATTTACTTTTTCTTATACCTTTCTTTATAGGGAATGGAAATGCACTGGAAGCCCGTAAATAACAAGTGGTGCCCAGGCATTCACTGTCCATGCGTGCGGTCAGGAAAAAAAAAGTCACCGACTCTCGGATGATGGTACTGCAACTGTAAAGTCACGTACAACCAAAAAATGAATTATTAAATGTAAACCTTGCCTATGTCCCACGATAAAGAGGGTATGATCCGCTGCTTCCTTTCGCTGTAAATGGAGGGGACGCAAGCAACAAATAGTTCTCTGTTGTTCTTCTGCTGTTAAATGCAATCCTGCCAGATTGCATACACACAGGTCATATGTAATTCTCCCTAGGTTTATGGATGTAACACCAGTAGAGGTGCGTGGCACCTTTTCCGGTATTCTTTCACCGACTGGAACAAATAGAAGTAGACAGGGGTTAATATCTAGATACACTGGAACATTTTTGGGGAGTTCCAGATAACAGTAAAGTTCTATAAGCTTCCTCCCAAAAATCCAGTTAACACGATGGAGTAGATTTGTTCAAGACACCAGGGGCTAGAATATTAACTTTTTTTGGATTTCTCTCAATAACACCCTTCCTTGTTCTTGGTAGCTGGGTGCGAGACCAAGCCAAGTTCAAATCTACAAAATCAAACGCAATATGTCCCAGAACAAATAAACAGAATGTGGCTGAGATACAGATATCTCCAAGAAAGCAGTAGAATTGGTGGGAAAATGCAAGCTGTAATGCTTCTAGCAGCCAAACCCTGACATTTAAATATGAGCTTGCAGCAGTTTTGACAAATATGGAGGAGTGAGATTTTGAACTGGACCGATTCCTTCATTAGTCTTGCTGTACAGTTTGGAGAGATTGTTTTTCTTTTCAATCTGTTAAGGGTTATCCGAGGTTAATGCCTGTTCAGAAACAGTCCTTCACAAAATATTAGCTCGCAGCTATTAACCCGCAAATAACGCGTCTTCTCAATGTCAGCAAATACTGAGTTGTATGGTCTGTGGGAGATATTGTCTGGATTTTCTCAACAACATAAGTTGACGTGTAAAGTAGGTGAACCTCGACCCTTGGTCCTATCCCATTTGTTACCATGCAAATGTAGCATGTAGCTGTTAACCTGTGTCATCAACATTTATTCTTGAACAAGGCATACATGGGGGGGGGGGTGATTATGATATATATATCAACATGTAAAATAGCCAAACCAGAAAAATTCTCCTATTTATCTCGCTTTCCAAATTGGCTATTTGGTCTGGATTGTTCTCTCCTCCTGCCAATTCTCCTGAGTTTCACCTTTAGTGAATAGACCCAATAGTAAACGAACATATTGATATGGCTCACACTTTCAAGTCTAAATCCAAGAAGATGAGAAGGGTGGAGCTAAACTTCTGCACTGAGAGGGCTGAATCAGAGGGGGCAGAAGTGAGGGCACTCAGGCTCCGTGTGACCAATCAAATTAAGCTGAGTGGTCAAAGTGCGTAGAGTTATATATACTGTGATTGCCATTTTGTGCCTTATGTTTTGTGACACAACCATGTTGTGCTGCCAGTAAGCAGTTGCTGTCTTGCAACGCATGATTGATTTCTTGCTGCACAGCAGTGGATTTTCTACTGCTCTGATGATGACTTGTAGAAGAAACTCCATTGTGTCAAAAGAATTACTCTTTTTATTTCACTTTTTTCTTTTCTCCAGGTCTGTACAGATAAAGATTTCAGTACAACATCCCACTTCTGACACCACTTGTTTTAGGACTGCCGAGTCTTAGGTTCCTAAACCAGACACAGACGTCTTGTATCCAAAATAAGACATGCTTTATTCAGCATCCAGACCTTATAGTAGGTTTTGATGTATTAAAAAGCATTTAAAAAACAATATAAACAAAAGCCTACTCCACTCTGGATATTTACTTAAAAATCTAATACTTAAAAATAACGATTTTCCAAATAGCTTGTTTGGATCTCAGTTTCTCAGTGTTTCTGTTACAGGAAACTGATCGCTCTCTACATAGGGCTTTGTAATTTCCAAATTACTTGATTGAGAATAACCTGAAATTTAACCCCTTGATACTCAAGGAACACGAATAGTTCCATTCGTACACTAATGTATCTGTTCTATGAACTTTTTACAGTACCCATTTGTTCTAGATCCTGTTCTGATTAATCTAACAGCCGCCAAGTAAAGGCGGAAAGAGTTGATGCTTCTAGCCATTGCCAGAGGCCTGTCTACAAGCCTTCACCTGGTTTAAAGCCTTACCAGAATATAAAAATATTTTTTCAGATAAACTGCTAATGGCAAACTCCTTCCATTCAGCACAAGTCATTTGCTTTTACAATTCCTCAGCGTTGACGACTATCCAGGGATCTCTACCACTCTGTTGATGACTTTCAGATGTCATTGCTTTACTTAAAGTAACATGTTTGCAGACATGAGCTACAAAGCTGAATTTCATCTGAGGTCCAACTGTGGATGATCATGTTTTGCTAAGTGCTCGTTTAACAATTGGTGCTTCGTTAATTATAACGGCATTTATCTTACGCCACCTTAGGCCGGGGCCACACGAGCACGGAAGGAACGGATGTTCTTTCTGCTCAGACGCCTGTGTCGGTACTTTACTGTGCGCACGTTAGAGCACTCTTCCTACAAAGCGCAAGCCTCCTATGGAGGCTCGCGCTTTGCAGACCCATATGCCGTCCGTTGTAGCAGCTCGACTGGGAGGAAAACAGCATGCTCGTTTGTAATGTGCGATACTAGTAGACACGTTACCATGTGACCCTCCCAGTCGAGCCGTCATAACGCTGCGACGGACACTGGGAGGGGCGGTCACTGCAGACATGCTAGTTTGGCCCTGGCCTTATAGCACTACAAGAAAGTATCTATTTCTCAGAGAGCGTCCAGGAACTTTTTATTATTGGATGGTTATGGATGAAAAAGAAGAAAGTCTCAATGCAGGTAGGGTATGTGATATGGGGATAAAACTACAGAATCAAACAGCAGGTCAATGGATAATGCACACTTTCAAGCTTTAAGTATAAAGGATATAAAGCACTTTTCTTTAAAATGACTGAATTGAATGCCAAAATATGTTCATGTACTGTTCAGTGATTGTTCCGACATTACTTCAGCTACTTAGCCGGTTTCAATCAAGTAGGTGCAATCAATGTACATTCAATCAATGCGCATTAGTCACCTTTTTATTTCTCAACAAGTCAAACAAGGACATTTCACAGGAGTATAATTCAATATGTATTCACTGTGAGTCATATCTGACATAATTCACCTCAACACAGAATGCATCGGACTGTTACATTCAGGTCCTACATCATCCTTCATCCCACAGCGGTAACAGAGAAGCCAGTTAGATAACACACACTGTGATTACTGAGAAAATAATGTCATCTGTTTTTATGTGGAATTGAAAAGACTAATTGGTACCATAAACCATGGACTAAATTCCAAAAATATGTACAAATAAGAATTTAGTCCTCCTTTGACTAATCATAAATAATTGTTATACCAGTTACTAAAAACACAGTGAGCCAGCATTTCCATGATGTACGACATTCCTATGTCCACCTGTTGCAGACATGAAAGGTTTGACAAGCATACAACAGCCCTGAGGTTTGTGCAACTATAATTCCTTAATCTTCCATGATTAGCAACTGTGGTACGGGCCGTTTTTCTAATCACTAGATAAATTCGTAATCTTCTTTAATATTATTCTTTCTTAACAAATACAGTCATTTAATGACTTGCCTAGCCTCACCTCATTCATATCCAAATTCTCAAGTTCACATTCTATCCCCATGTTACGAATATCTTACTATCACGTTCATAGGAGAAACTCACAACTATTCTGACTGAACCTACCAAACATAGAACCCAGGACATGGTCTACAGCAGGGAACCTCAAACTCGGACACCTCCCAGGAGTTGATTGCCTACATTTCCCAGAATAGTTTCAATGCAATACGAGGGGGTGCTGGCAAGTACTCTGCCTTGCCCAAACAAAAAGAATTGAGCTAGGAAGCTGTAAATTGCAGGGTGTACTGGCCTATTCCTCTATATTCAATGGTGCAAAAAGCAACTACCTAAGATTTTAACTTATCCTTTTATTTTCGGTCCAAAGTGAACATGGCAACATCTCCGGAAAAGTTCAATGTGGAAGTGCATAGGACCATAATCAAGTTCCTGTTTCTCCAAGGGAAAGGTGCAAAGCAGATCCATGATGAAATGTCACAAACTTTGGGTGACAGTGGTCCTTCATATGCAACAGTTAAACGTTGGGTTGTCAATTTTAAAACTGGCCATTTCGGTGTTGAAAGTGAGAAACCCAGTGGAAGGTCTGTTTCTGTCTCTGTGCCTACAAATGTGAAAGCCATCCCTGACATAATCATGGAGGTCTGCCGAATATCAGCCAAAACTATTGCTACATATCTCGGAATATCACGTGAGAGAGTTGGTGCCATTATCCACAACGCCTTGGAAATGAGAAAGCTTGCAGCAAGGTGGATCCCGAAACTTTTGACAACCAGACAAAAGAGGAGACGCCTCGTCACACAATGCAGGTGAAACTATGGCAAAACTGACCTCCTTAGGCTTTCAAGTGATGCCCCATCCTTCCTATTTGCCCAACATGGCTCCTTCTGACTATCATCTGTTCTCCAATCCCAAAAAACACCTAAAGGGACAATGATTTGGAAGTGTTGTGGAACTTGATTATGGTCCAATGCACTTCCACATTGAACTTTTCTGGAGATGCTGCCATATTCACTTTGGACCAAAAAAAAAGCTAAGTTAAATTCCTAGGTATGTGCTTTTTGCACCATTGAATATAGACCAGTAGGCCAGTACACCCTGCAATTTACAGCTTTCTAGCTCAGTACATATCTGCACCCCCTCGTAGATGGCCAGTGAATCATTAGAGTTGTAGTTCAGAAGCATTTGGGGGAGCCAGAGTTTGAAATCCCTGGTCTATAGTCTTCAATTCCTAGAAGATGCCCTATTGTGCCTATATGGTACAGAACATGGGGTGTAATTTTCCCGATGGACTGAAGACTAAACCTATTGAGCCAGCTCTCCTGTACTAATTCATTTACTTTGATTTTCCTTTATTATAAACTAGTTGGAAATCTATTGTTAATATTGCCCCAGCTCGTGGATATTGCCCCCACGCTCTCATGGATATTTGCCCCCACGCTCTCATGGATATTTGCCCCCACGCTCAGACCCCAGACCAGACATGGGGCGGCTGTTCGAATGCTCTATCGGCATTCGGACAGCCGCCCTGGAGCTCCGTCTCCGCATACTTACCTGCCTGAGCGGCGAAGGGAAAGTTTCCTCGCTTCCGCTCGTTGAAGGACCCAAGCCGCACCCACGTGACCGCGGCTTGGGTCCTTCAAAGAGCGGAAGCGAGGAAACTTTCCCTTCGCCGCTCAGGGGTTGGATGCGCGCGGCAGCCGGGTAGAGGCTGCGAGCGCAGCCTCTACCCGGCTGCTGCGTGTGCATCTCGTAACCGCTGAAGCGAGCGCACAGCCGGCTCGTGCTGTGGCGGTTGCATGCACGCGCAGCCAACCGCCGCTGGTTGCGCGCGCAGCCAACCGCCGCTGGTTGCGCGCGCATGCGCAGAGAAGGCTTGGCGACGGACACGCTAAGCCTTACTCTATTATAGTATAGGATAACTGTCCCAATGTGCAGCAAGCTGGATCTTTTTTAATTCCATTTATCTATTTGAAAATATTTAATAAAAAGTTGTCACGAAGTCTCAGTGGATAACATGTACCCCAAAGGCCTTCACCAAGATCAGACCATCTCATTTATTCCACCAAACTGACTGCTGATACCTCAAGGCTGGAAATATTGAATAGATAACGTTATTCCTTCTGGGGTTATAAAATATGCAGGACACAACACAGATGTTTTTCACAGTTGATCTCTATTCGTGAGTGGATCGAATGAAGATTGGAAACACAAGGGGTGGAACGTACGTCCGGATTGTGTAATTCTGTTCCAGATAAGCACATGTGCTCCTTATTCGGACAGGTAAAGACAAAGCGTTGAATTTTATAATGTGAAACAAATGCAATAAAACGTTAAAATAAAAACACAGGATGAAAGTCCTGGGTATTATATACATTCCCTCTTACGCATTTACTATAGGATTGCCTCTTGATGTGAGAATAAATATTCTGATCTTTGTGCTGCATCTGTAATGGTGTTCACCCTCTGCATTTCTTAAATTCCTCATTTATCTATTACTCGGGCACCAAAGAATGCACCTAGCAGTACAGCAATACATTGCCAGTGTCTATAATGCTGACTTTTTATTTCATTACGTTGATTTTCCTATTTTAACTATGATCAGCACATTGAGTTTACATTTACCTGGAGTTTCAATGTTCCATTATTATTAATATTGTAATTAGGTAGACTGTTCATTAGTGAGATTCCCAGTTTTTCACAGAAATTTTATTATTTATTTACCATTATGATCATTTAAAGATACACTAACACCAAAAAATGAAATGTCCTTATTGTGTTTATTTTATGTTGCTGATATGTTACATGTGCTTTGTTTTTCTCTCGTATGTTGAGTGAAGAAAATATTTTACTCTATATGTGTCACTGGGTGCATGCATTGTGTGATCTTTTGTGTTGTAAACTGCCCCTGCCCCCCCCCCAGTATCTTTACATCATTTGCTCCTCACTTGGTACTTAGGTTATAGAATGGAGTAAATGGGTTGGTCACTGACTCAAATCATTGTATTGTGTGGGATGTATGCAAGGGACATCACTAGGTAGATTAGAAGTCTTTTAAGCTCCCTGTCATTCAGCTGCCATCTCTTATCTCGAGTAGCCTGGTGAACAATACACCCTCTGCTGCCGTATCTAAACATTACCTCCTCCACCTCATTAACTGTTATTATACTGTATAACACACAGTCACAAGTTAAATCTTTTGCGCAGATTTTGGTAAATGTTGTATCATGGGAAAAATCCACAATATGGAAACAAGATATAAAAAAACTAATTTTTTTTTCCTTCTTACATGCAATTACTTCAAAGAAAAAAAAACAGCAGCATGTGTTTTATAAGGTGGATTCGTTTGCAATGCACAAGTAATCTAGTTACAGCTTATGTTAGTGGTAGTGTCCCTTTAAACACAAGATTAACGTATGTTTTATTCCATATCATAGAGACAATTTACGAGCTAAGATCTTAGTCATGCAATTGCCCAAAGGACTGGAAGGCACCTGATAGACAGAGCAACATCAAAACTCATTTTTTCAGATTAGTGTATCATTTTCCTTACTAGTTTCCAGCCTACACTTCCCGTGTCATTCTAGGTGTTATAGATTGATTTTATACCATGAATGAAGTATATACTGTAATATCAGAGGATACACAAACTAACAAAAAATATACTTTATGATAACCGACATAAAAATTTAACCACAAAAGGGAAAACCAAAGAAATAATAAGAATATCCCTAGAGTATCCCTTTAGTATACAGCAATCAGCAACGTGTGCCTCCACCACTGCACTAAAAGGTGCACCAAGTAAGCTGTTGCATTCCTGCCCCTTAAAAACCTTCTAGAAGCTCCTCCATGAAGAATTATTATTTCTCAGGTGCCTGTCCCCCAAATGTTCATGGACTACAAACCTCAGAATTCTTAGGGCCCTGTCAGCTGATGTGAGCTGAAATGCCGTTGCTAAAGAAAAAATTTAGCACCAGGGTTGAGCAGTAGGTAAAACTTTGCGATTATCGTCGCTCCAGAAATTAGCGCCGGCACCAAGTGATCTGTTTAGCTATAAAAGTGCTAGCAATCTCTACCGGTGCCCATGTTAAGTATAGGATGTGGAAAGTACAGTAAGCTTGCGTTAAGTGATTTTTCCCATTTTTAGTGAGGCAAACGATCTGTTGGTCAGGCGCTAGACTCATTTAACCTGGCGCTAACTTCAAAAACATGCCAACGCTAACGTTAGCTTACATTTATTTATTTATAAAGTATTTTACCAGGAAGGATACTCTCGTTTTCAAGTATGTCCTGTGATAGTGCCCTTTGAATGCACTAGATGGCCAGAGAATCATGGGAGTTGCAGTTCAGAAACATCGGCAGGGCCAGAGTTTGATATCTCTGCTATAAGGTAAATAATTAGTGGTTCAAACAGACAGCTATGTGTATGCATCCAAGATCCTGCATGATATCTGGACCTAATGGAGTTGATCTCCTGCATCCTTGCACAGCCGCATGATGTTACCTGGATCTCCACTGATGTACGTATTAATTTGACAGTGATAGTAAATGTTGTGAGAATTTAACAGCATTTCCTTTACTCCACTTAATCAAAATATTAGTTTAAAATTCATTTTACAAGTAAAGTGACTTCCAGTGGTAGTGAAGGGGTTAAGGCACCAAACACACTAGGGGGGAATGTGCTACCCCAGCCCATTCAGACGAAAATGGAAAAAGACAAAATTATTAAAACATTCAAATATCTACAACATCAACACATGACTGGAATCTAGACAGAGATAAAGACGAGTTCCTGCAGACAGAGTAATGAAAATGAAAATAATAGGAGAAAGTCTGGGGCACATAGCTCAGAAAAAACAAACAGCATTAAAATAAAGTATTTACTTACTCTGCAGTAATCCAACGTAGCAACATATTCATACGATCCTAGAGATAGCTCAGGCCTCTCGTAGTGGTCCACTCTCCTGCCGATATGGTCCAGATGTTGGAAATAAAATGGAGGAACTAAAGAAAACATAAACAGGATGATAAGTGATTTTAATAAACATGAATAAACTGCAGTAGTTTCATATTTCATTGCTGAGGGTAAGAGCTAATGTTTAGCACTAAACAAACCTTAAGTTGAAGACACAAATAAAACTAAAAGCTTAAGACAGGCTCAGCAGACACACTCGATTACGTAATATCAACTTTGCAGAGATGTTTAACAAACAAAGAAAGTGAAGTAAATTTATTCATATTTAAAGTAATTTACTTTTCCTAGTCATTATCCATGACAGTACTTACTGTAGTGTTGCCATAGCAATTGCTTAGAAAAAGGAATGTTAATTCATATTTACCGTATTTTTTCTGATTATATATGTAAGTGCTGCCACAGATAAAATGAGAGAATAAAATTATTCATTTTGAGGACAATATCAGGTTTCATTTACACAACTAAAATAACAACTAATCAGCACTGGTGCAAAGATTCTGGGACACATACAGGGTTATTCAAAGAGAATCGAAAAGTCACCTCACGTTCGGTGACTTTTCGTTCTCTTCAATTCGGTGCGATTTGGCGATCCCATTTTGGCGACCCTGCGGTGTATTCAGCAAGCACCGCAGGGCTGTCGTAGTGCAGGGAAAAGCTGCCGAAAACCCTACGAACACTCACCGCAAAATCCGGCGAACGCACACCGAAACCCGCAAAAACATCTGGATTGAACACGCCGGAGAAACCCGAGCAACCACCAATCACAGCACAGAGCTGCCGCCGGAAAAACTCGACACTGCAGACGAATGGAGTTAAAAAAAAAAAAAAACAGTACGCTTGAATGTTTGAAAAGTGAAACGCTGTTTGCAAAGAAACTACACAACGAAAATGTCTGCAATTTACATATAAGATCCAATGAATGATAATAAAAAGGGCTGTTACAGTAAAAAGAAAAAATGATTTAAAAAAACAAAACAGAAAAGGTTTCCCAAAAAATGCCTAAAAGATCCTAAAAAATCTATACATAAAGAGACTTTTTACTGCATAATAAAATAATAAACGGTTTATTAGATATTGAATTAAAACGGGAGTATTTTTAACATTGAAGCCTATGGGATTCGCCTGAATAAACCTGTCGAATGAAACCACCAAACAGCAGGGCAATTCGGTAACTTTTTACTGCTGGTTTGTGTTCTCTGAATAGATGAAGCATTGCTTCTCTATGGGGATTTCACTGCCCTCGAACAGGCAACGAACAGGCACCGTATGTGCAGGCAATTCGCCAAGATTTGGCGAACTGCCTGCTCTCTGAATAGCCGAATGGCCAGGAAAGGTAACCGTACGCGGAATTTCACTGTTCGGCTACCTTTCGACCACAATTCGGATCTCTTTGAACAACCCTGATAGTCAAATAGTTGCATATGCCGTCCCCAGACACACAAACTGCTTAAACACATTTGTTTGTATGTGCATGGTGACAGTTTTGTGCATTTGTTGGCTGTTCTGCTTGGGGTGGCAGTGTGTGTGGTTGTCTGTGTGGCTGAGTGGGATGGCAGTGTATGGTTGGCTGTGTGCAATGGCAGGGTGTGTGTGGTTTCTGTGTGACTGAGTGGGATAGCAGTATGTGTGTGGTTGTCTGTGTGGCTGAGAGGGATGGCATTGCGTGTGTGGTTGTCTGTGTGGCTGAGAGGGATGGTATTGTGTGTGTGACTTTCTGTGGCTGAGAGATATGGCAGTGTGTGTGTGTGGTTGTCTGTGTGGCTGAGTGCAATGGCAGGGTGTGTGGTTATCTGCGTGGCTCAGCGGAATGGCAGTATGTGTATGGTTGTCTGTGTTGCTGAGAGGGATGGCATTGCGTGTGTGGTTGTCTGTGTGGCTGAGAAAGATGGCAGTGTGTGTGTTTTTCCCTGTGGCTGAGTGGGATGGCAGTACCCAGGGTTCTCTGTATTTCTGGAGGAATGGGATTGTGTGTTTTTGTTATGTGTGAGTGGGATGGCAGTGTGGGTTTATCTGTGTGGCATAAAAGTCTGAAGCTGATTGGGATGATAGGGTGTGTGGATTGTCTGTATGGCATAGGAGTGTGCAGATGAATGGGATATCTTTTCCTCTCCTTGACTCTACGATAATATCACTTGCCTCCATGGTTTGGTATTATTAATGCTAGCAGTCACGTCCTGTACCCTATACACGTGCATTAGGAATTGAATGGAAAAAGATTGATTGACGCATGTCTTATAGTGCATAACAGTGCACTGCGAGTTACTGTAAAAGATGCTAAAAATTTACAGTAAAACCCAAAAAAGCAGTTACTACTTCACATGCAACAGCCACACTTTAATGGTAGTAATAGAGACTGCACCTGAGGCTATAGTTAAGCTCAGCATGTAGTGCAGCCTAATATGGGGTACCTGTAAATCCATCATATCTCTGATCAGCACATGCAGTCAAAAGAACTCCAAATCGACAACCCTACTGAATGCCAAAACCCTCCTTAAAGTAAAAATGCCATGGTGCAAAAAACTTCACAGCATCGTAGGGAATTCATTAGTGTCTATATACTGTGATAACCAAATGGCCAGCTAATTATTATTATTATTGTCATCATTTATACAGCACCAACAGTTTCTGCAGCGCTATACAATAACCAAAGGGAACAAGATACAGGTAAACGGATATAGGATGGAAACAAAGGGTGTAGAGGGCCCTTACAGTCTAGAGGGATTGCGGTTGAGGAATTTTACGGGACGGCAGGATCATTAGTGCCAGTGGTTTGGGAATGGTGGGGCCAATGAAGCAGCTTCAATCATGTGTGAGTAGGTAAGCAGAGGGATGAGTTGCATCAGTGATGTGGTATGCTAATCTGAAGAGATGGGTTTTCAGGGATTTCTTGAAGGCCTGAAGATCGGGGGAGAGTTTGATAGGGCGAGGCAAGTCATTCCACAGGACCAGAGCTGCCATTGAGAAGTCTTGGAGGCGAGAGTTGGCCGTGCGGTTGTAAACAGTTGACGGGTGGAGATCGTCCGCCGACTGGAGCTGTCTAGATGGGACGTGTTTGCGGAGTAACAAAGACATGTAAACAGGGGGTCGAGTTATTGAGCGATTTGAACGTGATCGTCAGTATTTTAAACTGTACCCTGAAACATACAGGAAGCCAATGGAGGGACCAGCAGAGGGGGAGGTACGAAAGGTGCGTCTGGTGAGAAAAATAAGCCTGGCACCTGCATTCATTACAGATTGCAATATATATATATATATATATATATTTCAAATAATTACCTATTAAAAAAAGGCCTAGTCAAGCCTATAAGCCTCTACACTGAGGTGCAGCAATAGGTTACTGCTCGACTGTGGTCATACAACCTGGCCGAGTTCTCATGAAATGCCGAACCTAAAGATTTATGATCATTAGTAAGTTCAATTGTGTTTCTTTGCAAGTCATTACAAGTGCAACTTGCAAACAATGTATATGCTATTGTTTAAAATAAATAATTTTTCGTTAATCTGTGGTCGGTGTTGGTCTCCGGCCACATTTAATGGAATCTGTTTTGGTATTATTCTGCCAGAAATCCTGTGCACGGTTAAGAAAATAAGCTGTGAAGGACTATTTACTTTTCTTTAATTTAAAAGGCCTATTTCTTGCCAAGGGTATTAAAAAAAACAAAAAAACTAAAATAAAAATAAAAGAAATTCTCTGAGCTGGCGTCCCGCGACTCCAGTTTCAAAGTTGACTGTTTTAGGGAAAGGACTGCACCGCAAAGATTCAGCTGAGGATATGCAAGATAATTCTAATGTCTAGCAGGACTTGTTCTGACAAAAAGAAAACTTGGCAACTGTCCAAAATCAAAGAAACACTCGCTTATGAGTCACATAGAGTGATTCTTGGACAAATATGGCATGGTATCTCCAGTGAAAAGGAGCCTGTCGCTGTAAGATTAATAGACGCTCAAGCCATGAAATCCATAGGCAAATGTAGCTCATTAAAACAACAATTTTTATTTCGAATTTCTAACTCCTCGTCTCTGTGCGACATTAGACGCGTCATCCAGAAATATACAGCCGGAGAGTATTACTTTGAGCAAATGCCGTTGTACGGATTCATTGTGCTCCATAAATCTTAGTAGCAGGCTGGGCGAGATCCCTGGAGCGTCGGTAATCACTTCCTTATGTAGGTACTTATCACTAAAGAAATTCTTACTTAATGCAGAGGGGTTTGAATGGGTTTATTATTTGAATTTAGATAGCACTGTAACTTTATACAGCACACATCAACTCTCCATTACATCATGGCAAACCCTTCAAGCATGGAATATGTTATTATGATGAGATGATTTAAAGAAAGAAAAAAGAAAAAAGTCATGACTGAGAATAAACTTCACAGAAAATAAAATGGTCAAATTCGTGTAACCTAGAGCGGTGATGGCTAACCCATTCCTTTCAGATGTTTCAGAGCTATGTATATCATAATGTTTTTCAGACTTAAAGGTACACTCTACACACCCTGATAAAATTAGCTTATTGCCCCACCCCTTCCTCCAGCCACGTTACACCAATACTGCTGTGTGAAGCAGAGGAGTATCCTCCCCCCATGCCTCCTTTACTTAGAAGGTAGGATTTGAATATGCCAGAGACCAACTCGGGGACCGATGATGTCAGCTCACTCTGTGCGTTGACATCATCCTGTGTCCTAATGACTGCATAAGCGAGCATTTTGGGAGACGGCAGCCAACGACTGGTAACCCAACTCAGACAAAAACCGATAGGAGTAATACAGGTTATTGCTTATAAGGCTATTTACAAAGCACCAAAATTGAGTTCAATTTTAGGGCTTTTAATTTCGACGCATTTCGGTACACTTCGGCAATACTAAATTCACCGAATGTTTACCGTATTACGCCAAAAATGGAGTCGCCAAGGCAGTTATCGGACATTGGCTAAAAGTGCTGAAAAATGCAGAATTGGCCTTGGCGAATTCCATCGAATGGAAAAACTAAAAATAGGAAGTCTCCTATTCAACTGCTAGGAGGTTAAATCAATAAAAATGTAGTAAAAATATGTCCAAATAATAAAAAAGGTCCTTTTAAAGATAATAAAAAGGTCTGTTAAAAAATAAAACAAATAAGAAATGTCTTTTAAAAAGAAAAAAAAATAAAAACTTTTTTATAAAAAAATAACAATAGTCTTTAGGCTGGGGTCAGACCAGCGCACTTTTAACGTGCGTTCTGGCGCACATAATTACGGCCGCACTAGCAGCAGATGACGGGCAATGACGGCCAATATACGATCTACGGCCGCACAAAAGTCCGGCCGTGCAACGCAAGTGGAATTTGAACGCATTTTTCTGAGAACGCTGAACCGCTAGTACTGACGTACTGAGTGCGCAGCTGCGGCATAGCGGCGTGTGTGCGTGATTAGGAGATGTCAGACACTGCTAATGTCCAGCCTACATAACGTCCAGACGCAAAAAGAGTTTTATTGACGATCCGTACAAAATCACGCCCGAAAATGCGCGTTGTCTGACCGTTTTTGCGCATTCCGTGAAAAAATACGTGAATGCGTTCGGACGCACTTTTTCACGTGCGCGGGGAAAAATGCTTTCGTCTGGCCCTAGCCTTAAGCAAAAAATTAAAACGATATTACGTTTATTAGTTTAGCTTGTTTTAACCTATCGAATTGAAATAACCGAAAGTAGGACATTTCACCGCAGTTCGGCGGTCTGTGAATAGCCAAAACATTTGTTTTCTATGTGACAATTTTGGTGCCGCTGAACGCCGCCAAAACACACCAAATTGCAGTGAAAAGCACCATATTTTGCTGTCAATTCGCCAGTATTTGGCAAGAAGACAACTTCCAAAATAGACAAATTGCACTGAAATTGCAAACACGGTAACATTCACTGTTCGTTGCAATTCGGTGGCAAATTCGGAGCTTAGTGACTAACCCTCTTAGGGCCCTATTCCAAGGTTGGCGCAAAATTGAGATGGTAAGTAAAATAATCAGCGTTTGCAGATTTTTCTTACTGTCTCTAAGGTAGGAGCTTAATTAGTCTAGCCTTTGAAGGAAGCCAAGCACAAACTCATACTTACAGTAGCGCAGTGTGCCGCCCTGAGTATCGGCTCCTGGAGTCAATGGGATTCTATGGAGCGTTGCGTATCACAGCTGTGAGCTTTTGGCGATCTCGCCCTTGCGAGACAGTTTTTTTCTGCATATATGTATATTTTGTAGCATCCCCAGCCAGGTCATTGTTGCAACAAAATATACATATATGCAGAAAAGGCTGTTTCGAGCCTAGTCCCTAGCAACGCAGCTGCGCCAACCAGAAGTGTCCAACCACTTGGCCAGAGGTGTCGTGATGTGGTGGGTGGGCCTACACTTTAATGGCTATTTAAGTAAACCAAAACCTCTGTTTTGTTTCTCATGGAGCTGTGGAGGTGAGCGCAAATTCAATTTTTTCTTGTTATATTTTATACATGAAGTGGTTGGATACTTCTGGTTGGCGCAGCCCTGGTAGGGAATAGGCGCAAAACCGTTTTTTTTCTGCATATATGTATATGATGTTATTTATTTAAATATCTTGGTAATTTTGACCTAAGCAGTTCACCACTGATCGTGTGTGTATCTGGGGTCAGAAACCTTAATCCTCCAGATGCTTTGGAACTACATTACTGAGAGAGCGGGTACTCGCTGCTTTACCTTATCGAGTGATAGAAACATAGAAAATGTCGGCAGATAAGAACCTTTCGGTCAATCTAGTCTGCCCAATTACATGGATACTTTACCTGGATTTACAGTATCTTTTATTTAGGATAGCCTTATGCCTATCCCATGCCTGCCATGCCCAATCACTCTTTTGCCCTCTACCACTTCTACTGGAAGGCTGTTCCATGTATCCACCACCCTCTCAGTAAAATAATGCTTCCTGATGTTACTTTTAAACCTTTGCCCCTCTAATCTAAGACTATGTCCTCTTGTTTTGCTACTTTGTTTCCTTTTAAATATACTCCCTTCCTCTACCTTGTGGATTCCCTTTACGTATTTAAATGTTTCTATCATATATTCTCTGTCTCGTCTTTTTTCCAAGCTATACATGTTAAGATCATTAAGCCTTTCCTGGTAACTTTTCTCCTTCAAGCCGTACACCATTTTAGTAGCCCTTCTCTGAACTCTCTCTAAGATGTCTATATCATTCTGGAGATACGGTCTCCAATACTGCACACAGTACTCCAAGTGAGGTCTCTCCAGTGCTCTGTACAGTGGCATCAGCACTTCCCTTTTCCTACTGCTAATACCTCTCCCTACACAACCAAGCATTCTGCTAGCATTTCCTGCTGCTCTATTACATTGACTACTTACCCTTAGATCCTCTGAAATAATGACCCCTAAATCCCTTTCCTCAGATGTTGAGGTTAGGACTGTATCAAATATTCTATATTCAGCCCTTGGGTTTTTACGCCCCAGGTGCATTATCTTGCACTTATCCACATTAAGTCTCAATTGCCACAGCTCCCACCATTTTTTTAGTTTACCTAAATCATTTGTCATTTGGCTGATCCCTCCAGGAACGTCAACCCTGTTGCAAATCTTTGTGTCATCAGCAAAAAGACATACTTTACCATTAATACCTTCTGCAATATCACTAATAAAAATATTAAAGAGAATGGGTCCAAGTACTGACCCCTGAGGTACCCCACTGGTAACAAGACCTTGCGCCGAATAAACTCCACTTACCACAATCCTCTGTTGCCTGTCACTCAGCCACTGCCTAATCCATTCAACAATATTGGAATCCAAGCTCAAAGATTGCAATTTATTGATAAGCCTTCTATGCGGAACAGTATCAAAAGCCTTACTGAAATCTAAATAAGCAATGTCTACTGCACCACCTTTGTCTATTATTTTTGTTACCCAATCAAAAAAATCAATAAAATTAGTTTGGCATGATCTCCCTGAGGTAAACCCATGTTGTTTCTGATCCTGTAATCTTGTAATCAGTTGATCACTCTTCAACTGCCATATATATGGACTTATCTAGCCTTGACTCCAATCACGGTCTCAACCAGTTTCATAATACCGCGGGAAAAGAACTCAAAAAACTCACAACACAAGGTGCAGGATAGAATTCTATTGAAGGGTTACAATCGGAAATAAAGAATTTATGCCTAGCAGATTACACGTCACTTTTCAGCGAATCATAGACAAACAGCTCACAGGAGGCAGCGATCATAATAGAGCGGAAATGACAAACATGGCACTTATAATTATATATTCATAAGATTCCCAGAAGTGATGTAAAATCCAGAAAATGAAACTTACTAATTGGGATGCTAACAGACATGTCCTTGAGATGTGTTCAAGTTTCGAATAGAGATATGCACCTCTAGCCTAGCCAGACCTCCCCCTGCCGAAAGTCTGCCCAGCGCTGACTACTGTTCACACATAGATAAGGGGGTAGGGAAATCAACCCTTTCAATTACCCATGATGCTCAGCTATTCAATAGATTGTCTGAACCTCAAGGGAAGTGTGGTTCCAAAATATCTGGAGGGCCAAGCTTGCTGACCCCTGATATATCTCACTTACATTCTTATATGTTCCAGAATGCTGTGTTTGAGAAGTGTAAAGTGTCTCTGCGCCCCCTTCCCCCATAATACTTTTATGTATGAGTTGCTAGAAAGAAATGATTGCTTTTAAACCAAAATACTGGACTGAGTTAATGCACAGAAAAAGTACATCCTTTATAAAAAAAAATAAGACAAGAACAACAAAACATGGGGGAAAGGTATTTCCACTCATTTTACTTCTTAAGTGCTACAAATTGTGTTACAAAGGAAATGACCGATTCCTGACACAAGAACCCCGGACTGATTTCAAAAGCGTTCATGCCAGCAGATTAGATCTGCGCAGGATAGCAGGCAGGGAAATGAGCTAGGAGTGTACACAGCACTGTGCAAAGTCATGCTCACACACAATCACTCTGTTTTACAGCGTGTATTCTCAGAATTAGTCTGACGTTATAGAAAATTTCATCTGATTCTTATCAGCTAATGGCATGTAAAGGCAGACTGCTTTTCACATGCCTGTATTAGGCTGGAGTCACACGGGCGCACTAAGTGTGTCCATAGTAATCCCCCCTCCCAGCGTCCGCCATAGAGTGTCGATGGATCGGCTGGGAGGACAACACGATGTATCATGCGTACTTTTATCGGCGGGTGAGGATTTTAACTCCCAGTCAAACCGCTACAACAAACGTCAGACGGGTCTACAAAGTGCTTTGGAGAGATGTGCTTTGGAGAGATGTGCACAGCGAGGTAGCCACATGGGTATCCGAACGGAAAGACAGTCCTTTCTCACAGACATTCTTTCTGCACTCCTGTATGTCCATGTGGCCCCAGCCTTAATGCCAGCTAACTGCTGTAAGTGTTACATTGTAGCATGATACACTGTTTGTTTAATGTATGAAATGGCACAACAAAAAGCAACTTCAGCATACCAAAGCATCCATTTAATTCAATTAGTACCGGCTGGGTGGAGTAGAGGTAACACTTGAATATGCCGTGCAATTTTGGGCACCTGTTTCAAGAAGGATATTATAGCGCTAGAAAAAGTGCAGAGACGGGCAACTAAATTAATAAGGGGAATGGAAGGTTTAAGTTACGAGGAAAGATTAACAAACTTAAACCTGTTTAGTTTAGAGAAACGGCGCCTTAGAGGGGATCGTGATAACCTTATATAAATATATACGGGACCATTATAAACCATTGTCTGGAAACCTATTCATTAACAGGTCTATACATAGGACAAGGGGTCACCCATTTAGACTGGATGAAAAGAAATTCAGCCTAAAGCATAGGAAGGGTTATTTCTATGGAGAGAACAATAAAGCTGTGTAATTCTCTGCCTGTTGAGGTGGTTGGGTCAGAGACTGTACAGACTTTTAAACGACGTCTGGATGACTTCCTGCAAAAAACATAATATTAATGGTTATAATTTTTAATATGTGGGTAAAAGCTTCTTGATCCAAGGAGAAATCTGACGCCATTCCATTTTTTCCCAGTAAGTTGCTTATTGGTGAGCACTTCAGACTGTGTTTTTTGCCTTCTTTTGGATCAACAGCAGTAGGTAATGTGTAAAAGGCTGAATCCAATGGACGCATGTCTTTTTTCAGCCTGTGTAACTATATAACTGCTCTACAACCGTGGAGACCTGGGTTCGAATCCCAGCAAGAGCACCTCTCCAGTAAGTGTCCTTGGGCAAGACACCTAACGGTACATACTCGCCACCCAGGACATACTTGAGAGAAATCTCGATGTATCCTTCCTAGTAAAATACATTCTCAAAAAAAAATCCTTCAGATGAGCATTTTCAAATAATTACGGTACACTGCATTAGAATATGTCTTAAGCGTTTTAAAGAAATCCCTTGTACATCAGAGCATATAATCAACACACAATTCCATTCATGCTTGGATCATAACACTGACATGCTCACATGTCACCGACTGTCTGGACGATCCAATCATCACTGGCTGCATATGGAAGACCCCACAAGACTTTAAATTTGTTTTCAAACCTTTGCAGTGATTGTGCCATAGGGCATTAATGTCAAAATAACATGTTCTACGGAAATAGGACGTTTTATTTTTTTTTGTACTAGAATGCCCATTTAACAAGTCATTGAGCCTTAAGAATTTAATTGAACAAGGAAAAGGAAATTAAATATTCTACAAATATTTTGCGGTGCCGTAAGCGAGTACCCGAAGCAATCCAGGGTTAAAAGATTAAAAAGCTATTTTTCTACACAGACATCTTTTGTGAATACATATTTGAAAGCCTAAATGTTAATGCTAAAAGCAATGCCAGAGGACAATGGGAAATGCTTTTGTAAGACATAATCCAAATGTTGACATGGTGCCAGAGTGCATTGACAGATTACAGCCATTTCTCAATTACATTAACTTGTGTGAATATTAAATTATTTTTTTGGACAGTCGTGAACGCTATTCGGGTTACAAAGACCTTTTGTGGGAGGATGGCACATGAAATAAATAAGAATAAATCACAGTATAAAAAACACTGTGTTCCGCCAAGAGTTTGCTCTTTTACAACTGTGCTCTACCCTAATAGTGCTAGGGTATTAAAGTGAAGACCCGCTTTAATATAACCTTTATTTAAAGGCCCCTCATTCTCAAACAGAAATAAAATGAGGTTGTAAATCGCAGCAGAGCATTATTTGTGCGAATGATACATAAACCAAAACTATATACACAGACACTTCATTCAAATATCCACCTGCATTTACACCTTGAAATTACACACAGATAGAATTATTGCATTCATCGTCATTGAAACTCCAAGCAAATACGCTCCTGCACTGATATGCATGTTTACACGCGTTACACAGTTGTGTTCAAAATTATTCAACCCCCACTGAAATTGAGTGTTTTGGCCAGTTTGACATTGATTTTGATCATTCAGTCATCTTGCTTACAATTAAATCAAAGAGGCACGTGTAGGTCTGACAAATATAACATAACATTTATAATGAAATAACCACAAATGTCTTTTCTGTGCTCACATCATTATCAGTTTTATTCAACCCCCAAGTGACATTCAATCTTAGTACTTAGTACAACATCCTTTTACAGTTATAACAGCTTTTAAACGTGAAGCATAGCTTGACACAAGTGTCTTGCAGCGATCTACGGGTATCTTCGGCCATTCGTCATGGGCAAAAGCCTCCAGTTCAGTCACATTCTTAGGCTTGCGCACTGCAACTGCTTTCTTTAAGTCCCACCAGAGGTTCTCAATCGGATTTAAGTCAGGTGACTGCGATAGCCACTCCAAAATGTTCCAGCCTTTAATCTGCAACCATGCTCTAGTGGACTTGGAGGTATGCTTGGGATCATTGTCCTGTTGAAAGGTCCAACGTCTCCCAAGCCTCAGGTTTGTGACAGACTGCATCACATTGTCATCCAATATCTCCTGGTACTGAAGAGAATTCATGGTACCTTGCACACGCTGAAGCTTCCCTGTACCTGCAGAAGCAAAACAGCCCCAAAGCATGATTGACCCCCCCCCCCGCCATGATTCACAGTAGGCAAGGTGTTCTTTTCTTCATAGGCCTTGTTCTTCCTCCTCCAAACATAGCGTTGATCCATGGGCCCAAACAGTTCTAATTTTGTTTCATCAGTCCACAGAACACTATCCCAAAACTTCTGTGGTTTGTCCACATGACTTTTGGCATACTGCAGTCGACTCTTCTTATTCTTTGGAGACAGCAAGGGGGTGCGCCTGGGAGTTCTGGCATGGAGGCCTTCATTACGCAGTGTGCGCCGTATTGTCTGAGCTGAAACTTCAGTACCCACATCTGACAAATCTTTTCTCAGTTCCTCAGCAGTCACACGGGGACTTTTCTCCACTCTACGCTTCAGGTAGCGCACAGCAGTCGAAGTCAGCATCTTCTTTCTGCCACGACCAGGTAGCGTTTCAACAGTGCCCTTTGCCTTGAATTTGCGAATGATGCTTCCTATGGTCTCTCTTGGTATGTTTAACATCTTTGCAATCTTCTTATAGCCATTGCCCTTCCTGTGAAGAGTAATCACCTCTTCTCTTGTCTTCCTGGACCATTCTCTTGACTTCACCATGTTTGTAACCACACCAGTAAATGTCTAGAAGGAGCTGAGTATCACAGTCATTTTAAAGCTGCCTAATTGGTGCTTATTATGCTTTTATTGCTGCTCCGTGACATCCACAGGTGTTTTCAATACCTGATTGAAAACACTTGAATGAACCTCTGTTCTTCAGAATGGTAGTCTTTAAGGGGTTGAATAATTGTCAATGAAGAATTCACAAAAGAAACATTTACTACTGTATTACAAAACCAATTGATGTCATTTTAGTTGCATATGGTTCTTTAAAAAGTCCTTGTAGGATTTCATTCTGAATACAATTACAAATGTACACTAAATTCCCTAAAACCCTTTACAGCATTGGGGGTTGAATAATTTTGAACACAACTGTATATACGCAGTGCTTTATGTGCAAATCATAAGGTGGCGGAATACAAAGTGCATATGAGAGCAGAGGGGTTAGGGTAATTCAGAGAGAGGCGAAAACCAGGAGAACTGGCAGGAGAAGAGAACAATCTAGACCAATAGGGTTATTCAGAGAGAAGTGAAACTCAGGAGAATGACTGGAGAAGTGAAAATTCTAGCAGGGTTATTCAGAGAGCGTTGAAAAGCTGGAGAATGACTGGAGAATGGAAAATTCTAGGTTTAAATAGCCGATTTAGAAAGTGAGATAAATTGGAGAATTTTTCTGGTTTGGCTATTTTGACCTAGAATTTGCACTTCTCCAGTCATTCTCCTGGTTTTCACCTCTCTCTGAATAACCCTGGGGTGACAAATCGGGTTCAGGCCCGGGGACGCATACAGAACGTGGTGCTGAAAACATCAAATTAATATTTTTGGTTTTATACAGTGTGAAGTATTGTATCCACCCAAAGAGGTCCCAGAACACAGAAAATGAGGCAAAAATGAGAGGATCACCCACAAATTAAAGGGACACTACCACCGAAAATGTAAATTATTTCTTTGTTTATTTTTTGTGGCTGATATCTTACATGTGCTTTGATTTTCTCTGGTATGTTTAGTTACGAAGATAGTTTACTCTATATGTTGTCACTGGGTCCATCCATTGTATGGATCTTTAGTGTTTAAACTGCCTCCCCCCCGCCATGTCTTCACATCACTTGGTCCTCACTGTGTGACATTGAGCATAGAATAGAGTCTATGGGTCAGGCTGCCAACTCACATCATTGTATTGTGTGGATGTATTAAAGGACATCATAAGGGGGTAGATTAGAAGTCTTTTAAGCTCCCTGTCATATCTCATTCAGCTGCCATCTCTCATGTTGAGTAGCCTGGAGAACACAGACGCCCCCTGCAGCCTTATCTAAACATCGCCTCCATTGACTGTTAAAAACTGTAGAAGCTAAACCACAGCAGTAAAGTAAAACGTTTGCACATGTTGTGGTAAATTTTGCATCATGGAAAAAATCCACAGAGTGGAGACAGGAGATAAAAACCTAAATGTATTTTTCCTTTTTACATACAATTACTTCAGATAAAGAAAAAACAGCAGCATGTGCTTTATATGGTGGTTTTATTTGTAATGCACAAGTAATCCAGTTACAGCTCATGTTAGTGGTATTGTCCCTTTAAGCTCTGTATATACACAAATAAGTACAAACATTCGCTCTGAATCCAAAACTAAATAAAAA
The DNA here is from genome assembly GCA_009667805.1 of Leptobrachium leishanense. NCBI lineage: Eukaryota > Metazoa > Chordata > Amphibia > Anura > Megophryidae > Leptobrachium > Leptobrachium leishanense. The sequence goes on along the minus strand of CM019063.1, from coordinate 415,411,421 downwards.
CATGCAGTCACAATGTAATCACAAATACACACCACTATAGAAATGTTTATATTATGTAGCATTTCCTTGCACTGGCTGTCACAGTATGTCGATAATGGTTGTCAGGGCCGGTGCAAGCATTTTTGTCTAGTCAGGCAAAGGTGCATTTTGGTGCCCCCCCATCCGTGTCATGTCAAGAAATAAGGATAGAGGTGCCATGATAATCTCTATATACTACACATACATATATATATACACACACTAGGGTTGCACCGATACCACTTTAAGACCAAGTACAAGTACCAATACTTTTTTCAGGTACTCACCGATATCATGCCCACTTAGATACATATATACAGACCAAAACATTCCCAGATACATATATACAGAGACCTCAGATCAGATCATGCCCAGATACATATATACAGAGACCTCAGACCAGAACATGTCCAGATACATACAGTATATACATATATTCAGGGGGGGGGGATTCTACCAGTTTTGGCCAAGAGCTGTTGTTGGGTGCGCAGTGACAGGCGGATATATTTGACCCCAGCTCACATGGATATATATATTGCCCCCAGCTCACATGGATATATTGCCCCCAGCTCACATGGATATTTTGCCCCCCAGCTCACATGGATATATTGCCCCCAGTTCACACTTGGATATATTTGCCCCAGCTCATATGGATATATATTGCCCCAGCTCACACATGGATATATCTGCCCCCAGCTCACACATGGATATATTTGCCCCCAGCTCACATGGATATATCTGCCCCCAGCTCACATGGATATATCTGCCCCCAGCTCACATGGTTATATATGCCTCCAGCTCACATGGGTATATTTGCCCCAGCTCACATGTGGATATATTTGCCCCAGCTCACATGGATATATCTGCCCCCAGCTCACATGGATATATCTGCCCCAGCTCACATGGATATATTTCCCCCCAGCTCACATGGATATATCTGCCCCCAGCTCACATGGTTATATCTGCCCCAACTCACATGGTTATATATGCCTCCAGCTCACATGGGTATATTTGCCCCCAGCTCACATGTGGATATATTTGCCCCAGCTCACATGGATATATCTGCCCCCAGCTCACATGGATATATCTGCCCCAGCTCACATGGATATATTTCCCCCCAGCTCACATGGATATAACTGCCCCCAGCTCACATGGATATATCTGCCCCCAGCTCACATGGATATATCTGCCCCCAGCTCACATGGATATATCTGCCCCAGCTCACATGGATATATCTGCCCCCAGCTCACATGGATATATCTGCCCCAGCTCACATGGATATATTTGCCCCAGCAAACATGTGGATATATTTGCCCCCAGCAAACATGTGGACATATTTGCCCCCTGATCACATGTGGATATATCTGCCCCTAGCTCACATGGATATATTTGCCGCCCAGCTCACATGGATATATTTGCCCCCAGCTCACATGGATATATTTGCCCCAGCTCACATGGATATATCTGCCCCCAGCTCACATGGATATATCTGCCCCAGCTCACATGGATATATTTGCCCCAGCATACATGTGGATATATTTGCCCCAGCATACATGTGGATATATTTGCCCCCAGCAAACGTGGACATATTTGTCCCCTGATCACATGTGGATATATTTGCCCCCAGCTCATATGGGTATATTTGCCCCAGCTCACATGTGGATATATTTGCCCCCAGCTCACATGTGGATATATTTGCCCCCAGATCACATGTGAATATATTTGCCCCCAGTTTACATGTGGATATATTTGCCCCCCGCTCACATGTGGATATATTTGCCCCCAGATTACATGGGTATATATTGCCCCTAGCTCATATGGAGATATTTTCCCCCAGCTCATGTGGGTATATTTGCCCCAGCTCACATATCTGACCCCGGCTCTCACCTGCTGCCAGGCCCCCCAGCGTTCTTCTCCTACGTAGCGAGCGGCTGCTGGCATGATGCAGCTTTGCCGCTCACCGGTCGGGAACCACCTGACCAGCGCAGCCACATTCTCGCGAGATCGCATGCGGCGCTGGTCAGGTGGTTCGGCCCCTAGCGCTGCGCCGGGTCGCCCTGGCCGACCAAGATGGCGGCGCTCGGGCGGAATCTTTAAAATTCCACCCCCTCAAACTGGCAGGGAGCCAGATAGTAAGGCGGCTGCCTGCGCCGCCTTACGCTAGCGCCGGCCCTGATGGTTGTAACATTTCTATTAAGCCTAACATACGAAATGAAAAAGGACCCACTGCGACACTGTCCTTCTCTATTAGCAATATATATGGCTCGACTCACCCTGTGTTGCCTGTAGAGTCCTCTGTGCCCTCAAAATATGGGTCCTATAGTCACCCATAAGCGCTGGTGTGTATGTGTTTGAATGTAGTAGTCAGAGTGTTTAAGCATATGCAGGGGTGAAATGCTGAGGCCCGTTCAATACCTCAGCAGCTGCTGAATTGCTGCAGCGCAGCAATTCAGTTTGCTGCAGCAGTGTCATTGAACGCTTTGGATGCGAATTTTGAATCCAAAATGGCCGACGATTTCGTAATGAAAAATTCTGATTGTTTTTCGGATCACTCGGACAAAATATGATAAATAAAAGCAGTCAGCACAATTCCGTTTTGTATGCACACACCACAAATGATAGTTTTTAATGAATAAACATTATGTTTACTTCTGAAACAATATATAAATTGAACTGTAATATATGTCTATGTGCAGGGGGAAATAATAAATAAATATTTTGTGCTTTGGAGAACAAAAACCTCAAAATTAACATTGCTGTACGGAATTATTACTTGCTTCGTGGCGGCGGCCATCTTGCTGTACGGCATTGTTACTTGCTTCATGGCGGTGGCCATCTCTAATACGTCACACTCAGCTACATGCAGCATCTCCTCGGGTCGCTGCAAGTGCTCGGTTAGCACTGCTGAGCGCTGAGCGGTTAAACGGCGTTCAATGGCAAGTTGCTAACTTAGCACTTGCAGCGGCAGAGGTAATTAACGCGGCTCTGCATCTTGTGTGAACACAAAAGGTGGATTTGCTATTGTCACCTGCAATGAGCCATTATGTAAGGTCCCAGTAGGATGCATATTTCCCCTAGTTATAATGCCAGCTCTGGATGTCACTATAATAGACATATTACACTTATTTACACTTTGGTTTGGTTAGTAAATAATACTCTGAGTACATGTTTCAAAAAGATATGTTAGAAACCATAACACCTACTAGCTTCTATTTTTTTTAACAAGTGAATATCAATCGAAAGCAGGTAATAAAACCTATTCATTTCTCAGGCATGAAGATTAATAACAAGGAATTAAACAATAATTATTACAACTAATATTCTACATCAAGCCAGCAATCACCAGTGCATTTAAACAATATATATTATTTTTACTGTAAATAAAGAAAACATTTCCTTACAACAGTGTTCTATTTAAATTATAGAAATCAAAATGTGTTGAATGGCCATTTTTCTTCTAGTGAGGGATGGATAAAATGTTTACTTTCCTTGAAATAATATCCTCAATGCCAATATCTTTCATCAGTGAGGTACAAAAATAAGCACATAACTCCAAAAAATATAAGCATTCAATGAAATGTGTAAAAAAACAACAAACAAAAAAAAACGTTTTTTTTTTTAACGATATAAAGCAACCTTGTGCTCCCAAGAATCTGAAGCCAATGGACACACACACAAAATATATATATTTTTTTTACTAGCTGTGTTTCTAGTATTCCAGCACAAAATTTTTTATTAGAAAGTTTTATGGCCCGGCCATTCTTTTTTGTAGCCAAACGTTTAGTGTCTGCTGTTCAGGAAAATCAGGTCACACCTATTAAAGGACTGTGTGCTCGCCTGCAAAGTTTCTTAATGTACTACTCGCTTTTAGAATTAAGGGAAAAACAATGGTCCCTATTACAATCTTAATGCCAAGGTTAGCACTTATCTATGTGAGTGGTAACGCTAGGTTAAGTGGCCCTAGTGCACGCTAACGGGTTAAAAAAATCTGTTACAGCATCGGAGATTGCTCTTTCTAGCGCGTGCTTACTGTACATTGCTTAACATGGGGAGTGCAAAGAGTATTTAGCGTTAGAATTACAAAGTCCTAACGCTAATTACGACCCGCTGTGGTTAACTGAAGAGTTAACAACAGCCAGAAGCTGGTGTTAACTGATTCCACATTTGTGAGTGAATGAGACTGGAGAAAAAAAGTTCCCAGTCTCCCTCTGCGATCACTCTGCGTAACTGCAGGATCCGTGGAGCATAATGGAGTGAGCCAATAGGCTTCTCTAAAGAAATGTGTTTTCAGAGACTTCTTGAAGGACTGGAGAGACGGGGCGAGTCTAGTGTTGCGGGGGAGGTAGATCCATAGAACAGGGGCAGCTCAGGAGAAGTCCTGAAGGCAAGAGTTAGGGGTGCAAGTACCAGGAGACGATAACATCAGATCATTGGCAGATTGATGTGGGATGGGATGTACCTGTTAATAAGGGAGGAGATGTAGGCAGGGGCGCGGTTATGGAGAGCTTTGTACATGAGCACCAATATTTTGAATTGGATTCTAAAGGAAACAGGGAGCCAGTGTAAAAATTGACAAAGGGGAGAGGTGTGAGAGGTGCTGGAGGTGAGGTGGATGAGCCTCGCACAGGCATTCATAACAGACTGCAGAGGGAGAATCTGGGATTTCTTAAGGCCAGAGAGAAGGAGGTTATATAGTTACATAGGCTGAAAAAAGACATGCGTCCATCGGGTTCAGCCTCACACACAACACCTACTGCTGTTGATAGGTTACAGTAGTCAAGACAGGAGATAATAAGAGCTTGGATGAGCATTTTAGCAGAGTCCTGATTAAAAAAGGGGTGGATGTGTGCAATGTTTTTAGGTGGAAGTAGCAAGATTTCATTAGCGACTGAATGTGAGGAGTAAAGGAGAGATCGGAGTCAAAGAGGACACAGAGGCAACGAGCCTGAGAGGTAGAAGTAATGGCGGCACCATTCATCTGAAGCGAAATGAGTGCAAGAACAGAGGATTTGGAGGGAGTGAAGACGAGAAGTTCAGTTTTAGAGAGGTTAAGCTTCAGGAAATGGGAAGTCATCCAGTTGGAGACAGCCGACAGGCAGGCAGTATCACAGTCCAGCACAGGAGGAGAGGTGGAATGGTAGATTTGGGTTCATCAGCATAGAGATGATATTGGAATCCGTAGGAAGAGATGAGGTTGCCATAAAAGGTGGTATAGATCTAGAAGAGTAGGGGACACAGAACAGAGCCTTGAGGTACCCCAACTGAGAGAGAAACCAGGGATGAAGAGGAACCAGCGAAGGAGACACTGAAGGAACGAAAAGAGAGATAGGAAGAGAACCAGAAGAGGGCGGTGCCACCGAGGCCAAGTTCACGCAGCGTAAGAAGCAGTAAAGGGTGGTCAACAGTGTCAAATGCAGCGGAAAGGTGAAGAAACATAAGCAGTGAGAAGTGACCTTTGGTTTTAGCAGCAACTAAATCATTAGTCACCTTGAGCCTGGGAACGTGGAGTTCCAATTTCTGCCGAAGGCTGCTTGAAACCGCTCTCGACGAGGAACGAGACCCGACACAACACCGGCAAGAAGAGAAACCTGTTAATCCCCCTGCATAATAACTTCCCCAGTCCTGGAGGCTCAAAAGGTTATTTGGACTTAACCTTGAATAAGTCCATACACGCGCACACCTCGAGCTTGGTCCTTAAGCTCCAACGCATGTGAGTTGGCAATTTATACATCTTTATATGCCATTTTATTCACGAAATCTGCACGAGAAAGTTTTTTTCCCTGTCTCTTGTGTTACATGTGGGAAGAATCCCCCTCTAGGAGCAGGTGTGGGTCACCTTCTCAAGCAAAGAACTTAAGTACCCGAATGCGTTTACCCACTTAGAGCCAGTGTTCGGGCTCTATATTTGTGAGTGTATATACTATATAACCTTTTCTTATAATCTGTTAAGACATTCTACACGATTATATTGTTCTGTTTTTTCATATGATCCATGTGGACAAGTGAACTAAGAGAACCACCAGATACCCTTAAGAGACATCCATCGCGCCACCAGATACGTATTGTATTAGTCACCTTGGTCAGAGCAGTTTCAGTGGAGTGCTGGGAGTGAAAACAGCAAGAAAACCGGTAAGCTGGTTATAGACCAGGCATTCTAAGATTTTTGGAGGCAAAGAGGAGCAAAGAGATGGGGAGGTAGTGTAAGAGGGTGGTGGGATCAATAGATAGCTTCTTTAGAATGGGGGTGATCCGAGCACATTTGAATGCAGAGGGGAAGACTCCAGAGGAGAGGAAGAGGTTGAAAATATGAGTCAAACAGGGACAATAACTGGTAGGACAGACGAATAAGGTGTGAGAGGATGGGGTCAAGCGGACAGGTGGTCGGGCAGGAGGACATGAGAAGTGCCGAGTCATCCTCCTCTGAGACTGGAGTAAATGAAGACATACAGGGTTATTCAGATCAGTGGCTTTGTCAGTGCAGTCAGAAGTTGAGATCGGAAGGAGAAGAGAATGGATAGTGGTGGAGAGTAGCTTAGGATTCAGGGCACCAAGGTGCCTTCGAGGTTGAAGAGGAGTGGGGGTAGAAGCAGGAGGCGAGATAGGCAGCAGGAGAAGATTCCAGGAAAGGAGGTGGTGATTGGAAAGGGGTGAAGTGTGTTAGAAAAGTTGGAAATGGTGCAGAGGCTGGAGAAAATAAGGTCCAGGGTGTTGCCAGCTTGGTGGGTAGTAGAGTTGGACCACTGTGTGAGGCCCAAGGAGGAGGTGATAGAGAGCAATTTGGAGGTATGAGGGTTGGTCGGAGAGAAGGATCCAATCCAAGGATGAGAGATGGAATGTCAGAGAAGTGAAAGTGAGGGAGCCAGGCTGAGCCTAAAACAGGATGTCAAACTCCGGCCCCCCAGATGTTCATGGGCTACAATTGTGACTAATACATTAAACTAGAATTTTTTTTCTTAACCCTGTTAGGTATATGACATGAAATTTGGAAAATAAAAATGACATTTATTATATACATTTATAGCGAAAGACATAAAACCAAATGTAATTTAGACATTTAGGATGGCTTCAATCTGAAAACGTGAACCTAATGTGCCAAAGGGTTAAACAAATTAAGATTGATGAAAACAGCCATACCTTCATTGACACAGTTGCAGAATCCACAATGGTATCTTCTTCCACCTTCAATGAACTGCATGAAAGGACACATATACGCTTTACAGCGATTACATCTGATCGGTCCAGCTTCTCCATGATTCACAAGATAAATCGGCGTCTGGAGGGAAAAAAAGAGAAACTCCTGATCACAAAACTGTCAATTATTGTCCTGTAAATGAACATTGCTTTGTCATTCCTAGTGATGAGCCCTCATAGGATATACACTAGACTAGAGGCAACCAGGAAGACCCTGCTTAGACAGCACTAAAGAGATACCACCTCGCGAAAACATTTCAGAAACAATTGTGATCTGCTGAGTCACAGGGAATTAAGTACTGGAATAGATTGTGGTGTTTAGTGATGGTTTCTGTACTGTTATTGCAGAGATAAATTATTACAATTAATAATGAAAGGACATTTAAAGGAGCTCCGAGGCACTTTATACTGATATTGTACCTATTAAAGAACAATAAAACACTTATTAATCTTTATTTATAAAGCACCAGCATATTCCGCAGCGCTGTACAATGGGCACAATATAGACAGGATTAAAATATATTGAACAACAATTGACAAACCAGGACAGGAGGAAACGAGGGCCCTATTACCATGGGAAGTCACAATCTAGAAGAGCTGGGGGTGCAAACAGGAGGAGAGGACTGAAAGGTGGGAGTGATAGACTGCAAGGTGAGAGTGATGGACTGCAAGGTGAGAGTGATGGACTGCAAGGTGGGAGTGATGGACTGGTTGCGTCAGTGAGTCGGGTGGTAGGTTTACCTAAATAGGAAGGACATAAAGCAGCTTTTGAAGGAAGAAAAACTAGGGGAATGTCTGACCGTACAAGTGAGAGCGTTCCAGAGGATGGGGCTGCGCAGGAGAAATCCTGCAATCTATCATGGGAAGAGGTGATACGGCGAGAAGCTAGGCGCAGGTCACTGTTTGACCTTAGGGAGCGGGCTGGGGTGTATTTGGTGATTAGTGAGGACAGGTAGTGGGGAGCTGAGTTAGTGAGGGTTTTGTAGGTCAGGGTAAGAATTTTTAATTTAATTCTGCAGTGGATGGGGAGCAAGTGAAGGGACCCGCAGAGGGGAGCGGCAGAGACAGAGCAGCGGGTGAGGTGGATGAGCCTGGCAGAGGCATTCAGAATGGATTGTAGGGGGGAGATGCGGGAGAGAGGGAGGCCAGCTAAAAGATTATTACACTAGTTAAGTCTGGAGATTACAAGGGCGTAGATGAGTTGCTTTGTGGTGTCAGCGGTAAGAAAAGGTTGAATTCTGGAAATATTACGTAGTTGGTAGTGGCAGGAGGAGGAAAGAGACTGAATGTGGGGGATGAAGGAAAGAGCAGAATCAAGTGTAACTCCGAGACAGCGAACCTGGCTTGATGGGAAGATAGTGACACCCTCAACCATGATAGAAAAGTCAGCTTAAAGTTGGAATCAAGTAGTTTTAAATCTAAGCCTTACAAGGTTATTCAGCACTGCTAGTGTTTTGCAAAAGGGGGTTCCAAACAGTGACAGGACAGGCTTCACAAGCAAACACCAACATTAGCTGAACATCCCCATGGATAGATCCAGGTTGGAAAAACAAGCATTTTAGTAATGGTAATTTTTTACCTATGTTTTGCCTACAAGGAGACCTATTCTATGGTTAACAGTAAAACGTAGATGGTAAGTTTAAAAAAAAATCAGATTTCCTTATTGCTTTAATTTTTAGCGCAGTTATTCCGAGGTAGGATCTCTGGTAGTGTCTAGGCCCGATATGAAGCACAATGCTGCCAGATACTGCCACGAGTATCAGCTCATGGAGTCCATAGGACTCCATATAGCCCTGCTCATCTCGGACATGAGGTTTACACAAGACTGCTTTCGTGAGATCGCGCAGTGCCGCAGAGGAATCGGGGAGGGAGACTAGCAACTACGTGTACCCACTCTCAATTTGCTCGCAATGAAGGAAGTGATGGAATGCACTGCCCTCTCCAACATGGGATGAGTGGTGAGTATGGGATTTTTGGGGGGTTAGACAGTGTATTAAGTGATTTTGCTAAAGAAAAATCACTTAACACCAGCTTTGAAGACACAGTACATTTCAGTGATATACCGTCTCCCGGGTGGAAGCACAAGCTACCTTGGAATAATTGTACTTCTATTCGGCGGTGCAAAATCTCCTATTTTAAGTACGTTATGGTAACCTGGTGCAAGGAATTGCTACACTCGAGCCGCAAGCCCAGATTGCGGAAAGAGTGGGATAGCGATTCCTGGCGATAACTACAGGTGACGTTATGTGTAATGACTCCTGTAGTTATCTTATCGACAACTATGGAATTGGGCCTAAGGAGTTTGCTCCAGTTCTCCAGCAGCCTTCAGGATCTCACAGACCTCAGCTGTGTCCCTTATCTTCCCAGCTCACAGCAATGAGTGTTAATTTCTGCCACTCTTTTCAGTGCTAAGTAAGCGACGGGAGCATTTTCAAAGATTTAAAGAGATGATGAATATGACAGAAATAGAATGCATATAGGGTACAACTGAACACTGCACGGATATCCCATGGTTGAAAAGTAATACATACGTTCACTGATATACCTACACTACATCCCCAACGCCCGTGACTAGTTAACCCAAATGTTTCATTGATGTACCTGGGGAGAGGTATAATTCCTCAATGCAAAAATCTAACCTAACCAAAACAGACAGCGTTCCGATCCACATTGCAGTCACGCTATAAATAGTTCCCAATATGGTTGATCAGATGAAAGGGAAAGTTTCCAAGAGAAAAGATAAGAGAATGAAGGAATGTGCACATCAATCATCAAGTGATAGGTGATAGGATACCGCTTCAACTTCATCCTCCTATGAGTCATTTTTTTATTTGTATTTATGTATATTTCAAAGAAAAGAAAACTTTATATGGTATATAGTTCAGTGACACTGTTATACAGTTATATAACGGTCAACACTAATGAAAATATTAAATGGAACATGCTAGGCACCATAGCAACTTCACATTTTTGGGACAATACTGCATAATGGATACCGACTGAGGAAGGCTGAGATAGTCGATAAGCGTCTCGGTAACGCATGTGTCCACCTTTTTAATAATTTAATAAATAATTTCTTTGGTTTTAACTTTCCATCGGCCACTCTCTCCTGCATTTATTCAACATCCAACGAAGGCTCCACAATTCATCTTTCAAACAGCTGGAAAGAGGTCCTGGTACCTACCAAAGTGTACCAAATGCCACAATGATTGAGCCTGTAATTGCGAGGCTCTGAACTCGGTGAGTGTACTGTTAACCTATTTTCAGCATAAATTATTTGCAGTATTATGCTATGGAAGCACTGTTTGCCCTCTTTTTATAGTTTCCCTAGTGAGTGTTGGTGACTAAAGAAGGGATACGCCACCCTATATGTGGCTGGAGGCCTTTAAACCTAGAGCCAAGGAATTATAGGCTCTTATAAGTGTGAGTGATATATATCCCTGGAATACAATATCTGCCACTATTTTTGAGACTCTCTGAACGATCACATTTTTTCTTCTTTTTTCCACCTTCCCTTCCCTCTTCTCCTCCCCATTTGTTTTGAGCTTGGGAGACAACGAGCATCACATGGATACAGTATCGGAATAAGTAGGACTGTATTGATCTATAGGTACTGTTCTGTATATCTACGGACTGGTACGTGTACCATTACACATGAACCACACCATTGGATATTTTTGCACTTTATTTTTGTACTTTATCGATTTTTGGATACTGTTGCACTTTAAGGACTGATATACACACTATTGTACTGTCACATTATTGGATATTATTGCACTTTATTGCTCATACAAATGGATATTGTTGCACTATATCGGCTCTTGTAGAATAGCTTTGTTTGCATGTGTTTACTATATCATTGCACTGTATACGCATGTGCACTTATTTGTCTGTTGTTCACACAGAACACTATATGTTATTTTATGATTGACACAACCATTTTGTCTATAATTATTGTAACATTTTCTTGATGCGCTGCAAGGGACCCCCATTGTACTTTGTCACCACAGCAACTTCAGCTATTCTAATGGCCATGGTGCAAGGACTCTGCCTCTACAGTCAAAAACTGTTCCGTTTTCATGAAAGATGATTTCAAATCTGACAGCAATGGCTTCTGATTGACAGTGTTCTAGGTGGAGGATAGGCGTCTGCTTTGTAAAGCTGTGACACTGGTTAGGGTGACGGGTGGAATGTCCTGTCATAATGACAGCTGAAATAAGCTTATATGTTCACAATGGCTGCTAGAGTATCCCTTTAACTTACATTCATGTATACTGGTGTAAGTGTGTGCTGACTACATTTTGCTCGGATTTATGGGAAATTTTGACAGGAGCTGGGCATCCCATGTAACATGAATCAAGGTAGTGCAGGCCAATGTGGTGCCAAGGGAGCAAAGAAAAACACTGGTACTATACCTATCAGTGGACATGGAATGCCCATGTTTCCAATGGTTCTGCATGTAAAAGTAGAAAGGAGCCAGAGGATTGGTGACACCCTTGACACTGCCATTGGAATCATGGCGGAAACATTTGTGTGAATGCAGATATGTTGTTGGGAGGGTGCACATAAAGTTTTAAAGGTCACCTTCTATTAACTGGAGATTTAGGACACCCCTATCATATTTCATAACCCGAAATTTTACCACCTAAGGCTAAGGACAGACTAACGCAGTATTAACGTGCGTTTATCCGCACTAAATCACGGCCGTGCTAGCAGCAAATGACATCCAATGCTGGGCAGCATACGAAGAACGGCCGCACGAAAGTCCGGCTGCGCAACGCAGGTGGCAAACGAACGCATTTTTTTGAGAACGTCAAACCGCTAGTACTGACGTACAGAGTGCGCTGCGTCCGCTAGCGGCGTGTGTGTGTGATTAGGAGACGTCAGACGCTGCTAATGTCCGGCCAAAATAACGTCCAGACGCAAAAAGGGTTTTATTGATGATCCGTACAAAATCACGGACGAAAATGCGTTCGAACGCACTTTTTCACGGACGACGCGAAAAATGCGTTAGTCTGACCCTAGCCTTAGAGAGGAAAAAGCGTAGAGAGCATTGTACTGTTTACTAACCCCGTGTCTTACATGAGGTCTAGGGACAGTTGAAGCAAATGCCCAGGTCTTCTATAATACATAAGTGGCTCCCGTATTTTCGTTCTCATGACTAGGGATGAGCCGAACACCCCTGTCTTCAGTTCGCATTCGAACTCGAACAATTTCAAAAGTTCGAGTTCGAAAGCGAACACGAACCGAACTCAATGCAAGTCAAAGGGACTCGAAAGTTCGAATTTTAGAGTGCCCTCCAAGAGGGCATATATGCAAGATATTTGCCATAAAAGTGTATGGGGGTCCGGGTAGTGACCGACAGGAAACAAGGACAAAAAGTAAAAAAAAAAACGTTTTTAAATGGGAACAGTTAAGAATTAAAACGAAAAATTCCTTCAAATATCGTGCCTAGGAGGTCCCCATAAACTGCCCATGAAGTGGCGGATTTGTAGGATGTATAGAAAAATTTAAAAACAAAAAAATGATATTTCAAATGACGGTAAATGGTTTTCCTTTAATCTATTCATAAACAACTGCTTGGGGCGGCAGTCTCTATGAAAAGAGGAGACATTTTAGGACACGCAGAACAAGTTTAGTGATTTTTTTGCTAAATTATGGTGAAACTTATGCAAGCTTTGGATTAAAGTAACACTAGGTGCTTTAAAATTGGGCCTTTAGTGTCGGCAACAGTGCCGTCATACCGTAACCCCTCTGTGGTATTGTGGAAGAGTGCAGGGTTGGACCCTGCGGTCCAATATTAAAATGATATGAATCTGGTACAGGCGTCAGTGCACCCACATATTGTGCCTTTGGTGGCAGCAAGTGCCTTCACACCGTAAGTAACCCCTCTGTGGTTTTGTGGAAGAGTGCAGGGTTGGACCCTGCGGTCCGATATTAAAATGATATAAATCTGGTAATATAGGCGTCAGTGGCAGTGCACCCAAATATTGTGCCTTTGGTGGCAGCAGGTGCCTTCACACCGTAACCCCTTTGTGGTATTGTGGAAGAGTACAGGGTTGGACCCTGCGGTCCAATATTAAAATTATATGAATCTGGTAATATAGGCGTCAGTGGCAGTGCACCCAAATATTGTGCCTTTGGTGGCAGCAAGTGCCTTCACACCGTAAGTAACCCCTCTGTGGTATTGTGGAAGAGTGCAGGGTTGGACCCTGCGGTCCAATATTAAAATGATATGAATCTGGTACAGGCGTCAGTGCACCCACATATTGTGCCTTTGGTGGCAGCAAGTGCCTTCACACCGTAAGTAACCCCTCTGTGGTTTTGTGGAAGAGTGCAGGGTTGGACCCTGCGGTCCGATATTAAAATGATATAAATCTGGTAATATAGGCGTCAGTGGCAGTGCACCCAAATATTGTGCCTTTGGTGGCAGCAGGTGCCTTCACACCGTAACCCCTTTGTGGTATTGTGGA